>CM076064.1:25445000-26045000 GCA_038088235.1 Zacco platypus
TTTGCATGTTGGAAATTAAATTATATATTAAATTAATATTTTTGTACATGAAGTTGTTAAACTATTTGTATTGATTTCAGTTTTTCTTTATATAGTAAATATTTAATATACACTTTATATATAGAAATAGGCTGCACGATATATCGTTTTAGCATCGTCATCGCGACGTGCGCATCCGCGATGGTCACACCGCAGCATGTGAGATATCTTGTATAGGGATCGATAATTCATACGGACCATACACCACGGTTCAAAACACAAGCGATTCTCTGATTAATTGCAAAGTTTGACCATCATACAATGAATTTTTTCATTTGAACATGTTTTAGGTCCTGTCAGTTTAAACATTCAAGAGATTTTAAACCATTTGAGTGCACGAAGACGCAAAACAGACTCATTTCTGAACGTCACACGCACATATGCACACACACAGAGCCGCGCAGATGCACGTGAACACCGAATACCATTCTCTTCCACGTCTATTTGTGCCTGAACGGACACATACATGCAAAAAAAATTATCAAAGTGCACGTAACTGTCCTCTTAAACTCAATTGATTGTGGCTTAGGTGAACTAAATAGTTGAGAAAGAAAACCGGATGTGGAACAGTAATTTGGATCCGTGCATTCATGTGTCTTTAATGTTAATTAAACTACAAAAGACAAAGAGAAAAATAACTTGTAGTTTTAACTCAGATTAATTATATGTCATTTTTAAAACGAGACTATGCAGTGTTATTTTATATTTCATTATTCTGAATGCTAAGACTTACCTAAAAAAAATATAAAGCACTATGTGTTTAATTTGTATCTTTGTTGTGTTATCTATGCTATGTAATTTGTTCATTATTTTCTCTGTGTATTCCCTCGCCTGCAAAATCATGCCAATCATCCCAGAATAATTCATTCTTTCCAAATAGAGTTATTCAATTCATCTGGTGAATTTTTTTCATATCGCAAAAACACTAAATATCCCAATGTCAGTTTTTTCCAATATTGTGCAGCCCGAAATTACACCGTATTTTAGGGTTTTTTTTCTGCTAAATGTTTTAACATATAAAAAAAATTAAAGCCCCCTGAAATCAGAATTTAAAGTTTTCTTTAGCTTTTAGCATGAATATGTTAGCATGTACATACAATATACTTATTGTAGTAATTACAATAAGTTATCGATTGTTTTTTTTTTTTTTACTTTTATATCCCACACTGTGTTAAGAAAAACATCCAGACTTTTTCCTGTTGTGAACTCCAATTCATGTTACCCCTTTCTGTCATTTCCCGCTTTTTTGCTGCCTAGCAACCTTCTAAAGTCACTTTTCATGACGGTATCTGAACCACTTTTCATGTGGAGATCACAGCTGCACTTAACGCTTGTGTTGAGAAGAGCATTGAAGCCCTAACGTGGGTCATGTGACAGGGAACTCGCATCCTTACTGCCATTTTTATATCGCTATGTTTTCCTCGTGGCAACATTTGATCCACACATGGATTGGCAAACAGAATTAAGCACACACACACACACACACACACCCACTCCTAGTACTTCTCAATACAAATATTGTTTACCCCATGTACACAAAACATCCAACCTACACACTCTTTTTCTGTTCTGTGCCGAGCAGAATATCTTGAGGGCCTTAACAGATATTGATTGGCATTGGCATTGTACCGCGGTAGCTCCTCTCATTTACAGTTCTCACATGTTCATAAAATCTTGCCTGGTGATCCATGGTCCAGGCACAATCCCTTATTCCCAATGGCTCTAATACAGATCACAGTACACAAATTACAGGTCAGAAAGACCACACCATCCTCGTCAGCTCGATCGGGGTAAAGAAACGACATCTAAACGCGACCAGACTGTGTTCCTAGAGGAGAGAAAGATGGAGACAAATACTACATTTAGCCACCTTGGAATTATAAGGTTGTGTTTGCTTTCTGAGCAGCTTTCTCAAAATTTCTGCATTCCATTTCACCTTTTTGTTTTCCCAAAAAGTCCCAAAATGTACACAACATAAAAAACGTCACATAATGTAAATAAGTTGTCATAACATAATCACATTTTGACAAAAATATCAAATAGAACCTTATAATTCCAAGGTGACGATTTGTCATTTCCTATAAAGCTGTAATATTGTCATATATTGTGTGAAAATAATGTCATTTCTAGCTATAAAAATTAGGTCATTTTATTGTGTTTTTATTCTGTTTTCATTTCCAGTGTACAAAAATGGCCGTGTATTTTTTTCTTCAATTCCTATGTGATGTCACTTTAAAAAAAAAAAAATCTGTTAAATTTACAGTATAAAACTGGCAGCCAGAAATTTACCATAAAAATATGGTAGCGACAACTTAAAACTACAGTAAAAAAAAAAAAAAAATCTCATTCAAATTTCATTAACTGATAAAAATGTATTTTTCCAATCTAGTGAAGTAATAATATTTTGTATCTTTGCAAATCACTGACAACCCCCAAAAACAGGTGGTGATGAGAAAGTCCCATGATGAATTAAAGCTCATCACAAACATTTTTCAAAAGCTGAGACAGTAAATACTAATATCTAGAACGTGCACAGTAATTCACACAAACACCATCACGGTACACACACGACATTAAAAAATGCAGTAAACTTTAATTTAACATGTACATAGATGTAACATCCTAATGTGTAAATAACCCATGTAAATGTTTGGGGAAAAAAACTAAGAAGAAATATAGTTATTTCAACGAAAATACATCAAATGTGAAATGTCAATTTACATTTTTTACTGTAAATTATACTATGACTCATACTTTTTCACTTCCAAAAAATGTAAATTTAATGGTATTTTACTGTAAAATTACATTAAGTGTACGATTAGATCTATCACAGTTATTCACTGTATATAGTACGGAAACTTTCTGTTAACCAATTAACAATTTTTCCCGTGGCATTTTTACAGTCTTTTACATTTTTTCCATAATAATTTTTTTCCAGTGCATCCACGTTGCGCTGTCAATAGCCTCAAAGTACCAGTAGTTGAAGAAACACAGAGAGCTGACCACCCACACTCTCCATTAAACACTCTCTCTGTGACCAGCTTGTTGACGTGGCTCCAAATAGCTCCAGGTGGTTTGGATTGCCAGAATTGCACCGAAACTCCTAAACAGCTGCCCAGATCCCATAGCCTTCAAATCAGAAATATAATTAATTTGGGTGCTTGGAAATAATACTGTAATACGAAGAGAGAAACGCTTCTCTTATCGCTCCCTGGTTATGCATTTAATTTCAGCTCCATGCAAAATTGATTGTGACGCCGTCCGCTGTTGTCGAGGAATAAAAGGATCCAAAAGGATAGAATAAGGGGGAAAAGAATGAAAGGGTGGAGTAATAGTGTGATAGAGGCCGAAAACAGAGGCATATCAATGGTGCCTGCAGGCTGGAGCTGAACTTTTTGTCAGCTTCGATTAATTCAAAACACGCGCTGGATCATAGCTGAACTTTCCCTCGCAGTTGGCGAAACAGTCAAATAGGTTTTATCAGCAGCTCAAAATATAGTGCAGCACCTGTGTAGGAAATATGTCAATTGAACGTTTTTTTTTTTTCTTTGTTAAACATTCAAATAACAGTAGACGAAGCTGTTCTTGAGTGGCTAATGCTAACACATTACCACACATTTACACTCTTAAAAATAAAGACTCTTTATTGGCATTGAAGGTTTCATGAAGAACCTGTAACATCCATGGAACCTTTCCATTGCACAAAAGGCTCTTTTGGATTATTAAAATGTTCCTCACAATAAGAAAAACACTAAAGTGTAGGAATAGTACACACAGACACACAAAATCTTTTTTTTATTTATTCATTGTGATGTTGTTCCAAACCTTTTTGTTCAGCCAATGGTAGAGTTTTCTTTTTCAGGTGAACTGTTCCTTTAAACTGGTCTTGTGTGTCAAAAATAGCCAGTCAAGGTTAACGGAGTGTTTGCACTTTCTCTGTAATTTGACTTATGCTCTCACCTTCTCTCCTTTCCTGCTATATCCCTCCATTAATCTCACTCTCCATGGTCAACAAGCCGGAGGGCCAAAGATGGCCTTTTTATTAAACGATTCTCTGTGCATCTCATAAGAGACCGGCACGCTCACGCAGTAACCTCTGCGACGGTGTTTCTGGGTGGGGCAGGAGAGTAGGAATGGGTTAAATACTGTAGTGCTGCACAGACACATGGATGGAGAAAATGCTGTGATCACGATGTTCTTGGAACATATTTAAATCTGTCATTACCAAAACATTTAACGCAGTTATGCAGAGGGGGTTGAGAATGTGTTAAACCCTGAGATTGACTAGTATTCCATTTTGGAAAGCTGCCGTTTTGTCAAGGTATGATCAGGGTTGGGGAGTAACGAGAAACAAGTAACTTAGTTACGTATTTAAAATACAAAATTTGAGTGACTGTATTTCATTACAGTTACATTTTAAATGGGTGGTAATCAGATTACAGTTACATCTGAAAAGTGTTTTAGATTACCAAAGTGATTACTTTGAGTTTTAATGTCATTTAAACAGCAATTGGTGATTCTCTGACTCTGACCGTCTGAAAAAGTCGAGTTAAGTTTCATGTTTTCACCTGTTTTCATGTTTTGTGAGTCATTTTATAATTCACTCGTCACTGCAACTTTTTCTCACAATTTGTTTTTTTCTCCCTCACAATTGTGAGTTTGCATTTCACAATTCTCACTTCTTTTTCTCAGAATTGCGAGATTTAAACTTAACTGCAAGTTATAAAGTCAGAATTGGGAGATATGAACTTTTTTTCCTTCAATTTTGAATTTAGTATGTGAGTTTATATCTCATAATTCTGAATTTTCTCAATATTGTGAGTTTATATCTCATAATTCTGACTTTTCTCAATATTGTGAGTTTATATCTCATTTTTGACTTTTCTCAATGCGAGTTTATATCTCATAATTCTGACTTTTCTCAATATTTATCTCATAATTTTGACTTTTCTCAATATTGTGAGTTTATATCTCATAATTCTGACTTTATAACTCACAGTTGCAACTTTATATCACGCAATTCTGAGGGAAAAAGTCAGAATTGTGAGATAAAAACTTGCAGTGACCTTTTTTGTGTTTGTTCCACACTTATTAGTATTCCAAAATATTCTAAAGTATTTAGATTAAGTTACAAAACTTGAGTAATGTAACGAAATACGTTACAAATTACTTTTTAAAGCATTTTACATTTTAAAAACCCTGGGTATGATATATGATGTCATACGTCAGTCAGATCCATGTTCTTGCTATCTATGGTAGTTTTCACCCTTATAAAATCAAGTTAAATTCTGGAGCTTTAATTCTTTCAACTATGACATTTTTACCATGTTTAGTAGGGGTGTTAAGTACATGCCACCGCGACGTTTACATTACGCCTGCACGTCGTTTGTTTTTTATAGAAATAAAAACCATTTAATCAATGTTCCTCTCACTCGGTGGCTATTTTTGCGACGCTTCCCGGCAGCTATTTCAGGCATCCAAGTCCTATCTATCTGAACTGGGGAATCCCGAAATCTTAAATTGCTTGGCGAACTCACAATTAAATAACATAATTCAAATCAGCTGCAAAATCTGACATGAACTGTCCGATAAATGTTGTTTCTTATGCTCAAATAGCGTTAAAAAGCTGTTTTTTTAGGCTAGACCACAGCTTCCCAAACTTAAGAGTGGTAAGGCCCCCCCAAAAACATTGGAAAAGCTCTACGACCCCACCGTTAAAAATTATATGCCGACATTTACCTACAAATACATTTATTAATAAGTTTGTAAGAATTTTACGTGAATTATGAACTATGATGTAAACATTCTTTAAAAATATATTTAAATCCATAACACTAACCTTACATACTTTCAAAAAAATCTAATTTTAGAACAATTGGAATATTTTAATATATTGATTTGGACTAGCTACGGCCCCCCTGCAATACCGCTACAGCCCACCGGAGGGGCCGTGGCCCACAGTTTGGGAAGCACTGGGCTAGACGATGCGCATGTGCAGTCCTCAGCTCGAGTCTCGGGTTTCTATGGGAACCGGAGCTCCTAACTGTTGCTGCAGTGACGCAATGACTTTACCAATCAGTGATAGGCTCTTTTACTTAGAAGACGGGACGTATTCCGCCATATTATGCATTGTCTCCCATTTGTACTAATTTTTCTATCTATAGTCTTTGATTTAATTCAGTTGGATAACGGTCGCTTCAATTCCTTCCAGCTCATCAAACACGAGCTGCAGAGTCATGCGTACTTCACTGATCACGTGACAAGAGGAAGTGACTGACAAGACCATGGCAGAGGATTCGCTGCACAACACAGCACAAGCAACAAATGTCTTATCTATGTAGAAACCAGCACTCCCTATTCGCAGAGTACGCGCGATCATGACATCGAAAGTGAAAGTAAAACGCAAGCGCGCATCCAAATGTCAAAAGTTCTCATGAAATCATACTGGAGAAAACCTTTTATTTTTCTAGTCATGTATTTCGCCGTTGAGGATTTCTTAAACGTAAGGTGTAAAAATTTCGCCACGTTCTCGTGAACTTAATGTCGAATCTCATGAGCTGTCTCGTCACACCCCAAGTGTTTAGTCTATAAACTTTTCTGTGTTCCTGTTAAGTGTTAAATGGATGTACATCGCTACCAAATCCCAAAGTATACACTAGGATGTCCACTTGGATTTGAGTATAGTGCGCATGGCATAAATTCATCCTATTTTAGTAATTGAGCATACGATCAGCTCGCACATGTTCATTGAATTGTTTGCACTATAGTTTTTTTGCAAGGTGGCAATACTGGCCCGGCCTGTTGTTTCACATTCAAAATGGAAAAAATCTACTGGAGATGCAACATCAGTTGATGCCTGTGTAGATGACATTTACATTTAGTCATTTAGCAGACGCTTTTATCCAAAGCGACTTACAAGTGAGGAATACAAACAAGCGATTCTTCACGAATTGGCAAATAGACACCGGAAGTGCTCACAATACAAGTTTCAGACATTGCTCGGTAACATAAGGTAGAGTAG
Organism: Zacco platypus; assembly: GCA_038088235.1. Classification (NCBI taxonomy): domain Eukaryota; kingdom Metazoa; phylum Chordata; class Actinopteri; order Cypriniformes; family Xenocyprididae; genus Zacco; species Zacco platypus. The sequence goes on from CM076064.1 coordinate 25,452,061, forward strand.
GAAGGGAAAAAGGGATTTTTTTTTTTTTATGAAGGGATTAAGTGTTCACGGAAGAGATGAGCATGTGTGAAGGGGTTAAAAGATACAACTCTTGTTTAAACTAGTACAAAGATGAAACTTTTTTTTTGAAAAAGTCGAAAGAAAACATGAAAAACTCATCTTCCACCGTTCAGTGAGTTGTGAATTAATAGTACCACCTGGACACCCTTTGCATACTATATTGGACGTACCACGATTTGAGACCTACTGATTTTAATCTTGAATACCATTTAGGATGAATAGTATGCAAATTGGGCTGTTTATGAGCTTTTCAACATAATTCTCCCATAAACCACAGCAGACTGTTGAAATGTCTGTGAAGTCTTATTTAAAGGACAAGCTTCCATCCTTAAAGGTCAGAGTCATGTTTGTGTGCTATAATCATCAATGCATCCCATCTGTGTGAAAGTCAGTCTTTTTGCAGTATGATTACGGCTGTAGTCACTATTACTTCTCTCATGATTAGAGCTAATAGAGGCTTCGGCAAGAGGAGTGATGGTAGAATTAGTTTAATTAGCATTGTTTTGGATGTAATGGCTCCCCTGTGGCTGTGGGAGGGAGTGATTCGAGCGTGTGGAGGTGTGTGTCTGTTGCAAATGTGTGCGTGCATTTCAGGAAAAGCAGAACTAAAGAAAATTTAGGGCTTCTTCTGTCAGATTCCTCTACGAATAGAAGCTCGCCCCTACGCGCGCTGTTAGCCGCCAGAAACTGTGGCACGTTCGGTGATTAAACACCTTCTGCTGTGGAGATTAACAGCAACTTGGATGCTGCCGGTGTTTACAGAGGGCATGACACAATTCAGGACACGTGAAAGCCGAGCATGTGTAGTCGGTAGTCTAAGAGAGCCATCTAGTGGCTGTGGGATCTAAGGGCACCAGTGGAGCTCAAGGTTAGAGTGGTGGCAAAAGAGGTAAACACACACTTTTGTTCTTTTGGTTTTTTTTCACGCAGCATGCAGCAGCGCCCCGATCAACATGAACGTCCAGCACACGAACAAGACCGCGTTAGTCGTCCGATGGTCCCGTCCGGAGATCACCTACGATCCGCCCATCATCAGCTACCTCATTTCCTACAGCTGGACCAGAAACGATGAGTCATACGAGGAGACGTACGTCAAAGGGAGTGATCAGAAACTGGTGAGGAGATGAATGTTTTTGTTTGTGTAATGGTCATCCACGAAATCTCACTATATATGTCATTTGTTAAATTATACTTTAAATATGAAATAGCATACAATAACAACACACTTGACTTCCGTAATGTTTCATTGGGAAATTATATTGGGGTTCTGTGTGCTTTTTGTGTTTGCATTGGTCATCTATACCACAATATCTCACAATAAGCCCAATAAATTATTAAACATGCATCAATACTTGCTATTCACATCACACTTAACTTCAATAAAATGTTTATGAACTGAAAATCCAGTGGGAAGCATTGATGAGGAATTGTTTGCTTTTTTGTTTGTATTGCATATCCAAAAATGATACACTTTAGAGACAGCATGATATAGCATTGACAACATGCTTTGCTTCCATAAAGTGACATATTTCCCATATTTAGTGTGTTTAGGCATTCTGTGTGCTCGTATTGGTCATCTATATCAAAATATCGCACAGCCAATGATTAAATAGGCGTCTTTAACACGCTTTACTTCCAGAATGTGACATTTAAAATCAACTTTCAGAACTAAATCATAAAGGATGGGACTTGATTTTAACGAATATTTTCATAAATGTTTATACAATTTTAATACATTTGAATTAAAGGTAAATATGATATAGTCATTTCAGGTTTCAGATTTGTGGCGGGCTGTTCTTGGAAAATAAACCGGCTGTTAAAGTCTGGAATGTGAGGATGTTGATATAATGTCTGTAAACCCTCAGCTCATCGATAATATCCAGTAATCTCTCCTCCGCTAGAGCCCACAGATCCATGTTTGCAGAAGCGCAGTGAGTGTGACTGTGAATAAAGGCTGTATTTTAGGTCGTCAGCGGGGGGTCGCAGCGGTAGACACTGACCTTGGGGCCCGCCATTTGAAAATACTAATGCACTAAAACTGTTTAAGAGGTGGAGATGTATTTTAGTCTCATTTCTCTTGACTTTCTATCAAGCACACTCGGTGGGGTGTGAAATTTATAACAGGCTGAGATTTCTGATTCTGCAGTCAGTAGGGGGTTGCGAGGCGACAAAACAGTAGAAAGAAGTCATTTTTGTTCCCAAACATTTCAAAATGGCATTGCATCCCATTACGGAACATCATCAGAGCCGCCCCGTTCCCTCCTTTCCCAAATTCCTCTCTTTCTTCTTGTTCCTCCCTCTTCCTTTTCTTTTAAGTTCTTCATTTCCATTTTTATTTCCTCTCTCGTCCCGAGACACTGCTATCTGGGTCAAATTAGCGGCCGACTTGATTTTTGAGGGACTGCTTCCCAGATCAATAGAGAAAGAGTTTTTACTCCTTTTCATTTATAATAACCCCACACCACCGAGTAATATTTGAGGCGGGGTCCTTTACAGAATGAACTCGCATAAATCAGAAAGGTGTCGGTGTGGAGAGGACCTGACGCCATTTACTTAGCGCGAGATTTACAAATCCCTCAAGCCCACGGCACTTTTCAGCAGACCCCGGGGAGGTGAAGTGAGTTATGATAATGGCTATTGCTCATACACTTAGAATTGTATTGAATCTTCATTTCTCAGAGATGAAATGAGGCTGCCTGCGTGAGGTTCAGACAGGCCCCAATGAAGGAAACGTAGCGAACTGACTGTCGCTGAAGTGGATTTGTTTGTCATGTGTGTACCTGCTGAAGCCCTGGTTTACATATGCGCTGCCATTTGCATGTTCTTTTTTCAAATATTTTGACTAATGTGAAGTAGTTCCTTTGAACTCATTTTAAAATCTTTAAATTGAGCTCTTTTCATTTAGGCCAGTGAGCACCCTGTGATTTAAAATACTCTTTATTCATAATCAGTTGTTCGGTTTTTGTGCACTTAGTTCCAGTGGAGCCAATTTATTATCTTGTCCTTCGTTGTTCACATAATTTGTTTTAAGATTAAAGGGACAAAAGTATCCAAAAACTACACAGTGTTATATATTTTGTTGACTTGTGTACTTGCATTATCCCAAGCTAAAACAGATGCAGTTCATGAATCCTTTGCACTAAAAGTATGGGGGTTTTTTTACTGTAAAGTCAAAATTAATTATTGTCATAATGAAAAATATTTATAAATACCTTCAAAGTTTTTTCAATTGTTGCAATCTAGAAATGCACTCCAGCTAAGGCCACATGTCTGACCATGTTATATTTCAATTCAATTCAAGTCTTATTGAATGTTTTTAAGATCATGTCATGATTTTTATTTTGAGAAGACTCTAAAATGCTAACTGATGTTTGCTGTCATTCACTGTATTGTCTCTATTGTTGCACCGTTCAGTTTCTGCCCCGTCTCCGGCCTGGTTATGGCTCTAAATATTATTGTAACACAGTTCATAAGTACGGGAAGAAGGAGGCGGGAACCGGCGAAAATTAAACATATCTTTTAATCAAATATATAAACACACAACAAAACGAAAGTAAAAACACAACATAAAATCCAGGGCTGGTCCTCTCTCGTCCTTCACTGTCGTCGCTCCTCTTTTATGCTTCCGGAGCTCCTCCGTGAGAGACACGAGACCGGTGTAGCGCGCAGCTGACGCTCATTATCACTCGCGTCACCGGCCTCGCGCTGTTCCCTCGCTAGCCATCAGTACATGCAAGATTAAACCCAAGTTTCGAAACGTACTTTATATCACAAGTCGAGTCTTTTAAATAACCTTCTGTGATCTGATGTAGCTTCGGATAAAAAAAAAAAAATCAGACAGGAAATACATTCTCTTACAATTACCTATTGTTCCATTAAGTATCATGTTTTTGAAATAAGTCTCGAATGCTCACCAAGGCTGCATTTATTTGATAAAAATACAGTAAATGCATATCTGCTTTAATATATTTTAACATTTAATTTATTCCTGTGACGGTAAAGCTGAATTTTCAGTATCATTACTCCAGTGTTTAGTGTCACATGATCCTTCAGAAATCATTCTAATATTTGCTGCTTGAGAAACATTTTTCATGTACCATTATACGTGTCTTATAAACTGTCACTTTTGATCAATCAGTTATACAGCTTTCAAAAAACCTGCAAATCGTAGTGTATACTTATACACTGTTGAGTGACGTCTAATATTTTAGATGTATAAAGTCTAATATATATACAGTACTGTGCAAAAGTTTTAGGCAGGTGTGAAAAAATGCTGTAAAGTAAGAATGCTTTCAAAAATAGACATGTTAATAGTTTATATTTATCAATTAACAAAATGCAAAGTGAGTGAACAGAAGAAAAATCTACATCAAATCAATATTTGGTGTGACCACCCTTTGCCTTCAAAACAGCATCAATTCTTCTAGGTACACTTGCACACAGTTTTTGAAGGAACTCGGCAGGTAGGTTGGCCCAAACATCTTGGAGAACTAACCACAGTTCCTCTGTGGATTTAGGCAGCCTCAGTTGCTTCTCTCTCTTCATGTAATCCCAGACAGACTCGATGATGTTGAGATCAGGGCTCTGTGGGGGCCATACCATCACTTCCAGGACTCCTTGTTCTTCTTTACACTGAAGATAGTTCTTAATGACTTTCGCTGTATGTTTGGGGTCGTTGTCATGCTGCAGAATAAATTTGGGGCCAATCAGATGCCTCCCTGATGGTATTGCATGATGGATAAGTATCTGCCTGTACTTCTCAGCATTGAGGATACCATTAATTCTGACCAAATCCCCAACTCCATTTGCAGAAATGCAGCCCCAAACTTGCAAGGAACCTCCACCATGCTTCACTGTTGCGTGCAGACACTCATTCGTGTACCGCTCTCCAGCCCTTCGGCGAACAAACTGCCTTCTGCTACAGCCAAATATTTCAAATTTTGACTCATCAGTCCAGAGCACCTGCTGCCATTTTTCTGCACCCCAGTTCCTGTGTTTTCGTGCATAGTTGAGTCGCTTGGCCTTGTTTCCACGTCGGAGGTATGGCTTTTTGGCCGCAAGTCTTCCATGAAGGCCACTTCTGACCAGACTTCTCCGGACAGTAGATGGGTGTACCAGGGTCCCACTGTTTTCTGCCAATTCTGAGCTAATGGCACTGCTCGACATCTTCCGATTGCGAAGGGAAGTAAGCATGATGTGTCTTTCATCTGCTGCAGTAAGTTTCCTTGGCCGACCACTGCGTCTACGGTCCTCAACGTTGCCTGTTTCTTTGTGCTTCTTCAAAAGAGCTTGGACAGCACATCTGGAAACCCCTGTCTGCCTTGAAATTTCTGCCTGGGAGAGACCTTGCTGATGCAGTATAACTACCTTGTGTCTTGTTGCTGTGCTCAGTCTTGCCATGGTGTATGACTTTTGACAGTAAACTGTCTTCAGCAACCTCACCTTGTTAGCTGAGTTTGGCTGTTCCTCACCCAGTTTTATTCCTCCTACACAGCTGTTTCTGTTTCAGTTAATGATTGTGTTTCAACCTACATATTGAATTGATGATCATTAGCACCTGTTTGGTATAATTGTTTAATCATACACCTAACTATATGCCTACAAAATCCCTGACTTTGTGCAAGTTTACCTTGAAGAATTGATGCTGTTTTGAAGGTAAAGGGTGGTCACACCAAATATGGATTTGATTTAGATTTTTCTTCTGTTCACTCACTTTGCATTTTGTTAATTGATAAATATAATCTATTACCAAGTTTATTTTTGAAAGCATTCTTACTTTACAGCATTTTTTCACACCTGCCTAAAACTTTTGCACAGTACTGTATATATATATATATATATATATATATATATATATATATATATATATATATATAATGTTTATGGGTTTGTTCAGATCCCTGAGGCTGGGACTGAAAGCAAACTTCGCTAATAAAGAAACTAATTTAATATTACATCATTTAATTTCATTAAACACTACATTTTATACTGAGTAGACACATTCAGTAGACAACCATCTAAAATGTACCGTGTGTTAATATATTCTGAAAAAGATTCTAACAATGTTGCATAATTTTTTGATAAAGGCTTACATTATATAAACAGCCTTTAAAAATAAAACAGTGCTTCACTCTCTGAATTCCAATGTCTTTGTGTCCCAGCGGAGCAGCTCAGAGGTGCTTTAGGTGGTAATGAATGTTATGTGAGGGAGAGACTGATAGAGACTGTCTATTTTCAATGCTAATGACTTGAGAAGAAAGGTGTTACCGTCGAGTGAAGGAGACGAGAACAAGCTGCTCACCTTCATCCTCCAGACCTCTGTCAGGAGAGGTCACACTTCAAAGAGTATGCGAGCGTGTGTCGACCACTCTTCTTTTGTGTTTTGACTGGACGCGTCAGATGATAACACACCTCCACATCGCAGACTGACTTTTCTTGTGAAGCCCTGACGTATGTTTACTGTACATGTAACATTGTGTCTTTAAGGAGGCTGTCATCACGCCGGTGTCGCCGGATGTGCTGTACCTGTTCCGCGTCCAGGCGGTGTGTTTGAATGACAAGCGCAGTGACTTCAGCCAGAGCATGCTCTTCAGAGGTACAGAGCTACACGTGCACACTTTTATCGATGATATTTTGGTTGTTGTTTTTAAACGTGCTCCATCTCATTTATATTTATCATCTTTGTTATGATAGCCAACACCACCAGGATATTTGAGGGCACAAGAATAGTCAAAACTGGAATGGTAAGTTTACATCTGTCCAGCAGGTGGCAGCACTGGCGCTTTACTCTTTGCAATGGCAAATAAAACCAACCTGTATATTTTATTTTTGTTTCTTGTATTATAATAATAATAATGTATTGAAGAATAATTTATAATAAATTTGATAATAATGTAGAAAATATATATTTATAAAGTAATATTTTTTGTTTATTTATTTATAATCTGAACTCTGAAATCTGCAGAGTGACAAATTATTATTTTATAAATGTATATTTTCTACATTATTATCAAAATTATAGAAATTAGTATATTTTATAAGTATATTTATAAAATAATACTTAGCTTTTATATATATATATATATATATATATATATATATATATATATACCTTATTATTATTTTATATATATATATATATCTGAACTCTGTAAATCCAGAGTATTTTATTTTGTTCACATTTTACAGATTTGATCTTTTAGAATGTATTTTATCTTTTATTTTTATGTATTAAAATGAAATAATATAACTATAAATAAAAAGCTATAACTGAGTTTATCACAAATAATAATATACAATAATTACATGATTTAATTATATACTTATTTTTGTTATTTGTTATAGAAAATATAAAAATATATATTGTTTTAAAAAAATTATTTTCTAAAATAAGTAATAAATGTATATATAATTATGAATTTAATTTGTTTATTTAATTTATTTATTTTTATAAAATATAACTTAACATAATTCAATATTTCTATATTTTCTAAAATAAAAAATATTTTCATTTATAATTAATTTTAGAAAATATAGAAATATTGAATTATCATGTTTTAAAAACTGAATATTTTATAAAATAAATAATAAATGTTTATACAATTATGAGTTTAATTTATTTATTTAATTTATTTATTTTATAAAATATAACTTCTGTTTTTAAAACATAATTCAATATTTCTATATTTTCTAAAATAAAAATATTTTCATTTATAATTTATTTGAGAAAATATAGAAATATTGAATTATGTTTTAAAAACAGAATTTTTAGTTTATAAAATAAATAATAAATGCATATATATATATATATATATATATATATATATATATATATATATAAATTTTAATTTATTTTAGAAAGTATTAAAATACGTTTATACTACAATTGCAAATCTGAAGTTTGGAAATAAATCCAAAGTTTTGCCTGCAAAAGGTTATTAAAAAATGGCCTGAGACGTGTTGGGCTCATTGGACTTACATGATGTGCACAGATTTCATCTTTTAGAATTAACGCAGACGTAAATAAAGTGTTTTTTTTCTGCTTCTAGCCAACTGTCTCCCCAGCATCCTCAGCAGACATGGCGCCGATCAGCTCCGGTTCTTCCACCTGGACTTCCTCTGGTCTGCCGTTCTCTTTCGTTTCAATGGCAACTGGGATCGGCCCCTCTTCCAGCGGCAGCCAAGCGACAGTGGCATCCGTGGTGACCAGCACCCTCCTGGCGGGGCTGGGTTTCAGTGGAGGGGTCATCTCCTCCTTCCCCAGTTCGGTCTGGCCCACCAGGCCTCCACCCTCGACCCCTGCTTCTGCCTCCACCCGCCAGACCCCAGCCAAACCTATGGTGAGCACGGCAGAACCGTCTTCCTCACCGGCCTCCGACGCAGACGCCACCGCAGAGAGCGATAGATCTGAAGATGGGGGAGACAAGGGAGGGAAGGGTGAGGATGAGGACGGAGAAAAGAACGGAGAAGAAGAAGAGGAAGAGGATGAGGAGAAAGATGCCGAGGCTAAAGACAGCACAGTTCCAGACGATGTCGAAAAGCAGACCAACACCTCCGTGACGAAAGACACGCCCACAGAAGCACCAGATTCCACAGCCAAAGAGAAAGGAGGGAGCAGGAAAGCAGAAAACAGCACAGTGCCATCTAGTGTCCCGGAGGATGACATGGAGGAAAACACACACAGAATAGGGGAAGAGGACACGCAGGTGCTGCCGACCAGAGAGCCAGAGGATGATGATAATGGGACGGCAGTAATAGAGCCCCCAGACAACATGGCTCAGACCAGCAAACCCAGCAGAGGAGACCGCAACCACCTGCCACCTTTCTCTATACATACAGGTCAGAAACCAGCCGTTTTTTCCTTCTTTTTCTTTTTTTTTTCTTTCTTTTTTGTTTTTGCATTTGTATCTCAACCTCTTCGACTCCAAGGCCTCCCCATTGTCCTAGTTGAGGAGTAAAAATATCAGGGTGATATAACTATCCTGATAACATAATGAAGAAAAACACATCATTAAAAGAAAACGTTGGGTGGTTTGGAATAATGTTTCATAATTATTTCCAAGAAGAAGAAAAATGGCGTACTGCTTATAAATATTTGAAAAACTTTTGATGACCAAAGCCATTTTTACTTTGAATGAGGAATCTGGAGGTGGACTCCTTTGTCTTGAACCAGCCATCTATATCACCTAGAAACAGCATAGCAACACCTTGGCAACCCCCCACATCATCCTAGCCTTGTGTTGGCAAGTTTTTAATGTGCTGCACCACTCATCTTTTCTGCAGGAATTCTTACTCAGACTCTTTTTCTTCTCACTAAAGATTCAGTTCTTGTGTTTTGAGGTCCTGTTTTTGTGTCCCCTGTGAAATGATAGTTTCATTTCTTCCGTTATTTCCTGTCTTCCTCCATTTCTCTCTGTCTCACCCTCTTCCTCATCCCCTCTCTTCTCATCCTACCATCTTTCTTTCTGTCCCCTCTGTTTGTTTCGGAGGCAGAGGGTTGGCCTAGTTTTCCGGTCCAGAGAGGATGAGAAGCAGAAAACATTTTCAGCTGCAGGGAGTTTAAAAAAAACAAAAAAAAAACAAGAAAGAAATAGAGAAACTCCATATTTAGCTCTATGGCACTGGAGTTATGTTCATCTGTGCGTGTGTGTGTGTGTGTGTGTGTGTGTGTGTGTGTCAGCGAGGTCTGGAGTTTGAGATCATTTCTGAGAGCTCTTCGTTGCGTGACTGCGGGTCTGTGTCTGACCGCGCTGAAGCTGTAGCATTATGGGATAGCAGCATGGATTAGTTAGCAGCATGCGTCTCTGGACCACCCGAGGGGAGCTGCAGGTTTCCTGATCTCTCTGTTCTTACTGTCGGGATCTGAGTCTGTGGTTTCCACTGCCAGTTTGGGGCTTTGGTATGTTGGTTAGTGTGTGTGTGTGTGTGTGCTTGTTTTCGTGATTTTTGAGGACACAAACTTGTATAATGACATGGGTGTTACACTGGTAAACATGTTTTATGAGGACATTTACAGTCCTCGTAATTAAAATAGCTTTAAAAACAGACTAAACAATGTTTTATTAAAAATGTAAAAATGCAGAATGTTTTCTGTTATGGTAGGGGGAGTGTAGAGGGAGAGAATATACAGTTTGTACAGTATAAAAACCAGTACGCCTATGGACTGTCCTCACTAAGATAGCGAAACAAACCTGTGTGTGTGTGTTTGTGTTAGTTGTGGACTAGTAGGGTGACCATGATCTTGTCAAGTGGGACTTGTTCCTGAACATCATTGTTGGTCCTGGAACAGCATTTATATCAATCAGGATTTAGGGAAGGGGTAAGAGCAAAGGTCTTCAACCCTGCTCCTGGAGAGCCTAATCAAACACACCTGAAACAGCTAATCAGGCTCTTCAGGATCGCTTAAAAATCACATGCAGGTGTGCTAAAGCAGCATTCATATAAACCCAACGTTTCTCTCTGAACTTTATGGTCAGGATTAGGACAGCCTTTGACTGATGTCTGCTCTAGAATTGTTCAACATTAATTAATCTAGAAACACATTTTACTTGGCAAAATTAGGGTGACCAGAACTATATTTGACAATTTTAAGGGTGCGTTCAGACTTGTAGTTCGGTTGGTTTGGTTCGTTTGGACCGGACCAAAAAACAAAACATATAGTCCTGGTCCGCTTAGCGTTCACACTGGCATTTTTAACAGTGAACCTAAAGTTACCGAACCAAATGCATAAGGATACGGTCACGACCTGATTGGTCGGCTTTTATGACGTATATTTGGCGACGGAGCTCGCTTACCGAACATTCAAAACAACGCTGTGTTCTGGATTAAACGCCATCATTTTATGCGAGTACATATGCTTTATTTTTACCAGCTGAGAACTCACGAAGAGCTCATAAAATGTTCAAAACATTCAAAACAGCAGCAGGATTTCCTCCGTTGTTCACAGAAACAGAAACTTTACCTTCTCGTTGCTCCACGTTTGCCCTCGACTCATTTTGGAGACACCGATCTTTCCGCGTCGTCAAATCAGCTGACTTGTAGCGTCGCATCTTGTGACATCACGTCCTGTTTTTGGTTCGTTTACATGTCTTTGGTCCGTGTTGCGTTCATATATCAGTCGAACCGCACCAGAGTTCGTTTGGAAGTGGACCGAGACCCATCTTTTTAGCGGTCTCGGTGCGCACCAGGTTTCGGATGGCAGCGTTCACATATGAACCGCACTAACTGAGCAATCGCACCAGGATTCGTTTTAATCGAACCGAACATGACAAGTGTCTAAGTATTGTTGCATTAATTTTGAATATTTTATGAACACATATTTTGAATAGTCAATAGATGTTTCATTGATTTTTTTTGAATGTTATATAGTTTATATAATATTTTGAATCATTTTGTCATGTAATTGTATTTTATAATAGTATAATATTGTTTTTGTTGTGTTTTCTTAATGATTAAAGTATTTGTGAAATGTTTACTGAATTTCAGCAATTTGTTGATGTAAAACAAATGAACGTTATGAAATGATTGTAATTTTATTATTATTATTTATTAATTATTATTGTCATAGATTGTGGCTGCATTGATGCGCACGAAGACAAGGAATCAAACGAAAACAGTCTTTAATTTAACATCCACCTGGGAAATACTCAGGAGATTACAGGAATAGGCAACGACGGTACACAGACGACACGGAACAATGAACAGACAGAACTGAGGGTTTAAACACACAGATAAAACAGACACCATGGAGACTAACTGGGGAACAGGATGAAAATTAAACCAAAAACAGAACATAAATATTACAATTATTAGTACTAGTCGTAATAACAATAGTAATAATAGCTTAGATATTTTTATTATGTCTTTAATTGATTATATGATACACAGATTTACATATATATCAGATTCATATCATCCCTGCTCACTAAATATCAGCATGTGGTATTGTATTTTCATATTTTAATATTCGAATGTGTTCAAGATGCCCACAAATGCTGTTTGGGTTTTCAGCTCTATATGTTTTTAAGCACAGCCTCTGTTCGCTGTGTGTAACGTGTGTGTGTGTGTGTGTGTGTGTGTTTCAGAGCGTACTCTAGTCTCCAGCATGCTCCCTGTGCCTGGTTCAGGAAGGATGGAGTGGATCATTCCTCTGGTGGTGGTGTCGGCGCTCACCTTCCTCTGCCTCATTCTGCTGCTGGCCGTCCTCGTTTACTGGAGGTGAGACACTGATCCACACTGACAAACTGACTGACTGCAGGAGTCACACTGACTCTCTGAATGAATCACTGATTTCCTGAGCAACTCTTTGATAGATACACGACTGATTCTCTGATTGAATCATGGGGAGCCACACAGACGGTTGTGACGCTCTTAAACACTTCATCTGTTTTATTGCTTTTGAGTTTGGTGTGTATTTCCGTGTGCATCTGTGTGTGTTTGTGTCCGTTTGGATCCTGTAGCTGGTAGTTTATCACTCTGGGGCCTCTGGCGTCCCCGGGGCCCTGAGGGGTGGAATAAAAAGTGTGTGTGTAGAGCTTGTGTAAAGTGTGGGTGATGTGTCTCTGGTGACGGTAAGTAAGATGGAGAGAGGTCGTACTCTTCCCTCAGGGCATCGCCGACGTGATGGAGGTGCTACGGAAACGGCTGGCAAGGCCCCGTTGCCATGGTCACACTTGAATGTGGCTTCAAACAACATATTGCAGCGTGTACACTAACGCTCAAACATTTGGGAAGATTTTTTAATGTTGTTGGCAAGTCTCTTATGCTCTCCAAAGCTGTAAAGCAGTAAAAATATAGTAGGCTGCAAAAGTGCAGTAAAAGCAGTAATATCGAAAAATATTATTATAGTTTAATGGCACTATATGTAAAATTTTTATATAAAAATATCCAAAAACCACTTGTTTATAAGCGCAGTGTTACATATTTCGTTCAGCTGTGTACTTACGTTGTCCTAAATGTTTCCAAGAATTTGTAAATTCAGAGAAATTCACAATTTTAAATTGTGCCTGTCGCCTGTCGATGACGTAAAATCTGCGTTATCCCTGGTTTCCGCTTGTACTGCACAGTAACCATGGCAACAGGCACAAACAGCTGCGTAACGTCTAGCGGCACGCTGTTGTCGTTTCGTTCAAACATTAGGGACCATGGCAAGCAAACTCTGGGACAAAAGGAGAAATAAAACGAGGAACGTTTCCAAGATGGCGAGAGCTTTGCGATAAACTTTGACTTGACAGATCTCTTGCACGTTATTAGACAAGGTTAGCAAATGTAGACTACATAAGACTAATCTATGTTATAAAGCTCAACACGACGAAGTGTTGAGTGTAATGTTGATTTAAGTCTCATACAGACAACAAACTAATACACAGAATAACATTACAACTTCCAACACACTCAAATACAGTTTAGTATGATAGTGAAACGTTAGAAACAGCGCTGCGTTACCTCACAGATTTAATTCATCAAATAAACTGACCTGTATGAGTAGAATTTCAGCTCTAGGTAGAATGAAATGTCCTCTGTCCTTTATCCCCGGGACTCGCGTGTGACACTGATATCTGTCTCTCATTAGTAATCGTACCCGTGATTCTCGGCCACGCCCTCCTTCATACCACGGTCATGTTAAAAACATGCATTCACTCGTCCACAAATATAATTTCCCCATAAACATTATTAGATCAATCGGCATGACGACAAGTTCCATGTTCCACTCATTCACTGCGTCATCAAACTACGCCTTTGTTATTGTTTTGAAGAGTCTAGCGACCCCTAGCGGCGAAAAAAATACATATTGTGCCTTTAATATGACTGTTTTCTATTTAAATATATTTTAGAATGTAATTTATTTCTGTAATGTCAATATCAAAAGTAGTCGTGGCCTAGTGGTGAGGGAGTCGGGCTTGTAACCTGAAGGTTGCTGGTTCGATTCCCACGCTGGCAGGAATTGAAAGTGGGGATTGTGAATAAACAGCACTCTCTCCACCTTGGATACCATGACTAAAGTGCCCTTGAGCAAGACACCTAACCCCTAATTGCTCCCCTTGTAAGTCGCTTTGGATAAAAAAATGATGAAAAATGAAATGAAATGAAAAATAATGTAAAGCTGAATTCTCAGCATCATTACTCCAGTCTTCAGGGTCACATGATCCTTCATAAATCAGTCTACGACCTGAAATGTTGTGCTCTTGATTTATAAAAGTATACGTTTTCTTAATGACCTGAAAATGTCATTGAAATGGTAAGAAAATTAAAAATTTTGTTCATTAAGGATGCGTTACATTGATCAAAAGTGTTACAAAAAATCAGTTTCAAGTTGTAGGTGTGTTCGACATCGGCTAGTAACTTCACCTGCAGGTGTCGCTGTTGGACAGTCATACTTTATAAAAACTACACTTTTAAAAAAAAACTTTACACTTTTTAATGTCACATTTAGTAATATTTGCAAAGTTTATTGTCTGTAATATTGATTCTTTTCTCATCCATTTTTTGAGGAGACACTGCCTCCTCAGCGGAAACGTCCCTGTCGAGTTCACCCAAAAATGAAAATTCTGTCATCATTTAATCCCACTCAAGTTATTCCAAAACTGTATAAATGTCTTAGTTCTGCTATACACAAAGAGCCCATACACACAGAGACAAGTTTTTTTTTAAGTAAAAATTTTGTATCGCGTCGTCGCTGCGTCCTGACAGATCTGCCATTTAGGGAGCCTGAAACCGCTATTTTTTTTTTTTTTTTTTTTTTTTTCAAACCAGGTCCCAGAGTGGATAAATCTGAAAACGACACCCTTGCGTTTTCGTGTGCACAGCCAATCTGTATATTTTGTGAAACGATGATGTCATCCCCCACGTCTCAACCCTAGTCAGACACAGCTACGTCACGTAACGATTAGCTTTTCTAAAATAAAGCTGTATTTCTAAGCTTTACTAAAGTTTGTATACAGCGCACAAGGTTTATGCCCATGCTCCAAGTCTTTTTCTCTGTTTTTAGTGTATCTCTGTGGCAGAATTACAGCGCCATATACTGGTCTGGCATGTATACTACATAGTCAGTTTCAGTGGTTTTGTGTGTATTTCTTGGTATTTTCAGATATTTCTTGAGACGACGCTGTTTACGAATTCTTTTTAAAACGAGGGGGAAAAAATCGGTTAGGGAAAGCTCTGGCTTCGTGTGAATGTGGCCAAAGGAAGATAATTGGAAGAATGTTTGTAACCAAGCAGATCTCGCCCCCCATTGACTGCCATAGTATTTTTTTCCTTACTATGGTAGTCAATGGTCTGCTTCGTTACAAACGTTCTTCCAAATATTTTCCTTTGTTTTTGACATTTATACAGGTTTGGAACTACTAAGGGGAGTAAATGATGATTTTTCATTTTGAGGTGAACTATTAACATTGTCATATCTATTACCATACCAATGTCTCCAAGAGTTGACATGAAAGAAATATGTATAATGTTGATATTCTTCTTATTATTATTAATAATGTGATATCAATATCAATTAAAAAAGGGTTGTAATTGGTGTGCAGATTATTAATATTTATATTATGTGTCCCTTACTTAAATGGGTAGTTAAATGTGTGTTTATGGTTGGCTGTTTGCACTCTCTGGGTATCTTTTCTCTCTGGCGGTCAGCTGATAAAGTCTCTCAGGGACCCTGATCACACCATGTCTCAGTTTAGCAAACAGCTCTGGAGCAGGCCTGTGCCAGGACTGTCTCCCCAGGTCTGGGCTCTCCGCCCTGGGCCAAAAACGGCCATCTGCTCCCTCCTCTGGTGCTTAAGGGCCATACGGTAGCGGGGGGTCGTGTAATATTTTGAGATGTGTATCCATCACCAAATGCTCTATTGCTTGATAACACACACATCCACGCAAACACATTTGACCAAGCATAAAACCTCTCCAGAGAGAACAAACATCTATCATAGCACTCGTAGCCATGATAAAGGGGATTATAATTAACACACTGAAAAAAACAGACATGAACTATTATAGCACAGGCTATTGGGAAGGTATTTGAACAGACTTCAGCTGTAATATTCAGCCATTAATATGATCACAAACACTTCTCTAATGATTGTGTGTGTGTGTGTGTGTGTGTGTGTACTTGTATTCCTTACATTGTGGGGACCACAACGTAAGTAAAACCAGTAAATCTTGACATTTTGTTGGTCCCCACAAGGAAACAAGCTTATAAATCACACAGAATTATCTTTTTTGAAAATCTAAAATAGCAGAACATTTTCTGTGATGGGTAGGTTTAGGGGTAGGGGTAGTGTAGGGGGACAGAATATACAGTTTGTACAGTATAAAAACCATTACGCCTATGGAAAGTCCCCATAAAACACAAAAACACAACGTGTGTGTGTGTGTGTGTGTGTGTGTGTGTGTGTGTGTGTGTGTGTGAGGGTCTTTAAGTATAATCTGCTCAGTAGACTGATTGAGATTACCCTCAGCACAACACGCTAATGTCTCAATCTATATCAGATCAAATATCCTCACCTTCTGTCAGTGTGTGTGTTTGTGTGTGTGTCTTTTTGAGGACCAGAATGAGGTTTAGAGGTCAAAAAGAGTAAAGTGTGGACATTTTGGCTGGTCCTCACTTTCTGAGACCCCATTAAAGGCCTGTTTGAGGGTCAAGACTTGGTTTTAGGGATCAGGTTATAATTGGGTCAAGGGTAGGTTTTGGGTTAGGGTTCGGTTAAGCACTTAGCTGTGATGGTTAGTGTGTGTGTGTGATTGTTTACCGTGTTGTGTTGTCTGAAGTCCATCTGGAAACATTAACTAGGATGTGACACTTCCTGTTGCAGTCTCAGGGAAAATCAAATAATCATTTGCTGAAAAAAAAAAATTCTAATCAGTATTTGTATTGACCTTTTGACCTCTATTCAGTAGAAAAAAAAAGTCCTTTAAAAATCGATACATTTATTTGAAGCAAAATTGCATAATTGCAAATATTTTTTTTCTTGTTTTGTCACTAAATTCTGAGAATTTTGCTAATGAGGTAACTTAAAGTAGCCATGAAATCAAAATTCAAGTTTTTAAATTATTAAATCTGTATTAAAGTATTAAATATGAATATATCAGCCTTACTGCTAAGGTAAAAAACAATGACAAAAATTTGATGATGTCACTTCAGCTTCTCATCAGATTTTCTGTCCAATCAAATGCTCTGTAGAATCTTCAGCGTCCCGCCCCCAAAATAGAGGCTGAAATCGGTTACTTGGTCACACATTTGGTGCACTATATAGGGGATAGGGAACGATTCAGTCAGTGTAAATATGCTTTCCATTGAGGCAAATGGTTTCACGTTAGTGTCGTGCGAACCGCCGCAGCGAGCTCAAGTCTGCTCGGGTCCAGAGACACGACAGCACAGAGAGGATCATATCTGCACAGAACGCAAAACATATCGGACGCTTTTGAATTCTGCACAGAATGCTGTATTTTAAAGAGATATGAAGGAGGTTAGGAGGAGAAACGGTTTGAGATACCGAGGCTTTACCGAGCTGGCCGAACTGTGATATAAATGAAACCCTATTGGCTATTTCAAAAAAATGGGAGGAGCTGCCCCATGTCCTGCCCCATCTTGTGTTGAGTTTTCCATGCACTAGAGTTTTCCAAATCAGCCATTGATGAGGTTCTGTGATGAAACCATATTTAAACAGCAAAGCAGCTCACTAAACACATAGCCAAACACTTAACCATTGTGTTAAACAATGCGATTATTCAGTGGAAGTCACATTTGCACCACAAAATAAAAGCCTCTGACGCAATGTCCAGTTGGACTGGTTGAAGTTGTATATGTGTTAGTTACCTAAAGCATTTCCTGACCGCCCCGGCTCTGCTTTTGTTCTGCAGATCAGACCTGTTGAGCATGAAGTTTCACAGTGCCTGCAGGGAGGATTTCTCTTAAGCCAGGACTTTAGCTAAAGATTGTTTACAGTGGAGAGTTGGATTTTACATTGTAATTTAGGCGGGGCTTAAGGAATAAGTCCGACAGAAATACACATTCTGTCACTTGCTTTTCATTTTGAACAAAAAGTACGTGACTTTCATCATTTTGAACAATAATGAAGAGATTTTGCGAAATGTTCATGCTGATCTTTTCTTTTCCATACAATGACAAAATTGGACAAAAAACACTATTAAATTACCCCAAAGTCTTCTAAAGCCATACAATACCTTTCTGTGAGGAACAGAGACATCTTTCCTAGCACCTTATTCATTTTAGCATATTCAAATGTATCCAAACGGGACGACAAAGGGTGTGATTTTCGGTAAATATCTTAAATATTGGTTTGTTCATCACAACACTAACACTAAAAAAAAACCTTAATTGAAGTAAAACTGAACTAAACGGAACTAAAATAAGTTAAAGCAGTAAAACTAATATACAAATATGAAATAAATATGTATTTATCAGACTAAAACTGAAATAAAAAGAAATGAAACCTAAATAGTAATATAAATGATAATAATAATAAAAAATTACACACAGCAAAATGACAAAAAATATTCAACTGAATTTAAAATGAAAATATAAAATAATAAAATTAAATTAAAAAATCTAAATATTAATAAGGGGTTAGGATATTTTATTATAATAAAAGGATAATAATTAGGATATATTAAATTAGGATATATTAAAATAACAACATCACACAAAGTTATTGCATGGCTTCACAAGACTTGGACTACAGTGAGTTTTATGGACTAATTTTATTGTGCTTTTCTGGAGCTCAAGAGTTGACAAATTTCTAAAAGATCTTGTTCAAAACTCATGACTTTCTTCTGTTCAAGCGGATCTTTTTTATGAATTTCAGAAGTCAATTCTTAAATGTGCGATGACAAATAAATAATGACAAAAATTGTATCCAGTTTGATGCCGTTTGTTTCTGTATATTGTTTGTGGTATTCTTCATTTAAAAGTAGAAGAATGGAGTAGTTGGACACAAAGGACTGTCCATCTGGAAGGGGGTGTGTGTGTCCAGAGGGAAGGGCAGCAGGTGTCTGTGGTTTATCAGATCAGTTCTGAACTGATCTGGGATCAGTGAACTGTTCACGTCTGACCCCAGCCGCTCTAGCTCTTGTGTAAAGCCCAGTGCATGTGATACGTCAGGACCGGCCCTCTCTCCACCCCCTCTCTCTCACTTTGCTCACTCATGACTCTGTTTGCTCAGCGGCAGCATGCGGAGCCTACAGTTGCTCACCTCTCCTAAAATCCCTCGTTCTTTGCAGGGATGAACAGCTTATGTTCTCTGCTGTGCATCAAGTACAGGTAGGACAGACGAGACTCCCGCTGGCTTATCGGGTCGACGACCAAAACTTCAAGTTTTTGTAACTTTAGAACAACCTTTTAATCTCTGGTTGTGTTTCTCTTTCTGTTTGTTTCTTTTTACTGGACATGGATTTTGTTTTTGACCTGCTTATCTCTTCTCTTGCAAAGTGAAAGAAAGAGGTAAAACCAGTTTACGGCTCTCAAACTTGAAACAACTGCCAATAATTCAACCTGACAGTCTGGCTTTCTTTGAAATAGTTTGTTTACCTTGTAATCTGGTGTGTTTTGTTCTAAATTGACTTCATACAGACTGGTGAGAGATATTTAGTTTGAAAAAGCATAGAAAGAAAATGTTTCACATGGATTTTGGGAGTAAAAATGTATGACAAAATTGTGCACAGAAGTTAGCTAAACCTACGAATTCGTTATTATAATTATATTTAATGAAATTATTTTAAATTCATTCATTTATTATTTTAATTATTTAAATTCAGTATAATTATATAAAATAATAATGTATTATTGAATGTATTAAATATGAAATAATTATTAAAATATAGTTTTTTATAATTATAATTGTAAAAATGTCAAATGTGTTTAGTTTTGTTTTTTTAGTGTGGGTTAAGTTTGGGTTAGCCTGTACCTTTTATAATTATTTTAATACAAAAACAGTAACTATGACTTTAAATATGTGTGTCTAAATTTCAGGAATAGTTTACAAATATTAAAAGTTCTTTAATCATTTACTTGTTCCAAATCTCTGACTTTCTGACTTTCTCACGTGGAACAAAAAAGGAGAAGTTCGGCAGAATGTTCAAGCTTGCTATTCACAACAGAAATACATAAAAGTATGACTAAAAAGTTTGCTGTAAAATAACTTATTTTGCATTCCTAAATATAGGTTTGTACTGTAAACACATGAGATCTGATTTGCATTTTTGTGAGCTGTTTCTTTAAGTGAGTGTAGTGACGTTTGGGGCTGTGATCTCTGTTTGAAGTGTTTGATTTGTTCTTTTGTGAAGAGGGTTCAAAGTTCATCTTGATCCTGTCATACACACCCACAGCATGTGTGTTTACTCTGGTGGGGATTGTTACCTAAACCACACCTCCTGGAAACACGAAAGCGGTGCTGAACGGCCATTATGTCACTTGACTGTCTCTCTCTCTTTCTCAGGAGGTGTTTCCAAACGGCTCATTTCTACGTTGAGGACAGTAACTCGCCCAGAGTTGTGCCCAATGAGAGCATCCCAGTCATCCCCATCCCAGGTAGGTGTCGTCAGATCAGTCAAACCCTTAGATATCACCTAAAGACACAATCCATTCTAATTCAGTTACTTGTGGAAGAATTCATAGATAACAGGTGCTTTGACGTGATCTAATGTCAATATGGTGATACAAAACGTTGCAAGTGTGTCTTTCTCACATACCTATTGCTTTATGGGTGGAAGGTTGGATTACGTAAGATTTTTAACAGTGCCAAGATCGAACAAAGCTGTGGCTGTCGTCTTGGCGTATGTGTATTTGTGTGGAATAGACCTTAACTCTGTGCTCTCTACAGAGCGTTATTCTGTGCGATTAGTGCAGAATCTAAAAATCAATTTCTGCATTGATTTTGACATAAAGTGGCTCTAATGAAGTTTTCAGCTTCTGGGAAGCAGGCAGAAAACCAGCTGTGTCCACAAGCTTGAGGTGTAAGGTGTAGCGACACCTTGTGTTTGATCTTATGAGTTTTTTGTTTGTTTGTTTTCTCATATTGTATGGTGTTACTATGTGAACAAACTCCTAGCCCTTAATGGAAGACTTCTTCTCACACCGTGCGCTGTAGACATGAATGTTACGTCATACCCTTTGACTTTCTATTCTACGTGATCACACCTGGTGATCAATAAAATGGTTAAAAATCCCATAGACTTGCATTCAAGGAACTACCCAGATCATATCTAGTCATTATAATAATATTATAGACTTAGGGGTGGCTCGTTTTACTTGTGCCAGTAAACAGCCACCCAGCATACCCTTGTAATGCCTGAAAACCACCAACAACAACAACCTAGCAACACCCTAGCAACCACCAGTAACATCTGAGCAACAACCTGGCTAGAAAAGCCTTAGCAACCACCTAGCTAACCATCTGCAGCTACCCATGACACCCTATCAATGCTCTAGCAGCCATTTAGCAACACCTTAGCAACCACTCATGACTTTTCAGCAACTACCATCATAGCCCTGGCAACCACCCACAACATCCTATTAATGCCCTGACAAATACCCACAATCACCGAGCAATCCAAAGGGAACCAACCACTACATCCTAATAATATCTTTAACAACAACCCACAACACCCCAGCAACCACCTACCAATGCCTTGACAACCACCCAAAAGTCCCTAACAACCAGCAACAATACACAACACCCTGGAAACTCCCGAGCAAAGTCCTGACAACCACTCAAAACTACTCACTCCCTAGCAATACCCTAGCAACCACTCATGACACTCCAGCAACCACCAAACTAGGACCTAACAACCATTTTCAACACCCTATTAATATCTGGCAACCAATCACAACAGCATATTATTGTCCTAGCAATTCCCTGACAACCACCAAGAACACCCAAACAAATGTCTAGCTGGCAACGCCCTGGCAACCATCTTCAAATGTCCTGACAACAACCTGCATCTACCCTTGGCACTCTAGCAATCACCAGGGTTGGGGAGTAACGAAATACAAGTAACTTAGTTACGTATTTAAAATACAAAATTTGAGTAAGTGTATTTTATTACAGTTACATTTTAAATGGGTGAAATCTGAAAAGTATTTTAGATTACCAAAGTGATTACTTTGAATTTTAATGTCATTTCAACATTACTGGATGATCCACGACTGTTTTCATGTTTTGCGACAGTTGTTTGAGTCCCTTGTAATTGTTAAAAAGGTAATTGCAGCTTTTTATCTCACAATTCAATTTTTTTCCTGGCAATTATGAGCTTGAATCTCACAATTCTGACTTTTTTTTTTTTCAAAAATCCAAGATTTAAACTCACAACTATGTTTTATAAAATCAGAATTGGGAGAGAATTACATGATAAAAACTTACAGACTTTTTTTCTTGCAATTGCGAGTTTGTCTCATAATTCTGACTTTTCTCAATATTGTTAGTTTATATCTCATAATTTTGACTTTTCTCATTATTGCAAGTTTATATCTCATAATTTTGACTTTATAACTTTATAACAATTGCAACTTTATATCACGCATTTCTGAGGGAAAAAGTCAGAATTGTGAGATAAAAACTCACAATTACCTTTTTTGTGTTTGTTCCACACTTAAGTATTACTTAAAGTAATACTTAAAGTACTTAGAAATTAGTATTAGTATTTAGAAAGTATTTAGATTAAGTTACAAACCTTGGGTAATCTAAAGAAATACGTTACAAATTACTTTTTAAAGCATGCATTTTGTAATCTGTAGTGAAATACATTTTTAAAATAACCTACCCAGCCCTGGTAATCACTCATAACACTCAAGCAACCACAAAGCAAAGACCTAGCAACCACCCAAAACACCCTGGAAACCATCCCCATAGTGAGTTTTGCACAGGTGTGCAAGACTCTTTTCTGTAGTTAAGTCTACCTGCTTCACACTCGGTGGTTGGGAGTTCTTGTTTTAAAGAAATGATTTTCTGGAATGGCTGGCCCTGTCATGTTTACTGTAGGCTGTATTTGACGAGTGTGAGCTTGAAGAGTTTGTTGAATATAGACACAGTGGATGTTTTGAGAGGGCCGTTTGAGGAAACCTAGTCTTGTTAGGTTTGTTCAGGCTCTGCGTGGTTACCAGAGAAGACAAGTGTTGTTTATCTGGAGCATGTACACGCTTTTACACACTTACACATTAGCCATTAAGGTTAGGAGCCAAGAAAAGGGCTTCATCTGACTGGCCTCTATCTCACTTTGGCTCGTTGCCTTTGTGTGTGGGGGTAAATAATGAGCGTAGAGCGTAATGGAACAGAAGTGGACAGTATGTGATTTTTCAAGGTCTGAAGGTTTCAGGTCCGGGTTAGTCAGTGTATTGGAACCAAGATCTTAATGCAACGAGAGCCATTGATTTGCTCAGGCTTTCCCATAAGCACTTCATTGGAACCAATTTTCATTGTTGCATGGTGGCACGGCTCACAATAACGGTGGCACGGTGCCCTCAATCCAATTTAGGCATCTGTGTTCCAGCTTGGCGAGGACTGGCCTCGGTATTTACAAAGATCCATTTAGTGTGGGCAGCAGCCCCCCCCCCCTCTCTCTCTCTGTCTCTCTCTCTGTCTCTCTCTCTCTTTCTCTCTCTTTCTCTCTCTCTCTCTCTCTCTCTCTCCGCTGGCTCTGACTCATATGGCGCTTTGAGTTCACTGTCCTTTCAAACATGGATGCTTTCCTGCTAAATAGAGCCTTCAGTTTCTGGCTGAATTTCCCAGTTTGTTTCTGGCGTCTACGGATGCCCAAATTTGTTTGTTAGATGTATTCAGCTGTAGACGGTTTAGGATAAAGACAGAAGGTGCGTGAATTGCCTTTTATTAGTGTTAAAAGCTTTAGACAGTGTTGGGCTCAGGTCATAGTACTTGTAAGTTGTTGTAATGTTTTTTATATATATATGTAATTACTAAATTATTTTATGCTAAAAAATTTTAGGGTTTTTTTTTTAAGAAATGAATACTTCTATTCAGAAAGGATGCATTATATTGTTCAAAAGCGATATAGAGATATTTAAGATATTACAAAAGATTTATATTCAAAATAAATGCTGTTCTTTTAAATGTTCCATTCATCATAAATTCCGCACTCGAAGATGAGGAATTGAGCGAAAACAGTCTTTATTAAATCCACACAGAAAGCTCAGGAGATTGTAGGAGGAAACAATGAGCACAACCACATTAACTTAGACGATACCAGACAAATGGAACCGAAAGAACTGAGGGCTTAAATACTGACAGGGCGTAATCAAAGAGAACTGGAACAGGTATGTGGAATGAATTAACAACCAAGGAAACTAACTAGAAACTCCAGGCAGACAAAATGAAACCAAAACAGAATACACATGACAGACAGTAGCACAGTTTAAGTTCATTTAAAGGTGCGTTCTCGCTATGTCGAGAACTCTGAGAGCTCTGACTTCTACCACACCACCGTACCACCTGACCGAGGATGTGAACAGCTCTAAGTAGAACGTCACATGTGGTCATCTCGTCATTACGGTAATTACGACATGATTACGTCGTAGCAGAAGATAATAATAATAAATGTTTCTTGAGCAGCATTTTAGAATGATTTCTGAAGGATCATGTGACACTGAAGACTGGAGGATGATGCTGAAAATTCAGCTTTTCTATTACAGAAATAAATACAATTTTAAAATATTTTTTTAAATAGACAATTTATTTTAAATTGTAATATTTTTTTCTTAAAAATCTTACCAACCCCAAATTTTTGAATGTTAGTGTATGTGATTATTATATTATATTATATTATATTATATCATATTATATGAAAATCACACCATATAATATAAATTGACAAAGTAATTAGTAACCATACTTGTAATAATAATAATTACATTTCAATTATATGTTGATTACAATTATATATATTGGTTGTTGTTTTGTTTTAACCAAATTAAATTTGATTGACAATGATTACAGGCTTTTTTTCTGTCTGTACATGTGGGGTGTGTGTATTTTGGGTACGTTTGTTTATTTCTGTCTTTACAGGCTTATTCGTGTGTATTTAGACTCAGACCGGTCTGAGTGACAGTTTGTCGGCTTATTGTCTGTCTGTGGGGAGTTTTTTTTGTTTTGTTTTTTCACCGTGACTGAAGTTGAACAGTCAACACATTGAGTTGTTGATTATCTTATCAGCAAGTAAACCAATTAAAGCACAGGTGCTACCGTAAGAAGGATCAACGGACCAGCATTGGAAACGCTTGTATGCTACTTTTGCTGCCAGAAATTAGAGTAAGATATATTGTTGTAGTAGTTTTCAAAAAATGTGTGGCAGCGTGAAAAAAAAAAAAAATTTTTTTTACTAATATCATTTATTGTAACACAGTTTATAAGTACGGGAAGAAGGAGGCGGGAACCGGCGAATGTTAAACATAACTTTTAATCAAATAAATAAACAAACAATAAAATGAAAGTAAAAAGACAAACATAATAAAACCACAACATAAAATCCAAGCCTGGTCCTCTCTCATCCTTCACTGTCGTCGCTCCTCTTTTATGCTTCTGGAGCTCCTCCGTGAGAGACACGAGACCGGTGTAGCGCGCAGCTGACGCTCATTATCACTCGCGTCACCGGCCTCGCACGCCTTGCTCGTCACATTTATATTTATCTAATTATATAAAACAATGGAGTAATAATAATTGTATTTATTAGCAAATTATTTTTATTAATCTTTTTTGTTGTTGTTTTATCCAAAATAACACTGAAAAGGGTTAAAGGTCAAAATATTGGATATTTTATATTAGACACAATGATTGTAATTCCTGTATTCTTATGATGAGACAACAAAAGCTCAAATGCGTCTCTTTTTGCTTCTGTTTCAGATGATATGGAGGCCATCCCTGTTAAACAGTTTATCAAGCATGTATCAGAACTCTACTCCAACAACCAACACGGCTTCTCGGAAGAGTTTGAGGTAAGATCCACACACACACACACACACACACACACACACACACTGTAACTCTTCCCTCAGACTTTTGTAAACACTGGTCCCGTCTCATGTGGTTCCCTCTGCCTCGCTGTAGCGGTTCTGTTGACAGGTTCTGTTGTCTGTCTGTGAACAGCTGGGCCGGGATCCCTCCGCGGATGTTTGTTATTTCTGGCAGGTGGCCGAACAGGACAAGCCAGTTGTGAGAATGAATTAGGCCATCTGAACGTTGGCATCTTTTTTCACACCGAGTTTGGACTCTCTCTGCTGTGCGTGTTAGAGTGGCGCAGAAAACCACAACAACATTCTGTCAGACTAATGTGAAGGCAGTTTGTACGAGGATGACTAGTAATTAGTTATCCATTGAGTCTTGGGCCACAGCGTCTGCTCGTGCTGTCAGTGGCACAGGTGAATATCAATGAACGATCTGAAATGATGATGGCCTGCAGATCAGAGCTGTGTACACACACACTTGCTGGGTTTATTATGTCCTCTGTGGATCAGGATTCTGAAGTGTCCTGATGTTCTGGAGGTCTTTTCTGCAGTGATAACTTTGGCCGTGCCCACATTAGTGTTGTCAAAAAGATCAATATTTCAATATGTATCGATACTGAAATATCTGAATCAGTCCAATACTCCTTTTCTGCAACATCGATTGAACAGCTGAAGAGACAAATGAAGGTGGGTGGATGTAACGGCAGTATTTAGGTAAGAAATACTACAGAAATGAAAGTAATCAAATGTAAAATAACACTGGATAGTTTTATTTTAAATGAAAGTATGAATGTTAATGCAATTAAAGATGCAAAAGTTATTCAGTCAAGAGCAGTGAGTTCTCTATGTCTTTTGATTAACATGACAGACAGCAGCAGGTTTATTAGGCTGCTGTCACTTTAAGAGCTTATGCACGCATCCAATATACTGTTAAACCACATGTGTTTTCCCTCAACTGGTTTCCATTCCAAAAATGGCAGTTTTCCCTGTGGTATCAAAAATTGGAGAGTAGGAAATTCCAGTCTCGTGACAACACTAGCCCAAGATTCGTTTGCTGTTGCAGACCTCAAACATTCATAATCTTGTTGAACATTTCCAAATTGATTGTTCCACCAGATTCAATGATTTGCTAAGTATTAACAGTACAGCGATACAATCTGAGCCGGTCTTGAGTTGAAAGGATGCATCACAAACACTATTTACTTTTACCTGCTTTTATTTATTTTTATTTGCATTATTATTTTACAAGCTTGCTTATTGATTTATTTACTCTTTCATTTACAAAAAATTTGATTATATGGGGCAAAAATTCTCCACAAATTATTTACAATGTCTTCTTTATTGCTGTTTATTCATAAGTTATACAGATTTGTGGCTCTGCTAATTTCAAATAATCTTAGAATTAAAACATTAAAAATGAAAACGTTGATATATTCAAATATTTATTAAATTAAATTACGATATAATAGCATGTTTTGGTAGGTTAGAAAAAAGCCCCAATAAAAGTCAAAATGTCCTAAAGATGATAAAATGTCATTTTAAAAAAATAATAATTTATGATTAATTACTAAAAGCCAGCTGCTCATTGTTTGGTCCTTTTTGTATTTATATGAGATGATTAAATTTTGCCACCTTCAACCTGAAGTACCATTTTTCATAGGATATATATATATATATATATATATATATTTGTTTAATTAATCAGAATATCAAAGAAAACTTTCGATTGAATGACACCCCTGTTGTTTTTGCTGTGTCAATCCAGAACACTGTGTGAATGTCGTCTATGTCTGGTGTGTTTGTCATAACGCAAAGGAAAATCTTTAAGTTAGGTTTCGAAGTAGGTCTTTTACTTTCCCTCCTTCAGAGGAGAGAAGGGGAGGTGTGGGGGTCACTAAGGTTCCTCTGAGGGCCTCACTTGGGCCCTTTGTTCTGTGGCGGCTTGATTGACGCAGGGAAGTGCCTCAGAAAGTGTGTGCCTGTGCTCATGTGGGCTTGATGGACATTGGGAAGTGGTTCCAAGGGGGGTTTCTGGTGCTGTTTCCTCTCAAAGGATTCCTCTGTGGTTCCTAAGCCTCCAATACTTGAGCGGAGAAAAAGAGGGAAGACAGCTGAGCCAAACCCCCTTTAGATAGAGCCCCCCAGCCCCCTGACAAGTGGCTTTGTGCAACTGGGGCCGAAAAAAGCAGTGGCTGTGGTGGCAGCGATCATGGGAGCCGGGGAGGAGAGGAGGGGTATTGGCTAGGCCTGGAAAGGCACAGGGATTATATGCATGAGTTTTTTAGGGAGGGGGGGGGGGTTGACTCAAAGGAAAAAAAGGAAGAGGACACTTGGAGAAGTTTGGTATTCAGCTGAAAGCGAGATACGGGTGAAGAGAGAACGCCAGAGAGGAAGACAGATCAGAGGAGGAAAACCGTGGATGGCAGACTTATTTCCTTATTGCGTGTTTTTATTATTATTATTATTTAATTAGTTTAATTTTTTAAGACACTCTTTAAAGACGACATTAAATCAGAATCAACTTTATTTATTTGCTTATTTATTTATTTTTTGTTTTTGTGCATGATGTTCTTAAAAAAATATAAATTTTTATTTTTTATTTACATCTTTTATGATAATATCAACTCTTTTAAGATGCTATTAATTAAGTGATATTTTTTATTAATATAATAGCTTAACAACATAATAACTGTACAGCCAAATAGCTAATTGGAAATTGTTTTATACTGCCAGTGTTGGTAATACAGCATTTCAAATGTCTTAGCAAAAAATAACAACGTAATGTTATGCTGGTCAGTGTTAATGGAATATTATAGTAATATAATGTATAGTAATATTAATAGCAAATACTGAATAAGCTAACAATGTTTAGTTCTCAGAATGTTGCTAAACATCTATTTTTAAAGGGGTCATGGCATGGAAATACACTATTAAACTACTTATAATACTGTTTAATTATACTATTTAATTATAATCTGAATAACAATAATATAATAATCCTATAAAGGTAAAGTTACAACAATATAAAGTTTTTATGAAACACAAAATCAACGGACACTACTGCACTTGAGTGTTTTCAAAAGTATTATCCATATGAAACTGTCATGTACAGACTAAGCATTATGAAATCATTTACTTACGGTTTGTGATTGAGCTGCAGTCAGATCCAGTACAGCTGACTGCTTCATCTGTCAACAGTTTTTTTTTTTCCATTACACTGTGCCGTGTTTACAAAACAAAATGCTCAGAACAAACATATAATCCACCGATGCGATTCCGGGACGCTATTAAAAACCAACCGATGCAGGGATCCTTCTGAAGTCCCTACAGCTGTTTAAACTGGACGGGTCAGAGCGAACGTTCTTTTACTCCTCCATTCGTCCTGTTGTCGACAGACTCGAGTGTGTGGAGTTCGTCCAGTGTATCCAGTGTAGACAGCTGCACTGATTATAATGGGTCCTATTTGCTTTTGACACGACTCAACAATCACATTCGGTGTAAGCAAGTTAAACGACTGAGCACCTTTTTTTTTTTTGATACAGAAATAGAATATTCTTTTTAGGTTTGCAGAATGTTTCCCTAACAAACCTCAACATCTTTATTCTGATATCCGGTAAGCAATATGGAAAATGGATGGATCAATATATATAATCAATACTATACAAACAGGGCGGGGTAGGTTACTTTTAAAATGTGTTTCGCTACAGATTACAAAATACATGCTTTAAAAAGTAATTTGTAACGTATTTCGTTACATTACTGAAGTTTAGTAACTTAATCTAAATACTTTAGAATACTTTGGAATACTAATAAGTGTGGAACAAACACAAAAAAGATAATTGCAAGTTTTTATCTCACAATTCTGACTTTTTCCCTCAGAATTGTGTGATATAAAGTTGCAATTGTGAGTTATAAAGTCAGAATTATGAGATATAAACTCACAATATTGAGAAAAGTCAGAATGACTTTTAACTCGCATACTAAATTCACAATTTCAAGAAAAACGTCAGTATTGCAAGTTTATATCTCCCAATTCTGACTTTATAACTTGCAATTGAGAGTTTAAATCTCGCAATTCTGAGAAAAAGAAGTCAGAATTGTGAAATGCAAACTCACAATTGTGAGGGAAAAAAGGCAAATTGTGAGAAAAAGTTGCAGTGACGAGTGAATTATAAAATGACTCACAAACAACTATCACAAAACATGAAAACAGTGGAAAACATGAAACTTAACTCCGCTTTTTCAGACTGTCAGAGTCAGAGAATCACCAATTGCTGTTTAAATGACATTAAAATTCAAAGTAATCACTTTGGTAATCTAAAATACTTTTCAGATGTAACTGTAATCTGATTACCACCCATTTAAAATGTAACTGTAATGAAATACAGTTACTCAAATTTTGTATTTTAAACACGTAACTAAGTTACTTGTATTTCGTTACTCCCCAACCCTGTATACAAACAATGTCTCTTTTTGATATATCCCCTAATGCAAATAAGCCAAGCACATCATCATCATCCATCATATGGAGGATTGAATTAATATGTAGAATTGAATTTGTTCTTTAAGATGAAAGATTTCCTAGAAAATATCTTTCACTGTACCCCAATAACCCAGATTTTATGTTTCCTCAGCACCAGCCCCAATGACTGTAGCACAATCTGGAGTTTTTGAAATATGACGTTTATTCAAATGAATAAACACATATTTGATGTTTGCTAAGATAACATTACATTCATTTTTTATGACACTAAATTATACAGTTTAGCATGGACATTTAGTCAACATTTTTCAACATTTCCCAATGCAATTGACCCTTCGCAAACAGTTTGATTGACAGGCGATCTGACCAATAATAACCCTGAATCCATCATTTTGTCAGTCAAAGCGGTCAGGGGAGTTAGTAGATGAACGTTGGTGAACTTGAACTTGAAAAACAACATTCCTTCTGATGTTCATTCATGTTTATTTGATGCTATAAATGAACTAGTATAAAGAGATGATCGCTTCACGAGCCGCAGCGATCTGTCACCACACATTAAACACACACTAGATGCTATTTATTGATTAAACTTCTTTTTAAAATTATGATTATTAAATATGAAACTCTTTCATATGTCTGTCGATGTGTTGTCAGTGTCCTCTTTGCTCCTCGTTGTATTTTTCACTCCGTGAGAACATGATGTGTGGCGTGAGAGCGCATGACTTGTCGGACATAGCAACAGTAACTAAAGGAGGCGGGTCTTTGTGAAGGATCAGTTATTTTTCTCGTTGAATACTTTTTCATTCCAGGAAGTAAAATGGGTTGGTTAATGGGTTGTTTGTGCTGACTTTAAAAAAGAAACCTCATGTAATACCACCAGCATCACATCTGATATCACAGGTCACACGTGACTAGAATTGACAGTCGTGGACCATCCTCACATAAACGTTGACTTCATCCTGTGACCTTCTGTAAAGTAGCAGCTCTTCTCAGGACGTGAGCGGGGTTAGTTCAGGTGCAGGTAACCAGAAACCACACAGGTGCGTGTGTGCAGATGAGAGACTCATTGAAAACAGCCCCTGGCAGATTTTCAAACATCTTGTGGTTTTAAACAACTGTGTCCACACACCCTACAAACGCAATACAAACACACATCCATCACACACACAGCCAATTCTTGTTTTCCGGTACATCACTTAATGTCTCAATGTTTTTGTTGTTGACAGACTGCGTCATGTGTTTCTTGTGTTTATTGAGAGCTCTGTTAACAGCCTCAGGGTGTTGGGTTAGGGTTAGCTGTGCTGAACCTGCTGTACATGTTACCTGCAAACTAGAGAGAACTTTGCACACCAATTTAGGAATATCATTCTATTAGTTAAAGAAATATAAAACCAAATTGGAATTAAGATAAACAAATTATGAAAACTATGTGTGTGTGTGTGTGTTTATATATATATATACTGTATATATACAGGGTTGGGGAGTAACGAAATACAAGTAACTTAGTTACGTATTTAAAATACAAAATTTGAGTAACTGTATTTCATTACAGTTACATTTTAAATGGGTGGTAATCAGATTATAGTTACATCTGAAAAGTGTTTTAGATTACCAAAGTGATTACTTTGAGTTTTAATGTCATTTAAACAGCAATTGTTGATTCTCTGACTCTGACAGTCTGAAAAAGAGTTAAGTTTCATTAATATTTTAATACTTTTAAGAGGATCATAAAAATGTGGTTATTTTAATTTAGTTCTGTCCTGAACAAGACAAAATGACTGAATTTATGAAAAAAAATTGCCCAACTGTCAACTGAACTGTCCTGTCATGACCTGATGATCCACGACTGTTTTCATGTTTTGTGAGTCATTTTATAATTCACTCGTCACTGCAACTTTTTCTCACAATTTGTTTTTTTCCCTTATTATTGTGAGTTTGCATTTCACAATTCTGACTTCTTTTTCTCAGAATTGCGAGATTTAAACTCACAATTGCAAGTTATAAAGTCAGAATTGGGAGATATAAACTTGCAATACTGACATTTTTTCTAGTTTATATCTCATAATTCTGACTTTATAACTCGCAATTGCAACTTTATATCACTCAATTCTGAGGGAAAAAGTCAGAATTGTGAGATAAAAACTTGCAATGACCTTTTTTGTGTTTGTTCCACAATTATTAGTATTCCAAAGTATTCTAAAGTATTTAGATTAAGTTACTAAACTTGAGTAATGTAACGAAATACGTTACAAATTACTTTTTTAAGCATGTATTTTATAATCTGTAGTGAAATACATTTTTAAAAGTAACTTACCCAGCCCTGTATATATATATATATATATATATGTGTATGTATATAGAAAATAAATCCTATTTAATCACTTTTTGGTTCATGTAGTAGTTTATGTAATGAACTACATCCCTCCCTGTTCTAGCTTGTTCTATTCTATTAGATGAATCACTTGTTATATTCATCATTTGGGTAAAAGCGTCTACTGAATGACTAAATGTAAACTACACCTGTGTTTACTCTGCTTATACATGAAGTGAAAATCACCTTATTTTAAAATCACCTTTAAAAGAAAACTCTTAGAAAAGGATCGTTTGTTTGCAGACAGCGCTTGGTTTGAGTATTGGGGGAAAATGAAATTCTTTCTTTCCTGCTCTGTAAACATTATGGGTTTTTTTGTATGGCAAAATATGGAAATGAAATCTGCGATGTGTGCGTGTGTGTTGTAGGAAGTGCAGCGCTGCACAGCAGATATGAAGATCACGTCGGAACACTCCAATCATCCCGACAACAAGCACAAAAACAGATACATCAACATCATAGCCTGTGAGTCTCTTTCTATGAAACGCATGTACGGTTGAGGTTCAAATGTCTGACACCACCTGTTCAAATGCTTCTATGCTTTCCGCCCTTTTTTTAAATGACAAATTATATTATTCGCATATCAATTTCAATAAAAAAATTTATTGAAACTTAAGAATCTTAACATTAAAAAATCTTCCCAAACCTTTGAACAGCACTGTAAATTTCTAGCATTAGTTATGAGCATTTTGTGCTTTATTTTTGGCAATCATAATTGTCTTTTTGTTTGCGAGTTTGAATACGCGATTTTTGTTGTGGTCTCAGACTGTAGGTCAGAAATCAGACGTGCCTCTCACCGTCTCTCTTTCTTCCTCCAGACGACCACAGTCGAGTGAAGCTCAGGCCTCTGGCAGGCAAAGACTCCAAACACAGTGACTACATCAATGCCAACTATGTGGATGTGAGTGATGTCTGCAGAGCACATTGATGTGAGGGCTTCAGTATGAATAAACTCGACTGTGTGTGATGTATATTTCTGTTTCTCTCTCCTCTACAGGGCTACAACAAACCCAAGGCCTATATTGCAGCTCAGGGTCCTCTCAAATCCACGTTCGAGGACTTCTGGCGGATGGTGTGGGAACAGAACACATGCATTATAGTCATGATCACTAACCTGGTGGAGAAAGGCAGAGTGAGTCATGATAATTTTCTGAATCGGCAAATAACCGTTCGTTTCGTAAGGCCACTTTAAACGTTGTTCCCTTTTCGTCTGCATCTCACAGAGAAAATGCGACCAGTACTGGCCGACAGAGAACAGCGAGGAATATGGTAATATTGTGGTGACGCTTAAGAGAACCAAAGTAATGGCGTGCTACACACTCCGCATCTTCACTATCAGAAACACCAAAGTAAAGAAGGTAAACAGTTTTCATCTCGCCTCCCTCTCTCATTCTACTTCTCTCTCATGCTGCACTGAAAATGGATCATTTAACAAAACGGCTGCCATTATTTACCACTTATGTGTTTGAAATGACTTTAGCAATGAATGGCGGATGCCAACTTTTGTTATTGGTTCAAATAGACATTTTTGAAACACATTAAGAAAAATTCCGCTATCTTTTTTTCTTTTTTGACCTTTTCCCTCCCGTGTATTTCCAGCCTCTCCAAATGCACGATTCAACGAACAAAGTATATGAAACTAGCAAATTAACCTTTTTTTTCCCCATATATTTTTAGATTTTAGTATAGATTGGGTTTAGTTGACATTATGTATTATTGTTTGTCAATAGAGTAGATCTTAAAGGTAGTGTAGGCAATTAATAGTGGATAAAAAATGCAAGTAAGATTGCAAGTATACTTTAGGTACACTTTAAATATCTTGTCATTATACAAAGATCGTACAATCGACCTTATTAATGTGATTTTTAGGCATAATATTGAATAAGAAATGTTCATTGTGCAATCAGGAAATACTCCTAAAAAAGTTTAATTATAATTAAACCGTCGTCTCTTAATTACGATACTGCCGAATGCAATGATTGAATTTAATTGGGACTAATGTTGAATTTAATATTGAATTTATTGGGACTAATGGTAATAAGTTGTCAAAAAATAAGAATATGTGAATAACTCATTTTTGACAAAAATGTCAGAGAACTTTCGTTATTCAGATAGACTGTTTTATATGCATCTATTTTAAAATCACCATCAAATGATAGCACTCATTTAATATAATGATCCATAAAGTAATTATGCCTGGTTTGGCCTGCTTTCCTTTACCTGTGTGAAGGATTGTGGCAGGGTTGAGCATTAAAAGCCAGAGTAAAAAGTCTTAAGGAGCTTATGCAAGGTCCTGGCCTTCACAGCGTCAGTGAGAGTGATCTGCTTTCTCTGTAAATCTCTTTCATAATACACAGAGCCACAGCAAGGCCACTGGCGGCAAAGAAATAAGTCTTTTTATAGCAGCCAGTTAGATATGAGTTTAGGTGCCACCTTTTTATGCGGCAAGGAAAAATGCATGTATGGGAATGTGTGGTCAAAAAAAGAAAGAAATCACACAGTTTGAATGTCAAATTTGGGTTATTTGAAGATATGGAGAATATTCAGGTGTTTGTGTTTAATGACTGTCAGATGCTCACGTGTAATATTTTGTATAATTTTTTTTATTTTCAAAAAAGCATCATTTTTTCAATACTTGCCTGGGCCAAGTTTCAAATATAGTGAAAAAAATCCATAGATGATTCTCAGCAGAAAAAATTAAATAAATGGTTCAGTATCGCAAATATATTAAGGCTCAGGTTAGTAAATATCCCATATGTTTTTAATTTAGAATGTAGCCAGTGTTAAGGAATTTTTTTTTGATGTTTTGTTTTGCTTTGTTTTGTTTTGTTTTGCTTTGTTTTTTATTTGTCTTATTTTGCTTTGTTTGTTTGTTTTGTTTGTTTGCTTTGTTTTTTGTTTTACTTTGTGTTTTGTCTCTTATTTTTCTTTGTTTGTTTGTTTCGTTTGTTTGCTTTGTTTTTTTGTCTGTCTTATTTTTGTTTGTTTGTTTGCTTTGTTTTTTGTCTGTCTTATTTTTCTTTGTTTGCTTTTTGTTTTAGTTTTGTTTTACTTTGTTTTTTGTTTGCTTTGCTTTGCTGGTTTGTTTGCTTTGTTTTTTGTCTGTCTCATTTTTCTTTGTTTGTTTGTTTCGTTTGTTTGCATTTTTTTTGTCTGTCTTATTTTTCTTTGTTTGTTTGCTTTTTGTTTTACTTTTGTTTTACTTTGTTTTTGTTTGCTTTGCTTTGCTGGTTTGTTTGCTTTGTTTTTTGTCTGTCTTATTTTTCTTTATTTGTTTGTTTAGTTTGTTTGCTTTGTTTTTTTGTCTGTCTTATTTTTCTTTGTTTGTTTGCTTTTTGTTTTACTTTTGTTTTACTTAGTTTTTTGTTTGTTTTGCTTTGCTGGTTTGTTTGCTTTATTTTTTGTCTGTCTTATTTTTCTTTATTTGTTTGTTTAGTTTGTTTGCTTTGTTTTTTTGTCTGTCTTATTTTATTTGTTTGTTTGTTTGCTTTTTGTTTTACTTTGTTTTTGTTTGTTTTGCTTTGCTGCTTTGTTTTCTTTGTTTGCTTTGTTTTGTTTCACTTTGCTTTGCTTTTTGTGTCTCGTTTTGGATTCAATTAAAAACAGCAGTCGTCTGTGTTCTTCTTATTTGTCCTTTTATGTTGAAGAGTCATATGTGGTCGTGAGACTTTCATCTGTTTATGTTTGCAGGGTCAGAAGGGTAACACTAAGGGTCGTCAGAGTGAGAGAACAGTTCTGCAGTATCACTACACTCAGTGGCCAGATATGGGTGTCCCTGAGTACACGTTACCTGTGCTCACCTTCGTCAGGAAGTCCTCTGCCGCACAGACTCCAGAGATGGGCCCCATGCTTGTACACTGCAGGTAACACACACACACACACACACACTTCTACAGGCTAATTTAATGGCTAAAGTGAGCAAAAACAAACAAATTTACACGTTATTAATGCATTTTCCTCAGTGCTGGTGTGGGCAGGACCGGAACTTACATAGTGATTGACAGTATGCTACAGCAGCTGAAGGATAAGGGCTCAGTCAATGTGCTGGGTTTCCTCAAACATATACGAACTCAGAGAAACTACCTGGTCCAAACGGAGGTGAGTCACCAGTCCAAATCTGTCCTGTTTGTGTGTGTCATCTAGCATGTCTCTTTAGCTCTCTGTTGTTTTATTTGTCTGTCTCTGTGTCTTTAGGAGCAGTATATCTTCATCCACGATGCCTTGATGGAAGCCATTCTCGGGAAGGAAACAGAGGTGCCCTCCAGTCAGCTGCACAGTTATGTCAACAACATCCTGACGCCGGGCCCAGGGGGCAAAACACGACTAGAGAAGCAGTTCAAGGTGGGGACTTTCTCTTTCCTTATGCAAAGTTATTTCGACAAGCAATTTGTCTGTTCAAACTGATTGCAGAACTGCTATGCGTGACACATTCTCAGCGTATCAGAAGATATTTGATTTTTAATGCACATTTTATGCGGAGATGAATTTTGAACCAAAGAAATTGCTTCACATTTATCGCTTAATACTTTATCATTTCATACCTGGTTAGCACACTGTGACTTAAACCCCAAGTCTGACAGGTTCTGTGGGAGGGGATGTGTGATATGTGGTCTGCTTGAGTTTCATGAGTTCATAAAATGTTTTATGGTTTAACTTTTTATGGTTGTGTTTAGTACCGCTGCAGTACCTGAATAGAAATCCACATCACGTTTTATTTACTAGGCTGCAACTGCGGCACGTATTTCCTTCCTGTTAAGTTCCAAAGACTGGAGTTGCAGTGCTTAATGTGATGAATGTTTTCTTTTAAAAAAAAATCTTTTTGTTTGCTAAAAATAAAAGGGTCTAGATCGTTGTTTTTTATTTTGTGTTGTGTTTTTTTGCTTTTCTTGTGTTCATTGAGCCCTGAAATTTTCACTGTTTATGGTTCATAGACTGCAACTGGACATATTTTCTTCCTGCTGAAATCGAAAGGTTGGCTTGATGTATTCATGCTACTTTGAAATAAAGTAAAATAATTATTTGTCCTTGATGTACAGTTGGTAACTCAATGCAATGCAAGATTTGTGGAATGCTTCAGTGCTCAGAAAGACTGCAACAAGGAGAAGAACCGCAACTCTTCTGTTGTCCCATGTGAGTAACAAACTAAAATATTTAAGACAATTAAGGTTTATTAGCATTGAAGCATCACAATGAAATGTAAATGTATTAGCACACCAATTTATTAATTATTGTGTACTGTGGTGTGTTCTTTTTCACATACCCTGGCTCTTTATGACAATTATCTTTACTAATGTTCTTGAATCCAATTTGCAACACATCTTTCAAAACTGTGCTTGCACCACTGTTTGAGCTAATGAGATCACATCACTGACCTGCTCTCTTATTCTGCATCCTGATTGGCTGTTTTTGTCCCTCTCAGCGGAAAGAGCACGTGTTGGTCTCGCACCGTTGCCTGGAATGAAAGGCACTGATTACATCAATGCATCTTATATAATGGTGAGTACCCAACACCCCCACTACCGTTAAACATTAACCTGTACTGGATTTCAAACTAGCACTCAGTGTTCTGGGGTAAACTGTTCTGTTTTTTACGCTCGTACGAGTGAGCATTTGCTGTAACGTTGGTTTCTGAGCACCTGTGCACTGGTTTTGAGCGTGCTTTTTCAAATGGTACATAGAAAGGGGTTTATGCATGGCTCAAAGATCGCATGTCAACGAGAAAACAGGCATTAGGGAATCAAACGCAATCTTCGCATTGTAATTTAGCATTTTTAACTACTACTAAGTGATATCCTAAGCCCTAAAATATTTTTTTAAGTGACTGAAATGATCTAACTAGATATAGTTTTGAGTCTCTTATGTAAGTTACCTATTGAAAGCCAAAATAATTGATTGCTCCTTTTGTTTTTTGAACGTTTTCTTACTACTACTAGGGCTACTACCGGAGCAATGAGTTCATCATTACCCAGCATCCCCTGCCTCACACCACTAAAGATTTCTGGAGGATGATCTGGGACCACAACGCTCAAATTATCGTCATGTTACCAGACAACCAGGGCCTGGTGGGTATTCAATACCATCTGCAAAGTTCCTTCTTGCCTTGAGTGATGTCCTGCCTCAAGGGAAGCTCAAGTTAATGTTATGGACTGTGCTCCTCAAGGTCAGCTGATGCCTTATCGTGAGCAGTGAATAATGAGAATTGGTTGTAAGAGCATCAGTCTTTCTGAAAGTCTTTAATTATTCCACGTTGATGCTCACTCACGTTTGTTTCCGCAGGCGGAGGATGAGTTTGTGTATTGGCCGAGTCGAGAGGAAGCCATGAACTGTGAGGCGTTTACAGTCACCCTTATCAGTAAAGACAGACTCTGTCTATCCAATGAGGAGCAAATCATCATTCATGACTTCATCCTGGAGGCCACACAGGTCTGTCTTTGGAGGATAAGATGTGGATCGAAACTATATTTTATGTATTTCATCTAATATTATGTTATTGTATATAATTTAATATTTAATATAAATAATGTTATAATATCATTAATTATATTTCAATATTGTAAATATTAAATAATTATTAATATGCACTACCTTTCAAAGTTTAGTGTCGATAAGATTGTTTAATGTTTTTGAAAGAAGTAAATGGCACTGTTTCCACCTGGTATTACGACGTGTTTTGGTCGATCAAATCACAAGTGGATGAGGGAGACACATACCGTTTACACCTTTTGTCCACTTTTAACCACTTTTGGCCTGATTTCTGATATAAATGTATGGATTTTTTTGCAACCCCTCTACGCGGGTCCTACTCGACCCACTCTGAGCGGGCCTTGAACCGGAGTCTTCTGGCATGGGAGTCGGACGCTCTAACAAGGAGGCTAAAGGCTGCAACCTCTAGCGTCATCTCGTGAGGTTTACTCGCACAGCAACTACTAGCTGGCCTCCGTTACACTCAGCCCCCTAAACCTCACTCCCGTTCGGGTCACGGCACCAAGTACACCACTGCAACCTAGTGTCTGTCGCCAGAGCATCTCTTGATGTCAGAGGAGTGAGGTTTACTCGCACAGCAACTACTAGCTGGCCTCCGTTACACTCACCCCCCTAAACCTCACTCCTGTTCGGGTCACGGCACCAAGTACACCACTGCAACCTAGTGTCTGTCGCCAGAGCATCTCTTGATGTCAGAGGAGTGAGGTTTACTCGCACAGCAACTACTAGCTGGCCTCCGTTACACTCACCCCCCTAAACCTCACTCCCGTTCGGGTCACGGCACCAATGCAACCCCACTCTCTGGGTCCAACTCGACCCACTCTGAGCAGGCCCCGAACCCGGGTCTTCCGGCATGGGAGTCAGATACTCTAACAAGGAGGCAAAAGGCTGCAACCTCTAGCGACCGTCGCCAGAGGTCAGAGGAGTGAGGTTTACTCGCACAGCAACTACTAGCTGGCCTCCGTTACACTCACCCCCCTAAACCTCACTCCCGTTCGGGTCACGGCACCAAGTACACCAAGTACATCACTGCAACCTAGCATCTGTCGCCAGAGCATCTCTTGAGGTCACATTTTCAAGGGACAAAATAAGCATGCACAATTCACATATGAACATGCATTGAGACGACAGAAAAACATGTGGAGATTAGCTTTCCTTTCTGCCAGCCGAACACTGTGAGTGTGTGTCAGGAATGTTGAGAGGACATTGTGCTTGGTACATTTTTCATCTTCAAACCAAACTTGGGTCTCCAGCCGACAAAGTTTAAATCCCGTCTGGCTAATGCGCTTCCCATAATGTTAACGCATATAAGGCCAGATTTACTAACAGCTTGCGCCTCTGCAAACCCTCTTATGACGTAAAAAAAAATCAGTGCCAGGATTTACTAAAGACACACAGTGAAACATTTGCACTTTAAAGGCGTCGT
Source organism: Zacco platypus (assembly GCA_038088235.1). Lineage (NCBI taxonomy): Eukaryota > Metazoa > Chordata > Actinopteri > Cypriniformes > Xenocyprididae > Zacco > Zacco platypus. Next base: position 25,492,844 of record CM076064.1, read on the forward strand.
TATTTTTGCGGCTGACCTTATTGAATATGTATTCATAGGAGTTTCCCTCTCAGATGCAAAATTTATGGGAGAAGCATATTTAAATGAATCATGCAAGGTGATTTACTCTATTCTGGTATTTGTGCCATTATTACCCGCCCAAAAACAGCATGTCTTAAACCAGACTCTTATTTGCGCTGCTCTTGGTAGATTGCGTTGGTCATTTTGGAAATGATCCAGCTGCATCTGTGTTCTTTAATTTGTGCATCGTCAGTAGATCACACGCAGAACTTTCCACTCCCGTCTGCGCTTTTATGGTATTGCACTCTCATGCTCTGCCCTGTTTAGTAAATCTGGCCCTAAATCAGTAGGCGGAGAGCAGCCTTTTATGGCTATTCGAACACATTCAACCACATAATCATCTATATTACAAAGCAATCTGGTCTAATGTGTTTTTTGACTAACTCTGGAAGTGATCGAAAGTGGACAAGCTCATAATGTTCCAGACCCTGTTTACACTTTTAAGGGTAGTCGTGGCCTAATGGTGAGGGAGTCGGGCTTGTAACCTGAAGGTTGCTGGTTCGATTCCCACTCCGGCAGGATTTGAAGGTGGGGATTGTGAATGAACAGCACTCTCTCCACCTTCGATACCATGACTAAGGTGCCCTTGAGCAAGGCATGAAACCCCTAATTGCTCCCCTTGTAAGTCACTTTGGATAAAAGCATCTGCCAAATGAATTTTATTTAGCGTCGTCCAATTGTGATCCGATTGACCGAAACTCTCAAGTGGTGGCTTTCTAAATATATGTTGGTTATGAAGCAATATAAATAATTTAGGATTATAATCTCTCTCTTCCTTTCTCTCTTTAGGATGATTATGTTTTAGAAGTTCGTCATTTTCAGTGCCCAAAATGGCCAAACCCTGACGCTCCCATCAGCAGCACCTTTGAGCTCATCAATGTCATCAAAGAAGAGGCCATGACCAGAGATGGACCTACTATAGTGCATGATGAGTAAGTAATCCCTTTTTTTTTTAAATAAAAATTCCAGTTTGGCTTTGAAAACCTGCACAAGCCTGATGACTGCCTTTGGCTTTAGAAGTTGGAATGAGAGAAACATTGGTTCAATCACAATTTGCATACTATCTGGTGTGCGGAAATGGAACATACTACACGTTTTGTGACTTGAGGCTTGCTTCATAGTGTGTAATTATATGTATACTTATACTTTTTGTACCTAAATTCAGCCTTATAAATTCTCAAACATTCACTCTTGAACAACACTTCACGTTCAGATCATTCTGTAAATTTGATGGAGGCTTCAATTCAGTTCCAGTTTTAAGTGAGTGAAAACAAAAGGCCTCCATTTAAGACCACAAAGAGTTCACAACCAGAAGTACCTTTCTGTCAAACCCCAGGGAGATGGCGAGCGCAGAAATAGCTCCACAGGAGAGCCAGATCTTTGCTTCTGTCAACACCTTCTGCAGAGGAGCGTTTGACAGACTAGCTTATCTTCACCGCTAATGAACGTGATGCTAATTAAGACAGCCATCTTTTCGAAAGCTCTTAGGGTGATACTATGGTAACATTACACATTTTGAAAAGCTCAATTAGTCCGCCATGTTTATCAGATGAGGCATGCAGGCCTCATTAACATAATGAATAAACATGAAGGGGCCATTGTTAGTCGTTTTGTTGCAAAGTGATGTCTGCTGAAATTAAAGGATACTCGTTAGAGCTAATTGGATCACAGCATCTTAGGGTGTCAAACAGTAGAAACGGTAATGAATTCGATTCCCAGAGACTTAAATATAGTGTTTATGGTGGGAGACGTTGCACTGCTATCAGAGATAGAAACAAGAACACAAGATGAAATGAGACAGAAAATGGCCTGTTCCAGATGGTCTATAAATAGGAATCTGTTGAAAGAGAAAATTTCCGCTTAAAGCAAGTGTCGCTTTCATTCCTCCATCCACGTCAGCTGTCTCGGTAATAATCTTCTGATACGTGCAGTTCAAATTAAGTAAAAATCACTGTGCTGCATGAGTGATAAATCTATTAAGCAGATTTCTTCCCGTTTTTGTCAAAACAAAAAGTTCCATCGTAATGACGTAAACGAACATCAGAAGGAATGTTGTTTCAAGCGTGGAAAGACGTGAGGACACACAATTTTTCAAGTTCAAGTTCACCAACGTTAATCTACTAACTCCCCTGACTGCTTTGATAGACAAAATGGCGGATTCAGGGTCATGATTGGTCAGATCGTCTGTCAATCAAACTGTTTGCAAAGGGTCAGTTGACAATGCAAGAGGTGAGCACTCTGTAAAGTCTCTTCCAGCACATCCTCAAAGACTTTTAATGAAATTAAGGACTGGACTCGGAAGTGCCAGTTCATGTGTGAAAAAGGATTCTTCATGCTCTCTCCCAAGCATTCTTTCATAATTTGAGCCTGATGAATCTTGACATTGTCATCATATAGCCATGATGTATTGGTCAGTAGCTGTGTTTTATTCATGATAAAACACGGCTATGACCGCTTCACCCAACGGGTGACTACACAACACCCTTAGCAACCACTCTTAGCAACGTAAACTGTTTGTTCTCAATTTACATTGTTCATTGAAGCTTACTGTATTATATAGAAGAGTATTGTGAGAAAGAGTTTATTGCCTGCATTCAGATTTAGCATTTTCCTTCAGGTCAGTCCTATGTTTATAAGAAAAAACCTGTTTAAATGTTCACTGCAAAATCTTGTCCCTATAACAGTTAATGGGTTTTCCTTCACTTACAGCTCTAGTCAAAGCATTTGTCAGTTGCGTCTTGTTCTGTGTTCACAACAATTCAGTCTTTTCAATGTAAAAGTCTTCACTACTGACTGACTCACTCATAAAGACGGTCTTTGCCGCCATCTAATGGTGTAATAATGTAACTTCTGTTGCTGTTCATGGTCAGGGACTATTTTTTCCGGTGGAAGGTGTAATGAAGGGTCAACAGAGTGAGATCCAGATGCAGGCTTTATTTTAACAAGAGTAGTCACACAGGCAATGGTCAAACAACAGGAAACAGGTATGTCAGAGGAATGGCAGAAATGAGGTCGGTGAACAGGCAGAGGAGTCGATGCAGTTAACACAGTCCAGTATCACAATGCAGTAAATCCAAGGGCCGGCAGAGAACGATCAGAAAACAGTAAACAAACAGGGTCAATAACAGACAGGCAAAACAGAAACAAATGCTCAGAAATGACAACACTAGGAATATCAAGACTTCGCAAAGTTGTGTGTGCAGGGTGCTTAAATAGTGCTGATAATGTGCTACAGCTGGCTGGGGTGATCAGTGACCCAGCAAGGGCTTCTGGGAAATGTAGTGTGCGTGTGTTTGAGTGAGTGTGTGCTAGTTCCTGTGTGGTGAATTGTGGGAATTGAAGTCCGGTGGTGACGTGATGGTGAAGTTAAAGGGCACTCCAGCCGGTAATCCTAACAGAAGGAAGGCATTTTTTGGTTTTTCTTCATGAAAGTAGCATTGATACATATTTTTGGCTTTGGTATTTATATTGTGTGGTAACCTTTTTATAAAAGCAATAAGGTACTCGAGTCTAGTGCTGTGTCGTGAATAAGTCACGGCTGAAGGGGTTGCAGGCACGACGCGAAGCGTGACTTATTCACGACACAGCACAGCCTCTCGTACCTTATTGCTTACATAAATGTTTGTGTGTGGACAGGTTTGGTGCAGTGTCTGCTGGGATGTTATGTGCTCTCACCACACTGTCACAGCAGCTGGAGAGTGAAGGAGCTGTGGGGGTCTATCAGGTGGCCAAAATGATCAACCTCATGAGACCAGGAGTCTTTACCGACATTGTAAGTGTTTATATTGAGGTTTATATGTTTATACAGGTCATATTTAAAGGTTCACTTTTACTCACCCTACAATTTAGTTCTTCTACAGAAGAAATGTCACTCCGTCACTCACTTTAATGCTTAACAAGGCACCAAAATTCTTACCAAAATGAAATTGATCAGTAAGCATTATTTTACAGAGGCGCACATGACATGAGAAATAAAAAACATGATTTGATCCACGACTAATTAATTTGTTCCCGATTTAATCTCAAGGGAATGGAGTAATAAACTTTGGTCGGAAAATTTGTTCCCACAACTTAATTAATTCCCAAATTAGAGCAAATCAGACAACATTTAGTAACAATTCAACTAAAACGAGGAAAGAAATTAATATAATGTTGCCTAAAATTCATTCACACCACTTCATTCTCAAATTAGAATGAATTTGTAGGACATGGCCTAAAACTAAGGAACAAATTAGTAAAAAAATTATTCCCATGACGTACTCATAGTAGTACAACGTGGTCAAGACTGAACTAAAACGAGGGAACAAACGAATTCTTAATTTATGGCCACAATATCTATTTTTTCTTCTGCATGTTATGTGCGGGATCATACTATTTAATCCGTTTTAATAAAACATTTTTAGTAAAACTGTGATCCCTTGTGTACCATTCAGCACTTAACACTCCAATCCAGTAATCCAGTAAGTGATGGAAATGTTCTCCTGCTTCTTTCTGACATTTCTACACACAAACATAAAAGGTGCGTTTCTGCCACCTACTGGACTGGAGTTGGAAGGAGGGAGCAGAGCCACGTCTAGAGACCAGAATTCCATTGAGAACATCCTAGTAAAATCATAGCATTGTGGTGAATTTTGTACGGCCAGGCATCACTCGCAAGTTTGTTTGTTTCTTTGTTTTTGTTGATGTTCAAATCTAGTTTTCTAAACCGTATTTTCCTCTGTGCCCCATTTATGTTTCATGTCTCCCTCTGTTTTTCAGGAACAGTACCAGTACCTTTACAAAGCTATGCTCAGCCTGATAAGCACGAAAGAGAACGGATCCAGCCCCATGTCCTTGGACAGAAACGGCAGTATGGCCATGTCTGACGAATCGGACCCGGCTGAGAGCATGGAGTCCCTCGTCTAAAGCCCCCGAACAGGCTCGAAGAGGCACTTAATCTAACTTTGTAAAACTTCAAGGACTAAGACAGACTTTTTCTGAGGCCTTTTTTGCCAGAACTCTTGGTTAAAAGAATAACCTGATTACTTTTTTACACTGATAAAAAGTTTTTGATATTTATTTTTTCGCCATTTTATGTCTTAATGTTATCCTACTGAACATTTGCACCGACGTTTCTTGAGTTCACGACAAACAAAACAAAATGAAACACAGTTCTGTCTAGTTTGCACTATGAAACTATCAGTGTTACTGCCTACTCCACCATCTCGACCACAGTCAGTCCCTCCCGCTCACTTGAACGCTCACTGTCACACCGTTGTTTTGACATCCCACAATAAAGCTGCTCTTCGAAGCTTTAGAAACGACCGCCACAAACGAAAAGCGATTTCCACGCACACCTCAGAAGCTGGAAAAAGAGATTAACCCCACGGCCAACTTGCGAAGACTCACCACGAAACGTCAAATTCGCCGATGAAAGACCATATGAGCTATATGGACTGTTAGTTTTGGTTTCTTTATTTGCTTTGATCACCCCAAATAGTAGATCTATTCATCATGCTTCTAGTTAAACCCATATTTACTTTCGAAAAGGTGGTATTAAAACAGCTACTGTGAACTTTTGTATGATTCATATTCTGCTTTTAATATATATGAATATATCGTATATCATGATAACTTGTGCTTTTGTAAATGTTAACTGTCACAGTCACTGCGCTCGAGGATCCGCAGAGCTCATGACTTCTCTAGCGCCCCCTGCTGGTTTGATTTCACCATTGCTTTATGCTGCAAGCTGCTACTTGTGTCACTTGAGTGCGACCGAACAGGTAATGATATCGCATTACCTACGGACTCGTAATTTAGGAGTTCATTCTGTTATTTGCCCACTTCATTTTGTAATTTTATACTGCTCTACTTTGTCCTCTCTCTCTTTTATTTTGGTTTTTAATAGTTCTCTGTCATAAGCCGTCCCATAACTTTGAGAATAATGTATACAAGTCTCTCGATGCCTTCTGTACAGTCTCATTTCGACTCGGCAGGTGTGTGTATGTGTGTGATATAGGTGTGTGTTGTGTTTGGTATTGACTGGTTTTACTAGAAACCTGTAGACTAAGCATTTCTCCACTAAACAGACTTCTCACAGTGTCTCTCATTTCATATCGCTTGGAGAAAGGGTTACTGTAATATCTCATGCCATACAGCACAAAGGCCTTGCTAACATAACATTAGAATCAGTCTTTAAAAAAACAGGGGACCCGTGATTCATTAATTTTTACCAAAGACTAAACTGTCACTCCATTCACGAAACATGCGAGAAAGAGTTTATTTTTATTGGGTAAGAAGTTTTAGAAAGAATGTTTTTGGTAGCGTCTGGAAAAAAAAAAAAAAAAAAGGATGATTCCACAGGCAAAATAATGTTTTTTATGTTTTTTGCTTTGCTTTGTGTTGTTGTCAAAATTGTTCCACTAAAATTGTTTGTTTCACAGGTCACTAATTTTTTTGTTCATGTTGCGATTAATTAAATGAGAATGTATACTATTACTGATTTCTTTTGATGTGAAGAAGAAAGCTGTTGAATCTTTGTTTGTCTTTTTGAAATGCTTTAGAAAGATAACGTTACGCTGTTAAGATGGAGAAGACACTTATTGAAGGTGTTTATTCAATTAATGTCGTGTTTCTCCTAAGAAGGAGGCTGAAAAATGAAGTCACATCTCTCCAACATTTGGGGTAATATACTGACTTTGCTCGTACATCACGTAAGGTCATTGGAGGTGACGAGTTGCGTTTCTAAATCTTTTCTTACATTTATGTCCTGTGGTGTGTCCCCTTTTTTGTTCCTTTTCTTGCCCTAGCATTATTTGTGGGTTGCATTTGCAAACATATTTGCATTATCATGTACATACCTTTTATTGCTTCTTTAACCCATCGCTCTCTGAAAGCTTTGTATCCTAGCATATAGTCACAAACATTATATTTTCATATAAATCAGCTTTGTTTGTTTTTAGTTTTGTGTTTAGTTCTCATATTGATGGTTAACACAAAAAGTCCCCAGATCCTTCAGAAGGTGGCTGGCATCACATTCCAAAAACACTCACAACAATCATAAACTAAGGCAGTGATTGTGGTATTTCTTTGTTTCTCCCCCTTTCTCAATAAAATCTGTTTCATTGTCCAGAAGTGCAATAGAATAGCTCTTGTAAGTCGAAGAATAATTCTCCCATACAAAGCAGGTGGGTGTCACCATCATATCCTCTTTTTGTAATCTGGAATAACACACAAAGGATTTTTGTTCTTGTTTTTTTTTTTTTTTCTCTCTCTCTCTTTCTTTTTGTTGAAAGCTATATCAAAGCATTCTATTATAGTGTTATTTAATATGTAAATTGTATTGCTATACATAAAATAAAATATCAGTTTTGATGTACTTTAAGTAAATCTCCATGTTGTACATTGTGTGGAGCGAGTCTGTGATGCATTGTATTTGATTGCTTCTTCACAATAGCGTTGTAGTCGAGAGAACGAGACCGAGACCAGACCAGCGCTCCTGAAATTCATCGGAGAGATCCACGTTTACTGCCTGGGAAATGCCATATATTTAATCAATAAAAATAGTTGGAATAACATGACTATATAGAGCTGTTACCAATCAAATGAAACAACACGGGCACTGAAGCTACATCTAAATTGGTAAAATGACATCAGCATAAATATATAATGTTGAGATAAATGTTTTAAAAACAAAATATGGTTTATTGAACATTAATATCACGATAACAGAACTATTACAAAATATTAAAAGCTGCAGTCTAACTTTTTTTGGGTTAAAAATGATCCAAAATAAATGTTTGAGCGAGTATATAACCAGACAGGTAATCTTACCTTAGCCCGATTCCGTGGGAAATTCGAGCATGCCGCCGTCCGACTTTGCGTCATTACATCACCACTGTTTACATAAAGTAGACTTGTCATATGCGAGGATGCTGCAGGTGTCGGATTAATAGCATTTGTAGCCTTTTCTCACAGCGGCAGCTGATGAAACATTTTGATGGCGGATTGTATGGTATGACAAATTAACATGAAACTAATAGTCGGTAAATACACATATTCATTCAATGTTGATGTAACATTAACAATTTAAGAACAAAGTATAACAATAATAATAATTTGCACGGTTTGACGTGATACGAGCTATGCGGTCGGTAGATTTAATCACGGTTGGTAGTGCGATTTATTGCAATGCTTTTTTTCTCAGTTGGTCAGAACAAAAATGGCAGAATTGTTACTTGTTCAGATTATATTTTCCGGTGAAATATCTTATTTTAATCATACTTCCGAGTGTAACGGGTCCAGTAGGACCCAGGTAGTGGGGTTACATTGGTGCCGTGACCCGGATGGGAGTGAGGTTTAGGGTGTTGAGTGTAACGGAGGCCAGCTAGTAGTTGCTGTGCGAGTAAACCTCACTCCTCTGACCTCTGGCAACAGACGCTAGAGGTTGCAGCCTTTAGTCTCCTTGTTAGAGTGTCCGACGCCCATGCTGGAAGACCCGCGTTCGAGGCCTGCTCAGAGCAGGTCGAGTAGGACCCAGGTAGTGGGGTTACATTGGTGCAGTGACCCGGATGGGAGTGAGGTTTAGGGGGGTGAGTGTAACGGAGGCCAGCTAGTAGTTGCTGTGCAAGGAAACCTCACTCTCACAAGAGATGCTTTGGCGACAGACGCTAGAGGTTGCCTCCTTGTTAGAGCGTCCGACTCTCATGCCAGAAGACCCGGGTTCAATGCCCGCTTAGAGAGAGTGAGCCGAGTAGGACCCGGGTGGAGGGGTTACACGAGAAGTATTGTGTTTCCGAAGTGCGGTGAGTGACAGCAAACAGATTCATCCGCACTGAGGACTCGTGCCGAAGCACAACGCACTTACATATGATGATTCCGCAAACAACTGCAATTGCAGGTTTCAATCAGAGATGGCGAAAAAGTGTGAGACAGAGAGAAAAGACTGAGTGCAAATGCAGTCTCGACTACAACACCCACTTGTATTTGTACCAAAAGTATTTTCATATTTGCAAATTTACTAATGTGAGGGTTCTGTGGATAAAAAATGCAAAAATATAACACTGCCTCGCGGCGTTAGTTTTCGTTTTCATTCTGGTTTGTGTGTTCCTCTCGTGACAGTAGTCTGAATGGTCCTAATTGCTGTAATTACTTCTCGATAATTATTTAAATCAAAACAAATGCTGATGTCTGGGGCATAAAAACAATAATCATGAGGAACCAGAGGGAATTATGGGAGTTTTTGCTGGAACCCACGAACACTACAAGAGACAAAGCGAAGTTAATTACAAAATGAAACAAAAGACAGTCAGACTGCATGTCTTTCAATGTAGTCACATTGTGTTATAACTATTGATAAGATATCCCACTATGTAGGGACAGAAATATGTGAATCATCAACATCTTTGTATTAATTTAGACAGAGGAGAAAAACATCTTTTTTTTATAGAGCGTCTCTGTTAAACATTTAAAACAGCCACTGAAGAATTAGAGCCTTGCCACTGTCATAAGATGGTTATTTAAACTAATATTAATTTGATGTTATATTATTTAATCTTTAATATTTTATATAGTGAAAATGGTGCACCAAATTGACCATAATCTGCAACATACTGTTCTTCCCCTTCTGTCTTCTCCGTTAAATTTGAGTAGAAGTGCACAAGTAGTTTCCATATGAAGACAGTGTGTAATCTCAGAGTTTAGAAGGCCATTTGCAGTGATAAAGGACGGATGCCACCGATCAACTAGTACTTGTTGTTAGTCAACTTAAAACCAATATGTTTGGTCTACTTTAATGCTAAAACGATTCAGATTTTGAACATGCTGTAATAAGTCACAACAGTATTCCCTTTGTTACATTAAACCTGTGCTATGCTGATCATTTTTTAAATTATTTTCCAAAAGATTGCGAAAATCTTAACACTAAACCACGGCAAACTGTCATGTTATCTCTATGAATGAAAGTTAGAAATGCAGGTCTTTTTTTAAGTGAATTTTACATAGCATTGTTATTTGAATATATTTTGAATATATAATTTTTATCATAGGTACACTTCAACTATGAGAGACAGAATGAGAAAAAAAATCCAGAAAATCTCATTTTTAAAGAATTTTTTTGAAAATTATGGTGGAAAATAAGTATTTGGTCACCTACAAAAAACCAAGATTTGTGGCTCTCACAGACCTGTAATTTCTGTATTAATGGCACCTGTTCAAACTCGTTATCAGTATAAAAGACACCTGTCCACAACCTCAAACAGTCAGACTCCAAACTCACTATGGCCAAGACCAAAGAGCTGTCAAAGGACACCAGAAACACAACTGTAGACCTGCACCAGGCTGGGAAGACTGAATCTGCAATAGGTAAGCAGCTTGGTGTGAAGAAATCAACTGTGGGAGCAATTACTAGAAAATGGAAGACATACAAGACCACTGATAATCTCCCATGATCTGGAGCTCCACGCAAGATCTCACCCCGTGGGGTCAAAATGATCACAAGAACGGTGAGCAAAAATCCCAGAACCACACGGGGGGGCTAGTGAATGACCTGCAGAGAGCTGCGACCAAAGTAACAAAGGCTACCATCAGTAACACACTACACCGCCAGGGACTCAAATCCTGCAGTGCTGGACGTGTCCCCCTGCTTGAGCCAGTACATGTCCGGGCCCGTCTGAAGTTTGCTAGAAAGCATTTGGATGATCCACAAGAGGATTGGGAGAATGTCATATGGTCAGATGAAACCAAAATAGAACTTTTTGGTAAAAACTCAACTTGTCGCGAGGGGAGGGGAGGGGAGGGGAGGGGACGGGGGGGGGCTGTTTTTCTGCAGAGGGAGCAGGACGACTGATCCATGTAAAGGAGAGAATGAATGGGGCCGTGTATTGTGAGATTTTGAGTAAAAACCTCCTTCCATCAGCAAGGGCATTGAAGATGAAACGTGGCTGAGTCTTTCAGCATGACAATGATCCCAAACACACCGCCCGGGCAACGAAGGACTGGCTTCGTCCCAAAACATCACTGCTCTAGACGAGATCTGCATGGAGGAATGGGCCAAACTACCGAAACAGAGTGTAAAAACCTTATGGAGACTTACAGAAAACGTTTGACCTCTGTCATTGCCAACAAAGGGTAGAGATGAACTTTTGTTATTGACCAAATACTTATTTTCCACCATAATTTGCAAATAAATTCTTTAAAAATCAGACAATGTGATTTTCTGGATTTTTTTCCTCATTCTGTCTCTCATAGTTGAAGTGTAGCTATGATGAATATTACAGACCTCTCTCATCTTTTTAAGTGGGAGAACTTGCACAATTGGTGGCTGACTAAATAGTTTTTTGCCCCACTGTTTATATATTTATTTAAATTTAAAACATGCCTTAAATTCCCCCAAAACTCCACAAATGTAGAGTAAAAATATTAATGAATGAAAAAAAAAAACAAAAACATTATTTTGTTATAAAGTCACATTTTACTGTCTGGGGTCTCTGATGACCCCTATAGCCTGAGTGTATGTCCCAAATGAATAGTTTACAAGGGTTAAGCAACAGCATTTTACATGCATAAACTCTATCCGTTTATTTAACCTTTTGAATGATTGAATTTTCATATATTATTTGATCACATTCACACAAGAAAAGACTATTCTCTTTGCATTTTTTGGCAGAGGGGGTGAATAGAAAACACCCATGGCACCAGATTAAGCTACAAATATCAAAATAAGGGAATTTCAGTTTGGACAGAATTTACAAAAATATACTAATTTTAAGACAGTTTTGAATTGCATCATTTAACCAACCAGCAAAGTCACTGCGAGAGAAAACATTGTAAAAGGCCTAAATTTTGCTTGATTGAGATATAACTATAATCTCTCAGAATTGGGGAGACATTATATGCTGTCGTGAAAATCTCAAGATGCAAAAAAATAAAAAAAATACGTAGGCCTACTTGTTTTAAAATAGATATTGTATGCAAAAAATTACGTTTTGTTTTCTTAAAGATGAGGCCTACAAACCAGAGTCTTCTCTCTGACTCTGGTGCAAACCTTCTCTATCAATGTTGCAAGTCCCCGCAACATCCACGAGAGGGCGGAACATGATACATACATGCGCCCCCACGTGCGCTCCCTTCTGTGTCTCATTAGTGCGCATGCGCGGAGTCGTGACCGCGCACTTGTGTGAGACGTTTGAAACTTCTCGCCGGTGATTAGCACAGCACTGCAACCCACAGCTAACGGTAAGAGCCATTAAATCACATTCTCTCCTCATTATCAATAAATCCACTCTCTATCGTCTACTAGTCGCTATTAAACAGTGAGATACTGAATCATCTTGTTTGAATGTTAACGCACGCAGCGCGCGCTGTTAAAGTGAGCGCGAGAGTTAGCTCGTGAACTAACCACACTACGGAGTACTTTACACAAATGGAGTTTTCCGCCTTACTTTTACTAAATGAACCACATTTGACGTTTTTTTCAGCGGTCTGCATGTTGGTAAAGGAAATGGTGAAACGCTGTTTATTGTGACTATTAAGATGGCTAGCATTTCAGTATGCTAACAGCTTTAGCACGTGAATCCCGGCCTGAGTGTCTGTCTTTAAACTCTCTGAAACATCCAAACTGATTCCGTGGACACACACACCAGCAGTCCACCACACACTGATCATAATGCAGTGTTTGTTCATTAATGCTAGTGAGATACCTGTCAGGCCGCGATGGTAAGCTGCTCTCAGAGCAGGCCATGGATGCGTGTTGCCATCTGTCAAGAGTATAAATGTCAACACTTTTCATGATGAAGATACGGGGTGTGCTAAAGAAACATTAAAGAGTAAGCTTAAGTCTAAATATACCTTAGAAAGCAGGTTTTTAATTCATTAAAAAATCAGATTCATCAGAGTATCTTCAGTATTGCAGTGAATCAGTCAGCCTGTACGGAAATTTCTTGCTGTGATTGATTGAATATTTTCTATATTTTTGGTAGGTTTGTTTCATCACCATCTCACTGCATTTCTCTCACCTGTTTGTGTTTTTGCAGCAATCATGGAGCTCAATGATGCAAATCTCCAAACCTTGACTGAGTATCTGCAGAAAACACTAAGCCCTGACCCAGCTGTGAGACGGCCAGGTATTCACTCACATTTCAAATATTTAAAAAATAAATGGCATTTTCTTTGGATTTGGTATGTTTGCAGGGCTCAACACTAAGGATTTTTTATTTTTTTTTCGATTGGGCCGAAGCAACGTTTTTACTTTTTACAAAGTTGGGGTTTTTTGACCCATGTCACTGTCAATCGATTAAAAAAAAATAACTAATCGCACTTTTTTTTTCTGTAAAAACATTGGAATTTAAATTGTATAATTTCATTTACACTCAATTAATGTAGAAACAACGTAAAGACAGGATATTTTAAATATTTGTTTAATTCCGGGTGTAAACTGGACCTTTAAAATTGAATTTTTTTGGTAACACTTTACAATAAGGTTCATTAGTTAAACATTAATGTATTAACTAACATGATCTAACCACAAGCAACACATTTGTTACTGTATTTACTAATCTTCGTAAATGTTAATGAAAATACAGTTGTTCATTGTTTGTTCATAGTGCCTTAACTAATGCGAACAAGATTTTAATAACGTATTAGGAAATGTTGAAATTAACAAAGATTAATGTGCTGTATAAGAGCAGTTCATTATTAGTTCATGTTAACTTTACAATAAGATTCTTTAGGTTTTTTTAATCAAAATAGAAAAAAATACAAATAATCAATGATCAACATTTATTAGGCTTTAAAAAATAACTTAATTTAAGTGAACTTAACCCTTATGTGCTGTTCGGGATGTTTTCATCCACTATGGGGAATTTTTGAGTCTTAATTTGGCCATAACTTTCTCCGTGTTTCAGCAAATGGAATGATTTTTGGTGACAAATCTTATTTTGACACATATTTTGGGAAAATGCTTTGAAAATGTTCAAAAACTCAACAGTACTCTGTGGGCAAATTCACTACCCTTTCGTTATGTTTTCAGCCACGATTTTAACTGCTTTAAAAATGTATCAGATAAATATTTTTTTCAAATTTTTTTGCTTAAATCTATTAATCAACCTCAGTCCTGATCAAAACTACTAAATTAAAAAAAAAAATCTGGATTTTTAACTCTTTAATTGCCAAAAATGATGTCACTGATTTGGGGAAAAAACGTGTCAAAGATTAGAAACAACATTGGCTTTGATGCGTTGTTAGTTTTTGTGCAGCATCAGATTTTAACGTTTAAAGAGTTAAAATCCTGATTTTTTTTTTTAAAATTTAGTAGTTTTGATCAGGACTGAGGTTGATTAATAGATTTAAGCAAAAAAATTTGAAAAAAATATTTATCTGATACATTTTTAAAGCAGTTAAAAACAACCACGAACATAACGAAAGGGTAGTGAATTTGAACAATGCACAAGGGTTAAAACAACCTTCACATAAACCATTATACCTGTGGCCTTCCTTACTAACAGGTAGGAAGTACACAGAGTTAAAGTTATCAAACATTTAAGTCTTCACTGTATAAATTCTAAATTAAATGTAGATTAATCCTTATTAAAGCTAAAGTTGTCTCTGTTACCTTTTGTTCTTTGATTAACATTAATGACAGGCATCACAACAGCTGGTTTATTAGGCTACTGTGACATTAGGGGCTTTCACACCGAACAGTTCTAGGAACTAGTCACTAGGATAGTTACCGGAGAACTATTTTCTCCCCCGGGCCATATTCCTGGTTGCATTCGCGCAGGGAATAGGAACTCTGAAGCAGCAGACACTGGTGTCTTTAAGCACGGCGTTTACAAACGCTAAAAACCGGTGGATGGAGGATGCTGTGTTTGTGTGTCTTGGGTTTTGTGATAACGGAAATGTAATGTAAATGCAGAATTTAATCTACTGAAAGAGCAAAAATTGGGGCTAAGCGATGAAATCTCCTATGATAGCTTTCAGAATTACTTATCATTAAGGTGGAGAAAAGAACACAACCCTGAAGACAACAGGTAAATGCTGTTATCACTGCTTTCCATGTTCGTGAAGTAAATGTGTACACGGCTCTTTAAAAATGCTGGGTGACGGTGTTTGACATGCATTTGATCAATCATCGTAGACTTTCGCTACGTTTCCATCCACCTATTTAATGCACATTTTGGGATATCACACAAATTCCAAAATTCGCTTAAACGTATGTGCTCAAATGAGCAGGATAAATTTATGCGACACCAAATCATGCGCATAAACTACGATGGAAACACTTTTACTGAATAAATTCCTTGATGCGCATCAAAAGACATGTGACTTTGCTATGGGACAGCATAACTGGACCAACCAGCTGACCAATCGCATTGCACAGCATCTGAAATGCTGTTTTGGTCATTCTGTAATGCCTGAGCCAAGTCTATCGTTAAAGCACATGATTGCATTCACAAACATGACAGCGTTTATTACCTTTTGTCTCCCCGCTCTGAGGCGCAAATTCATTATATGTGATAATTATATACAGTGCCATCTACTGCATAAACTTAAATTTTTCTTAGTGATATTTAGCGCTAGTGTATCAGGAAGTGAGGTTTTTGTTCTCTTTGACTCGCTGGATGGAAAAGCTGCTTTATTCGCAAATGTTTTATGCAAAGTTAAATGCATGACTAGTTCCAATAGTGCTTGTTTAGACCCTACTCTGAAGTAGGAGCTAATTTTGTTCCGGCAAAATGAGTTCCTAGAACTAATGTTGTTCCTATTTCCTGCTGTGCGAACACTGGAAAACCCGGGCACCCCCCCTCCCCCTCCAATAGTTGTAGGAAACTATGAAAAGGTAAAACCCCTTTTAAGACCTGTCGCTGTCGAACATGATGCAGATCTCACACACGTTTCATGTTCTCAACTCTTAAGTTTATTTAAGACATTAACTGATTTAAGACTGCTTTTATGAGGATACTCGACAAACGGACATTTTGGTATAATTCTGTGTTGTTGTTTAAGCGTGAAAGAACTCAATACTTGTTTAACAGAGGCCAGCTAGTTGTCACTGTGTGAGTAAACCTCACTCTGACCCACGCCGGAAACCCGGCTTCAAGGCCCGCACAGAGCGGGGCGACTAGGACGTGGGTGAGGGGTTGCACTGGTGGGCGTCTTTCTGTGTACATGAGTGTGTCGTGTGTGTATGAATGACACAGACGGGACATTCTCATTTGTCTTGTGGTGTTTGAATGGTTTAAAAGCATTTGCGTGCATAAGTGATGATATAATGTAACGGAAGCCAAATTATGATAGAAAAAAAGCACTGAATATACATGATACCAGCTGTGCTTTCTCACTCCCTCATCTCTCTGACAGCGAGTTGACACACAAACCCACCTCCCTTCACTTACTCGTCTCATTTACTTCGAATTAATATTGTTGGCGTTACAGGGCTTGAATTTCAGCATGGGATTGCACGGTTTGCTCATAATTTTACTCACTCCCGCAGATTTTTTGCTTACCCAAAATGCGTACACACAAAGCAGTCTTTCTGTACTAAATTGAGCTGTTTTTCGTGGTTTAATCAAACACACACAAAATAATTTCAAAGTCCCGGTCTTGGCCAGTATTCAGTAGACAGTCGGTTATGTTTTAAGCAAACACATGTGTAACAGTATAATGGATCTGTGCATCAGGCCTTAAAGTGACAGCAGCCCAATGTACCTGCTGTCGAATTAATATTGAAAATATTACATTTTTCCCCATGTTATCTGTCAAAATTATGAGTGAAAATGTTGAGTGGCTAGTAAGTTTGGTAAACCACTGGCCGCAGTGGCTGGTGAGCAAGAAAGTTGATGTCAAGCCCTGGCAGCAGGTATATTAAGCTGCTGTCACTTTAAGACCTAATACTCAGATCTAAAATACTGACATGTATCCGGTTACCTTTCCAAATGTTTCCTCACTTAACTTAAGGGGGGTCGCGGGCATATTTACCAGGATGGCCATTTTGCTTTCGTGACTATGCAGCCAGTGACAATTCTGTCAACTGTCCGGAGCATAGCCCTGATTTGTGATGCATGCACATGAAGAGGTGGTTTACCAGCTGAAGAAAACATGAAATTAATAATGTTTTCTTGTGTTCTCATCGCTTCTCTTTAGCCGAGAAATTTTTGGAATCAGTGGAGGGGAACCAGAACTACCCCATTTTACTGCTTACAGTTCTGGAGAAGTCCCAAGATGATGTCATCCGTGTGTGTTCGGCCGTCACCTTCAAGAACTATATCAAGAGGAACTGGCGCATAGTGAGTGCCCTATTAAATATTAAAGGATTACTTCACTTCAGAATTAAAATTTCCGGATAATTTACTCACCCATATGTCATCCAAGATGTTTGTCTTTCTTGAGTCGAAAATAAATTAACATTTTTGAGGAAAACATTCGATGTTTTCATACAATGGTCTTCACTGGGGTACAGTGTGTTAAAGGTCCAAATAGGGCTCTACATGATCCCAGACAAGGAAAAAGGATCTTATCTAGCGGAACAGTAATTTTCTAAAAAATACTAGCCACATGCTTTTTGCACTAGCTCTGCGACGCACCACACATTACTTAATCACGTTGGAAAGGCCATGCGTGAAGTACCGAGCAAGTGTGTACAAAGTGAATGTGCAAAGAGTAAGGCCCTGTCCCAAATGGCACACTTCATGTGCACTTTCAGTGTTGTGAACTTACAATGGCCGCTGCATGCGTGTGTCCGGTAAGTCCACATTAAGTTTCCAGTGCGATTATGTAATGCATGGCGCATCGCAGAGCTAGTGCAACACCAGCATTTGTAGTTAAAAAGTAAAATTATTATTTATTTTTTTAAATGGCCGTTTCACTAGATAAGACCCTTATTCCTCACCTGGAACCGTGCAGAGCCTTTGAAGCTTCGTTGAAAAGGCAGTTTGGACCTTCAACCTATTTGTAGCCATTGAAGTCCACTGTATGGAGAAATCCTGGAATGTTTTCCTCAAACCTTAATTTTTTTTTCGACTGAAGAAAGGTATGAACATCTTGGATGACGTGGGGATGATAAAATTATTAGGAAATTTTAATTCTGAAGGGAACTAATCTTTTAAAGTAGTTCTGTGATGGGTGTTTAATGTGGGTGTGTGTATGTTCTCTTCAGATTGAGGATGAGCCAAACAAAATCTCTGATCCTGATCGGACTGCTATCAAAGCCAACATTGTAAATTTGATGCTGACCAGCCCAGAGCAAATACAAAAACAGGTACCCATTTCTGATAAACCCACGAGAAGCAATGGATAGAATAACGTTCTCAAACCCAAGTACTTCTGTTATTTGGAATGAGTGCTGCAGATATAAAATGCACATTACTGGGTTTTTAATAAACCATATTGTTATAGTCTCTAGACAAGTGGTTCTCAACCAGGAGGCTGGGGCAAACTTCAAAAGATTTAAAGTAAAACAAGCATTGAAATAAGCTGCAACAACTACAAAAAAACAAGGTACTTGTTTTAGTTTATCCTCTCAACTAGGATTCCCTCAGTCTGTGGGGCTCGCAAAATTTCTAAATCCCCGGTAGCCCTTCAGGCAGGCGTTTTCTTCGCTCTCGCACAAAACTGGATCCGTGCTCTCAAATACATTGCTCTCTTATGTATTGTCTCTGCTCTTGCTCAGATATTGCATTTACGCGCTTAAACTGCTTTTTGTGCATTTGCGAATCTCTGTGTGCTCTTGCTCTAGAAATTCTCTTTTCTCCTGGGTTTAATGTTGTCATGTTATCTGTAGTAACTGCAGTTTCTTTCAGTATTTCCCTTCGTTCGGCCTGAAACACTGTGTTCGTTGTTATTCAGTTTGAAATGTTGAATACAAACAGAGGTTTTTGAGATTGTCTATAGCAGCGTTTTCTTTATTTCCACTGCCTACAATGCTGGAAACCAAAAGTAACTCACTTCTGCTAAATGTTTACTCTTTGAATTCTTGCACCCACCACTTAAAAGCTTTAAGTATTTCCAATTAGCAAAGCGATATTTGACCATAAGCATATTCATAGCAGACTGGTGGGCAAAAGGAAAGACTACTGTCTTTTTCTGTTTTCTCTGTTCAGGTGGCTCAGATTTTTAATTTTTATCACCTTTCTACTGTATAGGCAGACAACTTTTATTGAAAGCTCATTTTGCCAATGGTGTAGTACCCACTTAATCCAATTAATGATAATAATAGTAATAATAAATGATTATCCAAAATTCATATGTACTTAAAGGAACCACAATAAAAAATGTGATGTATGAAAAAATGAAAATTGGTATGATTTGATAATGTCAATCATTGCATTTTCACATTCAGTCCAATATTTAAAAGCAACTGTCAATAGGGAAAGGTATTGTTTGGGTTTTAGCAACACTGGTGCCAAATCAATACTTTTAAAATGGTCCGGTACCTGAAAACGACAATATCAATGTCACATTGTTCATATGAATTATTGTTCATATGATTATTTGTATTTTTTATTATTATTACTATTATACAGTAATTGGGTGTCACAGATTTTTGCCTGACTAGAGACAACAAAAAAACGACAGTTGTCTTCCCTTTTGCTAAGTAGGTTGACACAATGACATTTAAGAACGACTCTTTTATTGAATTTGTAATTCTTTAAATTGAACAGTATATTAATTATAAAGCGTACTTAAATACATGAATATAAGTATATACAAAGTATAACAAAATTACATAAATTCACAATAAATCTTAAGCCACTTAACCCAACTACAATAACTTAATGCTAAATAACTTTTACAATACTAATAACAGCAAAGTAGTCAATATTATGCTACAAACAAACAAATTTCAGCATTTCGTTTGTAGAAATGACCATATTTGCTTTCCCTGGCAAAATTCGACATCTCCTGACTTATTTCATGTCCCGCACAAGGCAACCTTTATTTTGGAACGCATATTTACATGGTGACACGTCATGCTTCTCATGTGACACACCGCAGCCACAGTAGTTCTGTATATGACTTGTGTATTGCTTTTATTTCGTTATTATTCTTCTATTCAAAATATTCCCAAACTTTAACTGTCATGAACAATCTGATATTTCGATTCTCAAATATGTATAAGTGAATGTTTTGTCATTTAAAACCCTTCATAATGATCATGTTAGTTGATCTATAATGCCTAGTGTCGCCATGTTAGTTTGCACTGCAATTCAGAGATTTGTATCTGTCAGATTTACGTCTCGTAAATTCATCCACTTCTCTTGAAATACATGAAAGTGACTGAACTGGGAGAAGAATAAACTATAGTTACCTACACAATGTGTGTCTGATACGAATAAAACACGGTCTAATTATAATTGAAAGGATTATTATTGCTGCTTCTATAGATGCGTATCTAACAAACTTTAAATGTATTTTTTTTGCAAGTATTTGTGTATTTGAATGTCTGAAACCTAAAATAAACATTGGTTAAAAAAAAAAAAAAAACCTCTGCATAGTTGCCATATGCATGTCAGTCTCTGACTCAGCACCAGCCAAAACGCGAAAGCACTTTTAAATGAGCAGTTGATCTCGTGATGCACTGAATATTTCAATCAGCATCTCAGGCGTTTATGTGGCTCCAAAATGAGTCATCGAAATCTGCATTCCGTTTCTGTCTGGTACATACGATCATATTGATTCCATATGGCATCGGGTTTCTGTGTCCAACCCTAGTTGGATGCTAGTAACATAAGTTTACACCTTTTTTTTTGGTTATAATTCGCAAGTGTTTAGATCACAGCGAGCGCACTGAATGAAAACACCAGCGTTTTGGCATTAAACACCACTAGTTACTTGGATTCCCCTAATTGGGCTTTTTGTTCGCTCACTCAACAGATGTCTGTGATTGGCTGCAGTGCTCAGTGCTGCAAAAACACATTGCAAGTGCTTCAGAGCACTCAAACAAATACGCACAGGGACATTTGAAAGCAACGCATATCGGCTGTGTGATCTTGAGATTAAAAAGGAGAGTGAAAATGGCTTGCTTTCTTTGTAGATCTGTCCTTTTGGCTTAATAGTGAAACCAGTGCATCGAGTTTTGGCGCTCTAGTGGTTAATAAACAAAAACCACATGCATCTTGTGGAAGAACATTGTCGTCGGATTGTCGCACAGCAGTTGCTCAGCAGTTGGCATCCCACTCTGTCTATAATTGTCTGAATATAAATCCTTATAATAGCCATACTATAGTGATTCAAGAACAGAAACATGATTTGGAAGATGGATTAATGAGGTACTCGCTCATTATATAGATTTTGAACATAAGTTGTAATGTACCTTTTATCATTATCACAATATATATATATATACAATATTTTTTAAAGGCAGCAAACGTAACTCAATAATATCACTAATACTCAATGTAATGCCCAGCCCAAACTGACTACGAGAGTCAAAATGGTTGAGTACCACTGCCTCTAGGAACTGGGTTGGGAAACACTGCCCTAGATATCTGCAGATGTAAACTGACATGCTGGTTACTATGTAGTAGATATGATTTGTTTTCCCTGGTGCAGCTGAGTGATGCAATCAGCATCATCGGGCGAGAGGACTTTCCTCAGAAATGGCCGGATCTCCTGACTGAGATGGTGAACCGTTTTCAGAGCGGAGACTTCCACATCATCAATGGAATTCTTCGCACAGCACATTCCCTTTTTAAAAGGTATTTGAGATGCTGTGAAATAAGATAAATGCAACACTGTAGTCCTTTATACATAATGTTTGTTTTAATCTCCAGTTATTTGTGTATGTTTTTATACCCTTTTGTACTTGACCTTTACTTAACGTGTCACAAACCCCTGGTTTTAGCCTGGTCATTCACACCCGAGTTGAAAAAGTCAAGAAATGGCTGTGTAAAGCAGTGGAAAAGTGAAAGTTGAGTGTGGGAAAGGAGAGAAAACGACCAATAAAACACAAACCTGCAAAACTCATTGTACAGACAAATGCATGTTAAAATATGACCATGGAGAAAAGAGTTGAGGGCACCTTGATGCATTTTAAAAATGTAACCCTATATGACACCAAACTCCCAAGATATAGGGTGAAATGCGGAAGAACATTTAAAAGGTCTAATAGTATTTTAAATACATTTACATCACTAAAATCTCAGAACTAACGACACGTGTCAGTTTAAAGGGTTAGTTAACCCAAAAATGAATATTCTGTCATCAATTCCTCACCCTCATGTCGTTCTACACTCGTAAGACCTTCGTTCATCTTCAGAACACAAATGAAGATATTTTTGAAAAAAGCTGATGGCTCAGTGGGGCCTCCGTTACTAGCAAGATAATTGGCACGCCCAGAAAGGTACAAAAACAATTTAAATGGTTCATGTGAGTATAGTGGTTCAATCTTAATGTTATTAAGCGACGAGAATACTTTTTGTGCGCCAAAAAACAAAATAACGATTTTATTCAACAATATCTAGTGATGGGTTTTTAAAACACTGCTTCGAAGCTTTACGAATCTTGTTTTTGAATCAGTGGTTCGGAGCATGTTTCAAACCGCCACGTGATTTCAGTAAAAGTCTTTGTGTCATAAGTGTTTTGAAATTTCAATGGTTCACGTGACTTTGGCAGTTTGATGCATGCTTTGAACCATTGATTCAAAACAAAATATTCGTGAAGCTTCATGAAGCAGTGTTTTCAACACCCATCAGTAGATGGTGTTGAATAAAGTCATTATTTTGTTTTGGTGCACAAATTCTTAGGTAACATTAAGGTTGAACCATGTAGTCACAACTATTTTAAAAATGTCTTTAGTACCTTTCACTGAGCCATCGGATTTGATCAAAAATCTTAATTTTTTTTCTGAAGATGAACGACATGAGGGGGAGTAGTGACAGAATTTTCATTTTTGGGTCAACTAACCCTATAACGCAAAGAACAAAAGCATAGTTACTTTTGTTCTCTGTTCTTTGAATTTTCAGTCTACGTTGTCTTCTGTGTATCAGAATAATTCCTCATGTCGTCGTGTTCATGATCAGACGTATGGCTGTATCAGTGTCCTTATTTGCACATATATTTCATTTGGAAGAAGACATTATTTAAATATGTGCACATACTGGTTCATGTTTGGAGCACTATAGTATATGAAGTGTTCATAACTTCAAAACACACTTATTCCAGTCAGTAAATGGTCTTTGATCCTTGTTACAAGCGTTGTTAAACACATTGCCGGCACTCCGCGCAGAGAGCGTTATCGGACATGCTCCACGTGTTATTAAATGTTTGAATTCTCCGCTGTTATGTGCTCTCACGCGAAATACAGCATAGTGATGGGGTGGAAGAGCAGAGAAGTGCTCTGACGTAGATTCGTGCCAATCACACACTCCAGAGGCACGATTCTTCTTCAGATTCTGTGATATTGCTTCAACATTTAAAACTTGAACGAGTAATCTCAGGAAAGCGCAAAAAAATAGCCCATTTCCAATTTGAGTGCTATAGGTGTTTTCAGTGAAGCCTGTACATATGTTCACATCTCAAATTGTGTTTTGGGGTTTCATGACCCTTTTAAATTTATTGTATATTTTGTCCATTATCTCTGTCTTTCAGATACCGCCATGAGTTTAAGTCCAATGAGTTGTGGTCCGAGATCAAGCTAGTACTGGACACTTTTGCACAACCTCTCACTGAACTTTTCAAGGTGATTTCAACTAGCAGTTGTAATCTTGTGATTACTAATTTCTATGCATGATATAATTGTCATATGTGCTATGAAAATTCAATTTTAATTTTTAATTTTTTTTTTTTAAGGCTACAATTGATTTGTGTCAAACTCATGCAACAGATGTCAACGCCCTGAAAGTGCTCTTCTCTTCTCTAACACTTATTTCAAAACTTTTCTACAGCCTTAACTTCCAGGTGAGTCTCTGCACTCATTCCTCGTTACACCTTTTTCACTTTTGTAAATTCTTTGCCTGCATTTCTAATTAACATCTCATTTTTCCAAACTCTTCAGGATCTTCCAGAGTTCTTTGAGGATAACATGGAGACTTGGATGACAAATTTTCATAACTTATTGACATTGGATAACAAGTTGTTGCAAACAGATGTGAGTTTGTGTTCATGTTAAAATATGACTGTTGCAGAGGAGTGCTCTTAAATCTGATTTCTTTAACACTGAGTGCAAATAACCATAATTAAGAAAGAAAAATGAAACTTTTGCTCTAGGATGAGGAGGAGGCTGGTCTGTTGGAGTTGTTGAAATCTCAAATCTGTGATAACGCAGCACTTTACGCCCAAAAATATGACGAAGAGTTCCAGCCCTATTTGCCTCGCTTCGTCACCGCTATCTGGAACCTGCTGGTCACAACAGGTCAGGAGGTCAAATATGACTTGGTAAGTGGATTGTAACTAACATGCTTATTGTTTAGACATGTTGCGAGTAATCACAAGATTATTTTCAGTGTTCATAGTGTTGTTAATATTATCATCAGCCACTATTAAGAGAAAACTATGTCTGTCTGTAGCTTGTGAGCAATGCTATCCAGTTTTTGGCATCGGTGTGTGAGCGGCCACACTATAAGCATCTCTTTGAAGACCAGAATGTTCTCACCAGTATCTGTGAGAAAGTCATCGTTCCCAACATGGAGTTCAGAAGTATGTATTTTGTCAAGATCTATTTCAGCGGTTTCAAAGAAACCAGCTAATGAGATGTACAAGTAATTCAGAAGAATTTTACATGTTGTAAATTGATACTCTTATGTGAACAGGTGCGGATGAAGAGGCTTTTGAAGATAACTCGGAGGAGTACATCATCAGAGATCTTGAAGGCTCAGGTGTGTTGATGCTATACATGCTTTTCATACTGCAC
This sequence comes from Zacco platypus, assembly GCA_038088235.1. NCBI lineage: Eukaryota > Metazoa > Chordata > Actinopteri > Cypriniformes > Xenocyprididae > Zacco > Zacco platypus. The sequence continues at coordinate 25,517,727 of CM076064.1, forward strand.
TTACTACTGGGTTTTCGTCATTCTAAACACAGCTTTTAACCCTGGGTAAAGGACCATTTCACACTTGTAATTCAGAAGCGGGGCAAATACAGATTTTTACCGGAGGTAATGAAACCCTGCTCCGGGGCATGGTTAGCATCGCTTTTGCAGTGTACAATGTGGGCTTAACAGTGTGAAACAACAATGCGGTTTTTGATTGTTACAGCTGGTCGCTAAGGGACAGGGAACCAATCGTGTGTCTCTTATTCAACCGCTTTGGACAGCCACGGAAACACCACGCATTGTAAATAAACAGTAAATTCAGCGTTTTCAGGAAACGCGACAATTTGAGTGAATTTTGAGTGATTTTCATTCTTACCTTTTTATAGTCTGAAATGTCCATTCAGTATAAACTCGATAGTACAGTCGGCAATACGAGAATGCGCAATTCTAGAGCTATGTAAACGGATCGTGTGCTGCGTTTATCCAGTCAATGACACTGACACCACAAATATGCAAATATGAACATTATGAGTGAAAGTCGTGACGGGTTAAATGCAGAGCACCAATTTCGAGTATGGGTCACCATACTTGACAACACATCCCAAGTGCACACACACAGCAGTGAGTAGTGAACACACACACACACACAGTGAACACACACCCGGAGCAGTGGGCAGCTATTGCGACAGCGCCCGGGGAGCAATTAGGGGTTAGGTGTCTTGCTCAAGGGCACCTTAGTCGTGGTATCAAAGGTGGAGAGAGTGTTGTTTCACAATCCCCACCTTCAATTCCTGCCGGCGTGGGAATCGAACCGGCAACCTTCACGTTACAAGCCCAACTCCCTCACCATTAGGCCACGACTACCCCCATCTCACCCCCTTTTATCTCAGGGTTTAGGAATATATTACGTGAAACTTCAGCTTAGAAATACTCGGGATTAATTGCTAACCCCGGGTAAACTATAAGTCTTGTGAAACGTGAAGCGAGATAACCCAGGATTCCATTTACCCAGGGTTTAGAATGACCCAGGGTTAACTATTTCAAGTGTGAAAAGCCCTTACATTGTTCAGGCGCTTGGCTTTCCTGATGTCCGAACTAAATGATGCCATCTGTCTTCAGACATTGACACGAGGCGTAGAGCAGCCTGTGATTTGGTGCGAGGCCTCTGTAAGTTTTTCGAGGGCCCAGTGACGGGCATCTTCTCTGGCTATGTGAACTCCATGCTGGCAGAGTATGCCAAAAACCCTGGTGTGAACTGGAAGCACAAAGATGCTGCCATCTACCTGGTGACATCGCTGGCCTCCAAAGCTCAGACACAGAAGGTGAGTTGCATGTTGTTTTGATACAGCTGTCTTATTTCTCATTTTTCTATTCATGAACTTCTCTAGATTGTTTCATCTGATTTTCCCCTCCAGTGTTCCAGGTGTTCACAGCAGCATAATTTTTTCTGGAGGCACTTAAATATTTTATATTTTTATAGTTTAGCATATTTTACAACTTTCACAGTGCCTGCCTTGTCACAAATAGTGGTCGACCGTTAAAGATATCAGCATCGCGGTCAGTTTATATTTGTGCATTCAGTAGAATAAAGACCATATAATTTTACATACAGTACACAGTGAATGACATGGCAGCCGACTACATATAGCACTGTGTGGTTTGAAATTAAGGTTTTAAAATTTGTCGCTTGTATGTCCAGTGAGAGCAGAAATGAGATGGTATAATAGTGTTTGCTGCCTTATTACTAGTAATAAAAAGAAATGCTCTAATGTTGTTTATTTCCTTTTGTTTTAAAAAAAAAAGTCTTCTGACCATTTTAGGCCACACAGAAAAACCCGTCAGCCAATGCTGATAATTAAGTTGCTAAATATCTATTTTAAGAATAGATTGCATCTGATTTCTTTTTGTTTGTAAACTGTTGGTCTGAGGTCCAGTTTGACTTTTACTTCTGTTTTACAGCATGGAATAACACAAGCCAATGAGTTGGTGAACCTGTCTGAATTCTTTGTCAACCACATTCTAGTTGACCTGAAGTCTCCCAACGGTAATTGATGTCTCACTTAACTCTTCCGATTTTATATACAGTACCTATAGATAATCATCATACCTCTTTGAAAGTTAATTTGTCGTACAGCCTGAATTCAAAAACCCATTCCAAAAAAAAAAAATCCGTTTTCTTTTTCTAAATTGTCTTTCAACATCAAAGTAATAAAAGAAAAAGAAAGTTCTGAAAATGTATTAAGTTGAAAATTAATAAAAAACTGCTTTAATTAAAGCTATCAATATTTTTGGAAAAGTCTGTACTAGCTTTGCACACACAGATTGGACAATATTTGCCCGTTCTTCTTTGCAGAATTGGTCAAGTTCAGTCAAATTCCATGATCAGTGGCAATGGACTGCTCAAGTCCATCCACAGATTTTTTTGCAAACACAGCACACCACCCAAAACACCATACCTATTGTGCCTGGGCAATTGTTCAGGATTGAAGAAAGATTCTTGAGGAAAACATGTTCCTCTGCTAGACAGCTGAAGATGGGCAGGTCATTCACCTTCCAACACGACAATGATCAGCCAAAACACACTGCCAAAAGAACAATGCAATAGCTTAAGGATAGGAAGGTGAATGTCCTTGAGTGGCCAAGTCAGAGCCCTGACTTAAAGGGATAGTTCACGCAAAATTGAAAATTGTCATTAATTACTCACACTCATATCATTCCAAACCTGTAAGACTTTCCCTCATCTTTGGAACACAAATGAGAAAACGCAACTGACACTTCAAAAAGTTCATAAAGAGATCGTAAAACTAATCCATGTGAATTGAGCTGTTTAGTCCAAATTTTATAAAGGCTTGATCCCTTTATATCATAAAGTGAAGATTGAATTTAGGCTTATATTGACAAAAAACGGTAATCAACTCGCACATCAGTTGTGTAAATGGAAGCTCAAGCAACTTTGCTTGATGTGTGCTGTGTAACCTGTAGGTTCATTCTTGTCACGCAGCACGTTTGAGCTTCCGGAAAAGGTTTCTCGCAGTTTCTTTTGAGCCTAAATTCAATCTGTTCATCATTTAAAGCGATCTAGTCTCTTCACAACATTTGGACTAAACCACTCAATTCATATGGATTAGTTTTATGATTTTGAACTTTTTAAAGCATCATAGTAGTAGTTTCGTAGCTGTCTATGGAGAGACGGAAAGCTTTCAGATTTCATCAAAAAGATCTTCGTTTTTGTTCTGATGATGAACTAAGTTTTTACGGGTTTGGAACAACATGAGGGTGAGTAATTAATGATGATGAGTTCATTTTTGTGTGAACTATCCCTTTAAGTCTCTGGATGGACTTGAAGAGCAGTTTCTATTGCCGCTCACCATGGAATTTGACTGAAGTTGAGGTAGAAGAGGCAAATATTCCCCAACGCTAGTACAGACATATCCAAAAAGATTCATGGCTGTAATTAAAGCAAAAGGTGGCTCTATAAAGTAATAAATCAGGGTTATTCTAGTTTTTCTGTTGAATTAATTTTTCAGAACTGCTGCTTTTTCTTTCATTACCAGCTTTATTTACCAATTTTGCCTTAAAAAGAAAAGGTATTTTTTGGAATAGGTTTTGAATTCAGGCTGTGTGACAAAGTAAACATTTCAAAGGGGTATGATGATTTTCTGTAGGCACTGTGTGTTACATTACACTATATTTCATTGCATTCTGGAACTGCAGTGGCATGGTATTGATTAGAAAGTTATTTTCTTCATCCCCTCAGTGAACGAGTTTCCAGTTTTGAAAGCAGATGCCATCAAGTATGTTATGACCTTCAGAAGTCAGGTAAGCACTTTCTTTTCCATTACATTGTGTGCTTTCCGTTACACATGTACTTCGCCGTGTGTGATGGTGTGTCTTCTGTCTGGTCCTCCAGCTCCCTAAAGAGCAGCTGTTGCAGGCGGTTCCTCTCCTGGTGTCCCACCTGCAGGCAGAGAGCATCGTTCAGCACACCTATGCCGCACATGCACTCGAGAGACTCTTCACCATGAGAGGAGCCAACAACACCACCCTGTGAGTTTATCCAGTACAAGACATGAGAAGAGTGGTCATGCTCTGTTATGTGTCATTGTTTCCTGTTCTGAACAACCCTTTTTTTCAGCATTACACCTACTGAAATGGCACCGTTCACGGAGCAGTTACTCAATCATCTGTTCAAAGCTTTAGCAATCCCTGGCTCATCTGAGAATGAGTACATCATGAAAGGTAATTGGTGATTAATTTTCCACAAATAAGATTTCAATAGACCATATGTGTCAACTTTATATTGTTTATTTTAATATTGTCCTATTTACTCCTTGACCTTTGTTTGTTTCCTCTCCAGCCATCATGAGGAGTTTCTCCCTCTTGCAGGAAGCCATTGTGCCCTACATCCCGACTCTCATTGGCCAGCTCACCCACAAGCTCCTCCTCGTCAGCAAGGTAAACCAGTCACTAAATCTGTTGTCCTCAAAAGGGGGTTTTAATTCAGGTTGTTGTCCAGTCAGTGTGGTCCTTGTCTCAGTCCATGGCATTGGATTCACTGGTAGGACACACAGAAATATCCGTCCATTTAAAGGGGACATTTCCCAAGCAGGACTTGATCCTAAAGGCAGGACGGAACACCTATGCAAGTGTTTCATGCACAGTGTGTGTTCAGCATGGCAAACTGCCATACTATTCAGCATACTAGTTTACTAGTAGTATTTCTTGTAGCATGCTGATTAAAATAAAATAACTTATTTTAATCGTTTAAATAAACTGCTTTATAGTAATCAATATAAAAGTTTCATTTTAAACACATTGTCTGCTTTTTGGATGTATTGGCACCCTGTTGAAAGATAACACTTATTTTATTTTAATTTTCTCTCTACAGAATCCCAGTAAACCTCATTTCAACCATTACCTGTTTGAGTCACTGTGCCTGTCCATCAGGGTCACCTGCAAGGCAAATCCAGACACCGTGGGCAGCTTTGAGGAGGCCCTGTTTCCTGTGTTTACCGAGATCCTCCAGAATGATGTACAGGGTGTGTAACGCCGCTATAAAGTTAAAGTCTTAAAACTGTTTTTACCCAATTTTATGGTCACTTAAACAACAGTTCAAAAGTTTGGGGTCACCATTTATTTGTTAAATACAGCAAAGACAGCAATATTGTGGAATTACAATTTAAACTAACTGTTTGGAATTTGAATATATTTTAAAATGTAATTTATTCCTGTGTGGCAAAGCTGAAATCTCAGTGTCTTTTAGTATTCAGTGTCACATGATCCTTCAGAAATTGTTCTAATGTGCCGATTTGGTGCTCAAGAAACATTTATTATCAGTGTTGAAAACCGTGATTTATTATATTATATATTTATATTTTATATATAGATATATTTTTTGTGGAAACCATGTCAAAAATATTCTTTGAGTAAAACTTTAAAACATAAATGTCTTTAAACCTCATGTTCTGTTTTTTATGCTGCTATTTTAAAACCCCTGGGAAAAAATAGTTTAATGGGTCACTTTATACTAAAGCTTGTTAACCAACACAATTTTGTTAAATTAGAATTAAATGTTGTAGAAAGGTGTGTTGTCAGTTAGTGGAAAAAGTTAAATGAACATCCCTAGTTAGAACGGTGGACTATATAATGCGTTTCTAGCACTTAACCTCTTGATGATGAGTGTATACTTTGAGGACAGTCCTGAAGCCATGTTTTTATGAGCCTTCCCTTTTGTCTCCCCTGTCCCTCCAGAGTTTGTGCCGTACGTCTTCCAGGTGATGTCTCTGTTGCTAGAGATCCACAGCAACTCCATCCCCTCCTCCTACATGGCTCTGTTTCCTCACCTCCTTCAGCCCATCCTGTGGGAACGCACAGGAAACATCCCTCCACTCGTCCGGCTGCTGCAGGCCTACCTGGAGAAAGGGGCCCCCACCATCGCTAGTTCAGCCGCTGACAAGATTGTGAGTGTCTTGTGAGATTTTTTTTTTTTTTTTTGCTAGACTAATGCCCATAATGCAGTGAACCTCCCGTGTAAAGTATTTAACTTTTTTTTTTTTCTCTCCCCTCCAGCCTGGTCTTCTTGGAGTGTTCCAGAAACTCATCGCATCCAAGGCTAATGACCACCAAGGCTTCTATCTGCTCAACAGTATAGTGGAACACATGCCTCCGTAAGCGATGCATCGAGGACACGTGAATTTAAAAAAGTTTAAATGTTTCTGTGCTCTGCTCATTATTTTTTATTTATTTTTTTGTATTGCAGAGATTCCATCACCCAGTACAGGAAACAGATTTTTATTCTGCTCTTTCAGAGGCTCCAGAGCTCCAAGACGACAAAATTTGTCAAGAGTGAGTGATTTCTGTCGTTTCTGATCATAGTTTAGTTTGCCCTGTGAACACTTTACAAATCGCTCACTGTACTGAACGATCACTTTTTTCCTCTTCACAGGTTTCCTCGTCTTTATCAACCTTTATTCTGTGAAATATGGTGCCATTGCATTGCAGGAGATATTTGATGGCATCCAGCCAAAGTTAGTTACTTTATTATTCTAAAACTTTAGTCATAATTCTGCCGTGCACATATTGCACAAGTTATGTATTTATTTGGTGAGCCTTTCGTTTCCTCAGGATGTTTGGCATGGTTGTGGAGAAGATTGTGATTCCTGAGGTGCAGAAGGTCTCGGGGCCGGTGGAGAAGAAGATCTGTGCTGTGGGCATCATTAAGCTCCTGACTGAGTGTCCTGCTATGATGGACACGGAGTACACCAAACTCTGGTAAGACCTGATGCCGGCTTGTGGGCCAGCATATGTAAAATGAAATTAATTGGAAAATGCATTTAAAAAATGCAAATTATGCAGAAAAATATGTTTATCATATATTATATCTGTCATTTTAATTTAAGTTTTTTTTTTTGGCAGCATGCGACAACTGTCCTGATACAAAAGTCTTTAAATAAATACAATGTGCTAAAAGGAAACCTTTAAGGGGCTATGTGTAAGAACAGTTGCACAATTGAATCAAAATCGTGATGAAACAGTTTTGCTTTGTGCGAATTTGAAATCGCAAAGGCTGCAAAAAAAATTATGCGCAGCTTGTCAGTGAAACGCATCTCTGTGATCAGCAGTAAATGTTGCTCTATCTGAAAACACTGTTTATCAAACATCTTTCCAAACATGAAGCATTTATGAACCTCTCGTCCAACAAAAGACACTCAAGTCACTTCATAATGTCAGTCAATTGTTTGTTTGAAATAACATCCTTCTTAAACAGAATAAGGCACACAGCATATTATTTCATAGCCTTCATCATTATATAGAATACTGTCGAATATTTTTACATTTTTATAAATATACTTTATTATCATGAAAGTACCTGAGAAAGCTTGAACTCAGATGATCCATATTTTGTTGTCGTGTGTTTATCAGTCATGTTTAATCAAAGTGTTTCAATCTGTTTATTTTGCTACAGCGGCAGTATGATGCCCAATGGTTTAATCGCAGGAGCACCCTGTGGCATTTCCTGCTGTTCACAGAGCCATGCTTTACTGACATGCTGCGCATAAAAAACATCACAGCCTTTGTTAGATCGCGATTTCGGTTCAATTTCAATTAATCGTGCGGCCCTAATGGAAAGGATCAGACTTTTTTTTTTTTTCATTTATCAATGGAAAATGTCATGTGCTACAGCTCTCCAAATTTGTAAAGTAATGTTTAGGATGTGTACACTTGTTACTTTTCACTTGGTTGCACCACTTGATATTTCATGAGTCATTAAATTGAAACTCTTCTTATAGTATAAAGGTTTTCAAAACCTTGTTTAACCAAAGGTTTGAGGGCACCTTTTTAAAGGGTCATGAAACCTCAAAACACGTATTTTTAGTTGTGCACCCTGTACAAATCTGTTCACATCACTGAAAGCACTCATTGAAAATGAGTTATTTTTGCATTTCGTTCGTGTTGAAAAACAGTCACAGCAACGTCACAGAATGTGACATAGAAGTGTGACACTTTAAGGAAGTTTTCTAACAGTGTTTACACCAGATGTGAGTTGCGGGACATGACAAAAGCAAATAAAACCCATCATAAGACCTGACCCGTTCTGCTTCTGACATACTCCAATAGATTTGCGATGTAGACATAGTGTTGAGGGCATGTTTCAAAAATAGATTTTTGTCTTCTAGGTTTTTTTTAAAAATATATACATATACTTATTTGCCGTTGACCTAAACCCGAGTTATGTTCTATAGGACTCCTTTGCTGCAGGCTCTGATTGGTCTGTTCGAGTTACCAGAAGATGACAGCATCCCAGACGATGAGCATTTCATAGACATAGAGGACACTCCAGGATACCAGACGGCTTTCTCCCAGCTTGCTTTTGCAGGCAAGAAAGAGCACGACCCCATCGGAGATGCTGTCAGCAATCCCAAAATCCTCCTCGCTCAGTCCTTACACAAACTCTCCACCGCCTGTCCTGGAAGGGTGAGTATCACTCATGAGAAGGTTTCGGGATGATGTAATCACTAAAACGTCTTCATTGCTTGGTGAGCTGCCCTACCCAGAATACCTGCTAACTGAATGTGGTCCGTTACAGGTGCCCTCCATGGTGAGCACCAGTCTGCCGGCAGAAGCTCTTCAGTACCTGCAGGGTTACCTTCAGGCTGCCACTGTACAGCTGGTGTAGCCACACGCACACCCAGACTCCTCATCGGAAAGAAAGGGGACCTCGGACACTCTGAAGACACCCAAACTGAGACGACCAGTGGACTCAACATGAGTGGAGACGTACCGCCCAGTGATGCATGGCCAGACAGAAGGGGGTTTAAGGGTTTGTTTTAATTGATTTTGTGCGACGAATTGGACCAAGCAAGGAATGATGGTTGTGCTTGGGTTGAGAGGGCTGATCAACTCACTGGGCGGCCTCTGCTGAGGTTGGCTTTTTCCCCTATGTATTAATTGAAGTCCATTCAACGTTTTCTCTTATTGTTTAGTTTGGCATCTCACCCGACCATACATTCGGCAGTATTTTGAAATGTCGCCTTTTACAAACATTTAACGGCACTTAGGAGTTGGCAGACGTTTGGTGGCATCTTTAAAATCCAATGGGAAAAGTATTTTCAGTTTGTTCTTTTTCCTGTAGATTTGGAGATGTTTTTACTGTATAAATGAGTTTTTGCAACGCAGAAAAAAAATGTCTTATTGCATGTCACTGACCATGTTTTGTCATCATGTCTTAGTTTTGCTGCTCTAGTTGTTAATAAATAAAATAAAGCGCTTGTTTAACATCCAGGGCTGGGTAGGTTACTTTTAAAATGTATTTCACTACAGATTACAAAATACATGCTTTAAAAAGTCATTTGTAACGTATTTCGTTACATTACTCAAGTTTAGTAACTTAATCTAAATACTTTAGAATACTTTGGAATACTAATAAGTGTGGAACAAACACAAAAAAGATAATTGAAAATTTTATTCTCACACTTTTCCCCTAAGAATTGTGATATAAAGTTGCAATTGCGAGTTATAAAGTCAGAATTATGAGATATAAATTCACAATTGCAAGAAAAAAAATTTGTATTTCAAATCTCCCAATTCTGACTTTATAACTTGCAATTTGAGAAAAGTCAGAATTGTGAAATGCAAACTCACAATTGTGAGGGGAAAAAACAAATAGTGAGAAAAAGTTGCAGTGACGAGTGAATTATAAAATGACTCACAAAACATGAAAACAGTCGTGGATCATCAGGTCATGACAGGACAGTTCAGTTGACAGTTGGGCAATTTTTTTATAAATTCAGTCATTTTGTCTTGTTCAGGACAGAACTAAATAAAAATAACAACATTTTTATGATCCTCTTAAAAGTATTAAAATGTTGATGAAACTTAACTCCTCTTTTTCAGACGGTCAGAGTCAGAGAATCACCAATTGCTGTTTAAATGACATTAAAATTCAAAGTAATCACTTTGGTAATCTAAAACACTTTTCAGATGTAACTGTAATCTGATTACCACCCATTTAAAATGTAATGAAATACAGTTACTCAAATTTTGTGTTTTAAACACGTAACTAAGTTACTTGTATTTCGTTACTCCCCAACCCTGTTAACATGTTGGTCACGTTTGTATTTGCTTTAAAAAGGCTTGTGCCTCAGGATCTCACACATGCCGGGGTGCTGAGAAGCACAGTCGCTCTATTGTGCTCAGCTGTTCATTACATCACACGCTAAAGCTGATCTAGTGTGTTTCACAGATCACTGCACTCTCATGTATTTTCCATAATTCAAAGTCAAGTGTTCAGATAACAAAAGGAGTTTGTGCAACATGCTAAATTTACCTCTCCATCACTAGTTTATGTACATTTCTGATTCATAAAAGCAATCTAATCAGATTTTTTTCTTAAGCCAGTTGACTTAAAGCAAGGATTACATACTTTCTAACTCGAACCACGTCACATGCAATCCATTCACAGGCCTGACACAATATGCACTATAGTAATAAGATTATGCATATTTACAAGCAACTAAACCTAACTTTAACCCTGTAGTTAATTGTACTCTGAGCTCATTTGTGTAATTACACTAACGACGTCATCCTTAAGATGAAGCGTGACTAATCATGTCACGGATTTAATATCCAGCCCTAGTTTGCCCCCGTTACTCGCACTTGAATGTGCATGCCTATTTTAAGATATTTTATTAAATGGAAATTATAACATTAAATGGTAAATTTAAAAAGTTACATTAAAAGAAAAAATTGTCATATCAAATAATCTGCACAATTTTATCTGGCACTGAAAAAGTCTAATAATCAGTTTACATTGTAATTCCAGTGTTTTTTGTACAGAAAAATATTTTTGTTGGTCCCCATAAAGTACATTTGTAAATATTTTTTTTTTAAAGCCATAATGCATTACAAAGTGTGAACGTATTCTTGGCTTTTCGCCTTGAAATATGTGGAGCTCTGAAGTATTACAGGATAGCTAAGAGGATTTCACATGACCGTTAACCTGTTGCTGTTGTTTGGCCTTAATGAAGGAATACATGCATTTGTCGCCTCCCATAAAACGATATGTTGCAACATTAGCATCCCAGGGGAGCAACCTAAAAAAAAAAAACACACATGACATAAAAACGATTAATGCTTGGGCTCAACTCCAAGAAAACTCAACTTCGCCAGGCTATTTTTTTGGACGGTGGAGGTACTTACGCCCGTGAGAGGAAAGCGATGTACATTATGCGGGGGATGCAGACCATTTGCTGGTCAGCCAGAATGGCTTTCATTGACTCCTGAACACAGTAGAGAGGATCCAGAGGTGGAATCAGGCCTTGGAGTTCCTTCCTGTGAATGGAGACATGTTGAGGATTAGGAGAATGGTTCTGTTGTGTAACGACAGACAGACATCCATTGTGCTGTAAAGGAATAAATAGTACCCCAAAATAACTCATTGTAAACTCATCCTCATGTTCCTTCAAACCCATTTTTTTCTTCTGTGGAACGTGGAAATGTTTCGAAGACTGTTCGCACAGCTCATTTCCAAAGCAGGCAAAAACGAACCATATTCAAATGTGAAGACACATTGCATTAGTTTTGGAGCAGTGCTATTTATATACGTTTATAGTTTTAATTAATATTTTGATTATATTAGCTCTTATTTTTAACTTGTCAGCTTTCTGTTTAATTTCAGTAGTTTTGATGTTTTTTTTCTCTTTTTTGTGCTTTTTTTAAATATTGCTTTTGTGCCTAGTTTATTTTTTTTATTTCACTTTTAGTTATAAAAGTTAAGCAATTTCAGTGCTTCAAAGTTTTTAATAGTTTTACTTTAATTAATGATGATAACCCTAGTAGTGCTGCAACGACGCGTCGACGTCATCAATTACGTCAACACTGTTCGCGTCACACTGTTTACATTCATCTGGCGTAATGGCGGCTTCTGCTCCGGGGAACGGAGAAAGTTCCATTCTATCACAAAAACCCAGACCACGATTATCAAAAGTATGGGAATACTTTAAACTGAGGCCAAATAAAACGGTCCTTTGTTCCCTTTGCAGAACCGAAATGGCGTACCACCTGTGGAATTGGATCGCTACCAAATTTTTGCGCGCGCAAGATCATATTTTGATCGTGCAAAAGGGCATTTCGCGCGTGAACTGAGTTGAGGAGAAAATCTTCGTCTCGCAAATAAGAAAAAATATCGAGCGAGCGAAAATCAGTTTTGCATTTCAAAGAAGTTTATTTGGATGTGCGCGGACGTTCTCTTTCGTACGTTCCTGATTCCCGCCCTGCGCGCTCGCTAAGCGCCGACCGCTTGCCTGCTCAACACAAACCAGCGTTACAATGTGCCAAAATTCCAGCCAATCAGGAGCTGGCTTGACAACCAATCACAAGACTCCCTGCATTACAGACAGCGCAAGAGGAAAAACACATGGTTCAGAAGACGTTTGTTCAATGGCTTGAACACTATCAAAGTTCCTTTAAGACTGGATAGAAAGTCTTTGACACTCTTCATTTTAAAGTTCAAATGTCTTCCACTGGACGAGCACACATAATGAATTATTTTTAATCAAAATCAAATGGTATTATTACAAAATGGCGTGTCCCAGTGTTTCTACACCTCAATGAACTGCTAAATTAGTTCTAACTTCTTACATAAAAAAAAGATCACTAGATTAATAAAAATAATCGTTAGAGTAGTCGACTAATCGGAAAAGAATCATTAGTTGCAGCTCTAAACCCTAGTTTTGCATCAAACGACATGGCCATGTTAGGGCTTAACTATAATGTACTTAATGATTTGATACAGTAAATATGTACGTGATGGTGCTTTGTAATTACATTTAAAGTATTTACGGTTAAAGGTTCACTACGTAACCTTTGGCTTAGTTAACGGTTAAATGAGACTTTTGCAGAAGAACATTGTTTCGGTGTTCTTTGGCTCTACCTGAGTGTGTGGTTGAATGTGGTCATTTACAGTAGAAAATACAATGAACTCTGTTTGAAGACCTGGACATGGCAGTTTAACCGTTCAATAAAATAACTTACTCACCTGTCGAGTAATAAAAACGCCATTTATGCGTCACTTTTACACCATTTCAGTTATACCCTCAGTTCTCAACATCTCAGAAAAAACAAGCCAATGTTGATTCTGGTTTTATTACAAGTTCTGTCACGTTCTCTTTTTGCCTGCAGACTAGTATTGTTGTGTATTAACTTAAGCATTTACACTACGTTACCCCTAACTGTAACCTTACCGTTACTCCTAACCCCAACCCTCAAACTTGAGAATTTTCCAATGTTCAGTAAATAGAGTCTTACGCAGTAGTAGTTAAAGGTGCAATATGTAGTTTTTCATCCACTAGAGGTCACCTTTTCAAAACAAAGGCGTAGCTTCACGTTTGAGCGAGGAATCTTGGGACATGCGGTCTTCACTTCACAGCCGATGGAAAAGATTCGGGATGGGACTCGGGCAGAAATCACGTTCATGGATGTGATTATTAACGTTACTGTAGTGTGAAACAGAGCAGGAGCGAGTGTTGTGGAGCTGAACGAGACGCTGGAGAGATTGATAATGAGAGACGAGAGAGCAGCGGGACTTTTATTTTGACACAGTCGCAGTCATGTACGAGGTAACCGCTCCGTTTACCATATTAGATACATTTGAGTGTTAAATGATGTTATGTAACGTTACTCTGTGCGTTCACTCGCGGCTGCTGTGAGACACTTGTTCACACTGCAGTTAGAGCGATATTACAATATCATATTAAATGCTGGATGGCTTGTGTTGATAAAAGGCATGCAATTAATTTTAAAACATATTAAATGAAGAAAATTCTGTAATGCATTACTGTTAAAATAAAGCTGCATCTGATTATGCCATGTTAGCTACTTGACAAAAATGGCATAGTAAAGCATGGAAAATGAGATTTAAACAATAAGACTAAATGTTTTCTGTCTATAAATGTATCAAAACAAATGTTCCCTTGTCCAGTAAAACACGTAATATATATTAAAGCGTCTTTGGTGTTTCCATGGTTTCTACAAAATAAAACCGGAACCCGAGTGTAACGCGGATATGCCGCCATTCACAGGCGACTCCCTCACACGTCCCGGATCTTGGTTAAAATTTGCAAACAGTTGGAAACATTTGATATTGTAAGTACTCAACTGAACAAAATATATAACACCAGCCTAGTGTTTTTTTGATATTTTACTGCAAAAATCTCACATATTGCAGCTTTACGGCCAACTAACTAATTATTTGTCATTTTGTTAAGTGCTTTTGTCATTTTTTACTATATAGTGTGCTTTATTTTTATTTGAGTTTTTCGTTATTTATTTCCCATTTTCATACCTGATTTGGCATCCAGCAAACATGCCGGTGTTGACGATGTACGGGCAGATCAGGGTGGTCTTCACCCCATCCACACCTTCCTCTGTTAACAAACTATGAGTCAGAGATTCATGGAAACCTACAGCTCCAAATTTACTTGCACAGTAGTCCTAAAACGGGACAGATAACACGAGCAGTCAGTCAACAAGCTTTTAACATCACTGAAGGGTTGCAGATACAACAGTTTTACAACCGTATATTTTTTTAACTTACCTCTACATAAGCGGTACTGAACAGACCTAGAGTGCTTGCAACAGTAACAATATGTCCGTGGTTCTTGGTTTTCATCTGTGGCAGAAAGGCTTTCGTCATCTGTCAAAGCAGGAAAACAGTAGTGAAAAAGTGCACTTAATTGTATTGAGCGTGTACTTGTAGTGTTCTTGAAATCTTTAAAGCATATTGTTTGTACCTGTACTTGTTCACTTTGAATGTAAAGTGCATTTTAAATCGTTTTAATCTTTTGTTGTAATTAAAAGAAAACATATTTTCATGTGTTCATACTAAAGCACATATAAAGTACTTGATTATTAAGATTAGTAGTTTTAACTTATTCTGTTGCTTGTTAGTGTGTAAAAAGTTTAAATATTTTACATGTACAAAATTGCAACTCCATTACAATTATGTACAGTAATTACAAGTATTTATTTTACAGTACACTTCAACTATATTTCAAAGACAATATAGTAATTATTTAATTACATATAAAGATATACTTAAGTCCTGATTGAGTCAAAAAGCATGCTAAAGTTTTTGCATTTAATATAAATTTAAACTATATTATACATTTTCATTAATTGCAATTGTCAGCAAACTCTTTAAAAAACAGTATATTCTTTTAAAGTACATTATATGCGTATTAAGTGCTATTTGAAAAGGGGGCATCGAGTTTAAAAATCAGATTTAAGACTTTTTTACAACCTTTTTTTAAGACATGTACAAATAAAATTGAAAGTCAGCATGAAATGGAATTTGTGATATATCCAAGAGAAACCGGAATAAAATGTAGGACGGTACTTGATATCGTTCATCATGAATTGATTGGATGGTTGTGGTTTGCTATTGGTGGATCTCATGTGAGTGACAGTTTGCCCCGCCCTCATTACAGAAGCGACGTCGTTGCAAGAAGGAGGGGAAGTTATTTAAAATTCATGGTGAATTAAGACATTTTAAGACTGTTAAGGACCCACAGGAACACTGGTAATTCTGTTTTTTTTAAAGGAAACCTAAAATGCCCCTTTTACAAGTAATTTGTCTGTGAAATTATGTGCCAGAGAAACAAGCGTGCCACAGCGCTGAAAAGGGGAGGGGCTTGTCAAATTTGCCCTTTCCAGAAAAGGGCGGAGCTTTAACAGCTCACGCTTCGGTTGTTCAACAACAACAAAGCCGGAGAATCTCACGCTGACAAAATGAGGAAAGTGTTCATCCTTACATTGTTCAAACCGGAGTCGACACTGATGGAGAGACTAAGGAATAAGTTCCAACTTTTAGACGTTTCTGAACGGTTAGTGGATAAATTGATGTAGTTGCTGTGGAGTTGATCAACTCATCACTAGCATGTGTCGTCATGTTCATCTTTTTTCCTTGAATTGACCCTCGTTTGTGAAGCAGTCCGGCGTAAAATGACGGCATCAACAACACTCGACGACAACAACTCTTCCTCTTCTCTAAAGCAGCCCAACATGGCCCCGCCCCCCTCGTTGCATATTCTCGGGGGCGGGGTTTATGTAAATTTTGGGGTTTGTGATGTCACTAACCCGGGAAGAAGCTCGTTGTAGTCCCTTCCAGTCATTTGTTGTAGTCCTTAAACAGAATTATTTGAAAGAAAATATCTCGAACTTTGAGCATCATATCTTTGCAGGCGTTGTTTATGCTCAAACAACAACATTACACACTAGCTAAAGTTAAAAAGTGAAATCATGATCAACAACCCCTCAAACACAGATAGTACGCCAAACAACTTTTGAACAGGAGTCATCTGTTCAGTCACTGCTGCTGTAGTAATCCGGCCTTTGAGTCCTACAGGATCATGCTTGTTAACTGCATCCCTGGAGCTGTTTCTTGCTGCAGTGTAAAGAACTGTGTCAGGATTTGAGCTGATTGTTACTCATGGTGCTTGCTGTAGGAGGTCATATGACTGCATGCTGCCTGGTCTTAAAACAGCAATGGACATAAAATCTAGGGGACTTACTGTGCACTTCAGAATTTAAGATCTTGAATGAATTGAGAGTTTTAGAGGATCAATGACTCCACATAAGATGTCTACAATGTAAAAAATGAAAAATCTTTTAAACATTTAGAAAAACAATTATACCATTTTCAAAAGTGTCATGTGGTGTAACCATCAAGTAAAAAGTTACAAAAAACTTTGAAGTCAATAAATGCAAAAGCGTCATGTGGTGTAACCGTCAAGTAAAAAGTTACAAAAAACTTTGAAGTCAATAAATGCAAAAGCATCATGTGGTGTAACCGTCAAGTAAAAAGTTACAAAAAACTTTGAAGTCAATAAATGCAAAAGCGTCATGTGGTGTAACCGTCAAGTAAAAAGTTACAAAAAACTTTGAAGTCAATAAATGCAAAAGCGTCATGTGGTGTAACCATCAAGTAAAAAGTTACAAAAAACTTTGAAGTCAATAAATGCAAAAGCGTCATGTGGTGTAACCGTCAAGTAAAAAGTTACAAAAAACTTTGAAGTCAATAAATGCAAAAGCGTCATGTGGTGTAACCGTCAAGTAAAAAGTTACAAAAAACTTTGAAGTCAATAAATGCAAAAGCGTCATGTGGTGTAACCGTCAAGTAAAAAGTTACAAAAAACTTTGAAGTCAATAAATGCAAAAGCGTCATGTGGTGTAACCGTCAAGTAAAAAGTTACAAAAAACTTTGAAGTCAATAAATGCAAAAGCGTCATGTGGTGTAACCATCAAGTAAAAAGTTACAAAAAACTTTGAAGTCAATAAATGCAAAAGCGTCATGTGGTGTAACCGTCAAGTAAAAAGTTACAAAAAACTTTGAAGTCAATAAATGCAAAAGTGTCATGTGGTGTAACCGTCAAGTAAAAAGTTACAAAAAACTTTGAAGTCAATAAATGCAAAAGCGTCATGTGGTGTAACCATCAAGTAAAAAGTTACAAAAACCGTGCACTTTTCTTTCATTCAATTATTCATGTTTTTTTGCGAAAAAACCAAATGAGATTTTACAACTTGATGCAACCTTATTATAAAAACGTCCAATTATATTATTTCTTTATGATATCACTTCCTGTTTTATGTTGTTTTCTGTAGGTTTCCCATTGGTCACTCCACATGACTTAGATTTGGCAAATGTTTTTTTTTTTTTTTTAAATATTAACAAGCAGTAAAGCAGTTTTGTTCAAAAAATTTTGTAGCATATACTGTTGTTTTGGTGGATTTTAATTTCAACAAGAATCGACGTATTTAACATTAGGGCAAAAATTGTCCCAGAACAAATTTCACAATGGGTCACAAATTGACCTTTTATGTGAACGCACCCTAAGTCTTTATGATATTCTGGTATTTATATGTTACTTGGGTCCCTCCTTCAATGTAAATATATATAGAAAATACTTACATTGGTCTGATTTCTTTAAAAAGTAATAGCACACTTCTCTAAAGGCTATGCAATTTGAGGTATAATTCATGCCTTTAACACAGTGTGATGTTCATATTATTGATAGTTTATATAATAACACTTATGCAGAGTTCTGAGCTGCTGTCATGATTAATGACTTGATAATCTGGAGCATAATGTACTGTTCCTCATTGTACGTGTGATTTATGGTCTATGCACAATAAGCCGTTATTGTGAACCTTTTTCATCAAGCAGATTACAGTCACTGCAATTTTTCATCTCCTTAACATTCAACAGCATGGAAACATCACACACACACACACACATGTTGTGTTTTATGGGGACATTCCATAGGCGTAATGGTTTTTATACTATACAAACTGTACATTCTGTCCCCCTACCCCTAAACCTACCCATCACAGAAAATGTTCTGCTATTTTAGATTTTCAAAAAAGATAATTCTGTATGATTTATAAGCTTTTTTCCTCATGGGGACCAACAAAAGGTCCCCACAATGTCAAAATTTACTGGTTTTACTTGCGTTGTGGGGACATTTGGTCACCGCAATGTAGGGAATACAAGTACACACACACATATAGCGCTCAATCCTCCTCCTGGACATCAGCATTCCTGTAAAATTCTCAAACATACCTGAACCAGCTATAAAATCTTTTAATTTCATTTTTCAAACTGACAATCCTTTAAAAAAAAGTACTTTGGTGGTACCATAATTCATTATAAAAAGAAGGACCTATTACCACAACTCCATTACTTGTGTCCACACTTGTCCGTGAGTACAGGACAGTAACCGTATATATAGTAAGTTCACCAATGTGTCTTACTAGTTGCCATAAATAAGTGCCTATTATTACCTACACTTGTCTGTAAGTACTACATAGTTACAGTGTAAACACCATTAGTAAGTACAGTAACGTGTCTGTTAGTTACCATACACGGACACTATAAGTAAGCGCCCGTTATTACCCAACACTTGTCTTTTGGTACAAAGTAGTTACCATGTATGTACCACTGGAAAGTACAGCAGTGTTTCTTGTTAGTGTACATACATGTCAGGTAAGTACCTTGTGTTCGCACTCTTTTACCTGTATGTACAACATAATTACTATATATGTACCAGGAAAGTACATGTACTGTAAAATAAAGTACTACCCATTATTTTGATGTTGACATAATAATGTTTGTCATTACATCAACTTTAAATTTCTGTGTTAATTGAAATGACAAGTAAACATGTTGAAGTAACTTAATGAAATTGTCTTGACAACTGTGAAAATAAGGCACTTCAAAGAATATCATAGTGGTGTCATGTCCAAAATGCATGGCACTACCATGGTAGGCTATTTGAGCACCACTGATTTAGACGGTCTCACCCAGAACAGCGCGTGGCAGTTGACCAGAAGGGTCCTCTCCAGCAATTCATCCGGGCACTCCAGGAACCGTTGCCCCGCAACGACTCCCGCGTTGTTGACCAATATGTCGACGTCGCCCACCTCTTTCCGCACGCGGTCAGCAGTCTGGTAGATGCTCTCGCGCTTGGACAGATCCACTGTGTACGTGTGCGCTTTGCGGCCAAGTTCCCTCACTAGCCTGGCCGTGTGCTCGTTGGCTTCAGTGTTGCAGTCCCACAGCACTAGCTCAGCCCCTTCTCTGGCGAACTCCAGCGCGAAGAGTCGCCCGAGCCCTCCGCCAGCACCTGTGATCAAACACACCTCCCCGTCCACTGATTTGAGACGTGGCCGAAGAACAGAGCGAACCATCGCATTGATGATGGTGTATGTCAGGTCGAAGAGCATTAACAGTAGATCTATTAGCACTATCATGTTTCCTTTTATTAGAACAATAACATGAACACAATTTATCCAAGCTCCTTTGGTCCTGTTGAGCAGATCCATCTGCATGTGAGTTGTGCCTGTGGTTTATATAATCACTGCTGGATTAACTACAGGGATTAAACAGCACCACCAATTGAGATCCTGCTCCGCTCTTTGTTCTTCATGTCAATATAAGATACATTGTTTGTTTTTTTTAGTCATATTTCATTCAAAGGTTGAATAAGTGGCTAGATTAACATATAAACATACATTACCTGAATATTCCATCACAGTTTAGTAATAACGACTTTATGAATTTCTTCACTGAGAAAATCGAAAGCATTTGAAATACAATTGTAAACGTAAAACTTTTGACAGTGTGTAACATGTATTCTAGTCCTGTCACCTGTCATGTGTTCCTTTGTTTTGCTTTCATCAGTCCCTGTCACGTGATCTTTGTTTTGGTTCCCCATGTGCCTCATTATTAGTTCATCCTCATCAGCTGTGTTTCGTTATCAGTTATGTCTGTCACCTGTGCCCTGCTTATTATCCTCTTGTGTTCATCTGTATATATTCCCTCCGTGTCTGTCCAGTCCTTGTCAGTTCTAAAAAGTATCGTGATTGGTGTAAATCCCATCTGTTCTGATTGTTATTAAAACTGTGTGTTTTCAAGTGTATTCAGTCATCCTGCCTACACCAACGTTACACAGTGTTTTACGATCAATTCAATTATCGCCCCTCATGCTTTACAGCTATAGGACATGAAGTGTTAAGTAAACCAATCATTAGGCTATATCTAAACCAACAGCATGTTTATTGTATCCAACTACATCCAAAGAGTCATTGAAGATATACAACATATCAGATCATTGCAATTTTGTAAGGAATTATCCAAAAGAATGTCAGTAAATTATGGAGTGCAGCAAGGCTCTGTTTTAGGCCCTCTGCTATTTTCAACATTAGTTTCCACTGTTATGCCGATGATACATTGATATATTTCTGCACAACGGGATGAAATCTCTAAATTATCCGAGTTGACGGAGTGTGTTAAAGATATAAAATACTGGATGACCAGTAATTTTCTTTTGTTAAATTCATAAAAGGCTGAGGTATTAATTACTGGACCAAAAACCTGTACACAGACTCTCTTAGAATACAAGAAGGATGTAATGCATTACTAGCTGTTTGTCCTGCATCCTCAACAAACAAGTTATAGTTAGTCCAAAATGTAGAGTTTCAGAGTTTAGAAGATTTCAGATCAAACACTTGTGAAAGGACGATGCAAGGACTTTAGATGACACTCTGAATCAACATGCACCATTGCCAAATTTTCTATATATTGTAATCATTATGATCACAACTTGTGGCTTTAATGAGATCACTGTTTCTGCTTAAGTTAATACATGATATTAGCTAACTGCATGATTTATATTATCTAGAACTATACTTTTCTGATATATGGACATTACTTGGACACAGTCACCTCTCACTGATTCTTGGGATAAAGGCCGAAACATGTTTTAGATGTTAAAAAATAAGAACTAACACTACAAAAATGAATACTAATTCCTTAATTCTCCTCCCTCCTGTTATTATTAAACATATATCACCAATGTTCATAGGTAAATGAAACATAATATCAGGTAGTTCTATTGATGTTTTAAAATTATTACACAATAAATTGAAAAAAGAAATTAAATTAACAAAAACCTTCACCTGAAAGTGTTAAATATTGGTGACAAATGTCCAGCTGGGGTCAAATATACAGTATGTAAATACAATCATGAAAAAAATAATAATAATTAAATTAAATCACACTATATAGACTTTTTGAGAGCATTTGTCAACCATCAGACTTAAACCTGATGGAGTTGACAATTTTTTTTAATTTTTTTTTCTACCTTAACCACGTGTTTTACGGTGGAGCAATTTTGTTTTATCCTCAGTAGTAGCTGACTTAAACATATCAAAAAACATATCATGCCAATATTTATCCTAAAACTGTTTACAGAAACTATAATGCAGTGACAGAATTGACATGTTAAAGATGTGACCACAGAGACTTCAATATTGTTTGTTTAAAGTATAAAAAATATATATAAATTCCAGTGTCCTACTGTGATATCCACAATGAGCAGGAAATAGTAAGTGCTCAGAGTTAAAGCTGCCCATGATACTGCCTGATTTATTCTGAATTATAAAAAAAATCCTGACAAAATGATGTTTTATTAACAAAGTTCGGGAGGATCACGTTCAAACTCTGAAACAGTTGAAGCAAATGTGCCGTATTGTGTCGAGGCTTCGAAACTATACCGACACCGTCTCCACAGTGACACCTAGTGGTCAATTGCACATGTTATCTGAAACAACTTTGACAACAAATCATTTAAAAAAATAAAAATGTTGTGTTTTTGTTAACGTGGTGAGTTTTTAACATCCTCACTATATAACTATAATATGTAATAATAATAACTAGGTTATTTTGGTCATGAAAAATGAAAATTAATAAAACACATCAATCCAATTTTTGTTTTGTTTTTTACAGATTTTTATTCAAAAATATGAATTGCTTTCTCCTCTCACAAAAACCCACTAGGTGAAGGTGCATTAACTCTTTTAAACTTTGTGGGAGTTGAGACAGATGTGCGATTGTGTGGTTTGTTCCCGCCCCTGTCAATCAAACGCAGACTCGGCGACCACGCCTCCTGTCGAAACGCGCAGAAGCTTCGTTTAGCTATAGTCACGTGACATGGGTGTTTCTAAACATCTACGCTTCTAGATCTCGACACTGTCGAAACGTTAGTTTCGCGAGATCGACACGTGCCATCACGGGCGAAACATCCGCGATCTTCCATCCCCGTATTTCTCTGAAACGGACAATAAGGCCCGTCGAGCACCAAGCTCGCGTCTGGGGCAATACCGCCCTCTTCCCGCGATTGAACGGGCTTTCCTCCAGCGTCAGGCCGACCAGTAACGGCTCAGCTCAAATCCTTCTGGTTTTCTGTCCCTGATCGCATCGCGTTCAGACTCTAAATAACAGGCACAGTTATGGTATCTGGTTATTCTATATTTTGATCAAGGAAATTCACGTTTTATACTATTTCCATACAAATGATTTGCCTTTCTAACAAGCTCGCAAGTCACGCGCAGTTAAATCGCCTACACAGAATCAACACTGTCCTGCGATTTATCAACAAATTAATTATTACTTTAGTCATATAGCGCATATGTATTTCTGTTTAAATGATTTAAACCCACAGCTTCATCACTGGGAAAGAGACGCTGCACAGACTGGTAGGACAAATTCATAAAAACGTTCGTTCTTACTGAATTCAGTTGGAAGTGTTTCTTTTGAGTAATTGTGTTGTGATCCTTTGGTGATGGTTGAACACGATTGGATAAATCCAAGGCATTATACAAGCTTTCA
Source organism: Zacco platypus (assembly GCA_038088235.1). NCBI lineage: Eukaryota > Metazoa > Chordata > Actinopteri > Cypriniformes > Xenocyprididae > Zacco > Zacco platypus. Next base: position 25,540,933 of record CM076064.1, read on the forward strand.
TTTTTTACCATAAATCTCTTTGAACTTTATTAAACAAATGTACATGTGCCACGCAAACCAGCGCAGATAAGGAGCGAACAGTCATAAATCAGACTCTGCTGTTTGACCATCATCCAAAATCAACCAATGATTACAGTATCAAACTGCGCCAGAGGTGAATATGCAGAGCATGTTTTAAGCTTCTAATCATGTAAGCGTGTGTTATCACTTTCATAAAGCCTATGGAAAAATATTACGGACATCTAATAATCAGCCCACGTGGATTCCAGTTGCCTAGGTTGAAACCATGGGTCCAGCCAAATCCAGTGAATTCAGGGCATTAACTTGGATATTGTTCACTTACAGAGCTTACTACACAAGGGAAATCGAAAGGATTTTTTCTGGTCTTGTCCGCTTTCCTAGACAGTCTAATTTTCCTACAATTGTGAACTACTGTCTTTTCTTGACCACTTAAACTTCATGATTAATGCATTTAATCCTGCAAGGACGCCTTTTCATCTCATATCTCCTCTCCCGAGTCTTTGATTTGCGCACTAGAAGACGCACTTTCCTCTCTCCGCTCAGCCACACATCACGGATGCTCCTGGTACAGCTCACCGGACAACAATGTCCTCCTCCTCAATGAATGCCTTCCTCCTAGCATGAGGTTGCCTTCGCTAGCGGAGCACGATAAAACTTTTTTCTCCTTTTACTGCCTTTTCCTCCACCAGTGGCCTACAGCTCTTTCAGCAGACCCTAGCGTGGACAACAGATGGACAATTGTCCATCCCAGCTTTCCTCTTCCTTCACCTTCCCCGATACAACCCAATCGTGAGGCTGCCTCCGCTCCCCGAACCATTCCCTTCTCTGCAACACAGAGGCTCATATCACCGAACGCCATTGCTTTGGAATCGCACCCTTGTCGCCAGCAACATCAGAGCACAGATTTAGCTAGAATTCAGGCTACTGGCTCCAAGCCGGACTCAAACCCAGTTTCTCACTACTCAGAACTGATCTTCCCATAAATCAAAAACCCCTCCATGATGCCTCTCTCAGTTCCATTCTTCAAGCCATTTCTCCTAGAAACCTCCAATCCTTCCTAACGGCAAGGAAGTGTTTTAAGGCTTTCCACTTCACATATAACCTGCATTTCCTGATTTTCTCAGCTTACCATCACCTTACTCATGTCTCATCTCAATGGCACCAAACCTACAAGCCAGCTCCATCTAGGGTTTCCTAAACAGAATCCAAATTTTCAACTCCTTTTCAGTTCACCCTTCTCGGCAACAGCCAATTCACAGACATCTCTGCTCATCAAACATATCCGAAGAACGCAACTCACCTGCACAGATGCCACAAAACCAATAACTTTAGAAATATCCACCAATCGTATCTCCACCCTCTGCTGAGGCTATCGTCCCATCAACATATCCCAAATACTCAACGCAATCTTCATATTGGCTTTTGTTTTCCCCAGATGTTCTAACTATACGCTCACCTTATCTACTTAATACTACCAATCCACTTATAGGGGAAATATTCCCATCCTAACTGCGGCAGCAGCATCCACCCATGTGCTCCAGCAGGAACCAACTTCACTACTCAACTTCTGCAACAGCAATACTACCTTAAGCTTCCAGAGAAGATCCACTTTTCCATCCAAGATGTCTCGAAGCACCTTTTCTCCACTGCCGCAGCAGTGACGTTCCTCCACACTCCCACTGAAGCTCAAGAATCGGAATCATTAACCATCAGAATCGCAATTGGAATCAATAAAATTCAAATGATAACCTTAATTTTCAAGATCATCATCAGTCACTATTATCATCGGTCCCATTACTATCATCATCATCATCGGTCACTATTGTCAAATCATAATCAACCTCATCTTTAACTTCAACAGCCAGCATCATCATCACTAGCTTTATGACCATCATTACCGTCAGTCAACATACCGTAATTATTGATAATTATCGTAATTAACAATCGTCCTGATCATCATCACAGTTATCAGCATCATCTCTCAACTTCGTCAACAGTGATGTTCCCTCTGCTCCCACAGGAGCTCAGTTTCTTTGGAAATATCACCACTGCCGCAGCAGTGATTTTCCTTCACGCTCCCGCAGGAGCTCAAGAATTAGAATCAATAAGAATTGTTAAAATTCAAATATTACCCAACCTTAATCATCATCATCATCATCCGTCACCATGTTCTTCATCGTCATCACCATAATTCATCTCAACGTCATCATCATTGTTGTCTCTCAACATCATCACCATCATCGTCATTGTCTTTCAACATCATCAATAGTTATGTTCCTCACGCTCCTGCAGGAGCTCAGTGGCTTTAAAAGTCTCCATTGCCGCAGCAGTGACGTTCCCTTATGCTCTTGCAGTAGCTCAGGAAACGGAATTAATGAGCAGAATTGGAATCACAATTCAAAGATACTCAACCTTGGATATCATGATCATCATCATCGTCATCACTGTTGTCATCGTCATCATCATCTTCTTTCATCATCGTCGTTTCCCAACGTCATCAATAGCGATGTTCTCTCACTCTCCTGCTGGAGCTCCATTTTCCCCGGCAAATTCTACACCACCGCACCAATGTTGTCTGGAAAATTTCTCCACCTCCGCAGCAGTGGTGCTCCTCCACTCCTCAGCTCCCGCAGGAGCTCACTTGGAGCAACTTTCCACAGCCGACTACCAGCGAGGCTCACATTTCTGAAGCCAAGGTCAAACTCTGACGACGCAAGAAGCCCTCCCGATCCAGTGACTGACCCCTCCCTACGATTACGACACTTTCAGCTTCACACTCTGCAAGTTTCTGGGGGGTTAGCAACATTCTTTCTGGGGGGAGTACTCTGGGCTCGGGACAAATACCGAGCTCGGAGTCCTTTCCTCGGACAGCACGCCAAATATGCATACTAATTACTCTATCTGATTATTTTTAAGTGTGAACTCGCGAAATAAAATATCCTGAGTTGACGTAAAGTGAGAACACAACTTTTTTTTGATGGAAAATATAATTAGAGATTTACATTTTTATTTTGACATCTTATAGATCACACAGAGTGCTGTTCAACTGAGAAAAATGGACTATTCCCTGAGAAAGAGTATCAGTAAAGATCCCGGGACACTTTAGATACAGGGATGTTGTTGGTCACACCCGGACCCTCTTTGAACATAAATATATGAAAATAACTGTAAAGAAAAAACTGAAACAAATTTACACAGTAGGACACTGTTTTCCATTGAAACAGTAATATACAGTAAAAAAATGCATTCTGGGTAATGTAATTTGTGATAAAATAACCTATAGACCCTTTTTACATGTCCGTGTTTCTCAGAAGCGGAAGTCGTCATAGTTGGGTAAACTTTTATAGCGGTGAATGAGAGACTAGATTAAATGTATTTTTTGTGTTTCCATTTGCGTAAATGGCAAAAGAAAAAGTCCATAATAGTGTTTTCACAACTTTCAAAAGGAGGGAAAAAATAGAGAACGATTGATAACGGCAGTCAGAAGAGAGAACGATGTCACTCTCACAGCAGCGTTCACTAGCTTTTTGTAATTTAATACAAATGTAATAATAATGCTGAATATAGTGTTGTAAATGTACATAAAAATTAAAAAAATGAAAATTTAAAAAAAAAAACGCAAGATTTGCGATATCGATGACCGTTAAAATGCGTCATCATAGTCTGTGAATCGTCTCGACAACAACAAATGCATGAATTTTTACAGTATATTACCAAAACCTCACAAAACTATGTGTGTAGATTGTGTAGCTGTAGAGATGTTGTTATTACAAACATGACCATCGTTAAAAAACACCTTGTTTTAAGACCTTTCTTTGGAGGGAGTGAAACATTTGAAAAGTATTTTATATATAAGTGGGAAAAAATGAGCTGAGGACAACAATGACTCAAAAAAAAAGACTTATTTAAAAATTACTAGTTTAGTAAAATAATAACAGTTAATATAAATTATCACATGAAGCACAATATATATATATATATATATATATATATATATATTAAATATTTAATGGTGGGGGGGTCCTCATTATGAGATGGAGGGGCGGGGGGGGTCTTCATTCCTTCGAGAAAGACAAAAAGGGGTTACAGATGATATTAAAGTCAGTTTACACATTATCCGTTCATATCTAAGAAGTATTTTCAGAATATGGCCTTACTCCTCCTGTCTGCGTCTCCGTTCTTCCTTTATTTCCTCCTTCCTCTCCTCAAGCCAACGGCACACAGAGCACAAAACATTACACTCATTTACACTGGAAGAGCTGAAATATGAGTATTGTTTCATTCATTTTTTCATACAAGTACCTTTTTTTCAGCATCAAGTCAGTGTTAATTTTGACAGCAAATTCTGATTTAGTCTTAGTCTTTTACACACCATTTAGTTTTAGTCATATTTTAGTCATCTGAAATCTTTTAGTCTTAGTCTAGTCTTAAGTCTTTTAGTCTTAGTAAAACAATATTAGCACATTTTAGTCGACTAAATCTACAGTCGACTTGACTAAATGTTTCTCCAGAATTTCCGGTCATTGAAAGTATCCATCAGTCTGTTATAGAATTGTATTAAGGTTTGAAAATGCAATACAGACACAGATTTAATCGGTTGTAATACAAAACATGTATTTTATTTTATTCTTAATGTCAAAAACACTTTAGTGAACAGAACAGATTAGTGCAATTCTCAAATGTAGAATAAAATATGTATTGGCTGCAAAACGTTAGTATGTTGCTAACGAGCAAAGTCAACTGAAATCAGCCAGAGCTGTGTAACTAAGACTGTGCAAACTAAATATAATGTGACGTTAAATAACCTAACTGTTGTGCAACCGTCCTCGGAACTGTGCGAAGTTCTGCAAACTCATCTTCTCCTCCTGTGTAACTGCTGCGTTTGTTGAGCTTTTGCGCCTGCATTTGCCGTGCCCGCGCCTTTTTAAAATGGCTCTTCTGCTTGCTTCTGCAGAGATCAACCTACCCTCAAAGATTCGCTCTGATTGGATCTCTTCTCCATTCGTCCCGCCCTAATATTTTCGTCTCGTTTTTATTCGTTGACTTAAGTGTCAGTTATATTTCGTCACATTTTTCGTCATCATATCTGACTTTTTATTTAGTTTTTATTTAGTTTTCGTCCATGAAAAAGGTTCGTTGACGAATATTTTTCGTCATAGTCTTCGTCAACAAAATTAACACTGCATCAAGTGCTCTTAAACGCTTCTGTAGCTCTTCTTCTTTCTTTCTTTATATAGACCTGCAACTCCTCTAATCTGAAAATAAGAATAAAATATGAATGAATCTCTGAGCAGTTCTGGGTTAGGGTTAGGGTTAACCCTAAACCATCTTTTAAAATTTCATGTTTGAACTTCAGTTTTTGCATATTTTTATGGCATTGAAGGGGTGGATTCTGAGAAAAACTATTTGCTTGCAGAGTTGGAAACTTTTAAGTTGTTCTTTAACAAAGCGTTGTGGGATAAAATTGAAGCCATTGCGAGGCAACAAAACTGGGAATAAATGATGTACGCGTTCTAGTAGAAAGTCTGATTCCCTCGAGTAAATTGCGAGATGCTCAGAGAATCCACGTCGATCCCACAGTCCCATTTCATTGGTGGGATTTTTGCCGAGCCTATAGTGACTATAAAAAAGATATAAAAGACCTTTTGGGTCGGGAACCGTTTCCCTGGACCAGTGTGACGCAAGTTAAACAGAAACCTGGCGAAATCCCCTTAGAGTATGTTGAACGTTTCCGTGCAGCTCATGAAAATTACTGTGCTGCCAATGATAATGATGAAGATTTTGATTCGGCTATTGTGGTTGAATCTGCCACTGGCGGACTGTCAAAAGAATACAGAGAAATGCTGAAATCTGTTGGTATTCCAAAATTGAATAATTCCGAAAAACATCAACATAGTAATTATTATTCAGGCTATTTATTTATTTATTATTATGATTTGACAGGACAGCTGATAAGTGATATAAAATAGGATATTTTGATATGGCTGTTACAGCTTCATTTCTCTGAAACTGTCCAGTCTTCATTATATTGAACTTTTGTTTTGTTTTAAAAACATAATTTTTAATGTAGATAAATCAAGACAAAATGCATTAAATCATTAATGTTTATATCGTCGCCTACATTTAATAGGAACAGATAATAAGCCTAAATATCCATGCAACAACAAAAATAGTTATAACAATTTAAAACATTGCTATATAAATGTTTAATATAATATAATAAGATTATTCACTCAACAACGTTATTTATGTGTCTATAGGAACTGTGTAATGATTGGGTATATGTAAATATAGTTAACTTAATAATCACTAACATCTTCTGGCTGCACATTATCCCGTACCTAATATGTTTAATATGTTATATTAATAAAAACAAATACCATGATATAATGGCCTTTCTTGTCATCATATTCTTGGATCTTCGTAGCTTTCAGGCCGAGGTACCAGATCTCGGTGTATCCCCGAATCTCCTTCCGCTCAAACTCACTCAGTCTATTGCCACATTTGATCAATGCCTCTGACAAAGTAAGGAGATAAAACATAATCATGGAAAAATGAAAAAAAAAACAGACAAGATTCTATCATGTTTATTGTGTAATTTTATCATGTTAGTACACATCAGATGTACACTCTTTAAATAAAACTTTTTGAAATACATATGAACTGAAATTGAAACAATAATAATCTGATACCTGTGGCACTAAGCGGTTCCTTCTTTTTCGGGGGTTTTTGCATCTTTTCAGAGACACCCTTTAAACGATTTTGTTTCGAAGTGCCGGGCTTCTGCTCCTGCTGAATAATAATGATACAAAATATGAAAAAGTAGAGCACTTGGATCACTTTTTCTTTTTTTTTTAAGTACAATAACTAAAGCTTTCTAAGGAGTTAATGTATCTCTCACTAGAATGTCTTATGTAATGAATGAAATGATCCATGACTGTATTACTAATGGCAAAAGAACTCCCAGAGGAACTCCCACGAGCGATGGATGGGATTTTGAGCGGAGGGACGATTTAACAATCTTCCTTTCTGCTGGGGGGGCTTGATTTCCTGCTCTGGGAGCTTGATTTCCTGCTCTGGGAGCTTGATTTCCTGCTCAGGAAGTGGAGGAAAAATGGCTAGGCTCACCTAAAGATAAGGAGAAAACCAATGTTAGCCACGATAACACATCATTATCTGCTTGTTAAGGTAGAGTAGATTTGATGTCTTCATCAAATGTGATTCTAGAAGTCAGGAAAAATGTCAAAACTGGAAAAGTGATCCATGACCGTATTACTGATGGCAAAAGAACTCACAGAGGAACTCCCACAAGCGATGGATGGGAGTTTGAGTGGAGGCTCGGAGGGACGATTTAACAATCTTCCTTTCTGCTGGGGGGGCTTGATTTCCTGCTCAGGAAGTGGAGGAACAATGGCTAGGCTCACCTAAAGAAGAGGAGAAAACCAATGTTAGCCACGATAACACATCATTATCTGCTTGTTGAGGTATGACCAGTGCTGTAATCAACAAATTCATATACAGTCGTGGCCAAAAGTTTTGAGAATTACATAAATATTGGAAATTGGAAAAGTTGCTGCTTAAGTTTTTATAATAGCAATTTGCATATACTCCAGAATGTTATGAAGAGTGATCAGATGAATTGCATAGTCCTTCTTTGCCATGAAAATTAACTTAATCTCCAAAAAACCTTTCCACTGCATTTCATTGCTGTCATTAAAGGACCTGCTGAGATCATTTCAGTAATCGTCTTGTTAACTCAGGTGAGAATGTTGACGAGCACAGGGCTGGAGATCATTATGTCAGGCTGATTGGGTTAGAATGGCAGACTTGAATGTTAAAAGGAGGGTGATGCTTGAAATCATTGTTCTTCCATTGTTAACCATGGTGGCCTGCAAAGAAACGCGTGCAGCCATCATTGCGTTGCATAAAAATGGCTTCACAGGCAAGGATATTGTGGCTACTAAGATTGCACCTAAATCAACAATTTATAGGATCATCAGCAATTTCAAGGAAAGAGGTTCAATTCTTGTAAAGAAGGCTTCAGGGCGTCCAAGAAAGTCCAGCAAGTGCCAGGATGGTCTCCTAAAGAGGATTTAGCTGCGGGATCGGAGTCCCACCAGTGCAGAGCTTGCTCAGGAATGGCAGCAGGCAGGTGTGAGCGCATCTGCATGCACAGTGAGGCCAAGACTTTTGGAAGATGGCCTGGTGTCAATATGGATGAAGAAATAGACCGGTGGCCCCCAAAAAACATATGAATTAAAAAAACATATGTGCGAGATTGGATCTTTTAGATATCTGGAGATATACTTACCCACACCAAACATATAATGATTAAAATGAACAAAGATGCTGTAAGTTCAGCTGGTCCTAAAACAAACTATTGGAAATTAAATAAAAATTTGTTAGAAAATGAATGGTTTAAAAATAAAGCCATTGAAATTATAGGAACATTTTGGAAACGGGCATGTATCTTCAATAAATCTGGTCACAATTGGGAATTAATGAAATTTGAAATACGAAGCATAGCTATAAATATAGGAAAAAAGATTGCTAAAGAAAAAAAAGTGAAAGAAAACAAAGTAATTGAAGAAATAATGGAATTATCCAGTAAACAAATATTAACAAATGAAGAACTTGAACAATTGGCATCCTTGCAATTACAGTTAGACACAATTTATATAGGTAAAGCTAAAGGTGCCTTTATAAGAAGTAGACAGAAGTTGATGGAACAAGTTGAGAAAAATACAAAATATTTTTTTAATTTAGAAAATCGTAATAGGGAATTATCATCTATGCGTAAACTCATGATTAATAAAGAGGTATGTGAAAACAATAAAGATATTGCTGAATACACTCAAAAAAATATTTCAGTCTAATCATAAGTTTTATGTAATTTAATTACATATCAATTTTCCATCCATTTGGATTACATAGTTTTAACATAAACAAACTTAATGTGATTCATATTTGTCAGTCATATGTAAAAGAAATGGGTAAGATTTATGTAATAGTTCACAGAAAAATGCCCAGGTTAATGAACACTGTTTAGTGGTCATGTGTGTGCGCACTACTGAGTTAAAGTACCATTGAAGCAGTGTCAGAGTTAATGAGATCATGAAGTGATGATTGAGCATTAATGATGAACACCTGCTGTTAACAAGCAGAATCACTGAAGGACAGAGAAACACAAGAACTACAACTGATGAAATCAACTGAAGATAAAAGACATTTAATCTCTCACTATTCATATACTCAACTATTACATAAATCTTACCTATTTCATTTACATATGACTGACAAATATGAATCACATTAAGTTTATTAGTTTGTTTATGTTAAAACTATGTAATCCAAATGGATGGAAAATTGCTATGTAATTAAATTACATAAAACTTATGATTAAACAGAAATATTTTTTTTGAGTGTATGTCACCCAGTTTTATGAAAATCTATATACTTCAGACCTGTATAATGATAGAGAAAAAATTTATTTTTGAGTAACATTTCTGACACAACAAAGAAAATAGATGAAGAATTTAAATTATTTTGCGACAAAGATATTAGTCTAGAAGAGGTAAAAAATTGTATTGTAGGTTTGAAAGATAATAAGTCTCCAGGGAACGATGGGCTTACCGGTGAATTCTATAAGATGTTCAGTGGTCAGTTATCTGCTTTCTTAGCAGCCATGTTTAAAGAATCCATTGAGCGCGGGGAATTACCTGCAACTCTCAAACAAGGTCTGATTACAATTATTCCTAAGCTTAATAAGGATAAACTTTACATTGACAACTGGAGACCAATTACCCTTCTGAATAATGATGCTAAACTTTTTGCTCTAGTTTTTGCAAAAAGATTAAAGAAAAGTCTGGACGAGATCGTTGAGGAGGAACAGTCAGGGTTTATGACTGGGAGACATATCAGTAATAATATTAGATTAATTTTGGATATGATTGATTACAATTGCTATATACCAACTGATTCTTTTATGCTATTCATAGACTTTTACAAAGCATTTGATACTGTGAGTCATGAGTTTATGTTCAAATGTATTCAACATTTTGGTTTTGGCGAATACTTCCAAAAAGCTGTTAGAATGATTTACAATGGATGTAACAGTCAAATTATTAATGAGTACAAGTGGCAGGTTTAAGATTAATGGAGCTACACAGCAGGGTAGCCCTTTGTCTCCATTTCTGTTTTTATTTGTTACACAAGTTATGGCTCTACATATTAAAAAAGCAAAATTCGAAGGTATAAGAGTATTTGAAAGAGTATTCAAATTGTGTCAATTGGCTGATGATACCACTATCCACTTCCTTAAAAATGATTCAGAAATAGTAAAAGCCATTAACTGCATTAAAGAGTTTTCCTCAGTATCGGGTCTTAAAATGAATATAAATAAATCTGTGCTGTTTCCACTTAAAGAATGTAATTTAACAGAATTACATGGCATTCCTATTAAACATACAGTCACATATTTAGGTGTTGTTATACATAAAGATGAGCATGAACGCAGTGTGCTCAATTTCAAGCCAATAATTGACAAAACAAAAACAAGATTTAATATCTGGCTTCAAAGAGATTTATCCCTGTCTCACTATCCAAAGCAGAAGGGATATCACGATCTGTTTATGTGTCTTTAGCTTTAGATATGCCATCTAATGTGTGCAAAGATTTAGACAAAATGTTATTTAATTTCTTATGGAGAAATAGACACCACTATTTGAGAAAAGAAATTTTATGTAATTTTTATGTGCTTAGTTATGAATCTTTAAACAATACATTCAAGATTAATTGGTAGATCAAATTTATTAAAGAAAAAGATAGTATGTGGTATACGTTTCCAAAACACGTGTTTGACACGGTGGGTGGCAGATCTTCTTTTGAGATGTGATTTTAAAATTGAAAAACTGCCTGTAAAATTAGCTAAATTTCACAAACAAGCTCTATTGGCCTGGATCCTGGTGTTTAAACACAATTTTTCCCCAAATAGATATATTATTTGGAATAATAGGTGCATTCAATATAAAAACAGATCTCTCTTCTATAACAGTTGGTACGAAAATAATATTGTGTTAGTCAGACAACTTTTAAACTCTAATGGTAATTTGTTATCTTATAGTGAATTCTTGGATAAATTTGGGTTTCCAGTTACACCAAAAGAGTTTGCTGTTGTATTTGACGCCATACCTCAACAAGTAGAAGTGACGCAATATTCATTAAAGGCAGCATGTTTATAGGAGACATTGATATTTTCAAACACAGTTGTACAAATAAACATATTAGGAATATTAGAATAGATGAAACAGCTAAAGCATATTGTGGACCGGTGTATTTAGAAATATAAACTGGAAAAAAGCTTGGTGTATTTGTGAAGCACACTGTTTAAATAATAAAGTAAAGGCGGTTACATTTAAAATTTTGCATGATAAATATCCAGCTAAAAGTGTGTTAGAGAGGTTTCATTTAGAGATTGATTATTCATGTGATTTTTGTTCTATAGAAAAAAAATCTATTGTCCATCTATTTTGTAATTGTATCTACACAAAGATTTTTTGGGTGGATGTGGAAAATTTCATTAGGAGGAAAACAAATGTTATATTTAAATTAAATAATTTTGATATATGTATGTATTATTCCAATGACAATAATAATAATAATTTTACTTTTATTGTACAACTGTTTATTATTTTGGGAAAATTTCACATACATGGTCAGGATCAAAATGGTCAAATTTTATTAATTTTCTTCAGGAGACGAAGGACTACTGCACAAGCTTGGAGAACATTATAAATAAAAAAGCAAGGAAGACTTGTCATATTTTTAATGAATGTTCAGTTTTTGTTTAATGAATCAATGGTTTGTACACTCTGGCATGTTTTTTTTTGTATATGTAATATGTAAATTTCTGCATATTGTATACTTTTCTGGTTAAAAATAATAAAAAAAAATGTTAAAAAAAAAAAGTTAAAAAAACAAATGATGTATATGTTGCGCAATGGCTGCTTCCACTCGGCTGAGGGGCGTGACGCAATGCGGAAACGGAGAAAAGACAACAAAACACATGCGTTGTTGTTAATGTCATGTCTATAAACATTTGAAAACTTCTTTGAAAGTTTTTTTTTTGTCTTCGTTCTTCTTTTGGAAAAGGAACGAATTCGCCCCGGAACGTTATTTGGTAACCGTTGTGTACCGGGAGGAGAAGAAGAGACCCGAGCTACATCTGAGCAAGCGCAACCTGGTAATTTGTTTATTAATAATCTTGTTTAGTCGAAGGGGAGGATGCTACCTCAACAATATTGTGTATTTATTTACACTACATATTACCTAAAGTTTTCATATCAGTACGTAAATCCGCGAATTAATTCTCAAACTGAATGAGTTTGTTTTGCGAATTGTTACTAAGTTTCAATCAAAGCTGTTTACTAATCCACTCAAAAACGCATAAGTGTCACATTTTTAAAATTTCAGTATTGATTGGTACCGAAGTCTGTACTTTTGACAACTCTAGTTTTGAATACTTGTGACAATGTGATATTTCAGTTGATCTTTTGAACAAATTTGCAAAGTTATTACAAATCTGTTTTTGTGTAGATTGATGTGAAAACAATAAAGCATTTAAGCATAAGGCTGCAAAATGTGCAAAAAATGAAAGGTATGAATAATTTCTCAATAAATGAAAAATATATGCACAAGCCTACAACTCTATATACTTTCAATTCATTATCTGTTCTGAGTTTCTGAGTATCTTCATTCAGGTGTATTTTATTGGCTCATGATTCACATCGTGATTTGGAAGGTCCAGAAAAGCTACCTAGCAACAACAAAAAAGCCATGACCAATAGTAGATTAACTGTGATGTGTGTAACTCAGCCTGGTCTGAGTTAAACCTGTTGTATGCATAAACTTCTGTCTGACTAAAATGGAGTGTAATATTTATTAAATGTATTTCAATTATTTATTTTGTCTTTTTATGTCTTTATTGGATAGGACAGTATACAGATCAGAAAGGAGAGCATGGCGCAGACAGAGGGGAATGGGGTCGACAAAGACCCTCGAGCCGGGAATCAATCTCGAGCTGCCAGAGGAGTAGTTGCGCTACATTTCGGAGCGCTGTCCATGAAACTATCAGCTTCGACCATGATGATTTGTTTGATTCTTGTACTATTTCTAAATGGTAGATCACTTTATATCTGTTGTGCTTTAATACAATTTGAGAGTGGGGTAAGATGAGCCATTTTTTTTACTAATGTGGTCCACAAGATGGTAGGCAGACGTATAATGAAAGTATCTAAAGTCATTTCAGAGTGTTTCCTTTCATTTTAGATGATCAGAATACATCTATGACATCTAAATATATGGCTTCTTATTAAAAAAGATGTTCCTGTGGCTCAATTTACCCCAAGTTAGGGGCAAGTTGACCATCTAACTGAATCTGATATTTACCTCTTAAAAACTCATTTAATAATCACATTTCTTTTCTTAAGGCCAACTTAAACAACATAAAACCAACCAAATGAAGTTGACATTTCAGTGTCTTTAATTGTATGCATTTCTGAAACCTTGCAACCTTCCCAAAACAGACTAAACAGAGCGTTTGAGTAAAATTAAATAAAAACTAAATAAGAATGAATGGATAAATGTCACTGAAACTACTAAACATTTTAGTTAAAAGATGTCGACCATGTTAGGGCATTAGGGACTACAGGTGGAAAGAAATTTGGTGTACTTGTACACTGTTCCTATCAAATAAACTTTGCATAATAAATAAAAGTTGCATAATATTACATTGAAATTATACCAGATTATACTTCAGATTTAACTTAACTTCAGTGCGTTGTGGTTGGATAATGCCGTAAACATTTTTTACCTTGACAAGTTTTTAAAGAAAATGGGTGTCTTCCACTTCTCCCACATCCTTCTCCTTTTCACAGTCCGACAGAAATGATAGGTACGCTTGCGAAGATACAGGCGGTGGGTCAACTTACCCACTGGTTCATCTTACCCCACTCTTCCCCTATCCCATAACTAAAAAATGAGTCGTTATGTAACTGCGCTGTGATTTTGTTTCATACAACCATCACACAGGACTACAAACAACATATGCCATATTTATGACCATTATAAACTTTTTTTTTTTTTCCAGGTGCTTCTTCTGTTTCTGTGATCCTGAATGACTCAATTTCACTTCCATGTGGCCATGGCCAAAAGGTTGTGTGGAGCAAGATCGACCCCATCAAAACAACTGTTGCTGAATGCCAAAATAAGAAATGCACTGTAAAAGAAAGTCAAAGATTTAAAGTCATGCATGAAAACAACAACTCTCTATCTCTCAAGTCAGCAAAATACAATGACCAGGGGCAATATGTGTGCAGTTGTGATGGCATTGACACGCATTTTAATCTGGAAGTTGTCGGTAAGTGTTTGTTCGCCGCACATTAGCAAGTTGCTTTGTAGTAGCTTCGGGACATATTAAATAGCATGTGTAGTTGGACTTACTTTAAGTAATATAACTTCATTTTTTATTTATCTTGATATTTTGCCCATAGTTCCTAGAAATGTGACGGCTGTTGAGTTGGAAAATATTACTCTTCCATGTTACGCGGATACTCAGAGCAATGTCAGAGATGTGACGTGGCTACATAATGAGCAAAGAATTCTGCACTACACGACAAATGGAGGCACAAACACAGGCAATGGCTATGAGGACAGAGTAGCGTTGACAGAGGACGGTTTCAGAGATGGCGATATCTCTCTGACTATCATGGATGTCCAAAAGACGGACGAGGGATTATACCGCTGCTTAGTTCATGATGAAACAACTAAAGGAGAGCCATATGCCCACAAGTTGCATGTGAACGGTAAGACTAGAAATTTTTGAAATTTGTGAATATATGATATTTCATTAGATGCATGTCAATAGCCAATTGTATTGTCAGATATAAAAAAAAAATCAGCCTGTAAACTAGGTTGTAAGTTTAATTCACAGCAAGATTTATTTGAAGAGTATTACTAGTATGCAGTAGATAGTGGACACAAATCATATATTTGAGTTTAAGTACAGAAAGCCAAATTAAATATTTCTCCAGTAAAAGTTTAAATATTCTCCCCTTTAAAATTTCTAGCTTGGTAAAAGTATAAAAGTACCTATTTTTAATGAAATGCATATCAAGCAATGGTACTGATCGATGGAAAGCTCAATCCTACAGCTCAGAACACCCATTTCAGGAGAGAAGAGGGGTTTGATGATCTAGACACACACTTAACCGCTCACGTAGAAGTGAAAATATCGTACATGGTTGTAATTCATGGAATGTAGGCTTAAAGGGTTACACCCAAAAATAAAATTTCTGTCATTAATTCCTCACCCTCATGTCGTTCTACAACCGTAAGACTTTCGTTCATCTTCAGAACACAAATGAAGATATTTTTGATGAAATCTGATGGTTCAGTGAGTCTCTATTGACAGCAAGATAATGAACACTTTCAGATGCCCAGAAAGATACTAAAATATATTTAAAACAGTTCATGTGAGTACAGTGGTTCGACCTTAATGTTATAAAATGACGAGAATACATTTTGTGCTCCAAAAAAAAAAAATTTCAGCAATATCTAGTTATGGCCGAAAACGCCATTTGTGCATTGAGAATTGCTGTAGTAAGTTGCATCATTGTTCAGTGAGAAAACTGGACAATGCAATACATTTTCCCACTAAGGTTGAGGGCGTGACGAGAAGACGTCAGATAACAAATCTATTAATAATGTCATTGATTACACCCACTGCCTATCACTCAATATAATAATCATAATGCTGTTTTTTTTTTTTTTTTATGTATTTTTGTAGCAGAGTTCTTAAGTACGGGAAGGAGGAGGCGGGAACCGGCGAACGTTCAACATAATTTTAATCAAATAAATAAACAAACAATAAAACGAAAGTAAAATGGCGGCAGTTCCTCACGGAGACACAAACATAATAAAAACACAACATAAAATCCTCTTTTATGTTCCCGGAGCTCCTCCGTGAGAGATACGAGACCGGTGTAGCGCGCAGCTTACGCGAGTGATAATGACCCTCACGGTCTCGCCCGCCCTGCTCGTCACAACTTTGTTTGGTTTAACATTACCTTTGCGAGTATAACTTACACAGTCTGAGTGGACCACTCTCAAATGTTTTAATGCTGCCTGGTAGGCTCTGTTTACACTTTTGGGGTAGATAAACCCATAAATGGCATGTGAATGAACAATAAACTGGGTTAAGAGAATGCATTTTAACATAAAAAAAAATCTTACATACTTCACCTTAAGTAATTCTTTATTACCAGATTCAATATTATAAAAAAGAACAATCAGTAACAGAAATTCACAAAATTAAATTGCGAGAAATAAAAATGTAAAATGACAAATGTGTTGTAAAAGATTAAAAGAAAATTACCTGCTTGTTTGTTTGTAAAGACAAAGGAATTAATCATTTCTTTATCAAAAAATAATATATGCGGCCGTCATGTCACGTGACAAATAAACGAAAGAGTGTCGGACCGGAAAAGAAACTCGGGAGGTGAACTTTTGTTCGGTTTATAACAATTTGGTGTAGTGGTTGTGTATGAATGTGGATAAAGCTGAATGTTTAAGCAAGGTTTAGTGGATTAGCAAGGTTTATATTCCACTTTTATGTTTATTCTTTACAAACACAATGTGCTAGTTCTGTTTTTCTTTTTTCATGCAGAAAAACCTATCGGTGCAGGAGGAAACCAAACAGAGGGCAACACCAATGAAAAACTACTGGTGATTGGACTGATCTTATCAGTCTTATTCAACATTTTCTTGATTCTCTTTTTATGCTGTAAGAAGACTAAAACACCCATAGTGGAAAGTCAGTCAACAGCAGATAGTGAGCCTGTACAGGAGAGTGACCAAACGCATTCAACTCAGCCTTTTTATTCTACAGACGACACTCATGCACTTCAAAATCTGAGGATGATTTCTTATAATGATGATTTGAAAAATGAATTCACTGACTCCATTGAAACATCAGAATGTTTGTGAACAATTGCCATTAATCTAAACGGCAGCTGACGCAGAACCCTGCATAAATGCGAAATATGAAAACTGCCATTATCGGACCACAAAACGTTTTTTGTTCTAGCCAACATTGTTGTGTCTGCCTTTGGCTTGTTTAAGTTGGAGACACTTGTTTGATATTCTGCAGTGTTTTTGATATGCCTGCATTGGTGTCGTTGTATGTGGTTTGATTGCACTTGACGGCAGACCAGCCAGAAGAGCATTGCAGTAATCAAGCCTTGAAATGACCAGGGCCTGGACAAGAAGTTGTGTTGCGTGCTCAGTCAGGAAGGGACGGATTTTCCTGATGTTGCAAAGTGCAAATCTGCATGACCGCGCCGTCTTTGAGATGTGGTCACTGAAGGTCAGTTGGTCATCGAAGATAACTCCAAGATTTCTGGCCGACTTTGATGGGGTAATGGTGGTTGTACCAAGCTGTATGTTGATGTCATGTTGAAGAGTAGGAGTGGCAGGGAAGACTAAAAGCTCAGTCTTTGCCAGGTTGAGCTGCAGGTGGTGTTCTTCCATCCACGTCGAGATGTCCGCCAGACAGCTTGAGATTCGTGCAGCTACTGTGGAATCATCTGGTTGGAAGGACAGGTAGAGTTGTGTGTCATCAGCATAGCAGTGGTAGGAGAAACCATGTGCCTGTATGATGGGACCCAGTGACGTAGTATAAATGGAGAATAGGAGGGGACCAAGAACTGAACCCTGAGGAACCCCAGTGATCAGTTCATGAGGTTTGGATACCTCCCCTCCCCAGGCAACTCTGAAAGACCTACCTGTGAGATAGGACTCAAACCACTGAAGCGCAGTACCTGAGATGCCCAGTGACGAGAGGGTGGACAGAAGAATTTGATGGTTTACGGTGTCGAAGGCAGCAGATAGATCCAGTAGGATGAGAACAGATGATTTGGAGCCAGCCTTAGCAATCCGCAGGGATTCCGTGACAGACAGTAGCGCAGTCTCTGTTGAATGGCCGCTCTTGAAACCAGATTGGTTGACGTCCAGATGGTCGTTCTGTGTGAGGAAGGATGACACCTGGTTGAATACAACTCGTTCAAGTGTTTTTGATATGAACGGTAGGAGAGAGACAGGTCTGTAGTTGTCTACGAGTGATGTGTCTAGCGTGGGTTTTTTAAGCAGTGGGGTTACTCGAGCCTGCTTGAATGCGGTAGGGAAAGTGCCTGTGTGGAGAGACGAGTTAATGATGTGTGTAAGTGCTGGTAAAAGAGTGGGAGAGATGGCTTGTAGAAGGTGTGAGGGGATGGGGTCTAGAGGGCAGGTGGTGGGATGAGTGGAGAGGAGAAGTTTTGATACTTCTGCCTCCGTGAGAGGGGAAAAGGAAGGGAAAAGATTAGTGGATGAGGAGGGGCTGAGTTCCTGTGTGTATGTGTTCTCATACAAGTGATCAAGCCATCGATCCCTAAAGGGAATTCCTAGCTTAACAGGAAATTTGTGATAGATGAATTTGAATGTTGATAATTTAAATATGCTAATAAAAATAACTCGGATGTAGGTTTAGTGGTAATGTAAATATAAATATAAATAACTATGAATGTTTTACCTGCACTGTGTAATGTAAACATGTACAGTACATCCTCTTAGAACAAAGACATATTTACATTTCTTAAAGATCGCTTTTACAATTAATGATAATGTATGTATGTGACAAATATATTAAACATACTGGATAATAAATATACCATCAATATCTGTAAAGTAGGAAATTTTGCTTAAATGAAAGCCTGCAAAAATGAGTACACCCTTGATTAAATTCAGCAATACAGTGCGTGAATAATTGTTAAATAAGTCGATATTTTGATCAGTTTTTCCCCAAGCACATTTTAACAATTGACCCTTCGCAGGCAGTTTGATTGACAGGCGATCTGACCAATCATAACCCTGAATTCGCCATTTTGTCTGACAAAGCAGTCAGGGGAGTTAGTAGATTAACGTTGGTGAACTTGAAAAATTGTGTGTCCTCACATCTTTCCGCACTTGAAACAACATTCCTTCTGATGTTCATTCATGTTTATTTGATGCTATAAATGAACTAGTATGAAGAGATGATCGGTTCACGAGGAGCTACAGCGATCTGTCACCACACATTAAACACACACTAGACGCTATTTATTGATTAAACTTCTTACAAAAATTACAATATTTTAAATATGAAACTGTTTTTTCATATTTTCATATTGTCTTGTCTGTCAATGCGTTATCAGTGTCCTCTTTGCTCTACGATGTATTTTTCACTTCGTAAAAACATAATGTGTGGCTTGAGAGCCCACGGGTTGTCAGACAAAGCAACAAAGAGGGCGAACGGTCAATTCA
Organism: Zacco platypus; assembly: GCA_038088235.1. NCBI lineage: Eukaryota > Metazoa > Chordata > Actinopteri > Cypriniformes > Xenocyprididae > Zacco > Zacco platypus. Next base: position 25,560,349 of record CM076064.1, read on the forward strand.
GATGATTCAGGAACAATGTCCAATTGAATAACATCAAGGAGGTTGAGGTTTGCCTTATGTTCAGCATTAAGGTCCTACTGGCAGATACACCTAAATGTGGGCAAAAAGCATCTTTCTTCATTGACAGGCACTGAATATGTACCCGTGCATTTTGACTAATTTTTTTATTTTTATTATTTTGCAGTCGGGTCTAACAAAATATACAACAAACAACACTAAATGTCCATCATCTTTGAAATCGCTGTTACCTTTGAAATCTGAGCAGTCTGATATATATTAAGGAAAGTGCAGATTTTAGGTCCTGGATGGTCACTTTTAAGATTTCATTATTTTAATTGCCTTTAATGTTTTTGCAGTTGTGGCCTAATGGTTAGAGAGTCAGATTTCTGGTTCGGTTCTCAATACCGGCAGGAAGATGTAGGTGGGGGGAGTGAATGAACACCCTCAATACCCACGACTGAGCTGCCCTTGAGCAAGACACCTAACCCCCAATCACTCCCTGGCTGCCACAGCAAATGTGTATCCATGATTTTGTAGTGTGTGTGTGTGTTCACTACTCACTACTCCTAGTGTGTGCACTAGCTTGGATGGATTCAATGCAGAGGACAAACCATACTAGTGCTGCAACGACGCGTCGACGTCATTGATTACGTCGACTACGAAAATGCGTCGACGCGTCACACTGTTTACATTCATCTGGCGTAATGGCGGCTTTCTGCTCCTGGGAACGGAGAAAGTTCCATTCTATCACAAAAACCTGGACCACGATTATCAAAAGTATGGGAATACTTTAAACAGAGGCCAAATAAAACGGTCCTTTGTTCCCTTTGCAGAACCGAAATGGCGTACCACCTATGGAATTGGAACTGAGCCAAATTTTTGCGCACGCAAGATCATATTTTGAACGTGCAAAAGGGCATTTCGCGCGTGAACTGAGTTGAGGAGAAAATCTTCGTCTCGCAAATAAGAAAATATTTTGAGCGAACGAAAATCAGTTTTGCATTTCAAAGAAGTTTATTTGGATGTGCGCGGACGTTCTCTTTCACACGTGCAAGGTTTCAGTTGCTCGCGCTCCTGATTCCCGCCCTGCGCGCTCGCTAAGACTCCCTGCATTACAGACAGCGCAAGAGGAAAAACACATGGTTCAGGAGACGTTTGTTCAATGGCTTGAACACTATCAAAGTTCCTTTAAGACTGTATAGAAAGTCTTTGACACTCTTCATTTTAAAGTTCAAATGTCTTCCACTGGACGACCACACATAAGTGGCTTATTTTTAATCAAAATCAAATGGTATTATTACATAATGGCGTGTCCCAGTGTTTCTACACCTCAATGAACTGCTAAATTAGTTCTAACTTCTTACGTAAAAAAAAGATCAGTAGATTAATAAAAAAAACTTAATAAAGATAATCGTTAGATTAGTCGACAGAAAAAGTAATCTTTAGTTGCAGCTCTAAACCCTACTCAACCATACTTGGCCTTCACGTCAATTAATTCACTTATAGTGATGTGGTTTGACAAATTAAAAGTATTAAAAAAAAAAAGTTTGAAAGTATAGTATCTCAGTGAATATGAGCTCATAAAAGTTGTATATGTCATACTTATACACACTGACACACACCAGCTCTGTAGGCGTATATGAAAACAGAATTGCACCTGTTGGACCCTTTTTAGGACAGTTTAGTAATTTGCCTGCATGCGTGGACACGGATAGTTGAGCTCAAACGGGATTGGCTGTGAAGTGGTTTCATATGAGTGATGTGTACACTTTTGAAGAGCTTTGCACGTTGTGTGTGTTCTTATTGCTGCAAATCCATCAGTTCAAAGCGTCACTGACTGACAATGAAAAGAGCTTCATCAAGACCTCAACAACTCAAAGAGAAGCTGCTGCAGGCCATCGATGCTCAAAATAATGTGAGTACATATGCATCAGTAGTAACTCTCACTTCATTTAATTAATTACAAGTGGTATTTTCAACTTCTTCATTCAATGATTAATGAGCTGTGGAGAATATATGGAGGATCTCTCGATGACGTGTGTTCTTGACCATTTCTTTTTTGTATTAATGCCAGTCTTTATATATTAATCTCATAAACAAGACTTTATTCAGATAAATTAGATGACTTTTTGTCATTGAGACGAATGACAAACAGTGCTGCTCCTTTTACCTGAATAAATATTATAAGGGTGCATCCTTTCATAACTGACGTTTCACATTTGTTGAATCCAGTTAAAATAAAGGTTGGTTTTGTTTTATTTTAATTCTCACTGTGGTGAGGTTTAGTTCCCTCGGGCCGTATTTCATGTATATTTTTACAGCAGTGAGAATACAGCCATGTCATTTGCATTTTCAACCATAACTGTTCTGGGATCTGAAAGTGTCACTGCTGCAGGTGCACATGTGAGAGCGCATTCAAATACATGACGCCCATTTACTTTCATGAATATGACCAACCTCTGAAAAAGACTTTCTAACATACAGAAAATGATTAATCATTACATCATTAATCATTAATGTAAGTCTTTTTTTTTAATGCTCAGAGAATATTATCAAAGCCTGAAGTGACATTAGCATTACTTTTGCCTGTCAGCAGATACAGAACATGATGGCTGTATTGGACGTGATATACTCTCTGGAAAGGTACCCCATGACTAAAGAGGCTCTGGAGGTAAGAAACTAACCCAGTATATTTGGGTTTATTATCACAACAGGCGTGTATTATGGTACACTCAAATAAATACACTCAGTTTTATGTAATTTAATTACATAGCAATTTTCCATCCATTTGGATTACATAGTTTTAACATAAACAAACTTAATGTGATTCATATTTGTCAGTCATATGTAAAAGAAATGGGTAAGATTTATGTAATAGTCCACAGAAAAATGCCCAGGTTAATTAACACTGTGTAGTGGTCATGTGTGTGCGCACTACTGAGTTAAAGTACCATTGAAGCAGTGTCAGAGTTAATGAGATCATTAAGTGATGATTGAGCATTAATGATGAACACCTGCTGTTAACAAGCAGAATCACTGAAGGACAGAGAAACACAAGAACTACAACTGATGAAATCAACTGAAGATAAAAGACATTTAATCTCTCACTATTCATATCCTCAACTATTACATAAATCTTACCTATTTCATTTACATATGACTGACAAATATGAATCACATTAAGTTTATTAGTTTGTTTATGTTAAAACTATGTAATCCAAATGGATGGAAAATTGCTATGTAATTAAATTACATAAAACTTATGTTTAGACAGAAAATCTTTTTTGAGTGTATGGTGTTTCACACTGAAAATAAGAATAAAAGACTGAAATAACTCTTACTGGAAGTAGAAGCATAGGGGCTTCCGAAATGCATTATAAAACAAAATATCAAATGCTGCTGCTACAAAAAAAAGTGGCATTTAATTGAAGGAAAAATAGCACATGCACAATTTTCAAGTGAAACGTTAAAAAAAAAAAAATACACTATGGTATATGGAATACTATGAATAATTACAAAAAAATTGTGACAATTTGTGGTTCTCAAACATTAGTGGAACCTGTTAAATTGATTAACTTCACCTGTGGTTCTGTTTTTTTGGACTTTTTTGTAAAAAGAATTCTATTTAATTTTAATTTATTTATTTTAAATGTACATAGACTATTGTTCAAAAGTTCAGGGATGGTAAGAATCTTAAAATGTTTTTGAAAGATGCATCTTAAAGGGATGATTCACCCAAAAATGAAAATCCTGTCATCATTTACTCACCCTAAAGTTGTTCCAAACCTGTATGAATTTCTTTGTTCTGCTGAAGTAACCAAACACATCTTGTCCCCCATTTACTACCATAGTAGGAAAAATAAATACTATGGATGTCAATAGGGGGCGAGATCTGTTTAATTACAAACATTCTTCCAAATATTTCTTTGTGTTCAGCAGAACAAAGAAATTCATACAGGTTTGGAACAAGTTTAGGGTACTATCCCTTTAAGATGTATAATTGACACTTCGCAAAACCCGCCCCCTGTTGCTATTCCTGACAACCCGTGCGCTCTCACGCCACACATCATGTTTTCACTAAGTGAAAAATACATCGTTGAGCAAAGAGGACACTGACAACATATGAAACAGTTTCATATTTAAAATATTGGAAGTTTTAAAAGAAGTTTAAACAATAAATAGCATCTAGTGTGTCTTTAATGTGTCGTGACAGATCGCTGCGGCTCGTGAACCGATCATCTCTTCATACTAGTTCATTTATAGCATCAAATAAACATGAATGAACATCAGAAGGAATGTTGTTTCAAGCGCGGATAGACGTGAGTACACACAATTTTTCAAGTTCAAGTTCACCAACGTTAATCTACTAACTCACCTGACTGCTTTGTCGGACAAAATGGCAGATTATGGGTTATGATTGGTCAGATCGCCTGTCAATCAAACTGTTTGCGAAGGGTCAATTACATTGTAACAAGGACAAACTAAACTAAAGTGTAACAGAGACTATTTATGAGGATGATGACTGTGTGTGGAATTGTTTTATTCCAGGAAACCAGGCTTGGAAAATTGATCAACGATGTGAGAAAAAGAAGCTCAGACAAAGATCTCGTTAAACGTTTAAAAAATCTCGTACGGAGTTGGCAGACGCTGGTTGAAGTAAATGAAGCTACGGCAAAAAAGCCCTCAAGCTCTGTGGATTCGATTCCCGCTGAACGCTTTCCTGGATCAGCACAAACCCTCACGGAAAATTACAGCAGAACGTTTTTCCACAATAACATGAGCCAGAGGGATGAAAAGTCTCAGGGTTCTGTACCAGGTAAAAACATTAAATATCCCACCAGTTTTAGAAGGAGTAAAATACCCATCCGTGCCATCCGACCGTATTCCTCGTCCATCAAGCATTTAGAACAATTCACGAGCTTGAGACCGTCTCTGTACGATCAGCATTCCCAAGAGCAGCACAAGTCCCAAAGACATGCCAGTCGCAGTGACACAAAGCACCTTATGGGGGCAGAGGAACCAGCACAATCCACCTCCATTACTTCTAGTCTACTTTTAAATTCTTCCATCCAAGATTCATATATAAAGACGCAGCAGCCTTCAGACCTCCTCAGCATACTCCAACCTGCTCCGCTGCACGTTAACCTCGATGAGGTCTCCAGCTCAGTGACAGACACAAACAGCAGGACGTTTGAGGATACGAAGAATCAGCATCACAATCACCCTGTCAAACTCGATGGATGTCCTGCAGAGGACAGTCCCAAAACTACACAACAACAAGCAGGCAAACTAACGTATGACCCTCATACTCGACAAATCAAACCCATATCAAGCAAAACATCTGATTGTCAGAGATCATTAAGAAGTCCGAAACAAAACCTTTGTTTGGTCCAACAGACAAACTGGAGAGAGATGTCACAAAGTAAGATGATTCAGAATAGCTTTCCATCTTCAGAAAGATCAGGGATGGACTTTTCTGTGGCTGAGAAATTCAAGCAAGAGAAAAATGTAAGAGTCGGCAGAAAAACACACGCGTTTATACCAGATTTCCCAATCACAGACCTTCCTGGAGTCAGTCGAGAGATCACCGAGCGAGACCTTGTCAGGATACGCAGTCATCGATGGCATGGTGTGAATGGCTGCTATGATAATAGAAATAACTGGTACGACTGGACTCAGTCCATAACCCTGGATCCATATGGGGATGGGAGTAAATTTAAGATCTTGCCTTATGTTGCTATAGATTACAGACTTTGAGTGCTAAATGTTTCTTAAAACTCCAAATGTGGATTCACAATTATTTTAGATCTGTGTTTCTCTTGTTGTGCTTCTGTATTCTTTCTGATTAGTATATATATGATACCTCTGTCCTGACTTTTAACAATGTACCAATGACATACATTTTTAAAATATTATATGCGTGTAGATTATTTAGAGCAGGCAGGTGCAGAAGGGAGGGCTTTGGGTCCTTTTTCAAAATTAATCAAAAGTGCCACTCTCTGACTATGCAATGATAATATTGTGGTCAATAAAACAAAATGCATTTAAAATATAATTACTATGACAATGTGTACAATAGTAACGAATCCCTCAAAGGTCAGAAAATTCATGTTATTTTACATATCAGTGAGTCTGAGGCGTTGCCATAACGCGTTGCTATGGGTTTGACTGACTGATTTTCCACAATCTGTTTCTTATGGAAGCCCGAGATATAAAGTCATAATTGTGAGATAAGTCATAATTGTGAGATATAAAGTCATAATTGTGAGATACAAAGTCATAATTGTGAGATAACAAGTCATAATTGTGAGATACAAAGTCAGAATTGTGAGATACAAAGTTAGAACTGTGAGATAAAAAGTCAGAATTGTGAGATAAAAAGTCAGAATTGTGAGATAAAAAGTCAGAATTGTGAGATAAGTCAGAATTGTGAGATAAAAAGTCATAATTGTGAGTTATAAAGTCATAATTGTGAGATAAAAAGTCATAATTGTGAGATAAAAAGTCATAATTGTGAGATAACAAGTCAGAATTGTGAGATAACAAGTCATAATTGTGAGATAACAAGTCATAATTGTGAGATAACAAGTCATAATTGTGAGATAACAAGTCAGAATTGTGAGATAAGTCATAATTGTGAGATAAAAAGTCATAATTGTGAGATAAAAAGTCATAATTGTGAGATAACAAGTCAGAATTGTGAGATAACAAGTCAGAATTGTGAGATAACAAGTCAGAATTGTGAGATAACAAGTCAGAATTGTGAGATAAAAAGTCAGAATTGTGAGATAAAAAGGCATAATTGTGAGATATAAAGTCAGAATTGTGAGATAAAAAGGCATAATTGTGAGATATAAAGTCAGAATTGTGAGATAACAAGTCAGAATTGTGAGATAACAAGTCAGAATTGTGAGATAACAAGTCGCAATATTTTTTTTTTCTTTTTTTTTTCAGTGGCGGAAACGGGCTTTAGTTTCTGGAGCCATATATGGTTATTTCATTCGTACCTATGGCGCGATGGAAGAAAAAAATTAACCAAACGTTGGTTTAAACTTTTCTTCATCAGTAATCAAAGCTAGTGGGTCGATATAATTAAAAATCCATGTATTATATATTTTAAAATATTACATAATTCATCAGCACCTGTTTGTCATGAATAATACACCAACCAATCGTGATCTTGCACAACAAGTTCAAATTTCAACGTCATTTCAATGTGAAGTGGAGTGGTAATTTTCCGTTGAAAATTACATGGACAAGTTTTCATATGGGGCGATTTCTGCATTTTATAAATCAAACTGACCCATCGCAAACAGTTTGATTGACAGGCGATCTGACCAATCATAACCCTGAATCTGCCATTTTGTCCGTCAAAGCAGTCAGGGGAGTTAGTAGATTAATGTTGGTGAACTTGAATCACGTCTTTCCGCGCTTTAAACAACATTCCTTCTGATGTTCATTCATGTTTATTTGATGCTATAAATGAACTAGTATGAAGAGATGATCGCTTCACGAGGAGCTACAGCGATCTGTCACCACACATTAAACACACACTAGACGCTATTTACTGTTTAAACTACTTTAAAAAATCTTTGCGAAGAGTCAATCGCATCGCTGAAAAAAATGGATGGCAGCAAAGCACTGCACAAAACTATGCAGCATCAAAAGTCGCATTAATGTTAAGTAGTGTTAAATTCACTTGTCGTATTTATGTATATTGATACACCATTTACTATTTGATGAAACGGTCATAGATAATGTCACGAGCCACCTAAAGGCCTGTTATGTGAAGTGTAGGCTGGCAAAATGGGGACATGAAATTACTTTATTATATTACCATTTTCTATAATTATGCAGCATTATTTAAAAAACAAAATGTCTCTTATGTTGATCAAGCCTGCACTTCTGTGATCAAAACATTGTTAAATATTATTACGATTTTAAAATAATGTTTTTTTTATTTTAATATACTTTAAAATATAATTTATTTCTGTGATGCAACTATTTATTCATCAAAGAATCCTGAAAAAAGGTTTCACAGGTTATAAAAAATACTAAGCAGCAACATATATAATAAATCAGCATATCAGAATGATTTCTGAAGGGTCATGTGACACTGAGGACTGGAGTAATGATGCTGAAAATTCAGCTTTGATCACAGGAATAAATTACATTTTGAAGTATATTAAAATTGAAAACCATAAACTGAAAAAAATGAATATAGCAAAAACATAAAATAGTAATGTACCCTAACTTTTGAGATTATATACACTTTTTTATTTTATTTTTTACAATTTTAAAAAAAAATCTGAGCCCCTGCCCCTAAGGAACTCTCTGCACGTCCCTGATCTAAAGCATTGTTTTAAAGACTATAAAGACTTTTGATTGTTTTGATATTGATTTGCTATATATCTCACAGTGTAGGAGACAAATGAACTAGAATAAATCTGCAGTTCCTCAATGTCTCCTGCAGATGGCAGAATTTATCTACAATTTCTCGTACAGAATAAACCCGGTCTTGGCTTTCATCCAAGGATTGTACAGTATTTTCATCTTATTTGCAATAACATCGTAGTACTTTTTTATATGACTTTTTGTATTGCAATTGATGACTTGCATAGGCCTAAAACTTATGACATCTTAAATAATTATTTACATTATATCACATAGCCCCTAAAAGAGCCTGTGGTGATAGAAAAAAAAACATTAGATAGATAGGAGGAAAAAATACAACCTTTTGGAAAAGCAATTCTTTTGCAAGCGACGGCAAAAGTATTGTTTTTTTCCCCCCATATATTAAATCTCCTACAATAATAATACACATATTATCATTTATTTATCAATTAAATCCGCGACCCACCCTTTAGACCTATATTATGTTGGTATTTACACTTTCAAGAGAGCACAATACGTGAATAATTCCCTTCCGTGCTGTTCTTCAAAGCATAGACATAATAAATACATAGACTCCCCACTGGCCTCTGGATCGCACGTCAACGGCGCCGCCATATTGTGCAGGGCAACGTTCCCATAACTCTCATAACTGGAGTTGAGAAAAATGTCTGTTTCGTGTGCTGTACAAATCACCGCACCATTGAACACAGGTCTCGGGGAATAACCGGTCACAGGTAAGACTGAACATTTGTTTCTGGTTGTATTTGGTCATTATATTATTATGTTGATAGTAGTTGACCACCGGAGTCAGTCAGAAAATAGCTAGCGATGTCGCTAATTAGCTGTTGAGACATGAGTTTACATGATTTACTATATAGTTTTAGTGTCTATTATTTTATAAACTAAATTTCCTTACATTTAAATATGCATCTTTATTTTCTTAAAATCGACTTTTAAGACAAGCACTCGTTTCGGTTCAGTCATTTTGTGAATTAGTGTAACGTTAGTTAGCTGGCTAGCTTCTTTTCTCACTCATTGAAGGTTTCCCAGAGACACAGAGTTGAGGGAAGGGAATGTTTTTCCAGCGCGTTTGATTTGTATTTGATGATTTGCTTCATTTTCACAATGGTGGTCAATTCTAAACACAAGAAAAGCTAAAATGTGTTAAAAGACAGAAAATGCCTTTCCCACAATAAGAAATCTTTTTTTCATTTCATGTGAACATTTAAATTCTCTCATTATGGGCGTCTTCACAAATCTTATCCAGATACGGGACAAGTCTGAGCTTTGACTACTAAAATAAATATTTTTTAAAGTCCACTATGGAGGTTTTAAGTAACCAGAGATGGAACTTTTTGTACTTCATAAACCACTGAAATCGGTTGATAAATGTAAACGTTATTTTACGTTTTTATCCAGAAAAACAGCTCGCCAGTTCACTTGCATTAGTTTGCAGTGCAGTCTTGCCCTCAGCAATATGGCGGACGCGTTGACGCGTCGCTGCAACGTTCCAAAGCGGCGAATGGGGCGTCTATGTATTTTAATACGTCTATGCTTCAAAGCGCACCTCTATGAAAAACTCTCTCCGCCGGTTACCATGGTGAATTTTCGTAGGGGCGTGACTTCAGCTCCCTCACGTGACTCTTCTACCCAGCGATTCCTCCAGAGTAGCTCGCGTCGTGGCTCGCGCTGAAAGATGGCCGCGGTGGAGCAGCGCCCGCCCGTGCGAGAGGGAATGCGGATCGCGGTGTTGTGCCTGTTCTGGTACACCGTCAGCTCGGGCGGCAACGTGATCAATAAAATCATCCTCAACGGCTTCCCCTATCCGGTCACGGTTTCTCTTTTCCATATCCTTTCTATCATCGTGTTTCTCCCTCCGCTGCTACGAGCCTGGGGCGTCCCGCGAGTGGAGGTACCGGCCCTCTACTACCGCTGGTACATTCTGCCGCTCGCCTTCGGGAAATACTTCGCCTCAGTCTCGGCCCATTTCAGCATATGGAAGGTTCCGGTGTCGTACGCGCACACTGGTAAGTGGCTCGCGGTTCCTCGCATCGGCTTTGTATAACAGGCCTCATTATTTAAAATCAATGAAAGTGAACGTAACCTGATCGGATGTGTCGGTTGGCTCGGTTCGTTTAAATGAACGTGCGTTATCGTGTCTGTCATTAACCCTTCGATGACAGACATTCACACGTCCACTTGCATCCAAACCTAATGAAACGCATTGTAATGATGATTTAATGACTAATCGATAATCGCTTTACGCGTGAGATTTGTTTACGTTACACTTTTTATTGAAGTAATTTATGAACTACGTCACTTCCGCGCTCTTAATACAGACTGCCACATCATCCACCTGCGTGGCTTTACAAACTAGTTTGGGGAGCTTCAATTCCCTTTGTTTATATGTGACAGGTGGCCTCCATTTTTATCAAACCCTGATAGAAAAACACTTCATCTGTCAAATGTGTTGCCGGACATTGAAAGCAGGGCCGGTTCTGGACATTTGGAGGCTCTGGGCAAGATTTATGTTGGAGGCCCCCACTAAAAAACACTGAAAACAAATATTACTACTTACCTTTTTATTTAACATATGTTATTAAAATGTGTACATTTTATTTTAATATGTCCATATTAACTAAGGTAATGTTTTTTGTAGTAATTTATTTACAGTAGCCTAACTCTCTACTTCAGTAAACAGGGTTCCAGACTGCGCATATGCGACCTTTTTTTGAGGATGTGCGAGTTAAAATTTTATGTGGTCTATTCGCGTGTGTAACAGAACGAGGAATCAGCAGCTGCTGCCGTCCGTAACTGTTTTGTTTTCAAAATGAACAATTTATATAATGAACGAGTACATCATGAATCCATTTTCCAAACCGTGTTTTTGTCTTATCCTGAATCATTACGGTACGTCTATAATAATTGTTTATATTCGGACTATTTCAGACCGGGCTCGGCTCGGCTGTGGAGTATCACAGTACCTGCGTGACTCGTCATAGACAAACAGAGAGAAGTAGTTCCGGCTACAATGTTCTTCCTCAAGACACATGCAGTTCTATTTATTAACCACTAGAGAGCGAATGTACACGCGCATTGAACAGTGATGATGAAAAATTAGGAATTCAGTAAATTTAGGAATTAAGCCATATAAAAATGAAAAGGTCAATAGATGAATACTTAACAAAAAAAAAGAAAACAAAGTTTGAAGGTCAAGGATGCTTGTGGAAAGGACGAGCCAGCATACAGACACAACTGATGATGAGCGCACAGGTAGAAAGGCATTCAACAGCAATGGCTTAGATCAGGGTTCCTCAATAGAATTCCGCCTGAGACAGAATTCTTTGTCGCGAAAATTCAAACGCAGCGTCATTGCTTACGTTGCGTAACCACTGGCGTGTTGAAAATGCTCGCGCTCCGCGCCAGTGGTCACGCGCAGTCAGTCTGTCAGCGACTCAAAAACTGACTAGGAAAAATAGACTCAGATGTGATTGGACTGAAAATGTTTGGTTTATTTTGTTTGACCAACAACAAAGAAAGAAAGTAAACTATGTGAGAAAGTATAGTGTTTGCTTTTATATTATTAGTTACAGAAAGTCAAACTAAAGGCTAATATTTTCTCATTTACCTTCAACATTCAGCAAATACACATCATTAAAACAAATCTCTGAATATCTAATTAACATTTAATTTCACAGACCTTGCAGATCCGTGTGAAATGAATTCATATTCTGTTCAGCTTCACGGAAACGCGATTAAAAAAAAAAAAAAAAAAAATATATATATATATATATATATATATATATATATATATATATATATATATATATATATATATATATATATAATATAATGTATATATATTATATTTATATATATATATATTTCGATTAATTCATACTTTTCATATTTCTAATTTATTAAATATGAATTAAAATAAATATAAATTATACATATATACCAGATTTATATCGGCCATCAGCCACTGTGATTTAATATATTTAAGATTAAGACGACTATTCATCAAGCATGCATTGATTAAAATTGTTGTAGCAAAAAAAAAAAAAGAAAAAAAAATGTGCGACCAAATCTTGTGCTGGTGCGACCAACTGAGAAAATTGGTAGCACCAGTGCAACCAGTGGAAAAGTTAGTCTGGAGCCCTGATCTATCTCCAATAGAAAAAGAGTCTAGTATTTTCCCCTATGTTACGGTAATGGAGGCCCCTCCTCCATGACCTATGACCCGCCCTGCATGAAAGGTTATCTTACAAACTCGCCATTCAGAGAAGTTGTATTAAATTTGACAGTATCGGTAGTGTCATTTATCGGCATAAATCTTTTTATGAGCTCTTCAGCGTTATCGTTTCATCTGATTGTCTTGACCAGTGTCGTTTTGTGGCTTTGGCAATGTTAGACTGTTTGGCTCCAATCATTTGTTAATCAAATTCCTCAAGTATAATAATTTGAAGAAAAGAAATAAACATGAAGTGATTGTGAATTTTTATCCACACAACTTAACAAAGTTGTGCAGAGTCTTGCAAATATATAGATATGCTCACTTTTCCCTGATCCCTAAATGAGTTTTTTCCAGGCGTTTTTGGTTGACATTCAGTAGCAGAACTAGTATATTTGCCCAGTCATCACATAACTGGTTTTCTCTATGTAAACTGGTGTGAAAAAACATTTAAGCGTAAACTTTCTCTTCTCTGAAAGCAGTTATTAGGATATGTTTTTCAGTCTTATTGCTTCTGGGTTATTAATAACCCCTGACTGATATAAGTGGTTCTCTACTTTATTTCCATTTAAAAGCAGATTGTTTGGTCTAGTCAGCTTTTCTATTTAAAAACCATTTGCTCACACTGTAGTTTAGGGTCCAATTCTCACCATTAAGGACAACTAATGCCTCAAACTCATAATTACTGCTCATTAATGGTTAAATAAGGTTAAGTTTAGGTAGGATTAAAGGGACAATATGTAATTTTTCACTGTTACAGGTCACTTACTCAAAACAAAGGCGTAGCTTGATGACGCCGAGATTTTGCGGAAATCTTCTGTCTACAGCCGTTGGGAAAGAATCCCGTGGGACTCGGGAAGAAGTCCTATTCGTGGATGAGTTGATGTATTAAAGATTTCTTAACATTAATGTAGTATGGCTGCTGGAGCGAGCGCGACACACACGAGCGCTTCTGCTTCTTCCGGTCATGAGTACGTGGCGTAACGTGGTGTTTTATTAGATACATTTGTGATGGAGACACTATCTTGCTCACTGCAGTAAGCTCGATCGATATTAGTCATGTTAAAATATGGTACTCGCAGTAAATCAAGAAAACGTGATTTATGCCAATAATACTTAAGTGTTGAGCTATATAATAATAATCAGTTTTCTGTTGATGAATGTGTCCAAATAGTTGCTCACCTGTCTAAAAAGTAGGGATGGCTGACACAAAACTAAAGTTTCGACACAGAGTCGAGATCCCGAAGCGTAGGTGTTTCGAAACACTGCTCCGAACTGTGATTCAAAACACCCCTGTCACGTGACTATGGCTAAACGAAGCTTCTGCACGTTTCGACAGGAGGCGTGGTCGCCGAGTCTGCGTTTGATTGACGGGGCGGGAACAAACCACACGATCGCACATCTGTCTCAACTCCCACAAAGTTTAAAACAGGAGTTAATGCACCTTCACCTCGTGGGTTTTCGTGAGAGGAGAAAGCAATTAATATTTTTGAATAAAAATCTGTAAAAAAACAAAAATGAGACCATTGTGGATTGATTTGTTTTATTAATTTCCATTTTTCATGACCAAAATAACCTAGTTATTATTATTATTATGTATTATAGTTATATAGTGAGGATGTTAAAAACTCACCACATTAACAAAAACACAACATTTTTATTTTTTTAAATGATTTGTTGTCAAAGTTGTTTCCGATAACATGTGCAATTGACCACTAGGTGTCACCGTGGAGACGGTGTCGGTATAGTTTCGAAGCCTCGACACAATACGGCACATTTGCTTCAACTGTTTCAGTGTTTCATGAAGCCTCGTTCTGCCCACCACTACTAAAAAGACACTATATTAAAGTATCTTTGGTGTTTGCATGGTTTCTACAAAATAAAACCGGAAACCGATAGGCGACGCACGGACACGGCCCGTGTCTGGGTTAAAATCGCTTATTTCTCTGGACTTTCTTGGAAACATCTGGGATAAAGTCAACAAAATATAACATTGTTCCATTGTTTTCGGAATATATTAATCCATAACTCTTACATATTGTGCCTTTTTAAGGGATGTAGAATATAGTCACGCAGAATAAGGCATTAATATGTGCATTATAAGTCTACTAATAAACAGTCGATGTCCTAGTAATATGCCTGTTAATAAACAATAGTGAGAAATGGACCCTGAACTAAAGTGTTGAGAGTTCTGTCAACAAGAACATTTATTTTGGGGGCTTTAGTGTCAGATGATGACTTACGATAAATTCCGTTTGTTGGGTGTAGATGGCTTTAAACAGCTGTGTGTTTTAAATATGAAGCAGCATCAGCAGGGAGAAGTGTGAGTGTTGTTTCTGAGGACTCGACTGCAGCTGAGATGTTTCAAACACCAGGTGCAATCACAAGACTTTACAGAAGAACATGTGATGAGACTAATGGCTGATGTTATTAAATGAGTGAATGCATGTCTTCTTTTCATTCCCTACTTCCTAGTGAAGGCCACCATGCCCATCTGGGTGGTTCTGCTGTCACGGATTATCATGAAAGAGAAGCAAACCACAAAGGTCCGACTTCATCTAAACTTAGTTAGAAACAAGTCATGTATTTACTGAATTCATAATGGTTTTAAAAGTCACTGATTGTGTCTTAGTCATCTAATACTGAAGTTCGGATCGTGTATTTGCGTGTTTGATGAGTTTGTCTATTTTCCACCAGGTTTATGTGTCTCTGATCCCCATCATTGGAGGTGTGCTGTTGGCCACCGTCACTGAATTGTCATTCGACGTCTCTGGATTGATCAGCGCTCTGGCAGCCACGCTCTGCTTCTCCTTACAGAACATATTCTCCAAAAAGGTTCCTATTTCTGTTTGGTGATTTCTTTGAATTAGGGAAAAGTCTGGAAAGAATGAGTTTCTGAATGAAATGGTTTTTGTGTTTCAGGTCTTGCGTGACACAAGGATTCACCACCTCCATTTACTGAACATCCTTGGCTTCAATGCACTTTTGTATATGTTACCCACGTGGATTTTAGTGGACCTTTCCTCCTTCCTGATGGATGGAGATCTGGTAAATATGTTTTGAATCATTTATTTCTGAATATGAGATTAAGAGGGTGTTCATGGATAAATCTGTCCCAAAAAAGTCATGTTTTACATCAAGAATTTTGGCATTTGTCATTGTCCTCCCAACCCATTAATGACATCACAATGGGTTCTGTTCGGACATCATGATTTTAATGTAAATAATGTGTTCAAGTGACTTTTAGGTTGTTACAAAATGTTCTATTTCAGACATGCTCCTTTTGAACTTTATAGTCATCAAAGAATGCTAAAAAGTATCGTATTGCCACAGAAATTTTAAGCAGTTGTTGCTTGAGCAGTAAATCAGCATATTAGACTGATTTCTGAAGGATCATGTGACACTGAAGACTGGAGTAATGATGCTGAAAATTAGGGTCGATACAACTAATCGATAATTAAAATCATCGACATCGATTAGTCAGGTCTGCTCACCGCGCACGCAAAACTTCCACCAGTCTTGTCAAATTACATCACTGAATAACACATTTCTTTGGACAATGCATTTAAAAATAGCGGAGGAAACAGAGTGAGCTGCTGCAGGAAAGGTGTGTGTGATCCAAACTTCCCAACACATGAGAACTCAGATGCGCGTGCGTTCTCGGCACAAAACGTCCATTCACGGCTATATCCTTATCAGTAAATGTTTCAAATTCACGCGAGCATTTCTATTTTGCATGAAAGTTCGTCCTGACTGTCTGCGTTTAACGTTAAACTTTATGTTCCTGAATGAGCGCTGGCGTCAGACAGACGGAACGCGGTAGAGATGGAGACAGTTAATGTTCACTGGGATAACAGCATGTGATTGAGTAAATGTAAGACCTTTCTATTATTTACAGGATAAAGAAATGACATTAAAAGGTTATTTGTGTGTTCCTGCAGAACATTTCTCTTGCCTGTTGGTTAACACTGAGTTTGTTTTTGATTTTCTTTAAATCTCTACATTAAAAAATGAGATAATAATAAACTATATTCACTCTATACAGTACTTAAATTTATTAGACCACCGCCACCCAAGGTTTCCAAGGCCTCAACTGACAGTACTGGTGATAACCAAAATCATTTTTGTTTCTGTAATGGTTAATCCACCAATATGTGTTCGGAGTTTAGTCACAGTAGTATTTCTAATGCTAAAATATAATTATTGTTGTCATGAATTTACCGTTTTACAAGAAGGAGAAAAAATATTAAAGCATATAACAACAGAGACTGTGGAGAAGGATATAAAAACAATAGCAGCACGAATGTAAGCTGGTGTCAAAGCCAAAGGAGGCCAAACAAAATATGAAGTTTTTTGGGCATTATGTGTGAATAATGACTTTTTGTCAGATCCCTAAAATATTTGTGTTCTCTTTTCTGTGACAGGTGGTCACTGTATGTTTTCATAGCATTCATTTGGCACGTTTGTTTGAAGGACATTGGGCAGGATGTGCGATTAATGGGTTTTTTAGTCAATAAAAAAAAAAAAAGTTTTTTATTCGATTAATCAGAAAAATAATCGACCGACCAACAAATCGATTATCAAAATAATCGTTAGTTGCAGCCCTACTGAAAATTTAAACTTTGCCAACACCGGAATAAATTACATTTGAAAGTATATTAATAGACAACAGTTATTTTAAGTAATAATATTTCACAATATTACTGTGATCAAATAAATAATTAATACAGACTTGGAGATCAGAGACTTTTTAAAAATCCTACCGTCCCCAAACTTTTGAACAGCACTTTACATTTTTTTAGTCAATTTAGAGTTTAATAAAATCCCCCTTTGGAATGTTTAAACCAGTTTCATGAGATTCAGCCCTGAATTAAAAAAAATTAGATGGATTTTTCAGTCCCGCTCCAGCAAAAAATATGTTACTTACTTCCACTCCCACCCATGTTTGTCCTGCTCCTGCTCACAAAAGCCCACTGGAAAAAAAAAAAGTATAATTATTTATTTCAGTACGTCCATGAAATAGTTCCAGGTTATGCGTCACCATAAACGCTCCTGATAAATTATTTGTTTTTAAAGCATCTTTCATTCACAAAACGCAGTAAATTTATAAGCTACTGCATGCATTATTTGGCATGGCAGAAAGAGCACAAAGAGCGCTCCTTTTATAATAATAATAAAAAAAAGTCACAATCACACAAAGTTCCCTGTCTACACTACACAATGAGTCATTTATTTACATTGTGTCTACACTTCGTTGTTATATTGCGGGGATTTTCAAGCGTGCAGATCTCAGCATTGAACGAAAACTCTGGCTTTTTGACCGTTGATTGTATTCTGACTTAAACACCTGATCGCCCATTGCGTCTGCGATTGGCTGCGTTGCTCACCGCTGCACAAAAAAACATGCTGTAGATAGAAACATTTGACACTTTCCAGAGCGCAAACACAAACACGCACTGGTGCGCTTGCCAAATGCATTTCTCCAATATGCTGTTATTACGAAGAATATCCTAGATCAGTAGTTATTTATTCTAAAAGCGATCAGAAGACACATAAGACACATCAAATCTGCCGCGTCAGGTCCCTCAGAAGTGCAGGTGAATCGCTCCTAACTCATGCCCACGCTCATCTCTTCTACAGATGGAGATTTCCAACTGGACAGGAACGATTGTGCTGCTCCTCATCAGCGGCGTCTGCAACTTTGCACAAAACATGATCGCGTTCAGCGTGCTGAACCTGGTCAGCCCACTTAGTTACGCCGTAGCCAACGCAACAAAGAGGATCATGGTCATCAGCATATCCCTACTGATGCTCAGGAACCCTGTCAGCACCTCCAACATTATCGGCATGATGACAGCAATACTAGGTGTCTTCCTCTATAATAAGGTAATTTCCTTTTTTTCAGATTCGGTACTCAAATGTTGTACAATTGCAATGCAAAAACTGAAACTGAAATCGAATCGTTTTCCTCACCAGGCAAAATATGACTCCAACCGCGAGGCCAAAAAGACACCGCTGCCAGTTTCAACACAGGATATGGTGTCATTCGACAAGCCCCAGTCCAACGGCTCCGGGCCCTTCACACACAGCTCAGACTTTCAGTACGGTCGGAGCACGGTTCTCACCGACCACTTTCAGTACAGCCGACAGGCCTACACGACGAATTACAGCTCCAATCAGTACGTTGTGTGAGCGGAGCACCTCGGAGGACTCTATAGACTGGTCTCAGACTCCCGTGCTTCAGAGGACGCATCTTTCATACGAACAAGGAAGTGTCCAGTTGACTGGAAAAGGAGCGTTTACTCACAGAATCCTACTGCTTTTTTTCTCTCTCTCTCTGTTTTTTTCCACAGGCCTGCTATTTATGTCATTACAAACCTTGTTTTGTGTTCACTTTTCTTTTATGAGGAAATTCTCGGTGGTATCCGTAGGTTATAGGAAGGTGCTGGGAACTTTTTAAAATGATTTTTGCACAGCATGCATTACGATGCATTTCAGAATGTAGCGTCTTCATCGCCATCATGCTACTGCGAGTGAGGGACAGACGGTCACATAACATACACTGGGTCACTGCAAATACAACTGCATCAGGGTATTAGTCAATGTTTTGGTTTTGCTTTTTGTTTGTAAATATTTTATTTATTTTTATAGAGGAGGGTGCATTGCTTGACCATATCACGGACTGAAAACACCCCTTTGAATGTCTAATATCTGTGAGAGAATATTTGTTTTCCTCCTGGTGTTTAAATCAGACAGAGGTCACTGTAAAAGATCATGTTGTACATTCATATGCATGATTATTATTTTTTTTCTATCTTTATTTTTTTTTGTACCGAAGGGGACTTCTCAGAAACGATGGCCATGATTTATAGGTCGGTTTAATTGATATCGAATGAAGGTTCATAACAACTTATTTATTTATTTTCTGGAAGTTGACATTCTTTACATTTAAATTTGTTTAAATTCTTAGTTCCTCAAACTGCAGTCTAATAAAAAGTCTGAGGACAGTGTCTAAAAACTGCTGGTTCCTCGACACCGAGGTCTTTTGAGTCCTGTAAAACCTGAAGGTAACCGAATCTGCGGACAAACTTTCATGGTAAATTTGGTCAAATGTGTTAAACAGAGCTGAGAGTACTTCACCTTTATTAGTAGCTCAAAGCATGAATAAACTAGCCAGAAAATTAAAAAAAAAAGGTTTTCATAACTTGTTGATTTGGAGATTTCTCGTGGGCCTGCTTTTTGGGTGTTACTGACCCATTATCATCTTTGTTCCCAAAGTTATACCAGTTTTGGCAAAATGTGTGAGGTAGTATTTTAGTTTAATATTTGTAAGCTAGCTGTTTTTTTTCTCTCTATTTCTCCAGTTCTATGTCGTGTCTTGCTGCTGGAAAGTTAGACACATTTTTGGCAAAAAGCATGCACATTCTTGCATAACTGCAAAGAGAAAAGTTCTTTTTAAAATACATATTTTAAGCGTTATGGTTTTTAAATGGCATTATGACTCTTTTGGTTCACGTGACATTCTGTCTTCACGTTCTCTTCATATATTGTGAATTTAGAGGATCGGTTGAGGCAGATGAAGTGGTTCATTCATTGATACTGTGACTTCAGCTGCCAAAAAAAAAATGAAAGGCTGTGGGTGTGGCCTCTTCCTTCTGGTTTTTTATTGGTTCACACCTTTTGCGCTTTCATTGTGAAATCACTAGAGGTGTGCAAATGTCTTCGCAGTGCCGATGTTCTTTTTATTTCCCCGATTCTTATAGTTTTTAGGTGATTGGTTGTAAATGTACAAGAAATACTGGCGCTGACACAACATAGTTCTTAAGATGTGAGTTAGCACTGGAATAAAACATAACTTTTTGAATTTTGTGTTGTATTACACAATAAATAATTATGAACTGATCCTAAACCTTGGAAATATTCAGCTCAACAGAACCGATATTAAAGTGTCTTTTTAACCCTTCCCCTTCAGAATATCACGCACTCCTGTAGTATTTGATGCGTTTTCAGTCAGCTTCAGCATATTTAAGCTCTTAGACCTTTTTTCCCTGGGAGATTCATATGTGTCTCTATAATCTGACAGTCATGTTGAGTCCCGTTTAGTTGTTTGTTTGGGTTTTTTTTTTTTTTTTCGGTTTGTTTTTCTATGGTGTGGAAATGCTTTGTCACACTTTCTGTGTTGAGATAGTTTCACCTTCAGCCAGTGTTTTATATGATTTGATTTTAAGATGCCTTGGTACGGTTAATGTTGCATTTTTTTCTTGTCAACTTAAAGGTTATAAGATGACTTATTTTTAAATGTGAAAATAAAAAAGATGAATTGATAAAGTCTTGCCGTCGTGTTTGTTTAGGTCTTTGTAAAGCAGAATCCTAAAACTGTTTCAAAGCAGATTAGATTTTGATGGATTTCTTGTGAACATCACTGTAGGCAGAAAATTGTACAAGCACCTTTTGTTTGTAATGAATGGTGAATCAGCTCATTCCTATCAACACTCCCGTTTTTCACAACCATCTCCCGCCCCAGTGCCAAAGCAACCAGTTCCTGGTTTAAGGACCATGGTATCCCTGTTCTTAATTGGCCAGCAAACTCGCCTGACCTTAACCTCATAGAAAATCTATGAGGTATTGTGAAGATATGCCAGACCCAACAATGCAGAAGAGCTGAAGGCCACTATCAAAGCAGCGCCACAGACTGATGGACTCCATGCCACGCCGCATTGCTGCAATAATTCAGGCAAAAGGAGCCCAAACTAAGTATTGAGTGCTGGACATGCTCATACTTTTCAGTTGGCTAAGATTTCTAAAAATCCTTTCTTTGTATTGGTCTTAAGTAATAATCTAATTTTCTGAGATACTGAATTTTGGATTTTCCTTAGTTGTCAGTTATAATCATCAAAATTAATAGAAATAAACATTTGAAATAAATCAGTCTGTGTGTAATGAATGAATATAATATACAGGTTTCACTTTTTGAACGGAATTAGTGAAATAAATCAACTTTTTTGATGATATTCTAATTATATGACCAGCACCTGTGTGTGTTTGTGTGTTTTTATCTTCATTTCCCCCAACCAAATTGATCTTTCTCCAAGTTCTTTGGATGTTTCTCTTTCAGAAAGTCATTCAGCAGTTAAAAGACAGGAAAGAAAGAGGGTCCAGGTGTGACCCACAACATCCCTGTGTCTAAAGTGTCCATTTTTCTCAATTGAACAGCATATGTGTATATATATATATAATAAATGAGATCTGACCACACATACTTACCAACGTTTCGGCAAGAAGCCTTTGTCAAGGTATGATTTCTCTCAAGGTAAGGCGAGGTGTAAGAAGACAATTATTCACAGGTGTCAACAATTAGGGTCCGGTTAAGTTTACAATCAATCAATTAATTCTAAAAATCCCACTGTCAGATAAAACATGACAAAAGATAGGAATAGAGAACGTACACTTTATACAAGACATGAGTTTACTGAGATCATAGTGAAGGTGTGGATTCTGGAATCCACTGCTGCTTCAATATATATATATATATATATATATATATATATTGAGTGATTATAATCAGGTTATCATCAACGTTTATCTTCTACCTTTATTAAAAGGAGGTGATCCAGCATTTCTGTCTAATTATAGGCCAATATCAAATTTATGTGCTTTATCGAAAATTCTGGAATCTCTTGTTTGTGATCAGCTGAAAGAGTTCCTGTACTCAAATGACATCCTCTCTAAATGTCAATCAGGCTTCAGAAAAAAGCACAGTACTATCACCGCTACTATGAAGGTGATAAATGATATTATTGTGGCACTTGATAAGAAACAGTTCTGTGCTTCACTTTTTTAGATCTGTCAAAAGCTTTTGACACTGTCGACCATGCTGTTTTAAAGAATTTGCTCAGGATTGTCAGAGCACGCAGTTGCATGGTTGTCAAATTATCTGAATAACAGGACTCAATGCATTAAATATGAGGGTCTCTGTTCTGATTTTATTGTTGTCCGTAAAGGAGTGCCACAGGGCTCAGTTTTGGGGCCCCTCCTATTCATCTTGTATATCAATGACTTGGGTCAATGTTTCTGATGCTAATATGCTTTTTTACGCTGATGATACAGTCATTTACTGCTATGGATCATCCCTTGCTCAGGCCATTGAAACCCAGCAGAAAGCTTTTGTTGCTGTCCAGCATTCACTTCTTCAGTTAAAACCAGTTCTTAATGCTGACAAAACTAAGCTAATGTTGTTTTCAAATTTTCAGATGGTGCCTCAGACTGTAGTGTCCACTCTTGAAGGGAATGTCATAGAGGTGGTTCATGAATATAAATACCTTGGTGTCTTGATTGGTGACTCCCTCACTTTTAAACCACACATAGAAAAACTTGTGAAGAAATTAAAACTTAAACTGGGTTTTTTCTTCCGTAATAAATTGTGTTTTTCTTTTGAAGTAAAAAAGTATGGAAGCCCGTTTCCGCCACTGAAAAAAAAAGAAGATTTTTGCGACTTTTTATCCCATAATTCTGACTTTTTATCCCAGAATTCTGACTTTATATCTCATAATTCTGACTTTATAACTCAGAATTCTGACTTTTTATCCCAGAATTCTGACTTTATAACTCAGAATTCTGACTTTTTATCCCAGAATTCTGACTTTATAACTCAGAATTCTGACTTTTTATCCCAGAATTCTGACTTATCTCACAATTATGCCTTTTTATCTCACAATTATGACTTTTTATCTCAGAATTCTGACTTTATAACTCAGAATTCTGACTTTTTATCCCAGAATTATGACTTTTTATGCCAGAATTATGACTTTTTATCCCAGAATTCTGACTTTATAACTCAGAATTCTGACTTTTTATCCCAGAATTCTGACTTTTTATCCCAGAATTATGACTTTTTATCCCAGAATTATGACTTTTTATGCCAGAATTCTGACTTTTTATCCCAGAATTCTGACTTTATAACTCAGAATTCTGACTTTTTATCCCAGAATTCTGACTTTATAACTCAGAATTCTGACTTTTTATCCCAGAATTCGTACTTTATAACTCAGAATTCTGACTTTATTACTCAGAATTCTGAGATAAAAAGTCACAAAAATCTTTTTTTTTTTTTTCAGTGGCGGAAACGGGCTTCCATAAAAAAGCGCCTTGTCACTGCAACTTTTTTATCCGTGCTAGATTATGGTGATCTTTTTTATATGAATGCTTCTTCTTCATGTCTTCAAATGGTGGACACAGTTTATCGTGCTTCTTTGAGGTTCATTACTAATTGTAGAGCCATGACGCATCACTGTGAATTGTATTCACGAGTGGGATGGTCTTCTCTGGCCACTAGGAGGCAGGGACATTGGTACACTTTTATTTGCAAAGCTATGCTTGGATTACTGCCTCTGTACATATGTACAATTTTCTGGCTAGGCTTCTTCAAGCCAACTTAAAGTTTATCTGGACAAACTTTTCTATTTAGTTAATTTCTGTAATTGTACATCGATAACTGAATGAAATTACACTGTTGCACCTTAAAGCAACCAATACCGCCAAACCTCCTCAATAGCAGCTCAAATGTTTTGCAATAAAACATCATCATAGTAATTATTATTATTCAGGCTATTTATTTATTTATTTATTATGATTTGACAGGACAGCTGATAAGTGATATAAAATAGGATATTTTGATATGGCTGTTACAGCTTCATTTCTCTGAAACTGTCCAGTCTTCATTATATTGAACTTTTGTTTTGTTTTAAAAACATAATTATTAATGTAGATAAATCAAGACAAAATGCATCTGACACGATCATTAATGTTTATATCGTAGCCTACATTTAATAGGAACAGATAATAAGCCTAAATATCCATACAACAAAAATAGTTATAACAATTTAAAACATTGCTATATAAATATTTAATATAATATAATAAGATTATTCACTCAACAACATTATTTGAATCATATCACGTGACCGTAAATCTTTCGGCATTTTTTGACTGTTTAAATCAGCAGAGTTGACAAGATTATTTTTTCCAACTGAAGATGGATGTGAATGAACAAAAAAGAAGGAAAGCACGAGAAGCACGAGCTCGACAGCATGTATATTGTAGACTAATGTTATATCTATAACTTATTATAGCACAACCCGTGTTTGTCGGAAGCATTAATGTACCGTCGATATGGCCGCTGAGATTCGGAAGTTGTTGAAGTGTAAACAGACAGCGATACATCTTAACATGATTATTTACACGTTAAAAGGCTTTTATTTAATCCAATAAATATCAGGGACGAGCAGGGATGCTTTTCCCTGAACTTGCGACCAGAGTTATCTTTGGGAAACACCGAACGAACCTCCGCATCGCTGAATGAAGAGTCGCTCCCTGACAGCAGATGGCGCTGATTGTCAGCGAAATAACAATGAACAGTTGTGTTTTATTAATCTACATTAACAAAGAATAATAAGTACTGTATCAAATGCAGCTATTGCTCATTGTCAGTTAACAGAGCCTCACTGTGAAAGTGTTATTGTTCTTTATAGTTTTTTTGCACTTTAATCTGTTTGAAACGTGTTTACTTTATACATTTTTGTGTGAGCATTGTTTGTATATTTAAATGTTCAGCTATTTTTATTGTAAATGTTTGGAGGACACACTTTATTATAACCTAATTCAACATGAGATACAATTTAAGCTACACTCAGAAGAAAAAGAAAATGGTACAAAATCTGTCAATGGGACCCTTTAAAAATAATCTAATGTACAATTTTGGTACCAATATGTACTTTTGAGGTGCTAATTTGCACTCTTGTGTCTTTTGAAAGACTGCTGCCTCACTGACAGCTTTTGAGAGTACCATGATTAAAGCTTTTAAATGAACATTTGATACTGTCACATGACTAATACACACTTTCAACTAAAGTAGGACTATAATTACATAATTATTAAAAGCAGTTTGAAGCAGAAATATTGAAAATATGCAACTTGGGAGAAAATTGAGCATCAAACCCAGAACTGCTCAGAGATTCATTCATATTTTATTCTTATTTTCAGATTAGAGAAGGAGTTTCTGGACTATATAAAGAAAGAAGAAGAAGAGCTACAGAAGCTTTTAAGAGCACTTGATGCTGAAAAAAAGGTATTTGTATGAAAAAAATGAAACAATACTCATATTTCAGCTGTTCCAGTGTAAATGAGTGTAATGTTTTGTGCTCTGTGTGCCGTTGGCTTGAGGAGAGGAAGGAGGAAATAAAGGAAGAACGGAGACGCAGACAGGAGGAGTAAGGCCATATTCTGAAAATACTTCTTAGATATGAACGGATAATGTGTAAACTGACTTTAATATTATCTGTAACCCCTTTTTGTCTTTCTCTCCATGCAGGAAGAAGGAATGAAGACCCCCCCCCCCTCCATCCCATAATGAGGACCCCCCCACCATTAAATATTTAAATATTTAAATATATATATATTGTGCTTCATGTGATAATTTATATTAACTTATTTTACTAAACTAGTAATTTTTAAATAAGTCTTTTTTTTTTTGAGTCATTGTTGTCCTCAGCTCATTTTTTCCCACTTATATATAAAATACTTTTCAAATGTTTCACTCCCTCCAAAGAAAGGTTTTAAAACAAGGTGTTTTTTAACGATGGTCATGTTTGTAATAATAACATCTCTACAGCTACACAATCTACACACATAGTTTTGTGAGGTTTTGGTAATATACTGTAAAAATTCATGCATTTGTTGTTTTCGAGACGATTCACAGACTATGATGACGCATTTTAACGGTCATCAATATCGTAAATCTTGCGGGTTTTTTTTTTATTTTAATTTTTTTAAATTTTTATGTACATTTACAACACTATATTCAGCATTATTATTACATTTGTATTAAATTAGAAAAAGCTAGTGAACGCTGCTGTGAGAGTGACATCGTTCTCTCTTCTGACTGCCGTTATCAATCGTTCTCTATTTTTTCCCTCCTTTTGAAAGTTGTGAAAACACTATTATGGACTTTTTCTTTTGCCATTTACGCAAATGGAAACACAAAAAATACATTTAATCTAGTCTCTCATTCACCGCTATAAAAGTTTACCCAACTATGACGACTTCCGCTTCTGAGAAACACGGACATGTAAAAAGGTTATTTTATCACAAATTATATTACCCAGAATGCATTTTTTTTATTGTATATTACTGTTTCAATGGAAAACAGTGTCCTACTGTGTAAATTTGTTTCAGTTTTTTCTTTACAGTTATTTTTTTTTTAGAGTGTATATGGCTAGAAAGATGTTTGAGAATGCATCCCTTATCTTGCCGTAGGAAAAAAAAAGTATTTTTAGTATTTATTCTCTTTTTTTCTTTCATGTCCTTTACAAATGTGCTCACAACCATCAATTTTTGTTAGGTTTATAAGAATAAAAATATTGTGTTGATAAAATCATCCAATAAGTTATTTCATCTATCTAACCAACAGGGGGAGACAAAGCTTCAATATAATAAACTTTTTTATATTTAAAAATGTTTTTTTTAAATAAACCATCGCCTAGGCCATCAACAATCTATAGACTCGGTACGTTCCTATACAAGACAATATTTCTCATGTTTGTAAAAGGAAAGACATGGCATTTATTTTAATTTGTCTCACAGCCTCATGAAACCAGTAGATAGGCCTATGTAAATGCACAGCGGCCCAGTGGATTTGTCTTCATTCATTTCTATTTGACTTCCTGCTGTAACAAGTGTGTTTGATCTGTCATCTGTGCTTCAGGAAGCTGCTGCAGTCTGGCTCTGTTCAGCCGTACTCTCATGACATGAAACTTTGGAGATAAAACACATGGTAAGGACACCTTGATCTTCTATTAGCGAAACTACCCTAAATGAGCATTTTCAAAGCTCCCATATAATTATTAAGTGACTGCTGATTAAAAGTTTAGTTAATTCTGATACTAATAGCCTATTTATTGTTGTTGTTGTTATTGATAATACTTTAGTGGAGGGTCTAGTTGCTTATTAGCATGTATTATACTAGGATATTGTCTGTTTATTAGTACTTATAAAGCACATATTAATTGCATGACCTTATTCTACATCCCGTAATCCGTCCCTATACCTAAACTTAAAGCTACAACAACTACCTTACTATTAATAAGCAATAATTAGGAGTTTATTGAGGCGTAATTAAGAGTGAGTTAATAGTGAGAAATGGACCTTAATCTAAAAACACTGCAAAAATTGTTGGTTTAACTTAAAAAAGTAAGTTACCGGGTTGCCTTAAAATTTTGAGTTCATTGAAATCAAAAATGTCAGTTAATACAATGAAGGCGATTAGTTTAATCTACAGAAACTCAATATATTATGCTATCTGAAGCACGTTAATTATCTAAGTTGACTTGACAAAAGATGTGATAACAAATCATTAGTATTAGTATTACTTTAAAAAAGCAGCCCATTGTGCAAAGGCTGTCACACAGTGATCTGTACACCAGTATTTTTGCCCATCATCGGCATGAGCAGCCGAGACCGCAAGGTACTGTACGTGTGCCTTGGAGTTATTCAGAGATGTCTCAGTTTTGAGAAGCAGTGAGGAAACTCTAATCACGGTTTTTGGTTAACATACGATCATTTTAAACCCTGGGGTAATGTAATCCCACGTTGTCTTGTTACATGTTGTTTTTATACCTTTAGCAACGTTAAATTACCTTAAGCAATCGATTTAGCAATCGATATGATAATGAGAGCTTTGGCCAAAGTTAAAAGAGGCCTTTACGTTAAAAAGCTTGTGAAAAGCTTCCTTAAATTTCACGGTCTGCACTGAAATAGTTTTATATGATTATAATTGATTATAACAGATCATTGTTTATGATCTCAATTGTGTATATTTGTTGTGTACTGTAATAAATCATAATCTGTACTGAGATTAGTGATGTAGTTAATCAAATTAGTGGTTGATTAGTGGTCAGTTAGTCAAAACTAGATTTTGGTGATAAACTCAGGCCTCAGTTGATGACTTATTACAAAATCCTTAAAAGAACGGAGGACTTGTGCTTCCTTTTCTCTAAAATTATTGTAGTGTGATTTTAAAGGGTGAGCGAATGATAGAATTGTCGGGAATGCGACTAGAACAGATAAGACAAAGCTTTCATTTTTCTTTTGTCATTGACACGGCGTGGGTTTTTTTAGCAAGGCATGCAGCCGATTGGCTCACCATTGACTGTCTTCTCTATGACAACCGCTGTTGAGTGATGTGATGTGCTGTGCGAAGGTGTGTGGTTGAAGACACTTCCTGTGCCTCACTATTGTTCTGAATCTGCTGCTCACTTCTTAGACACTTCATGACAATTCATTCTCTTCCCCCGAGTTTTTCTTTTCAAATGTGTTGCAGGTTAACAGATGCGTCATCCATCACTGATAATAATGCGCTCTCACTATTTAAAGAACGGACGAATCAGTAAGATTCACTGAATTTAATAACTTAATGAGATGGCAAAGTGTGGTCTGTGGTTTATAATAGTCCTTTCTGCCTGCTCCACAGAGACGTTACTTCTGCTAAAAACTTCTGCCTTCCACTACTGATTTTCATCAATGCTGTTGTTTTTGAACAAACAACAATGTATTCTTTTACAGTTAAGTCCTCTGAGCAGGTTTCAGGTTCATTACAAGTTAAACTATCGATAACATCTGTGGCCTATCGTTGATTACCGCAGAAAATCATTTCAACTCGTCTTCAGTTTATAAGAACAAGCAAAAAGTGCAAAATCTAAGAACTTGTTGATAGTTAATAATTTGCAATGGATATTTAAGTTTGCATAGTTTTGGTTAAATTTGAACAAAAGTAAAGCTGATTTGGAACATTTGTTTTCTTCTGTAATCTGAGAGAAACAGGACATTCAAGTATTCAAATCAAGCCTTGGTCACATTAGCGCAATTGCAGCAAAATCTTGCTGGGATGAAATGGTCCATTGTCCACTATCAATAATGCGTTCTCTTCTTTCTTTATTAACACTGATGGTTCTGTGAAGAACATTTAACATCCACGAACACTTTCTATTCCGCTTCTTTATAGTGGAGAAAGGCGTTTTAGATGATTAAAATGTTCTTCACACTAAGAAAAAAATGGGTTTTTTTAAGAACTGTTCTTTGGGAAACAGAAACGGGTTCTTCTATGGCATTGCTGGGGAAACCCCCGTTTGGAAACTTTATTTTATTTTTTTTTAAGAGTGTGAAGTACTGCTCACACAAAAGTCAATTTCAAACTATTCTGTTGATCGACGCAGCGAATTTGCATGAAAACCTGATGCAAAGTCTGGGAAATATTTTACCTTCATGCATAATTCCAGATCACACAGATTCCCAGTGAAATTACTGGATTTCCTTGAGCAATGTTAAATGTGACCAAGAGTTTGAGTTTATCACTCAGGAACTGACTGGTTCTTTAAAAGTGGGCATTACATTCAGCACTAGAGCCAATTGGATCGGGGAGGCGGAAAGGAATATGTGAATGAATGTCATTTTTGAAGATAAACAAGACCAAGAATGTATATTTAAAAAGTAAAATAAAAGGAAATAAAGTATTTTTTGTTAAAGCATTGCACACAATTAAATACATATGTCAAAATTGTCTTTAATTTAGCCGTACAATCTCTAATTACTGCATCATTTTCTGTGGTCCACAGAGCTTAATCTATTTTAAACCTAGAACATTTCTTTAACAGTTTATAAAAGTGAGACGGAGAACATTCTTTGATCTATCCATCCATTTGTCACAGTTTTTATGCATTCATAGCTCATATATTTTCATATATTTTCTGTAAATTCACACCTGCTCTGTATACTGCATGCAAACTGTTTTTTCCTCCTCTCCCTTGTTAATATTGTGTGGTTAAGCACCCACAAGGTCAGATGTTGTGTAGATGGATGTTTATGTGACAGAAGCCATCGGTGCTACAACTGTGTCATGTACTGTTTGCCCCAGTTTCTCTTGCCATGAAACACGACATTTCTCAAACGGCACAAACCAGCGACAGTCTAACATTACAACAGCTCACAGCAAATTATCTACTCAGAATGGTCATCTCATCCGTAGGGTTGATCTGCTGTTGATTCAGCAACCGTTTGAACGGGATTATTCCTCTTTACTTTATAATACACGCACACCTTAAAAACACAAGAGAAAGTTCATCACATGAAGCTTTAGATGTTTCACATAGTCATGCCATATATAAAAAAACTCAATCGTGGAAACAAATATGACACAAAAATAATGCAATAAACATAAATTTATCATAAGATGTAACAAAACAAAAACGGGGAGAAAAACATTTTTTGAAACAGTTATTTTAATGAAAAACCATCAAATGTGAGCTGTCACAGAGTATTCAGGGGATGTAATTTATTTTTTTTTTTTAGTGTAAATTATAGCATGACTTGTTCTTTTTTACTTCCAAAAACTGTACGTTTGACAGTATTTTAAAATTGCAAGAAATGTCTCGTTAGATCTATGACATTTTCACTGTATAAAACAACATACTGATAACCAGTAAACAGTTTTTAAGGCACCAGTTAAAACGGTACTTTAATTGTTTTACAGTTAAAATGAGAGTTAATTATTATTATTTTTTTTATAGGACGAAAATGTGGATGTCAAGGCCCTCCGGGCCAAATTTAACGCTTCGCTAGAAATGGCAGGTTCCGGAGGTGGATCCGGCATCAGACCTCACCCAGTTGGTGCGCTGTCAGATTCTCTAACCAATGGAGTGCTCCGAAACAAGACTTCAACTGTGCCTCCAAGACCAGTCGTTCCTCTGAACTCTTTAAGTGAACCAAAGATGTTTCACCCGGGTCCTCAAGGAGTGTTCCCAAGACCTCCTCCCGCTCATCGAGCCCAGGAGAGTCCTAAAATGCCCCATATGGAGGTCAGTGGGCCGAGCAGAGTAAGAATGACAGGAGAATTTCTTCAGAGCAAGATGCTAAAACAGCAAAGTGACATGAAAGTGTCTTCGACTTTCAAACCGCCACTGCCGAGCCAGAGGAGCGTTTCGGAGGTAGTACCGCTAAGGAAGCCGCTTCCCAACGTCGGGCCACGACCGTCAAAACCAAAACGGCCTCCGCTTGTAAATCTGGATCACTTACGGAAAAAAGCCCCCGTTCTTCCCAAAAGACTTATCGAATCGCAATGTTTCAAAGGTAGGAGGCATTTTGAATAGAAAACAAATGCCTTTTCAATCTTTTATTACATTCACATACAAATCAGTGATAAAAATACATCACTCCTCAATAAATATTTGCATTTATTGGTCTGTATGACCTGTGATACAGGAATAATGTAATAGCCATTGTTCATGGACTTTTTCCATGACCTTTGACTTTTTTTTACTTGATATATTTGTGTTTTATCAGGACCAGCAAGACCCCCAAACAAACCCAGCTCGTTGACATCATCCTTCTCAGAATTGTGAGTAATATGTAGAGATTGACAATTTTGAAGAGAAGGGGAAGGAAACTGAAGCATAAATGTAGAATGGATCTCTGAGGTGTAAATTTTTCCATATCAATACTGTATCTCTGAAGTATAAAGAGACAATTCTGAATTGCACAACACAACACCTTCCATTCTATTGTATCGCTTTATGCGTGCATCTCACAATCTTTCACCCTGGAAGTATGTGGGTGTAAAGCACGCTCTGTAGCATTTCCTGACTCGATGCAGATTCTTATGAAACCAGCTCAGAATAGCATGTTGCATTATATATTTATCATCCCACTTTATTGTTGTTATTAGAGAGTGAAGTATGTTTGTTGTCTGATTGGCTAAATATCTGCTCTAACTCTGATTTGCATTTGTTGTACGGATCAGAAACATGTCCCCGGAGCCCGAAACCTATGATGACATCAGCTCACTCCCACCACCTCCTCCTCCACCGCCCAAGCCAAGAGGTAAACATGAAACATTTTGCAATTGGACTTTTTTGCTCGGTGGCCTTTAAAGCGGATGAAAGAATCTCATAGATTGACATTGAGCGACGTAAGCCATATCTGGAGATCAGATTATCATCGAGACTTGAGGGTGGGCTCTTTAAACTTATGCCAGTAAGAAACCACATAGAAATGCGCTAAAAAACCACAAAGCAGTGCCCTGGTGAACACTCACAACACCCTAGCACTGTGGAGGGCAAAATATTCTTTATTTGGATCCCCTTTAGCTTCCACAAAGTGGTTTCTTATCTTCCTGGGGTCCACAAATCTGTACAAAACAGAAAAATCGTACAAATAAGTAAAATGAAACTATACATCTCAGCAGTAGCAGCACATAAAACACACATCTACATATTTATAAACACATCTTCACATTTTCTTCGAAACACTTAAGTGCAATTACTCTTTCATATATTTATGGGAACCATATTCCAAGAAACAGAGCCATGATAAAACACAGTCAAAATATAATCTTGCATTCGTCTCTAATGTTGTTGTTGTTGTGTATGTGTACAGTGGGTACGGAAAGTATTCAGACCCCCTTAAATTTTTCACTCTTTGTTATATTGCAGCCATTTGCTAAAATCATTTAAGTTCATTTTTCCCTCATTAATGTACACACAGCACCCCATATTGACAGAAAAACACAGAATTCTTGACATTTTTAATTTATTTGATTTACTAAAAAAGAAAAGCTGGAAAATCACATGGTCCTAAGTATTCAGACCCTTTGCTCAGTATTTACTAGAAGCACCTTTTGATCTAATACAGCCATGAGTCTTTTTGGGAAAGATGCAACAAGTGTTTCACACCTGGATTTGGGGATCCTCTGCAATTCCTCCTTGCAGATCCTCTCCAGTTCTGTCAGGTTGGATGGTAAACGTTGGTGGACAGCCATTTTTAGGTCTCTCCAGAGATGCTCAATTGGGTTTAAGTCAGGGCTCTGGCTGGGCCATTCAAGAACAGTCAAGGAGTTGTTGTGAAGCCACTCCTTCGTTATTTTAGCTGTGTGCTTAGGGTCATTGTCTTGTTGGAAGGTAAACCTTCGGCCCAGTCTGAGGTCCTGAGCACTCTGGAGAAGGTTTTCGTCCAGGATATCCCTGTACTTGGCCACATTCATCTTTCCCTCGATTGTAACCAGTCGTCCTGTCCCTGCAGCTGAAAAACACCCCCACAGCATGATGCTGCCAACACCATGCTTCACTGTTGGGCCTGTGTTGGACAGGTGATGAGCAGTGCCTGGTTTTCTCCACACATACCGCTTAGAATTAAGACTAAAAACTTCTATCTTGGTCTCATCAGACCAGAGAATCTCATTTCTCACCATCTTGGAGTCCTTCAGGTGTTTTTTAGCAAACTCCATGCGGGCTTTCATGTGTCTTGCACTGAGGAGAGGCTTCTGTCAGGCCACTCTGCCATAAAGCCCTGACTGGTGGAGGGCTGCAGTGATGGTTGACTTTCTACAATTTTCTCCCATCTCCCGCCTGCATCTCTGGAGCTCAGCCACAGTGATCTTTGGGTTCTTCTTTACCTCTCTCACCAAGGCTCTTCTCCCCCGATAGCTCACTTTGGCCGGACGGCCAACTCTAGGAAGGGTACTGGTCATCCCAAAGGTCTTCCATTTAAAAGGATTATGGAGGCCACTGTGCTCTTAGGAACCTTAAGTGCAGCAGAAATGTTTTTGTAATCTTGACCAGATCTATGCCTTGCCACAATTCTGTCTCTGAGCTCTTCAGGCAGTTCCTTTGACCTCATGATTCTCATTTGCTCTGACATGCACTGTGAGCTGTAAGGTCTTATATAGACAGGTGTGTGGCTTTCCTAATCAAGTCCAATCAGTATAATCAAACACAACTGGACTCAAATGAAGGTGTAGAACCATCTCAAGGATGATCAGAAGAAATGGACAGCACCTGAGTTAAATATATGAGTGTCACAGCAAAGGGTCTGAATCCTTAGGACCATGTGATATTTCAGTTTTTCTTTTTTAATAAATCTGCAAAAATGTCAAATAATTCTGTGTTTTTCTGTCAATATGGGGTGCTGTGTGTACATTAATGAGGAAAATAAATGAACTTAAATGATTTTAGCAAATGGCTGCAATATAACAAAGAGTGAAAAATTTAAGGGGGTCTGAATACTTTCCGTACCCACTGTATGTGTGTGTGTGTGTTTCCTTACTATGAGAAGCAGGTAATTACAGAATTATTTCTATAAAAATACATTCACCAATACAGCATATATGTGTTCTCATGTTGCAGACTCATGGATTGACGGTTACCCTTCTCAGCACGAGGTCAGTCTGTTGGGTTATTTTTGCTTGTGTGTATGTCAGAACGAGTGAGAGCGAGTATGTGTGTTTCAGGGTCACAATGGTTACAGTGCTGTAATGCAGTCTCTAATGTGATATTTTATTGTATTGTAGGACAGCGATCAGGAAATCTATGAAGACCCAGACAAGTAAGTCATGCATTTACAAAACATTTATGATGCAAAGATCCGTCCCTACTCCACCCAGACCGTTGCCGAAACTGAACTGCAAAAACAGCTTGTTCAGAAATGTTCATAATTATGATGCCACAAACATGAACACATTAAAATGCATCCCATATACCTAAACTCATTACTTCAGACTTATGCGCCCTCCAGAAGTTTGCGTTCTGCAAGTAAACGGCGACTTGTGGTCCCATCATAAAGGGGCACAAAATCCCTTTAGACTGTTCCATGCTGCTGGAATGACCTGCCTAACTCAACCCGAGCAGCTGAGCCATTTTCAAGAAACAGCTAAAGACTTTTTCGTCAACATTTGACCCGTTAATACTGACATTTAGTGTTCTATTTTGCATATCTATTTATACGGTTTGCAGTGTGTGTGTGTGTGTGTGTGTGTACTACTCACTACTCCTAATGCGTGTCACTTTCACTTTTTATTTATTAAAAACAAACAAACAAAAAACCTGTTACGTGTACTATGCTAGACTAACTGGTACTAGTTAACTGGTAACTGGTACTAGTTATAGCACTTTCATATTGTTGCCCTATTGTTGGTTTGATTGCAA
This sequence comes from Zacco platypus, assembly GCA_038088235.1. NCBI lineage: Eukaryota > Metazoa > Chordata > Actinopteri > Cypriniformes > Xenocyprididae > Zacco > Zacco platypus. Next base: position 25,595,998 of record CM076064.1, read on the forward strand.
CTCCTCATTTGTAATTTACGTTGGATAAAAACTAAAAGTAAATGTAAAATTGCTCTGTAATAACAGATATTTATTATATTTAATATATTATATTTGCTGTCATCCAGCACTCACTCAAACTCTTAATGATGTATTAAAATTGTTAAATGTAATCTAAAGCAAGTCTAAATTAATATACATTTTTTGTTCTGTACATTATATTGTGGTGCTAAATTTATTTGTAGCGTTTAAAATGTTTGATTTCAGTTTTTAGTGTTTTATTTTTAATTTAAGTTTAAGTTCGGGGGTCAGTAAGATTTGTTTTATAAAATTAATACAGCAATGATGCATTAAATAATCAAAAGTGACAATTCTGTTCTTTTAAACTTTATATTCTTCAAAGAATCCTGAAAAAAATTATCAGTTTCCAAAAAAAAAGCAGAAAAGATGTTTTCAATATTGAAAAAAACAAGAAATCAGCATATTACAGTGATTTCTGAAGGATCATGTGGAGTAATGATGCTGAAAATTTTTGCATCACAGGAATAAAGTAAAATTTGAAATATAAAAAATGTAGTAAAATAGAAAATTTTAAATTGCAAATTTAGCAATATTACTATTTTACTACATTTTGAATCAAATAAATGCAGCCTTGGTAAACACCAGAGTTTACTTTCAGAAACAATAATATATATATATATATATATATATATATATATATATATATATAGTTTATATATTAAACCGCTTGAAATGGGTTATTGACCATGAAAATAATTACCTGCTTCCTGGTATCGACCACAATTTTAATATCGGTGCATCCCTGTACAGAAATGTTTTAAAATTTACAGAAAAATTTAAAATGTACAGTAGCAAAAATTCTGTAGACTATTTAATTGTAAGGTTATAAGATGGTCATTTAAAACTGTCATGTATAGAAATCTATAATCTATATATAAATTTGTATTGTGTATCAAAAATGCATCCATATGTTCTCACAACCTCAGACTGCAGAATTATCACTTCAATTTTAAACTTTAAAAGAAAAGTTCACCCTAAAATTAACATTTATTCTTTACTCTGACTTAATTTACTCACTCTTTCTAACAAAATGAAAGCAAACAGAGACCAGTGACAGCAAAAGAGCAGCGTGAACATTCTTCAGGGTTTCTCCTTTTCGGTTCCACTGAAGAAAGTAAGTAATGAACTGATCCTTTAAATTTGACTGTGTTTCTATATGTTGCAGACCAATTCCTACGGAGAGGCATGTATCAAAAAATATTAAAAAGGTAGAGCTGGACAAGAGAGAACTGAAGGAAAAGCAGAAGCAGGAAAACGAGTATAGAAAAAGATTCAAGGTAACAATTTTGTCTGTGTTGAGGCTAAAAAGAGACAGGATGTCATGTTCATACTCGAGTTTGTTCACACAGCTGAATGGACCTATTGAGGTGATCCACATGGCTCGTGTGAGAGAGGACTGGCAGGGCGGAAAGAATGACCTGATCGTGCGACAGGGGGAGAACGTGGAGATCATCCGTGTGAACAACAACCCTGGAGGGAAATGGCTGGCACGAAACCTGCAGGGCAACTGTAAGTCATGAGATTAAGTTCTAGCTGTGACACGATCATCAAAGCAATGCACTTACAGTGGAATTCTACTCTGTGCGGCGAGACTTTAAATCAGAAATGTGCAGCATGTAAGGGATAATCCACAGCATCTCCACGGAGTGCATTCACATTGTTTAATGCACGTCTAGCCGTGGATTATCCCACTTATACCTTGGTCATTTGCCAGCATTGATGAGTTACAGCTGTCAATGATGTTTGCAGTGCTATATATTTGACTGGAAGGGTGTTTTCGTCAGCTACGACTCGTTAGATCTAGCACAGAGATAAAGTAGTGCTATATTTATTATTTATGAATTATAATTTTTATTTGAATGAATTAGCCTATCGAGAGTGAGAGAGAGAGATGCATGTGTGAAAATCTGCTTCTTTGAAGAGTTTCTCTGCTAGCAATGAAGCTGTGAGTTTAATCGCTTCAAAAACAGCCAAGTTAACACCTCCTTGCTGAGTAATATAATGTAGTGATCTAGTAGCGAAGCTGATTAATTAATAAAAGTCTCAGGGCAGTTTCTGTGCTCCTGAATGTTTCTGTGTGCGCTCAGCATGATTTCCGATCTCTGTGTGCGCCTAAAAGAGAGTAGCGCATTAGTATAGAAAGGCGATTAGACTGACTTGGAATTAGCATTAGACAGTTTTAATGCACACCTTACAGCCAGTCAGAATCGAGTATTCAGACAGACCATGGTATATTTGAGCTGTAAATGTTGTATAATCATCCTTTGATCTTTGGGTCTGCAGTTGTAGGTGGAAGAACAGTTGTGATGTTGCCACGTAAGAGATGTTCGTCGATAAACATATTTTAACACTATTCCTGTCAGAAAATTTTGTCCTAACCCTATCCCTACCTCTAAACCTAACCCTACCCATAACTTATTCCTAAATTCAGAGGGAAATTAATCGAATTCATCTTTCCCTCGATTGTAACCAGTCGTCCTGTCCCTGCAGCTGAAAAACACCCACACAGCATGATGCTGCCACCACCATGCTTCACTGTTGGGACTGTATTGGACAGGTGATGAGCAGTGCCTGGTTTTCTCCACACATACCACTTAGAATTAAGGCCAAACAGTTCTATCTTGGTCTCATCAGACCAGAGAATCGCATTTCTCACCATCTTGGAGTCCTTCAGGTGTTTTTTAGCAAACTCCATGCGGGCTTTCATGTGTCTTGCACTGAGGAGAGGCTTCTGTCAGGCCACTCTGCCATAAAGCCCCAACTGGTGGAGGGCTGCAGTGATGGTTGACTTTCTCCAACTTTCCTAAACTTGACATGACTGCAAACTTGTCCCTCAAATCTGATTGGTTAATTTGTGAAATGACGTTCTCAGTGGAGGTCTGTGTATGTAGTTTGCCTCGATGTACCATTTCTGGTATCTTTGCCCATTCTTTGTGATTATATCACACTAGTCTCATGTTCATTTGTATTATGTTTAAGTCTTGTGGCTGTACTTTTGAAATGGTGTTTATTTCAATGTCTTTGCCCCATAGACTTCCAAGTGCATTACTTTAAACACAAATATTTGGAAAGATGAGTTGAAAAAAACTCTTTCACTAACATTATACGTTACGTAAGAATACTTACAGCTTACCTTTTTATTTTTCAATAGTCGTATTCACTCGAAATGAAATGATCTGTTTCTACTTCCATTTCGTCACGACTTTTACCTATATTTACCTACATTTTAACCCTACATTTAAAGTCTAGCTATCAACTTGGCTTGACATTTTCTTAATAACGAAAGAAAACAACAGTCGAATGTACAGAAAGTTATGAATATGTGTTACAGTTGGCTACATCAGTAACTCCTGTGTGGATGTGGATTATGAGGAAGTGAAGCGGAAAATCCGTGGTCAAGCCACCCCCTCCTTTAACCCACCTGTAGTCCAGGCCATCGACCCAGAATTTTATGATGATATCGGCTCCAGCGATCAACTGGACAGGTGAGCCTCATGTTGAGGAAAGACAAAGTCTTATATGACTCAACAGTTTTAACTCATGTTGTGTGTTTTTTTTTCTTCTCTTTGCAGCAGTTTTCACAGCGATGGTGAGTAAACGTACACAGACTCCTACTGTGTTTTCTGCTTTGGATTTCAAAGTCTTTTTTTAGAGATTTTTCTGCATTGGATTGATATTTTTGGTTCTGCTATTCTCAGATATATATGATGATGTGGACCTTGAGTTTCCTCCTCCTCCCCCAGAGATCAGGTGTCTCTTGTCTTTCATTTTTTTTCACCAATATTTAATTGAAAATGAGGCTGTGAGGGAACAGATTACTCTCTTAGAAGAAAAGTTTCTATATGGAACCTTAAAGGGTTCTGTCCAACCCGACCTCACGGGAAAACGTAAGTATTTTATGAGGTGGCGATATCGTATGAATTCAATTTATACAAAAACTTCTGATTTTCAATGGAATCTCATTATGAATGATCACCTCTAAACTTACCTGTCACTGGGGTTAAAACAGATCATATGAAAACGTACAAATGAGACCGTACAAAATGGCCACCAATTCAGCAAAACGTAAAATAGTTACGAACATTAACCCAGTAGACATTTCTCCTTATATAGAACCTTTTTGGCATAAATGGCTCTTTAAAATTGAGTCGAGTACCCCAGGGTTCTATATAGAACCCCATTTAATTTTGCCTCAAGGCCCGTTCTCACCAAGGACTATAACTATAATGATATAAGATAAAAATCCTTCTAAATAGAAAAGAATAGCACAGTCCACACCACATCTATAACAATAAAGGCACAGAGAAATCACTTTCAGAATGTTTTTTTTCCCGGCTGATGAATTATAAAAATACTGACAGCCAATCAGAATCCCTCCTGCTTTAAAGAGCTTGAGCATTTAAAGCGGCAGACATCATAAACTCCACACGTAGAAGTAACAGAACAATATCATGCTTTGGTGTGAACGCGAATATAGTTATCATTACAGTTATCGATCGTTACCATTCTTGGTGTGAACGGGCCTTTAGTGTTGATAAAAATACAAAATACATGTGAAAACAATAATAATTTAAACAACATTTGACGTGACTTAAGACCTCACAGACTCATTTTCAGTCACTAAAGGTACGGCCACATGTTGTTTGCTAAATTTTTGCAGGCGTTTCAATAGGAATCCACAGAATTTGGAATTTTGCTTGAGGGTGAAAGATTTCCCCATGCAGATTTCTGGTTTGTCACGTACACTTGTGGCATTGACCATCAGAAACGTCATACACTATTGACAGCAGACAACGGACCTATTTTTGCCTGCAAAATTTTGCAGAAATTTCACTGATGTGACCGCACCAATCGTTTTCTTTTTATTTACTGTTTTTGTCTCATGTTGTACATATGAAACATGAGCACATGAGCTTCATGTGCTTTAAACAAATGACAAACTTTCTAAATCCCATTTGAATCGTGTGTTAATGGATAACTATAGTGTAAACTACCACAGTGGAAAAAGAGAGCTTTTGTTTTAGCTTCCCTAACCTGAGGCAAGTTGCATAAACATAGCCACTAAGTTAAAAGATTAGTTCACTTTAAAATGAAAATCACCCCAAGCTTTAGAGTGCATATGACTGTCTTCTTTCTGATGAACGCGATCAGAGTTATATTAATAAATATCCTTATGTATCCAAGCTTTAAGAAAAGTATCTAACAAGATATAAAGTAAAATATCTAGCTTCCACCAGACCAGAGAATGTTGAACGTGGGTGCAGAGGGGGTGCTGGATCATTGACAGGGGGACAGGGAGAACCAAAAAAGGTTATTATTATTTTTTTACATGAATAATAAAATAAATATAAGGAAAATTCACCCACTCGATTTTGTAATACTCTCTAATTATGTAGTCCGTATGAAAAGGCGCACCATCTCCACATGCATTTGGCAACATCATCTTTGCAGCCGACTCAGAAAGCACTAGTTTATTAATAAATAATTAAAATGTCTTCTTTTTCCCCGACACTTTCATTATCACTTTGCCGGTGCTTTGAGGCAATGCTCGAGCTTGAGCGTGGAATAGGCTGTGCACCTACCTATATATATTAAAGGATATTATTATATTAATCAATTTAATATAACATGTGACTAGTTGACTAGAAAAATCTTTATTTGGGGGCAGGCCTACTTAGCACAAGGAAGCACTCCATTTTTAAAAAATGAGAGAGCGGCAAATCACGTCATTATTGCATTGCGCGCGTAAGAGTCAAATGATTTTTTTTATTATCAGCTTATTTATTAAATACAATAGACTACAGCCTGTATATAATTGATTCCAGTAAAAAAAGTCTGAGTACAGTGAAGGCTCTGAGACACAACCAACATGAAAATGTTCCTGAACAATGAATTATGATTGGCCCATGCGCCAGACCATCTTCCATATTCAACTTATGAAAAAAGCATAACTGACGTCGCATCAGTTATCAGTTAAGGCGTAGAAGCATTTTGAGAGCTTTCAACTTTTTTCGTAAGTTCAATGCGGTCCGGATAGCTAGATATTTTACTTCATAACTTATTAAATATGGATATTTTTCTTGCACACATGCATCACTTCACTTCAGAAGGCCTTTATTAACCCCCTGGAGCTGCGTGGAGTACGTTTATGATGGATAGATGCACTTTCTCGAACTTCAAACTTGTTGGTTTCGCTCACTGCCATTATGAAGCTCAAATGCGTCAGGATATTTATTAATATAACTCCGACTGTGTTCATCAGAAAAAAAGAAAGTCATGTACACCTAGGACGGCTTTTCATTTTAAGGTGAACTAATCCTTTAAGACAGTGTCTTGAGAACTAGTCTGACCAACTAGCAATTAGTTAGTCTTACTTTTCCTATATATAACTGACTTAAAAAGGTATAACCTGTCTTAAAAAAAAATTAGATGACGACGAGTCAAGTCAAGTCACCTTTACTTATATAAGAGCTTTTTACAATACAAATTGTGTCAAAGCAGCTTTACAGTAATAATTGGCAAACAATAACAGCTCCCAAAGAAAATGGTGTCATTGTCCAGCTTATTCTATATATTATTGATTCATTCCGTTGCAAAGATCAATAGTTATTAGTTTAGTTAATTTATGTATATCAGCAGTGGAGAAAACAGTGACGTAATCGTCCGGCTCAGTTCACATACAACGGCGCCAATGCAGGCATATCAAAAACACTGCTGAATATCAAGCAAGTGTCCCCAACTTAAGCAAGCCAAAGGAACCAAAACTCCAACAAAATGGAGAAAAAAACCTTGGGAGAAACCAGGCTTAGTCGGGGGGCCAGTTCTCCTCTGGCCAACAGTGAACACTTGTCCGATACTCAGGCAGAGTTACAGGTCATTAAACCGATTTGGATTCGCAACAGTCAAAATATTTAATCTAGTTCCATCTAGTTTAAGATCTTTTTAATCTTAAACCGACTATGGGACGGTTTGTTGGGATCTGTGCCACTGGATGATGAGTCGATAAGGTCTTCACAAGGGATGATCTAGTTCACACCGTCTCCGCCGACACCCCAGGGCCACGCTGCTGCCGCACACAGGCGCAGGTTCCCCATCCGGCCCGGATACGACCCGGATCCAGCCAATCATGTTAATTGGTAAACCTCGGGATAAGCAGAGAGACAAAAATCAGCGTAGACGCCATTCTTCTTCTGATGTAACGAGTACATCCGGTGTTATAGGAAGTGTTCCCGACGAGTCTGCAGTTTATGCAACTGGCCACTGGAGTTTATCAGATTTATTATTAATTATATAATAATCAAAATATGAACCATATAATGATCACAGTTTTTATTCATTAATTATTTGAAAAAAAAGCTTCTTCTGTAATATTAATACCATACGGTTTTGTTTAGCCACGATCCGAAAAAGGCCAAGCAGCAGGAGAAAGAGTTTCGAAAGAAATTTAAGGTAAATCTATCTGACTTTCATAGATTAGCTTTGATTCTTGTTGGCATGAAAAGCTTTCAGATGTCTGAAATTGTCTGAAACAGTTTGAAGGGCCCATCCGAGTTCTGTACACCATGATGGTGGACCCTAATGCCAGTTTGAAGAAGGGTGGGAACAAAGACCTGCCCGTGGTCCGTGGAGAGATTCTTGAGGTCGTACAGGAGACCAACAAGAAGCGAGTTCTGTGCCGTAACAGCGAGGGGAAATGTGAGTCACACACCACCTGCTGGAAAATATATGCTACTGAAGTTTTGCCTTCCTTCTTCAGCTGCATTAAAACCACGAGCACTGAGAAATAAAGATCTGCTTTTATCTCGATGACATAAGTATACAATAATTTATCACAATTAAATCATCTCTTTCTCTTTGCACAGATGGATATGTGCCCTTGAATTACCTTTTGCCTGAGTGTGTATTCATTTATCTAAATTCAGTAATACATTAAGTTATTTTTATGTACTATATATATATATATATATATTAAAATGCTATCCTCTGTTTTCATTTTCAGGGAGAATGATGTTTATGATGACATTGACGCCGCTTCAGGTACATCATTTTTTTCCTCCTAATTTTTTTACTTTTTAATGCTAGCTGTCGTAGTATTAAACAATGGGATGCTTTGTTTGTAATTATAAACGCAAATGAATACAAAATAATATTTTATTGTGTATTTGTTTGTTTAATGGCAGATATATATGATAATGATGACAGCTGACCTGCTTGGAGATGATGGATATCATCCATATTTAAGTGTTTTTCCCTGAGAAAGTTCATCTGTTCCCTATATGAATGAATGCTATGGTTTGAAATTTGCCTCAGGAAACTAAAGCTCAAAGCTTTGTATATTGTAGAAATAATTATTGGACGTTATAACTATTATTGTTGAAAACTATTTTGTAAAAAATGACTTGGGATGATTTTGATATTCTGTTTTCTTTTCTGATACTGGCAATCCAGCACTGTTCAAATAACAAGAAATAAAGTTTTATATTTGATTTATTTATTGGTGGTTCGTTATTCACTTTAAAACATATTTACCATGTAACTATTACAATATTGATGCCGGTCTGCCACAGACTACATCAAGTGTTTTCTTTGCCCGCACATCAGACTATGATTGACAGGTGCAGTAGACCTTGAAGCCGTCAAGTCATATAGATAAAGATATTATATACAGTATATATGAAATGTTGCTTTGACGTTTACATCTGAGGATTTGGTTAAAATTATTATGCCACTGTGGATATTTTATTTTACAACTGGTTTCAACATCAAAGATATAACATTACAAAATTCCCAACTTTTTCCTTTGTTGATAAACATTTTAATAGCAACTTTATAAGAAACTCTTTTGGTGTTGGAACCAGTCCTGCATTTAGTTCAAAATGGAGAAACCTTACAGCATATGAATATTACTCTACAAAATAAAATGTTTTTAACAAATGAAAAGAAATAATTGACAAAAAAATCCATAGACGTTGTCCTGTAACTGCATACTTTAGTATATATATTTATTAATGTTTGTGTCATGATGAGAGTCTATCCAAATGCAACTTTATTCAGAGACGTAGACAGGCAATGGTCAACTCAATAGCAAACAGAAGTAGCAGGGAAAAGGCAGACTCGTAGTAAGAATCCAGGCTAAGGTCAAAGAGGCAGGCAGATAAACATCGATAACAAGGCAGGATCAGGAAACAGGGAAACCACGCTCGGAATTGTAACACAAGGATTAGAAATACTTCGCAAAGTGGGTGTGTGTGAGTGGTGCTTTTATAGTGGTGAGATATGAATCAGGTGTCAAGGTAATGAGAAACAGCTGACAGGGTTATCAGTGACTGGGTGAGGGGCTTATGGGAAATGTAGTGTGGTGTATGGAGTCCATGATGTGAGCGGGCGACCTCTGGTGGCAGGTGAATGGAACATAACAGAGCGGATTCATTTCAGTTTGTGATAAATGTACTTTTTGTGGCAACTGATTGCCTCTGTTTTTGAAAGTTTGCAAACGTAAATATCATCATAGCTAGTTTTTTATTAACTATAAATTAAAAATAAACTATCTAAATCAAAATAGTGTTTTGATTTTCTTATTTTAATGCAGCTCAAAGTTTTAAGTACACAGTAAACCTGAATAAGTTGGCAAAACTCAAAACTGAAATTTTTAAGTTAAGGAATTCAAAGTTTAAGTTAGCAGAACTGGCAGATTTTTATTTTGTACTACTCATACATTTTATTTGTTCTTAACTTGAATTGGTTGAGTACTTTCATAGACTTGATTTAAAATGATCATGTTACTCCCATGTAAACTCATTTACTGGGGTAAATTTAGGTAGCTAAAATAGGCTAATTTAAGAAATTTTAACTTTCTAGTTAGTTAACAGAGTGTTAATAGGTAAGAATAGCACCTGCAGAATGATTTCAATGCTATAAAACACGTCCCATGCGTACTCTCAAACCAAGCCGCATGCACCGCTTGTCACCATGATGGTAGCTCTCCAAAACCCACATTAACAGAAACTCTTCTGAATTAGCATAACAAAACATTAATCACTACTAAAAACATTATAAAACACGTCATTTTAGCATTTACTCTCTCTTCCGAGTGCCATGGGCAAAGCAAGTTGGGAAATAGTAATCCCAGCCAGTTTCAGTTAAACTTAAGTTTGTATAAATTAAAAGAAATAAGTTCATAAAACTCAAAACAATGACAGTTTACTTAAAACATATGAAAGCGTAATCACGTTTTGGTGTTTGACATTAAAATATTTGATTATGGTTGATATATTTTTCAAGTTCCCGGAACTTTAGCGCAGTTATAAAAACTCAAAAAAATATTTAGTGTTAACTTAAATCTCTGATAGATGTTGAATGAACTCAAAAATAATAATTCAACTTTTTTGCACATTTTGAGTAAAATGTACTGTCAATTATAAGTTAGTGACACTGTTTGGGTGTGCATTGTCCATTTATTTATTATTTTATTTTTATTCTTTCTCTATTTCATTTCGGATTGGTTTCAAGATAGATATGACAACAAAAATTAAACAAAACTTTAAATTTGCAACATAATGACATTTTACTGTTTTATTTTTATTTATTTATTTATTTATTTATTTATTTTTAAACAAACCCCATACTTTTCAGAAGAACAAAATTACATAGTTAATCTTTTATTTATTTATTTAGTTTTATGTTTATTGCTTTTTCTAATACTGGTAAAAACTCTTTCAAATATAAAAACACAAAACAAGAAACTCATAAACAGTTAAAATTCCAAATATTTTCAAATTTATGTAACATTTATTCATATAATTCATATGTTGATTTTTTTTTTGTTGGTGTTCTTAATCGTTATTTCACATATTCCGAAATATACAAAAATTCTGTGTATCTATTGTGGACGTTTCGCAGTGTATTAAAAAAGGTCACATGACGTGATTCCCCGACACAGCTCACATCGGCTCTTGACTGCTTTGGTCTGAAGTGAACATGAATAATTTCCTGTACGAAGTCCACTAACCTAATGCAAGACTGCTGCCATAAGAATGAATTTTCTATTAGCTTAAAAAAGCCACCCGGCCTTATATGTGCTTTATATTTCTTACATTCTGAAACGTTATTAATGGATGTACCACGTCACATCTTTAGTCTGAGAAATTTACAATCGAGAAGTCTCTCCACAGGATTGCTTGTCTGCAGATGAGAATAAACTGACGAATCATGCAGAAATCAGTCGAGTCCTTCATAAATGTGCTTGAGTCATACAGAGGAAGAGATAAAGTGGTAAGTTTCATGAGAACCCTGATTATATATCAAATACAAAACATATTGGAACATTCAATGCACAATAACTTTTTCCTTTTTTAATTTGAAGTCAAAAAACAGTAGGCACTGCATTAAAAAGAGTAAAATAAATAAATAAAAGTAAGATAAATAAATTTGTATATTTTTATAATAGTAAGACAATTATGAGTAGTGCATATGGACAAACGTATGGTACATATTAACTTTTTTATTTTTAGTTTTTATGTATAACTAGTAACTGAATTAGAATAAAACAAAACTAGCAAAATAAGATGCAATCATAAACTGTAAGATAAAGCAACTTGCACTGACATTTCTTAAAATCCGTCAGTGCCATTGTTTTGCCTCAAGATGCACACCAGCAGGGTTGGGGAGTAACGAAATACAAGTAACTTAGTTACGTATTTAAAATACAAAATTTGAGTAACTATTTCATTACAGTTACATTTTAAATGGGTGATAATCAGATTACAGTTACATCTGAAAAGTGTTTTAGATTATTATTATTTGATTACTTTGAATTTTAATGTCATTTAAACAGCAATTGGTGATTCTCTGACTCTGACAGTCTGAAAAAGCGGAGTTAAGTTTCATCTACATTTTAATACTTTTAAGAGGATCATAAAAATGTTGTTATTTTTATTTAGTTCTGTCCTGAACAAGACAAAATGACTGAATTTACTGAACTGTCCTGTCATGACCTGATGATCCACGACTGTTTTCATGTTTTGTGAGTCATTTTATAATTCACTCGTCACTGCAACTTTTTCTCACAATTTGTTTTTTTCTCCCTCACAATCGTGAGTTTGCATTTCACAATTCTGACTTCTTTTTCTCACAATTGCGAGATTTAAACTCACAATTGCAAGTTTTAAAGTCAGAATAGGGAGATATAAACTCGCAATATTGAGAAAAGTCAAAATTATGAGATATTAACTCGCAATATTGAGAAAAGTCAAAATTATGAGATATAAACTTGCAATAATGACTTTTTTTCTTGCAATTGTGAATTTAGTATGTGAGTTTATATCTCATAATTCTGACTTTTCTCAATATTGCGAGTTTATATCTCATAATTCTGACTTTATAACTCACAATTGCAACTTTATATCTCATAATTCTGACTTTATAACTCACAATTGCAACTTTATATCACGCAATTCTGAGGGGAAAAAGTCAGAATTGTGAGATAAAAACTCACAATGACCTTTTTTGTGTTTGTTCCACACTTATTAGTATTCCAAAGTATTCTAAAGTATTTAGATTAAGTTACTAAACTTGAGTAATGTAACGAAATACGTTACAAATGACTTTTTAAAGCATGTATTTTGTAATCTGTAGTGAAATACATTTTAAAAGTAACATACCCAGCCCTGCACACCAGTGATGTTTTTCTCTAAGGCACGTTTATAAAAGCTACTTAAGTGTCCCAATTGAATTAAGGCCTAAGAGATTTTATAGTGCGAGACGTTTAAATCAAAATGACTGCTTAAACGAATTTACAGTGCGTTATTACTCTTTGTTAATGTCGTTGCATCATATGTGAGGAAGTAAGTAACCAGGCACATTCCTCATTCCCAGTTATCCATACATGCTGATTGTTGACATCATATGTGATGTCATCAGTGCAGAAACTGCATTGTAATTGTATTATCATTTATTTCCTCTTGGTTTAGATACGGACGCTCTGCTATGGCTCTCAGCTGGTTGGTGGAGTTCTAGCTGGAAAGAACTCTCAGTCTTCCCTGGGGAAGAGTCTCCTGCTGTTCTCCGCTCAGTTGAGTCACTGTCGAACCACACTCAGGCTCTTTGACGACCTCTCCATGCTGGCGTACTCCACGAGCTATGGGTTAGGAGCCTCGGTGAGGACGCAGGATGGCTCTGTTTAATTGAAACACTGGAGTTTTGAAAGAGAGTCTGACTTAATGGTCTTTTTTCCGTCTTCTCAGGAGAAGGACGCTTTGCTGCGCTGGATGTCAATTCTGAATAATGTAGCCGATCAGTTGTATTACCCCTGCGAGCACATCGCCTGGGCTGCTGATGCAGAGCTCATCAAAACCAAGTCTGACCGGTGGTGGGTGCTGAGCACAGGCCTGTGGGGCGCGTCACTCGTCCTCGGCGTACTCCGGTAGAGTCTGAGAACACATTGAACATTTTTTCCTTTATATCTGAGGTCAAAAAGGATGAAATCACTGCGCTCTACCGACTCAGGGTTCAAGTTTTTTTCAAGATTTACTCATTTTATTAATACTAAATTATACATTTTTGTGGGCAGTTGTGGCCTAATGGTTAGAGAGTCGGACTTCGGGTTCGAGTCTCAGTACCGGCAGGAAATGTAGGTGGGGGAGTGAAGGATCTCTCTCATTACCCACAACTGAGCTGCCCTTGAGCAAGACACCTAACCCCCAATCACTCTATGGATGCCACAACAAAAACGGCTGCCCACTGCTCCGGGTGTGTGCGTGTGTGTGTGTGTGTGTGTGTGTGTGTGTGTGTGTGTGTGTGTGTGTGTGTGTACTTGGATAAGTGAAATGCAGAGCACAAATTCTGAGTATGGGACACCATACTTGGCCACACCTCACGTCGTCGCCATATGGCAACAAATAATTTCTACTTATTTCCTTGTTATTCAGAAAAAAATACAATATATTGCATTATGGGAATTAAAAGGGCAGGCCTTAAGGTAGCCAAATATGTGCTGTTTTTAAGTCAAATGACATTCAACACCTGTTGAAGGACTCTATTAACATCTCTTCTTGAGGGGGATTTTTTTTGCAGCATCTTTGATAAGTAAATTAGATATTTTTTCTCACAAATCAACTTTGTTTAACATAGTTTTATTGTAAATTGAGAAAATATCAATATTTCCATATGTCACCACTGCACCACAGTGGAATTGCAGTAATGTATTTCCCCAATTGATCCTTCTCAAACACCCTTTAGTTACTGTTGCTATGTCCGCTCTCACGCCACAAATCATGTTCTCACGAAGTGAGAAATACGTCGTGGAGCAAAAAAGACACTGACAACGGATATTTTTTACGAAAAGGGCAAAAGGAAGAGAGCAGAGTTAGTTCTTCCATGTGATGAGAGTGAGAATGAGTTAGGGATTAAATGATAGAGCTCTAGTCATTTTTGGTTTGCATGAGTTCCAAGTATATAAATCCATCTAATTTATAAAAAGAAATACAAAAAAAATCACAATTTTATAGAAAACTACTTTTTTGACCATATTCCATTGTGGTACAGCGTTTGGCAACGTTTCCCAGTAGCTGCACGACTCAATCACTGATTACTCAACAATTACAATTAAATGTAATTTTACTTACTTATTAATGTTTTTACTCTACATTTGTTCAGTTTTGTGGGGGGATTTATTTTAAATTTATATAAATAAATGATTTTTTTTTTTTCAAAATATCAACCATTTATGTAAAACAGCAAAAATCTTTGTTTTCAGATCCATTAGATCCATCCTGATTCTGAAGAGAAAAGTGCAGAAGTGTCAAAGGTCAGGATCCGCTGACAGCAGGTGGGTGTTAAAGTTTAGCTCTGAGTGTTAATGTTCCCATATCCTCTGCCTGTTGCAGTAACACAGAGTGGCTCATTGTGTCTGATTATCAGAGAGGAGGTGTTTTCTCAGAAAGCTGCGCTCCGGAGGAAGATCAGAGGGGAAGTATTCAGTATCCTGAGCAATTTGGCAGATCTCAGCAATGCCATTCATTGGATGCCGCCTGGATTTCTGTGGGCTGGACGATTTCCTCCATGGCTGGTGGGACTGATGGGAACGGCCTCCTCTCTGATAGGTCTTCTACAGATGAGCTCCAGTGATCAAGGAGCGTGTACCTAATGCATTACACACACATCAAACCTGTTACTATGTGTAAGCAGGGTTGGGGAGTAATGAAACACAAGTAAATTAGTTACGTATTTAAAATTTGAGTGACTGTATTTCATTACAGTTACATTTTAAATGGGTGGTAATCAGATTACAGTTACATCTGAAAAGTGTTTTAGATTACCAAAGTGATTACTTTGAATTTTAATGTCATTTAAACAGCAATTGGTGATTCTCTGACTCTGACCGTCTGAAAAAGCGGAGTTAAGTTTCATCAACATTTTAATACTTTTAAGAGGATCATAAAAATGTTGTTATTTTTATTTAGTTCTGTCCTGAACAAGACAAAATGACTGAATTTATTAAAAAAAATTGCCCAACTGTCAACTGAACTGTCCTGTCATGACCTGATGATCCACGACTGTTTTCATGTTTTGTGAGTCATTTTATAATTCACTCGTCACTGCAACTTTTTCTCACAATTAGTTTTTTTCCCTCATTATTGTGAGTTTGTATTTCACAATTCTGACTTCTTTTTTTCAGAATTGCGAGATTTAAACTCACAATTGCAAGTTATAAAGTCAGAATTGGGAGATATAAACTTCCAATACTGACTTTTTTTCTTCCAATTGTGAATTTAGTTTCAGTTTATATCTCATAATTCTGACTTTTCTCAATATTGTGAGTTTATTTCTCATAATTCTGACTTTTCTCAATATTGTGAGTTTATATCTCATAATTTTGACTTTTCTCAATATTGTGAGTTTATATCTCATAATTCTGACTTTTCTCAATATTGTGAGTTTATATCTCATAATTCTGACTTTATAACTCACAATTGCAACTTTATATCACACAATTCTGAGGGAAAAAGTCATAATTGTGAGATAAAAACTTGCAATGACCTTTTTTGTGTTTGTTCCACACTTATTAGTATTCCAAAGTATTCTAAAGTATTTAGATTAAGTTACTAAACTCGAGTAATGTAACGAAATACGCTACAAATGACTTTTTAAAGCATGTATTTTGTAATCTGTAGTGAAATACATTTTAAAAGTAACCTACCCAGCCCTGTTTGTAATATGTTATTTAATAATTATGAATAACAATGTGCAATTTATACAGGCTCACTGATAAGTCTGTATTTTTAAATTCTGGTAATTTCTACACTGGTGAATAGAACACAATGTTATATTCAATTGTAGATGGATGAATGTATTTGTGAAAATATTCAATTATTTTATACAAATGATGTGAAAAATGCTTCTAGCATAGTTGCGAAATAAATGATTATTTTTTTCAAAATGTGAAGAATCCTTTCATTAAATGTTTTTTTTTTTTTTTAAAACAAGTACAATTCTGTATACCTCGTTTGAGGACACGATAGATTAGTCATGTCTTGTTGTGCCGCGCATGCGCAGTCGAGATGTTCTCAACTACGTTTAAGTTTTCGTGGAGCCGCACAAACACAGAGTAAACCCAGTAAAAGTTCTCCTTCTATACAAAATGAATGCCGTCAGTTTGTAAGGGATGTCTTACTGGAATGCGACGTCCTTTTGACCGGCTCCAACTTCCGGTCATTTAAGCGACAGGACAGGATTTGCGGGATGTTTATTGATTATTGTTGGGGATCTAGATGAAAGGTAAGCCGTTATGTTGAGGAACACTATTGCTAATTTACAAATAGATCATCAGAAATCAGAAAAATGTGGATTAATAGTGTCATGCACTTTGAACTATCCACGTACACAAAGTCAACCCAGCTGGTGTGTGTGTGTGTGTGTGTGTGTGTGTGTGTGTGTTGTCATTACACAATGCACTTTATCTTTGTTAACTGATTTACACTGATTTACCTTTCAAAAAAGTGCTGTGATTGTTCAGTGGTACAGTGATGTTTTGATGGGCACTATATGATTCCTCCATACTTCCATTTGACTTTTTTCATGCTTTTGGTGACTAACCTATTATTATTATTATTATTATTATGAAATATTAATATTAAAGATTGACTTGATGTAATCAACTTTTACTGGCGCAGTATGTTTAAAGTCATCACTTGTTTTAATCTTGCACTTTATTATCAGAGCTGGGTGGGTTACTTTTAAAATGTATTTCACTACAGATTACAAAATACATGCTTTAAAAAGTCATTTGTAACGTATTTCATTACATTACTCAAGTTTAGTAACTTAATCTAAATACTTTAGAATACTTTGGAATACTAATAAGTGTGGAACAAACACAAAAAAGGTCATTGCAAGTTTTTATCTCACAATTCTGACTTTTTCCCTCAGAATTGCGTGATATAAAGTCAGAATTATGAGATATAAACTCACAATATTGAGAAAAGTCAGAATTATGAGATATAAACTTGCAATGTTGAGAAAAGTCAGAATTATGAGATATAAACTTGCAATGTTGAGAAAAGTCAGAATTATGAGATATAAACTCGCAATATTGAGAAAACTCAGAATTATGAGATATAAACTCACATACTAAATTCACAATTGGAAGAAAAAAAGTCATTATTGCAAGTTTATATCTCCCAATTCTGACTTTATAACTTGAAATTGTGAGTTTAAATCTCGCAATTCTGAGAAAAAGAAGTCAGAATTGTGAAATACAAACTCACAATTGTGAGGGGAAAAAATAGTGAGAAAAAGTTGCAGTGACGAGTGAATTATAAAATGACTCACAAAACATGAAAACAGTCGTGGATCATCAGGTCATGACAGGACAGTTCAGTTGACAGTTGGGCAATTTTTTTTAATAAATTCAGTCATTTTGTCTTGTTCAGGACAGAACTAAATAAAAATAACAACATTTTTATGATCCTCTTAAAAGTATTAAAATGTAGATGAAACTTCACTCCGCTTTTTCAGACGGTCAGAGTCAGAGAATCACCAATTGCTGTTTAAATGACATTAAAACTCAAAGTAATCACTTTGGTAATCTAAAACACTTTTCAGATGTAACTGTAATCTGATTACCACCCATTTAAAATGTTACTGTAATGAAATACAGTCACTCAAATTTTGTATTTTAAATGCGTAACTAAGTTACTTGTATTTCGTTACTCCCAAACCCTGTTTATTAATCTGTTATCTAGGTTGCTTTACATGGATCGAGGCTCTTCTGGAAACATGAATGGTTTTTAAGGGTGCTTATGCAAAGAATTACAATGGCAGACGATTTTCTCTACAATGGACGTTTGGAGTTGGAACCGAGTTCCCAAATTGCTGCTTATGATTCCTCCAACTCTCAAACCGAAGCTTCATCCCAGAGTGCACATCCCGATGGCTCGGATTACTCGACTAACCCTCCTGAATCCACAAATGTTCTCCGTGAAAATCTACAGAGCCCCGAGTTGGAGGATCTGGATTCCTATAACCCAATCGAGCCCCCACCACTGGACTGGAGGTCCGACTCCTCCAGTGAGGCCGGTTTGGCTGTAGAACTTGAAAGCTGTTCGGTGGGAGATTTTGAGGCTCCTGGATATTTCAACGCAGAGTTGAATGAAGATACAATGTCTGCAGTAAGTGATTACGGAGCTCAAGACTCCAGCGACGCTTCTGACAAAACCGAAGGGATTTCGTCTCAAGACATGAGCAAGCCCGAAATTAGTGTTTTTCAAAAACAAGATGAGCAAAGAGAAAGAAAAGAGAATTACGCAGAGGATAGAGATAGAAAATCGCAGAATCCAGATATAAGGGAAGGGAAACGCAAAGAAGAAAATACGAAACACGACATTGACCACTCACACATTCAAAGTCTTCTCACTCAACTGCATCTTTTTCACTGCGCAACTCCTTTTGATAATCCCGCCCACTGCACACCTGGTGACTCAGCCAATCACAGCGCTCTGCATAATTCAGCGGATGGCGCTGCGTCCTCCCAAGAGCTCGAGTTTGGTGTCCAATCCGCATGTGCAGATGCAGACAGGAACATCCCTGAAGCTTTGCTCTTCTCACACGAGTATCAGAAAGACCTTCTGCAGCTGCTCGAGGACCCAGAGCCTGAGGAACCCAGAACGGGTCCTCTGTTCGTTCACACACCCCTGGTGACCCCTGAGCATCAGTCAGGTCTCAGAAGGCAGAGCAGTGATGCCGATGAGATGATCTCCATATCTCACAGCGAGGATGCTTGGCACAGACACCTGCAGGATGAGCTGTTGGTCTCAGGAATCACAGAGGAGGATCAGTGGACGGCGTCTGAAGGGCTGAACGTGGATCAGTCTGTCTCTCCAAACAATGATCTGGTGAGTTTGTAGTGCTTTTTAATTGTTGTTACGTTTTAAAGCAGGTGTGTGTATTTCTACTTAACATCTCAGATGTTTGACCATTGCTTGACAGAAAAGCTCATTTAAAGCATTTTAAAGCACGGCTGAATCTATGGATGCCCGTTTCCGCCATAGAATAAAAAATAAAGGTAATTGTGACTTTATTTATATATATTTTATAACAATTTTGTTTATCTCGCTATTTTAAATGAATGAAATCTCATAATTCAAACTTTATTTCTCAGAATTGCATGTATATAGCACAGAATTCTTGCAGTTTTCTCAAACTTCAGATTTCTTTTCGTTGAATTCTGAGATTATATACCTTTTTAAAGGGTTCGTTCACCCAAAAAATGAAAATTCTGTCATTTATTACTCAACCTCATGTCGTTCCACCATCGTTCATCTTCAGAACGCAAATTAAGACATTTTTGATGAAATCCGAGAGCTGAGTCGTTCATAGACAGCACTTTCAAGGTCAGGAAAGGTACTAAAGACGTTGTTAAAGAAGTCCATGTGACTGTAGTGGTTCAACCTTAAATTTTATGAAGCGATGAGAATACTTTTTGTGCGCAAAAACAAAAATAACGACTTTATTCAACAATATCTTCTGTTCTGTGTCATTCTCTTACGCTGTTTATGTTCAGCGCTTCCAAGTTCTGTGTCAGAATGCTGACCCGTTATTGGCCGGCTCCTGTGTCAGCATCTCATGCATGCGTTGTGCTGCTCACGTGAACCGCTTCGGCCAATACTCAAGCGGTGTTCTGACATAGAACCTGACAGTGCTGAACGTAAACGGCATACGAGAATGACATGAGTCATGTGGCCTGTACCATGAAGCCTAGCTAGCCTGTTAAATTTCAGATTAGTTTGTGCCAATCCTGGGTTTTAGATACCATGAAAGTGACTTTTAGCAGTGTTCATCACCATAGTAACTTACGCTCCAAGGCAAATGTGCTCTGGGGCAGGTCCGAAATTGGACCAATCAGATGTGAGCAAAGTGACACTGACACATCGAAGTCACTCCCCCAGTTTCTCTTCCTCCAAATTAAAGGTCACTATATCGTAATAACAAATATTTAACAATGACATTGTCTGGCTTTAATGATAATTAGAATTATTTTAGGATTTATATATAATAACTATATGATGTACAGGTGCATTTCAAATTAATTTATTTCAGTAATTCAACTCAAATTGTGAAACTTGTGTATTAAATAAGTTCAGTGCACACAGACTGAAGTAGTTTAAGTCTTTGGTTCTTTTAATTGTGATGATTTTGGCTCACATTTAACAAAAACCCACCAATTAGAATTTAGAATTTAAATTAGAATAATTTAGAATACTTCATAAGACCATTAAAAAAATTTTAAAAAACATTTTTAGTGAATTGTTGGCCTTCTGGAAAGTATGTTCATTTACTGAAACTACTTCAGTCTGTGTGCATTGACTTTATTTAATACACAATTTTCACAATTTGAGTTGAACCAAGTCTTTCATGCACAAGTATTTTCTTTAGTGTAAAGGCGTTTAAATTCATAGTTTTAGATATGTGTTTAGACACATATTTGATTTTCTTTTGTCTTTTAACAGGAAGCTGAGACACAGCCGGCTTATAAGAATGGTATGAAACTCAATATAAAGTATTGCCCAATTGTAATTATTTTCATAGCTTTTGTGATGTAGATGGTCATTTTGTTGTTGTTATTCTAAGTGCCTGGACCATGTGACCCTGAAGACCTCCTGGATGGGGTGATCTTTGGAGCTAAATATCTTGGATCTACACAATTACAGTCTGAGAAAAATCCCTCTACCAACGCCCGGATGGCCCAGGCACAGGAAGCTATGGATCGAATCAAGGTCGAAAAATCTTATTTATTTTTTAAAAAAGTTCTGTTGGCCAAAGATAAAGATTATTTTTGCAGACCACTGTTATGAATTTAAAATGATTAATTTATCCATTTATTAATTTTAAAAGCATAATTTTGCATCTGTTATTTAATATTTGTTTTAAAATAATGTTTAAATATTATTATTTGTTATACATTTTACACTTTTCTTCAACAAATGTTTTCATTAAAGTTTTTCATAAAAATTTTTCAGCTATTTTAATTAATCGGGAACTTCAAGACAGCAGCAAAAACTTAATACGAACGGCATATAAAAAAATCACTGATTGTTTTTTTTAATGTTCATTAAAAATATTAGTAGCAGGTTTACTTGGACCAATAAGGAACCGCCCACAACATTGTGGTTTTACACGGGCAACCGAAACTTATGCTTTCTTCAAAAATTCTATAAATCTAGTTTGATAGTATTAATATGGCTAATACAACAGCAGATCTGAGATTGTGTCATAAATGTACACGTGTGCATTTGTATAACATCTAGGCACCTGAAGGAGAGTCTCAGCCTATGACAGAGGTGGATCTGTTCATTTCCACACAGAGAATCAAAGTACTGAGTGCCGACACACAGGTTAGACAAAAAACATACCTGACAGTCCCTCTTTTGTTCTGTGAGTGCTGTCTTTTCTGATATTTGTCTCATTTCTCTCATGCTTCCAGGAGGCCATGATGGACCATTCTCTGCAGATGATTTCATACATAGCGGACATTGGGAAGATTGTGGTTTTGATGGCCCGCAGGAAGCCAGCCAATCACAAATCGGCGGACTCAGCCGCTAGCTCTGCAGCACCACCGAAGAAGTGCTGGATGATCTGCCACGTCTTTTCTTCAGAGGACGTGAGTCAAATATTCACATGCATTCAATTAGAAGACGCTTCTTTTGTCCAAAGCGACTTACAGTTGAGGAATACAACAAGCGATTCATCTAAAGAAGGCAATAAACAAGAGAAGTGAATACAAAGTTTCAGTCGTTGCTAAAGATATAGTACAAGCTAGAACAGGGAGACATTAAGGAATAGTAAACGCATAGAGGAGACTTGAAGATGAACGAAGGTCTTACAGGTTTGGAACGACATGAGGGTGAGTAATTAATGACAGAAATTTCATTTTTGGTGAAAAAATATTGAAAATTGTGAGCGTTTATGCTGTCCGGATGGTGTCTAAAAGATCATTCCATTAGCAAGGAACAATGACCAACTGACCTTCAGAGACCACATCTCAAAGACGGCGCGGTCATGCAGATTTGCACTTCACAACATCAGGAAAATTCGGCCCTTCCTGACTGAGCATGCAACACAACTTCTTGTCCAGGCCCTGGTCACTTCAAGGCTTGATTACTGCAATGCTCTTCTGGCTGGTCTGCCGTCAAGTGCAATCAAACCTCTTCAAATGATCCAGAATGCTGCTGCACGTCTGGTCTTCAACGAGCCTAAGAGAGCCCACGTCACGCCCCTCTTCATCTCTCTGCACTGGCTACCCCTCGCTGCTCGCATCAAGTTCAAGGCGCTGATGTTTGCTTACAGATCCACCACAGGCTCTGCACCTTCTTACCTCCACACACTGCTACAACGCTACGTCCCCACCAGAAGCCTGCGATCACTAAAGGAACGAAGGCTTGTGGTACCGTCACAGAGAGGCACAAAATCACTCTCCAGAACATTCTCCTTCACTGCTCCCTGCTGGTGGAATGATCTCCCTACTTTCATCAGGAACGCAGATTCCCTGGCAATATTCAAGAGACAGCTGAAAACTCATCTCTTCCGTGAACACTTAATCCCCTCATAAAAAAAACAAAACAAAAAAAAAACCCTATCCTTCCCTTTTCCCTTCCTACTCTAGCTTATGGTACTGAGCAATGTATGAAACTTAATTAATTAATTAATTAATTTAATTTATTGTCATTGTAATAATACAACGAAATTACAATAGAGCTTCACACGACATCGAAATAAAGTGCATGATCATCAATGGCACAGTACATCAGCATAACACAGCACATCTACAATTTTCACTATAACATGTAGCAGCAATATTTCAATAAGAATATGAATAATAAATATGTATCAATGTGTATAATTATGTGTACTGCAGCAATGCAGTCCAGATCTCAAATATACCAATTATTAAAGAATAATGCATGGATACCAGTTAAGTGAGTGGAGAGGGGAGAGGGGGACAATGTTTGTTCAGCAATCTGACTGCCTGGTGATAAAAGCTTTTAACCCTTCTGGTGGTTCTGGCTCGGAGGGACCTGTACCTCCTTCCTGAGGGCAATAGATGAAACAGGCTGTATGCTGGGTGGAACCGGTCTCTTATGATGTTAAGCGACCTACGCAGGGAGCGGGAGGTGTACACAGTAAAAATCTCCGGGAGGACAGTCCCGATAATTTTACCGGCCGTTTTCACCACTCGCTGGATCATCTGCTGTTCAGCTATAGTGCAGCTAGAAAACCACACTAACAGTCCGTAAGTCAGCACACTTAGAATTGCACAGTTGTAAAAGTTTATCAAGAGCCTCTGCGGAAGTTTGGCTCTCTTTAACTTCCTCAGGTAGAAGAGTCTTTTCTGGGCCTTCCCAGCAGCTGAAATGGTGTTGTTGCCCCAAGACAAATCCTCAGACACCATGAGACCAAGGAATTTGAAACTGCTCACCCTCTCTACCATCTCTCCATTTATATAGAGAGGTAAATAACCAGGGTGATTCGATTTGCGAAAGTCAACTATGATTTCCTTTGTTTTTTTGGTATTGAGAGCCAGACTATGTGTTTTACACCACTCTGCCAGTAGCTCAATCTCTTCCCTGTATGCCGTCTCATTGCTGTTTGTTATGAGGCCTAACATGGTTGTGTCGTCTGCAAATTTAATGATGTAATTAGTAGGGAAAAAAGCAGAACAGTCATATGTGTAAAGTGTAGAGTAGTGGACTAAGCACGCAACCCTGAGGGGCACAAGTGTTGATAAATGGGGTTTTTGAAACGTGCCCACCTATTTTCACACACTGAGAACGATTACTCAAAAAGTCCAATATCCAGTTGCAGAAAGAGTTGTCCAGTCCGAGGTTGTGTAGTTTCAGCAGTAGTATGTTTGGCTGAATTGTATTAAAGGCCGAACTAAAGTCAATAAAAAGCAGCCTTGCATAGGTGTTTTTGTGCTCCAGATGTTCCAGAAGAATGTGAAGTGCAATAGCAATAGCATCCTCTGTTGATCTGTTCTTACGGTAAGCAAACTGGTACTGGTCAATAGCCGGTGGCAGGGCCTTTTTTTAAATGTCTCATGAACAACCGCTCCAGGCACTTGGCAGGAATCGGTGTAAGTGCCACAGGCCTGTAGTCATTCAGGCATGTGACATTGGCTTGCTTAGGTACAGGAATAACTGTTGCTGTAAACTTGTATTGCGAGCACTTCCTGTGCCTATTTGCCAATTCATGAATAATCGCTTGTTTGTTTTCCTCACTTGTAAGTCGCTTTGGATAAAAGTGTCTGCTAAATGACTAAATGGAACAGTGAACGAAAACATCCTTCATAGTGATTTTGTACCTCTCTGTGATGGAGCCATAAGCCAAGGAGATGTAGACTCATAGGAGAGTGCAGAGCCCATGGCTATTCTGTTGGCAAGCACCAACGTCTATGCGAGCCACAAGCAGACGCCAGTGTAGAGAGATAAACAGAGGTGTGACTTGGGATCTCTTGGGCTCAGTTTTGATTGCAGATATTGGAATTCATTCTCAAATGTTGCATATGTGTGATGTCCTCCTACAAGAAGTTCCATTGTCATTATTATAGAGTTTTTATTATGCATTTACACATAAAGATGTCTTTTGAGATTTTAACTTGATCTAACTTTCATAATTTCTTACTCCTCATGTGTGTCTTCTTTAGGCTCAGATCATTGCACAGGCCATTGGTCAGGCTTTTGGCGTTGCATACCAGCAGTTTCTGTACACTAACGGAATTAAAGCTAGTGATCTGAGGCCAGGCGAGTACAGCGATTACCTTGGCACGCAGGAACTTTATAATGGAGACCTGGTTCACTTTTCTCGCTCTGAAAACATCAGAGAGGTGAGGATGTCTTCCCTTCATTGTGGATCTTTGCTTAAAGCTATTGGTTTGAACGAGCAACTTTTTTGTGGGCGATAAACCGGTGGACATTATAAACCGCTAGAAATTTGTCAAATGGTAGAGATTTTGGATTACAGTCTCTGTGGTGGTTATGCTCACGTGACTTTGCACGAAAGATTGTCATTTGAATACATTTTTAAGACTTGTAGTTTAAAAACGTGTGATTTTGAACCATTTAAGCACAATAAGCAGCGAAAGATAACCAATTTCGATATATCCTCGAGCTGCCTGATAGAGGTGGACAATATGACCAAAATCTTACATCACGATAGAAGTAATTTTATATCACGATAATGATATATATCACAATATAGTTATTTTTGCTTTAAATTTGGTTTTTGCATCAAAATTTTTCATAGTTTTCATAATTTCATAATTGTTATCACCAAAAAAACTCTTAAGCTTCCTGTAGACAAGTAAACAATGATAAAGAAAGAGCAAAGAAAACAAACTACAATAGAACAAAGACACAATTGAAATGGACCTACCTGAAAAACTTCAAGCAGTATAAATACTGCATGAATGTATAAAGTGATCAAATGTTTAAAACAGCGATGCACAGTCTTTACTGTGCAAATTAAATATATATCTATTCTTATTAAAGTTACAAAAGCAAACAGTGAAAGATTTTCTCTCTTGTTGTTTGATTAGCATTAACAATGACAGCAAGTAAGATCCATTTTACTCATGCCTTGTCTTTCTCAACTCTACATTTTATTTTAAGACATAAATGGCTTTTCTTACTTGCAAATACATAGTCACTTTGACACATAAATATATGTATTTATCCGTTCAAGCCCAATTAGTCAGCAAAAAGCACTCCGTTCAGTCCTCACACGCTCTGAGCTGCGGCTACATGTCGTGCGTCTCTAGACAGCACTGAGAAACAGTCTCTCAGAGAGCATGCATATACTGAAATGAGTTGTCTTTCGCTGGTAATTGTGCTTCAATGGTTTAAAACCACTTGTTTTTAAACTGCAATACTTAAACACATGCAAACAATAAGCTTTCATGACCACGCCGAGCAGCAACGTCACGTGAGTTACCTGCGATAGAGATGATAGTTCAAAACTGGTTAATCGTGTGCACATCTAAAGCCGCTGCTCATGCAGGATATGAGTACTGAACAGAGTTCTTTTTGCCACCTTATTGTTATTAAAAGGTCAAATTCACTTCGAAAATCCCATATTTGTAAGTATCCTCATAAAAGACTGGGAGTAAGTTTGTTTTGTTTTGTTTTGTTTTACTTATGTTAGTTAGGCTGGTATTATATATATATATATATATATATATATATATATATATATAATATTTATTTATTTATATATATATATATATATATATATATATATATAATATTTATTTATTTATATGTATGTATGTATATATATATATATATATATATAATATTAATATTTATATTTATTATGAAATTTATTTTAAAAAAAATCTTAATTGAAAGCTAAATTAACTATATAGGGATATATCGTTATTATGACATAAAATGACTAATTTTGTAATATTAGTCCATCCTATTGTAATAGTAATTTTGTAATATTATATAAGATTTTGGTCTTATTGCTCACCCCTAGCTAGATAGCATGAATAATAATAATAAAAAAAAAACATTCTCCTGTTTTTATTTTTAGGTGTGCATATCAAAAAAGGCAGGAGAGATATTAGGCGTTGCTATTGTAGAGTCTGGCTGGGGCTCTATCTTGCCGACAGTGGTGGTAGCCAACCTGCTGCACGGCGGCCCTGCGGAACGTTCCGGCGAGCTGAGCATCGGAGATCGCATCATGTCTGTTAATGGCACCAGTCTGGTGGGCCTCCCCATCGCCACTTGCCAAAGTATCATACGAGTAAGACCAACCAGAGATTAAGCATAACACAACAATTAAAACTCTGCATCTTGTGCCAAAATGTTGATCTTTTGTTTTCGCCAGGATTTAAAGAACCTGTCGATGATAAAGCTCAGCATCGTTCACTGTCCACCTGTCACCATGGCGATCATTAAGCGTCCAGACCCCAAGTATCAGCTGGGCTTCAGCGTGGAGGATGGGATTGTAAGCAACTGTTTACAACACTATGTTGTATTGAGTATATGATATTCTGTTTCTGTTAACATGACTTCTGCAATAGATTTGCAGTTTAATGAGGGGTGGAATAGCTGAGCGGGGCGGCATTCGAGTTGGTCATCGTATCATTGAGATCAATGGACAGAGTGTCGTTGCTACACCTCACGAGAAGATCATCCACATCCTGTCCAGTGCTGTAGGAGAGGTAGGATATTTTACATTTACATTTACATTTAGTCGTTTTTATCCAAACTAAATGTAAATGACTAGTCGTGGCCTAATGGTGAGGTAAACACCTAGATATTTTATGTTGTGCAATGTATACCACAACAAGAATGATTAAAAAAAAACTTCTTGAACTTTGAATAAGATCATTCAGATGAACACGTTCCAAAACATCTGTCTTAAATCGGATTTCAAACCAAATATGGATGTTTAAAAATAAATAAATAAATAAATAAATAAATAAAAAACTTTCACCGGTATTGCTTTTTTTCCCTGGTTTTTAAATTCTATATTACAATTAATAATTTAATAAAATACATATTTCAATATTTTGAGTAATATTTAAAAAGTTAAAGGGATTGTTCAACCAAAAATGAAACTTCTGTCATTAATTACTCGTTTCCTCATATTCCTCACACCCGTAAGATCTTTGATCATCTTCGAAGACAAATTAAGATATTTTTGATGGAATCCCAAAGGGTTTTTTTTGTCCTCCGTTGAAAGCAATGAAATTACCGTCAATCGAGGTCCAGAAAATTAGTAAAAACATTGTTGAACTAGTCAACGTGACTACAGTGGTTCAACCTTAATGTTATGAAGCGATGAGAATAATTTTTGTGCAAAAATAATGACTTTATTCAATAAATTCGTCTCTCCCGTCATTCTGCTGCGTTATTTACGTCTGAACGCGGGCTCAGTATCAGCCGGCTCTGATCACGTGAGCAGCACGAAGCATGCGTGTGATGCTGACGCAGCGGCCAGCCAATCCTGAGCCGGTGTTCGGATGAAGAACCTGGAAGCGCTGCAACGTTAACAGCGTGTGACGTGTTCACAATTGCTTAACCTGATCAGATTTCAATCGGTTTTGGACTGACAGTCTGAACATGGCCAAAAACACTTTTAACATGACATGAAATGATCAATATAACCAATAGATCCAAAAGAACCATCTTTGGCCTAATGGTGAGGGAGTCGGGCTTGTAACCTGAAGGTTGCTTGTTCGATTCCCACACCGGCAGGAATTGAAGGTGGGGATTGTGAATGAACAGCACTCTCTCCACCTTTGATACCATGACTAAAGTCCTTGAGCAAGACACCAAACATCTTACATCTAACATTTGACATCTTACTCGAGATATGTTGGTTCCAAAAACGCATCAGGGAGTAAGTTCAACTAACCCAGAGTATGTTCATAACACACAAGACCTTCTCAACCGAGCCACGAATCGATGATTCACCATGGAAACAGACGCTGAGAAAAAGCATGCCATTCTACTTCCTCCTTCTTTTGTTTAATGGCGATTTACATAACCTACTTAGTGCACATCGCCACCTATCTGGTGGTTGTGTAATCATTTTTTCAATCGTTTATTGAATAAGTAATCTTTATTCACTGAGAATAAGAATTATATTGTTCGTTTGATGCTAAATATTTAATAAGATATCACATATGTATTTTATTATAGAAATTATAGAATAGTAAACGTCCTGTTATAAAAAGGAAAAAAGCAGATCCATGTGTGAGATTACAATAAAATAAATACATATATTATATTAACGTTTAAACATTATAATAGTGCTTTATACTTATATATATATATAAAGCTTTTATACATATATGTACTTATGTATTGTATAATATTAAATATATATATATATATATATATATATATATCTAATAAATGCATATATATATGTATATTTTATTTATATATATATATATATATATAAAATAAAAAACAGTTACTATGTAACAAATTTAAAAATGTAGTTACCTTAATAAAACTATATTCATCAAATAACACACATCTGAATACCTCTAACTAACCCTGGATCATGAGCTGCTCCGGATCTTGTTATGTTCAGAGAGTAAGTTGCTATGGTTACTTACTTACCCTGAAAGTTACCTCTGTTTTTGGAACCGAAAGTTGAGGTTATCAGCTTACTTACTCTAAAACATATCTGGCTATGTCACATAACCTGCTTTCTGGAACACCCCCCAGACGGTTTCCAGTTATGACATTACGATTACTTGGATGGATCGTTCACAATAAGGGCTATAAATTTAAAAAATATAAAGGGTGACTTTTAATTAGTAACAAACATTTTTATCTCATTTGTAACAGATTCATCTGAAGACCATGCCAACATCAACCTACCGTCTCCTGACTGGCCTAGATCAGCCCGTGTTCCTCTAGGAGGCGGATCTCCTCAGGTTCTCTCGGTCTCATGCAAATTTACCCCTGAACACTTGACTGATGTGTAGAGAAATTCTTTTATTTAAACTCTGTCCTTTAGCAGATGTATTAAAGCTGAACAGTGTAAAATGTTATAAAGATCACGGACTTCGATTTTAAAGCTGTTTTTAGAGCTGGTTGGCATGTGTTTTTGCTCTCGCTGCCAAGGTGCCTGAAGACACCGACTATGCATTAGAATCCACCCTCAAAATGAACCTTAAATTATCTTGAGCCTTCCATCTCAAGCGTCCAGCACTTCTGCAATATCTCATTACGGATTTGATGTTCAGTGCTTTCTAATGGTTTACATGCTCTTTACAGAGCTCAAGACTTAGTGCCTGCGAAAAAGAATGGACCTTGGTTGTTTTTGCTATATAGACAGAGGTATATTTTAATAACTGCTGTACTGGATGTTTATTAAAGATACATAAAGACATTCTCTCTTGCTTGGTGTGTTTAATTGTTGTTGAGGTATTTAATGTTTTTTTTATGTTTTAACTATTTTATTATATTCTTATTTATTATATATTTTGGGCAGGATACATGCAGAATTATAAGATACATGAAAAAAAGTAACAATTATTACATTTCCAGGCAGGCTCAGGGTACAGGTGCCGGAAATTGCGCAGGGCTTATGTAAAGTCTAAATGGGCGGGCGCTAAATGAACACGAAGCAAATGATTGGCTGAACGTTCTGAATGCGGCGCTCTCTATTGGTTACAAGCTCAATGTGGTTTCAGTGTTTTGATTGCAAGCCCCGCCCATGTTGTGCTTCCTCACTGTGATCTTGTAACACCGGCGCGCGCACGGCAGCGAACTGCAGAACGACAGCTAAATTCATGAAGCTAAGTGGATAAAACGAAAGGTAACAACATTCTACCCGTGTTTATTGTCTTGTTTGTGTTGTTTATAGACATTAGTCGTGAAAGTTAAAGCTACAGTACTGTGAATTATTCGAGATAGGACCTGCGGTGAACGGTTCATTAAAAATGAATGACTGAATTATTATATCCGGTTATGTATTCTGTATTATAGAGCACTGTAAGGAAAACTAGTAAAAGATTTCTAAAATGCGTAGAGTACACCGCTCAAACGAGGCCTTATTGTTAAATAGGCCTATAATATATTTTAAAAATGTAATGTTTTGTTTATTGTATCCATAATGAGTGTGCAAATAATTGCAATAAACAATATAATTGTGTAGGTAACTCAAATTTTTAATGTTTTGTTCAAACAGAAGCAGCCCATTATAATTTCAGTCATTACATTAACCGTCTCTCTGTCTTACACAAGCATGTGCTGTATTTTTCTGTGCCCATTTTGGAGGAGATTTATTTGACTTGTCTCAGTTAAGCCAATTAGCATAATGAGGATTTGAAGAAAAGGACGTGACAGTCAGAGCTCAAGAGATCATGTCTTTTTAACTTTTAACAGCTCATTTAAAGTGGTTTGTTAAGAATGTTGTATGTATGTATAGCTCCAATTTGATATATTCAAATCATATTCAAATCACACAATTTGAGAGCCACATTCGAAACTTTTCATAGAATATATACATGCACAATCCCTATTGAGTACAGTTATGGTACTTTTACAATTCGGAGCTTCCGGGGGGTGTTCCAGAAAGCAGGTTATGTGACATAGCCAGATATGTTTTGAGTAAGTATCGGCTGATAACCTCAACTTTCAGTTCCAAAAACTGAGGTAACTTTCAGGTTATGTTAGTAGCCATAGCAACTTACTCTCTGAACATAACCTGATTGGGTTAGTTTGCGTAAGAGGTATTCAAATGTGTTATTTAATTAATATAGTTATATATAATACAAATTTGTTATATAGTTGCATTATTTAAAAATATAGTTATATTTAGTTATATATATATATATATATATACTATTATAATGTTTAAATGTCTATTCAATTCTAATATATGTATTTATTTAATTGTAATCTCACACATAGATCTGCTTTTCTATATTATAATTTCTATAATAAAATACATACAGCTCTAGAAAAAATTAAGAGACCACTGCAAAATTATCAGTTTCTCTGGGTTTACTATTTATAGGTATGTGTTTGGGTAAAATTAACATTTTTGTTTTATTCTATAAACTACTGACATTTTTCCCAAATTCCAAATAAAAATATTGTAATTTAGAGCATTTATTTGCCAAAAGCAACAACTGGTCAAAATAACAAAAAATATGCAGTGGTCTCTTAATTTTTTCCAGAGCTGTATGTGATATCTTATTAAATATTTAGCATCAAATGAACAATATAATTCTTATTCTTAGTGAATAAAGATTACTTATTCAATAAAACGATTGAAAAAATGATTACACAACGACTAAATAGGTAGCGATGTGCACTAAGTAAGTTATGTAAATTAAAAGAAACAGAAGGAAGTAGAATGGCGTGCTTTTTCTCAGCGTCTGTTTCCACGGTGAATCATCGATTCGTCACTTGGTTGAGAATGTCTTGTGTGTTAACCGGGAACATACTCTGGGTTAGTTGAACTTACTCCCGGATGCGTTTCTGGAACCAGCATATCTCGAGTAAGTAAGGTTTGGGTTAATCAACCCAGAGTTCAGGGTTAATGTGACGGTAAGTTAACCTGCTTTCTGGAACACCCCCCAGTCACCATTAACTTTAATTGTTTCATTTTTGTAAACATTCAGTGTGAAATGTCTTGCATATTATCTCCTTTTGTCTTCCACAGAAGAAGTCTCTTTTTTGAATAAAAAAAGCTTCTCGGCTTATAGTGTAAAGTTGTATATGTCATTGAATTTGCATGGTGGAAGAATAGAATCTTTTTTTGTTGTTGTTGTAGGTTTCCTCTGTTACCATGGCTGCATAGTTCTGTGCTGTCCATCATGGCCATTGGAACGCAGCTCTATCTGCTGCTCTGGAAAAACTTCACGTACCGCAGGAGAAACAAGGTGTCTTTACTCCTCCAGCCGCAAAACACCACGACTCTCTGTTAAACGCTCCACAGTCTTTATAGTGTGAGGAATGCCGTCAAACATTCTCTCTTTTTTTCTTTCCTTACAGGTCCAACTGATTATTGAACTTCTGTGGCCGCTCTTCCTCTTCCTCATCCTCATTGCTGTCCGGCAATCACACCCGCCGTATAAACAGAGCCAGTGTAAGTGACGCCCTGTGAGCGTGAGTGTTGCCCTCCTCTTTTGGCAGGTGGCATGGAAGCAAAGCTGATTAGCTACACTGAAATTCAGGACATTGTTGAGCCCTTGTGACTTTGTTTATAATCTTGACCTTTCTGACGGCTCACCTGAAGAAAATTCAGTCACAGTGACATGATGAATTTTTTAAATAAATGAAATGAATGTTACTGTGTGTCTCTGCAGGACTGTTGCACTTTTAAGATATTGTAGGTGATTGAAGACGTGGGTTTATTTGCCCAGAAACACGAGGTGCTATCAGAACATTGCTCTTCTTAAACATCCCAACCAGGAAAACACAGCAATACAAGCTTGTTAGACATCACCTTTAAGTGTCCATCCTATTGAAGCCCATTTTAACTTCAGAGTTTGAGAAAAAAGGAGTATGCGATTGTATATTTTTAGTTTGTGACTTTATATCCCACAATTATGACATTATTTCTTATTTTAAAATACATTTTCATGAA
This sequence comes from Zacco platypus, assembly GCA_038088235.1. Classification (NCBI taxonomy): domain Eukaryota; kingdom Metazoa; phylum Chordata; class Actinopteri; order Cypriniformes; family Xenocyprididae; genus Zacco; species Zacco platypus. The sequence continues at coordinate 25,629,679 of CM076064.1, forward strand.
TTAAAATTGTCTGAATATGATGTAGAAATTAGGTTCCATCTAGTTAGTCACCATGAAGTTCAAATTTACATTTTTTTTTTATTATTTGTTAATGTATTACTGCAGTATTTATTATAAATGACTTGAGCATGTCATGTTTTAAGAGTTTCAATCGATCAAGAACATGAAGCTGCATCTCCTCTCTGATGATGATGATGATGATGATGCAGAGTTTGAGTCCTTTCCCTCCCTCCACATGTCACTTACAGGAAACGATCACAGCTATTAGCCATGGTCCGATCATCCAATCAATTCCCAGTGGACAAATTCATGTCCTCATTCGAGAAGTTGTTTAAGTTTGATTACGTCACAACAGGGAAGAAATATGATCGCAATCACAGACTTAAACTTTATAATAACTTTATTGAACTATTCACCGATTATGCATAACATTATGAGCACTGACAAGTGAAGTGAATCACACTGATGATCACGGCACCTGTTTCTGAGTGGGATGTATTAGGCAGCAAGTGAACATTTTGTCCTCAAAGTTGATGTTAGAAGCAGGAAATGGGCAAGCGTAAGGATTTGAGTGAGTTTGACAATTGTGATGCTAGAGGACTGGGTCAGAAATTCTCCAAAACTGCTGCTCTTGTGGGGCGTTCCCGGTCTGCAGTGGTCAGTATCTATCAAAAGTGGTCTAGGGAAGGAACAGCGGTGAACCGGCGACAGGGTCACGGGCGGACGATGTGGGGAGCGAAGGCTGGCCCGTGTGGTCCGATCCAACGGACGAAGTTAATGCTGGTTCTGATAGAAAGGTGTCAGAATACACAGTGCATCAGTCAGGGAGCCCATGCACATTGCAATTTTTTTGAAATATAAAAGAAATTATGTTAATTTTAGTTGTTGTTTACTGTTTTACATTCACATTAAATGTTGCTGTCTTTTTTTACATTTTAGGTCACTTTCCCAACAAGGCCCTTCCTTCAGCAGGCACACTGCCATGGGTTCAGGGCATCATTTGCAATGTCAACAATCCCTGTTTTCATCACCCCACTGCGGGAGAAACACCCGGACGAGTGAGCAACTTCGACAACTCCATGTGAGAAGCTATTCTGTACAGTATCTCAGAAGGTTTATCATGATTTTTGGCCATTAATGGAGGTTTATTCTCTTGTTTTCAGACTCTCTCGACTTTTGGTCGACGTCAGGACTGTCCTGACGATCAGTGGTAACCGGACGGCCCTCTCCGGCCTACAGGACCTGTCGCAGGCAATCCAGAGACTCGGGGAAAGACCAGATGCCTGGCCAAGTACGACACACTGATCAATTGTAGAAGTTTAAAATCCCATATGAGATGTTCAATAGTTGTTATTCGAAGAAAGATGAAATGGAGAGCAAATGTTTAAGTGTCCGGTTTTTCAATATTTTTTCCTAAGTAAAAAAATAAATAACCCAATGTCACTCTCATCTAGAGATGTCTCAGATTGTGTTCAGATACCAAATTGAGAACGCTTCTCTAGCAGATCTCACAGAGAGGAAATAAGGCTGTTATTTTTGTTCCCAGAAACTCCTGTAATCCTCTTTTTTTTTTTTTTAATGGGCACAGCAAGTACACATACGATGCAAATCCTGAGCAAAATGTGACCAGTAGGTCAAACCATTTTCCTTAATGTATTATTAACAAAACTTTTTTAATATAAGCCCACTGCATTTTGATCTTTGTAGATCTTCCAGTTGGAGAGTATCTCAGAGCCAATGAAAGCTTCTCCCCCTTCCTGCGGAGAAACACCAGCATCTCCTCAGCATCTGTTGATCAGTTACTGAGGGCACGACTGAACCTCCAAGTGGTAAGAAAGAAATTTTTCCACTTTCTGAAGTGCTTATAATTCTCTGGAAACCTAGATTCTGAGCTGACCTAATGGCCTGAATGTAACTTTACAGTGCAGGCATTGTATTTATTTTTGTTTTTTTAAACCAGAAATATGTGATTGGATAACCTCTATTTTATATAGCTATTCATTGTCCAGATACAAAGAGAATATCAAATATTTTAATATGTATATTGACATTTAGATTTTTTTAAGCTATTTTTAATATCTGAACAATAAATAAATAAATCTAGCAGCTTAGATTTGCAACCACAATGCTGCCCCCTGTCCAATTACATCATCACTTGCCATTCATTTTGATTACCTAAGCTAGAATTGTACATATTCTTCAGTGTGAACAGGGATTTTTCATGAATTGCTTTAAAGCATGAAATTAAAATTCACCCATCTATTTTCTAAATGCATGTTATTAATCACAATTCATCTGTTTATCAATGTAATGTAATTAATTCTTAATCAAAAATGTCAGAACTCAGTCTAATGAAATGACAGACTCTCTGGTGATGTCAATCATTTAGTCTGCCTAAACTCCGCCCCTTCTTACAATCGACGGCAAGCTCACATTCTATTTGCTTCCATCCAATCAACAACCAGTAGAACCAAGTCCCCGCCATACATTTTTTTTATATATATATAATCCGTGTCACTTGGATACGTCACAATATGAAAAAAAGAGGTCTGTTGCTACCTCCCTTTCATCATGACTTTAAAGTCAGCATGAAATGTTGATCTATTTTCTAAATGTTCTGTTGAATATTGTGAACAATTCGTCCATACGTATGTTTTATTATAATTTATTTTCCTCTTAATTTTTAATAAAAATATCATAATGTCCTCTGGTGAAATGACCCATTTCTCTCCGGTGATGTAGGCAGGACTTCTCCAATCATTTAGTCCACTTCAGTCCAATCAACAATCAATGAACAGAATCAAGTCCCAGCTCTATTTTTTTTTTTTTTCAATAATCTGTTACGCTTGGATGTGCATCACAATACACTTTCATAAATGTTTATGGTAAATTGATGCATGGGTATCTTTTGTCCACAAGGTTTCATTAGCAGGTGGAGGAATACGTCTGTCTGATATCGTCTGTAATGCTTCACTCTTGGGTCGTTACCTCACCACTGAGGAAGGAGATTCTTTCCCTGAGCTCCAGGGGGCGCTGTGTGCTGTGCCCTCAGATGTTATGCAGAAGGCAGAGCAGATCTTCCTCTCACAGCTGGACTTCAGCAAGATCCTCACGGTTAGTGAGTTTATGCCTTCTGTATTTATTCTGTTTAGTGATGGGAGAAACAAAGCTTTTCAGAATTTCGAATCAGTTGAATCAGTTGTTTTGCAAAATTACTGACTATTTCAAAGTGCTCAAAACACCACAGCACAGTTTTTGGAGGTTTAGTTTCTTTACATCCACTGTAATGATATTCAAACTGAACCAAAAAACTGTAACCACCCACGATACGCATCGTGATACTCTCATGGCGTACCGAATGCGTCCTGCTGCTCCACCCAGCCTTACAAATACACTACACTACAAATATAGCGTTGTGTCCTAACCACCAATAATCGCAATAAGCTCTGCGTTTTGTTACTTTTGTTAAGAACAAAGTCTATTTTTGACAAACGCCACATCCCAGCCGCGCTGTTCGAACACAAAATGAAGTGAAAACAATCACCAAGTGTGGACTCACATTGTGTGCGCTCATATTTCACATCGCTAGGAGGCCAGAAATTCAAAGTTGAAAAACTTGAAATCGTCTATAACTGGACTTTTAAGTGTATTAACTTCGTCTGTCGGCTATAGCAAAATAAAGTAGGGCATAGCAATAAACACAATTAAACCAGACGAAATGTAACCATTAAAAACATGAAAAATCAACAACTTTGGACAGGCAAATCTTGTGATATCGCGAATCCAGCCGCTTCGCTTCTGAAAAGCTTCTGGTGTGAGTTGACACTGCGAAGAGGACGGAACAAAACCTCGCCGGAGCCTTAACGTGCAGTATAAATAAGGCACAGTTTGTTCAGTAAACCCTGCTGTACCAAACTGTACCAAACCAAACTGTGACTTCAAATCCGAGATACTGAACTATCAGTTTTGTGTACCGTTACACCCCTAGAGAGTTGGCACCCACCTGAACCTTATCAGCTTATAATGGTAAAAATCTATTATGAAAAAGTCCCATAAATCAGAAGCAGTCTCAGTGGAGAGACATCCTCATACTAGAGAGAATTTGATTTGCTTGGACAAACCGCGTCATTATGAGTCATCAGAATTTTTTTGTCCATTTTTTTGAATGTGAATGTGCTTCTTTTTGAAATCTCAGTTTAATATTTTAACTTTTTTCCCATCATATTAATTCCTTTCAGAGAGACAGACTGCAGGCAAACGCGGCTGATCTCCGGCTCCTCAGTCGGGCTGTTTCCTCTGCAACTCAGGAACTAGCATCGGTTATGGATGATGTGAGTCGTTTTCAGATCTATTAATGCCAAAATTTCACACTGTACTAATGAAACATTAATCTTGCTTTTTCCTTTCTCTATGAAACTACAGATCAAATGTTTGAAATAATTAAGAACTATGTTATATGTTAATATATATTTAAAATGTAATTTATTCCTTTGATGCAAAGCTGAACTTTCAGCATCATTACTCCACTCTCCAGTCGACATGATCCTTCAGAAACATTCTAAAATTCTGATTTGGTGCTAAAGAAACATTTCTTCTTATTGATGTTGAAAACATTGGTGCAGAATATTTTGTGGAAACCATGATAAACTAGCATTCAAAAGTGTGGGTAAGAAAGAAGAAATTACTTTAATGCGTCAAGGATGCATTAAAATGTTACATTAGATTTCTGTTTTAAACACATGCTGTTCTTTGGAACTTGCTATTCATCAAGGATCACTGAAAAAAATATATATAACACTTCCCACAAAAACTATTAAATAGATCATTTTCAACCATTGTCAATTATTGAGCACCAGATTTTGATGATTTCTGAAGGATTGTATGACACTGAGACTGTATAAGACTGAGTAATGATGCTGAAAATTCAACTGTTTTCATGTTTTACTAATATGTATATAGTATTTTAAAATCTTATTGCAATTTGAAATCTTAATTTTAATGATTCCATTATTATAAAACATTTGACCAGTTTAGTCAAAGGTCCATTTTCACATCACAGCACTGAATCTGTTTGCTTCTTCTCCCTCAGATCTCTTCTCTGTCCAGTTTCTCAGAGCTGAACACCGAGATGAGGCTACTGACACCTGAAAACCGCTTGGCACTGCCACGCGAGAGCTTTCGTGCCTTCTCCAGAATCATGTGTGGACACCCGGAGGCAGGCGGAGAGAGAATCCCTTCATTCAACTGGTATGAAGATCAGGACATCAAATCTTTCCTGGGCAGAAACGTGTCAGAGGAGACAGACCTTGAAAATAACAACAACACCAGTAAGACATGTTGATTCATTTATGGGGGTGTAACGATGCATATGCATCGATCTTGAAACATGGGTTTTTCAGTTGCGAATCATTTGTTTCAGTCGTGAATTGATTTAAAATACTAATTGCATTTAAAATACTAATACCAATTAATAATTATTAAAATTTAAAATACTAATTGAATGAAGCGTGATTTGGTAAAGTAGTCTATATTTTCAAGTTTATAAGTAGTTACATGTGTGAATATCGCTGCACATATTACCACCTTTCTCTTTATCATGCTCATTCTCTGTTCCATCTATAAGCTTCATTGACAGATTGAATCTTTCTATTCATGTTGCCTCATAGACTTTTCTATTCAGATTGCTGAGGACATCACTTGAGCTTATTTGAGCTTGCGCAAACCATTGATAAAGCTGCCAGCTGTGCTACTGAAATAAAGCGCTGTTACTGTGTAAACTTCACCACTTTTTTTATACAGTAAAATAGTGCAGTATTACATGGGATATTTGGGCACACAGAAAACATTTGAGGGGTCTTGGGAAATAGCTGGGTTTTTTATGGGACCTTGAGGAAACTGAATTCATCAGATAATAAATATTTGAATTGGTTTACTGACTCACAGTCATGGAAACCCTGGAAATAAAAGGGAATATTAACCAAGAAAATTCATGAAAATAAAAAACTAATCTGGAATACTCAGATCCAAAATATTTAAATGGCAAATTGGATTTTTTTGTAGCCTGAATGTACATACTGTATATTTAATGTGTTTACTTTACTTTCAAGTTGCTTACATTAAACAGTCTTAAGTAGTTTGTCTTTAGTGAACTTAAAAAATATAGATTTGAAGCATTAGAAATCATATTGAATCAAATACCATTGTGATTTGAAATGAATCATTCTAAATTTTAAGAAATTGTTTGTGAATTGAGAAGTTATGAATCGTGAAGTGTCTACCCAAAGATTCATATTCATGTTCCCATATAGTTTGGGCATCAGGGGCAACTCAAAAAAAAAATTAAAAAAAACTTTTTTATTTTGACATTGAAACCTTAACACCTTAACAAGCTTTGTAGAGTAACAAATCAATCTTGATTTTCTTATAGCTCCGTTCTGTGAAACCTTGATTCGAAGTTTGGAGTCAAACCCTCTATCACGGATTGTGTGGCGAGGCATCAAACCACTGTTCATTGGAAAGCTGCTCTACACACCAGACACACCAGTCACCCGTGCAATCATGTCAGAGGTACCGTCCCATCCTGTGTGCAATATGTCTGTTGTCCAAAAATAGGATGTCTCTGATGCTATCCTGAAATTCTTGTTCCTCCAGGTAAACAAAACATTTCAGGACTTCCAAATTCTAAATGATCTGCAGGAGGCATGGCAGGAAGTGGGTCCCAGAGTCAAAACCTTCATGGAGAGCAGTGTAGAAATTCGGCTTCTGCAGGATCTTCTGAGAAGGCCTGAGGTGGCAGTAGTTGTGAACCTTCGTCTGGAAAACACCTCTTGGACGGCCTCTCGCATTTCCCGGTTCCTCTCAACGCCTGACCCAGATACACCTCGCAGGGTTGGAGCGCCGCCCACTTGGTTAGATCTATACCAGGATTTAAACAAGACCTTCAGCACTCTGTCAGAACTCACAAAGGTACTTGTCTGCTAAGCCTAGCAGGAAATCTGCAGCTCAGGTTTTGGCCAGTTAAACTTGTAAACCAGATTTTTTTTCACTTCGAGGACACTAGTAATGGATGTGAAAAGGATGTGCTGTATAAGTCAGCATGAAACGTTCCAATAGTTCCAATAGTTTTTTCTTCCCTATTGTGATGCATATGGAGTAAAACGGCTTTTTAAATTAGAAGAAATGTAGGGTGGTAAATTTTGTCAATTTAAGAATTGATTGGATGGTTGAGTGATGGGTCGTCACGCCAGTAAACACATCCTCAGAGATGAAGAGAAGAGAGTCGCTGCAAGAGGGAGGGGAAGTTATTTTGATTAAAGTAATTACTAAGTGAATCACTATTAGGATAGTTTGAGTAAGAGACAACTTTAGGGTCCATGTTAAACTGAAAATTTCATAATATAGTTTATATATATTTATCTACACACTCATTCATCACATTATCAGCAGCTGAACCTCAACAGATAATCGTCACAAACTCATCTATTGATGCACACTTCTACAATCCACCACAAATACTTGCTTACACCATCCATACTATTTGCTATTCCTCGACTTTTGCATTGAATGTTGGGATACAAAGCAATATTACTGAACGCTGACTTCAAACTCACAAATTGTCAATAATAACCAGACATTCCTCCAATTTGACAAGATAGACAACTTTAATGAATAATTAAGCGTACATTCTGTCTTTAATTACTCAACCTCGTGTTGTTCCAAAACCCGTAAGACTTTCGTTAATCTTCGCAACGCAAATGAAGATCTTTTTGATGAAATTAAACATCCTTCAGATGTCCTTCCATAGACGGCTAAGCTAATGAAACTTTGTTCATTTGTTAAACTATATTATTAATTGAAATAAAAGTGTTATGGATAAAGATTTCTACTTCACCTTCATCTTTTATAGATGGATCTAAGATTCTTTAGAGCCAGGCAGTGCCAGCCAATCTATACCCATAACTGCTATTGTCATATATTGTCAATAACTTGCATTTGAGACTATCCTCAGCATTTACATTGAACGTTACCTATCTTTACCCTCTATTGTTCCAGTGTTTCTCTTTGAATAAAATTGAGGGTCTGGCCACGGAGGGTGAGCTGGTCGAACGAGCCCTGGAGCTGCTGGAAGATCGTCAGTTTTGGGCCGGAATCGCCTTCCTCCTCCCAGACCCTTCATCATCCTCCCTGCCTCCTCATGTCAAGTACAAGATCCGCATGGACATAGACGATGTAACCCGCACAAACAAGATCAAAGACAAGTATATTGAAATGTCCACATGCACACTTTGGTTTACGGAGAAATTTATTCATGTAGCGCTTCCATGGTCAATTGTTTAATAAAACTGATATCATGTTTTATCTTTTGACAGATTTTGGGATCCAGGCCCGGCTGCTGAACCATTCAGTGACCTCCGCTATGTCTGGGGTGGTTTTATTTACGTGCAGGATTTAGTTGAGAGAGCTGTGACACATTTACTCACTGGTAAAGAGCCAAACACGGGCATATACGTGCAACAGATGCCTTACCCCTGCTTCGTTGATGATGTGTGAGTTTCACTCCACACGTTATTCCACAATGTTTATCAATACCTTTGTGCTAAATCCATCGCTAATCGCTAATGTTTATTAAACATTCTTTATATATATATATATATATATATATATAATATTTTAGAATAATATTCATTTTTGACTTTTTTCGTCATGAGATTGACTCTCTAAAATCAAGGACCACAATGGAAATAGGTTAATGCAACTTTATTGTGTTATCCTTGACAGAGAAGTTGTACCACAGTTGTATTGCTACTTAAATAAACTTAAACTCAATAACACATAAAGCAAGATTTTTTGAGGTTGAAAAATGTCATTTTCCTCCCAAAAAATCATGAATTAATAATTATAATTAAAAAAAAAATCAAGATAATGATTAAGATAATCAGATGTCCATTACCATTCAAAAGCTTGGTTTATTTTTTTTAAAGAAATTTATACTTTTATCCAACAAGGATGCATTAAATTGATCAAAAATGACAGTAAAGTCATGTATAATGTTATTTCTGCTTCAAATGCTGTTTGAAATTTCTATTAATCCGAAAACCTTGAAAAAAAAATGCATCATGGTTTCCACAAATATATTAAGCAGCAAAATTGTTTTTAAATAATTTTTGATCATATTATTTTTAAATATTATAATTTGAAGGAACATGTGACATTGAAGACTAGTAATGTTCTAATTTAATGTTTACTATCACAGGAATAAATTACATTTTAAAATATATTATTATTAAATTACTATTACTATTAAATTATTAAATTTAAATTCTAATAATTTTTCAAAATATTACTGTTTTTACTGTATTTTTGATCAAATAAATGCAGCCTTTCAAAAACTCTTACTGACCCCAAACCTTTGAATAGTTCTGTATGTATTTAAAGGGTTAGTTCACCCAAAAATGAAAATTCTGTCATTAATTACTCTCTCTCATGTCGTTTCAGACCCATAAGCATTCGTCAATCTATATGACTCCTCCATAGACAGCAATTTAACCACTACTTTCAAGGTCCATAAAGGTACTTAAAGACATTTGTTAAGGTCGACCTGACTGCAGTGGTTCAACTTTAATTTTATGAAGTGAAGAGAATACTTTTTGTGTGCAAAAACAAAATCTGGAAGTGCTGAACATAAACAGCATATGAGATGCAAGAGAAGATATTGTTGAATAAAGTCTTTATTTTTTTATTTTGTTTTATTTTTGTGCACAAAAGTTATTCTCATCCCTTCATAAAATGAAGGTTGAGCCACTGCTGTCATGTCGACTTTTTTAACAAATGTCTTTAAAGTGGTATTTTAATTGCTGTCAATGGAGGAGTCATATATCTCTTGGATTTCATCAAAAATGTCTTAATTTGTGTTCCGAAGGTGAACAAAGGTCTAATGGGTTTGGAAGGACGTGACAGTGAGTAATTAATGACAGAACTTTCATTTTTGGGTGAAGTAACCATTTAAGGCATAAGAAAAATGTGCTATTACTTTCATAAAATTCTAAAATCATTCCATTTATTTTTGAAACTTGCCCTTTTTTGATCTTTTTTTAGGTTCATACGTGTCCTGAATCGTTCGTTGCCTCTGTTTATGACATTGGCGTGGATCTATTCTGTGGCTATGATCATAAAGGGTGTAGTCTACGAGAAAGAAGCTCGTCTGAAGGAGACGATGCGTATCATGGGCCTGAGCTCTGGGATGTTGTGGCTCAGCTGGTTCATCAGCAGTTACCTGCCCTTCCTGTTCAGCGCTGGACTCCTTATCGCCGCCCTTAAGGTGAACAAAGACGTAGCTCGCCTGAGCCCAAAGTGCTCTTTAATGACAGACCTTTAAAGTTTCTTTTCTCTCGTCTTTCAAAACATTTATTAAAATAAATATGTGCTGTTTGAGCTCTCTATCTCTCTTCTCTCTCCTGCAGTGGGGAGATATCTTACCCTACAGTGACCCGGCTGTTGTTTTCTTCTTCCTGACCGCATTTGCTGCAGCCACTATCATGCTTTGCTTCCTCATCAGCACATTATTCTCACGTGCTAACCTGGCAGCAGCGTGTGGAGGACTCATTTACTTCACCCTTTACCTGCCGTATGTGTTGTGTGTGGCCTGGAGGGAATATCTGACCAGCACACACAGGATCTTAGCGGTGAGAGTCACACAACAACATATAAGAAAATACATGAGAATGAGATTTGAGGGCTGCGAAAGAGAAGATTATTAGCAACAGACAAAAGTTTAAGGTGTCATTTTCTAACAAAGCCTGCAATTCAGATGTCTGAAACAATGACTTGTTTCCCTCTAGAGCTTCCTGTCTCCAGTGGCCTTTGGATTTGGCTGTGAGTATTTCTCTCAGTATGAAGAGCAGGGTGTGGGGATCCAGTGGTTTAACTTGAGATCCAGCCCTCTGGAGGGGGACCGCTACAACTTCAACACCTCCATTGTAATGCTGTATGTAGATGCTTTCATCTATGCACTGGCCACTTGGTACATTGAAGCTGTTTTTCCAGGTAAAGCATCTTTGAGATATCACAAAATTATGTCTAGCTGTGTATATCTGAACATGATATCAAAGGAATGTACCTTTTGTACATGTACATTTTTTATGTTTTTGAAAGAAATCTCTTATCTCTTATCTCTTAAACCAATTATTTTGATAAAAAATACAGTAAAACCAGTAATATTGTGATAATATATTTATATACATAAGTGTAATTAATTCCTGTGATGTCAAAGCTGAATTTGTTTGTTCATCCTCAGTGTCACATGATACTTTAGAAATCATTCTTATAAAGTTCATTTCGTGCTCAAGAAACATTTCTACTTATCAATGTTGAAAACATTGTTTTCAAATGTTTTGTGTCTTTACATTTTTGTGGATTTCAGGATTCTTTAATAAATGGTTCAAAAGAACACCATTTATTTGCTATTAATGAAAATTATTCATATTATTGATTTATCTTTGAAATCTTTTGTAGCAAGTCTTTCCTGTCGCTTTCGATCAGTTTAATGCATCCTTGCAGAATAAGATCTTTTGAAAAATTTTTGAACATTAGTGTGCTTAGTCTCATAGTTATTGAAAAAAGCTAATTTTTACAAAAAAACTTTGTGCAAATCAATTAATTGATTTATAGACAATGCAAGAAAAGAAGTTAAATTATTGCGTTTTACCCCATGACATTCCTGTTTCACAGCCAGACATTCAGTGAACTGTCAGAACAATAGTAAAGGTATTTAAAAAGTGAAAGGGGGGTAAATATTTAGGTTTTGTTTATGTGTTCAAATACAATGCAGCATCAAAGTATCATAGCATGTTTATCTGATATAATCATAATAACATGGTTATGTGTTGGCATATGTCAAAGAGAAGTTGATATATAACTTCTCGGATGAATATTATTGTGCATGTGTTGAATTAGTCTAAAACTTTTAATAATTGGATGTGTTTCACAGGGCAGTATGGGGTCCCCAGACCATGGTATTTTATCTTCCAGCTGAATTACTGGGGCGGGGTTCCATTAGAGGTGGGGTTGCCCATTCCTACAGCACCTACAGAGGAACAAGATGGTAAGAGTATCAAACCATAAGTGACCGTACATTTGGCATGCAGAGGTTTTCAGTATTTGTTTTAGGACAAAATATTTGGATTAATACTCTTGGGTGTTGAGATTTATGGACCATGTTTTTGGTTAAATATTTTTTTCTTCCAATGTTTATTACAGATCGGATTGAAACTGAACCGACAAACCTCATTCTGGGAGTTTCCATAAGGAACTTAGTGAAGATTTATAAAAAAGGGGCCAAGCTTGCAGTCAATCACCTTAACATAAAGTTCTATGAGGGCCAAATAACCTCTTTTCTGGGTCACAATGGAGCTGGCAAAACAACCACCATGTGAGAGCTGAAAAAAATGAACAAATATGTGACATTTCTTTAAACTAAATTTAAGTCTTACTAAATTTGCTTAAACAAGCTCTAACTCATTCAATGCTTCATGATGATTTGACTCACAGGTCCATTCTAACAGGACTGTTTCCTCCCACTGCTGGTACGATATACGTGAAAGGAATGGACATTCGCACGGATATGGACATAATCCGCAGGACTCTAGGAGTTTGTCCCCAGCACAACGTCCTCTTTGACATGTAGGGCACCAGTACATGAATCATTATGAAATAATAATGATAAACATTTGTGTTGCCACATGCGTCAAGCTCATACATTCTATGTTTAATATTTTTGGTGTTTTCTTGGGTGTCATTGAAGCCTGACGGTGGAAGAGCATGTGTGGTTCTATGGTCGAATGAAGGGCATGAGTATGGAGGATGTGAAGAAAGAGATAAATTCACTTCTGGAGGATGTGGGCTTACAACACAAACGACACGAACAGACTAAAAACCTTTCGGGTAGGTTAACAAATGTATTAATTTCAAAGCCATTGTGGTGTTCAATATCTGTTATGGTGTTTTCTAAACCGTGACACCTAGCCTTTACTTGAGCGTGTTTTGTCTTTCTTGACAGGTGGCATGCAAAGAAAACTGTCTGTTGCAATCGCTTTCATAGGTGGGTCAAAGGTTGTGGTCTTGGATGAGCCCACAGCTGGTGTGGATCCCTACTCCCGCCGCGGGATTTGGGACCTTCTGCTCAAATACCGTGAAGGTCTTTTAAAGCTTAGCATTTCGAAAAAGGAATATAATCTAGTGGTTTGTCAGCAACCTGACTTAACACTCTTTGAATTTCAGGCCGCACCATTATTCTGTCCACACATTACATGGACGAGGCTGATCTTCTCGGTGACCGCATTGCAATCATTTCCCAGGGAAAGCTGTGCTGCTGTGGAACGCCGCTTTTCCTCAAGGCACGTCTTGGTACAGGATACTACCTTACGCTGGTCAAGAGAGAGATGCATAGGACACCCAGCAGCATCAGCACTAGCAAACTCCCTTCAGCTGCAGTAAGCAAGGTGAGATGACACGCAAGCAGAGCAGAAGCCAAACGGGTTAGGGTGTATTTCCCAGATCCTATTGAGTACTTTAACTTCAGCTCATCAGCTATACCAAGGATTCCCAGACTTTTTTGTCAGCCGAACCACTTAGACGTAAAATAAATCGAATCAAATATTAAATCTTTAAAATGTTTTAATGACATTTATCATGGGGTAGATAAACTTAGTTTCGCTATTAGTAGAGACACTGCTGCCGTGAGAGACTCGCAGACTCTCAATAACTCTAATAACTATTAGTCTGCTATCAAGGCTCAAGCCTCTGTTAGTAGTTCTGGAATGAAGTTTCGGAATTGGCAACGAAGGCTTGGGATGAGATGCGTAAGAAATTAGTCTTGCACACAAGAGTGTTATAAGGACAAAAACCTGACAAATGTCTTGAAATACAACATCTGGACACTGTCTTGAGGAGTAACCATATGGAATAATTGACTCCAGACTATTAAATTGTTAGAAATGATTAAATGGTCATGGTGGCCTCATTATTTCCTAATAATTCAACGGCTCATTGTCAATTATTTCTTACTTAAATTACAGTTGTCTGGTCAAATAAAAAACTGAATATTTGATCATTATAGGTCTAATCATTATTTTATTGTACATTGCAAATTACAATACTAATATTTATGTCTTGAATTCTTCACTTTCAAACTTTTAAATCTTCAAGCTTTTTGGTGGAATACTGGTAAAATGCAGTAAACTGTTGGAAATTGTGTGAATGCTCCCAAAATGCACATACTTGTTTAAGGCCCTGATATGCTCGCATTGAAGTTCGTTCTTCATTTAGGAGTAAAAGGAAGGTCGAAATACCTTTTCAGCCACATACTGTTCCATCCCGACGTTGCCCACGCTGCTGAGAGCAGCATTTAATTGATACTGTAAATATGTGCTGCGCTCTTTCCTCTCAATGGCAAAATAAACACATATCAAGAATGTCAGCGGTGAGAAACCAGCAGTTCAGAAAGCATCTGATCATGGGATATGTTTGCACTAAGCTCTTTAATTCGGCATCTCTGTCAAGTTACATCACGTTTATTTACATGGCACTTTACACAATAGATCGCTTTTAAAGCAAGCAGCTTTACAGTATTAAACATGAAAAGCAGTCTCAGTGTCTCTTTTAATTAGGATTACAACTTCTGTTTCTACTATAAAGCAGCTCTCCAGTGTGTTCATGTTTTTACTCACGTCTGACCTTGACGGACTGAACAGAAGAAATGAACCTGAGAAGATTTCGTTGTCAAAGAAGGCGGAGCCTCAGAGTTCACCTACTTATTACGAAATCGCCACAGACCAATAGTAGTTCGAACGTGTTTACCAGCTGGAGCGAACTTTTTTTATAGTTTACTTTGGCATGCCGTTTCAAACTCCTCAAACCAGCTTCGTTTTGGCCTGATTTTGTTTGAAGTATGTCAGGGCTTTTAAGAAGTAGGTCTAAGGTTATGGAGTTCAAAAGTTGCAAACCTTATACATAAATGCACCATGAACATCATTAAGAATGAAGGAGAAGAAATTGAAAGAGAATGTGGAGAAACTGAGTTAGCAAAGATTAATTTTGTGATATACTCGCAGTAAAGTTTTTTTTTTGTATTATTCTTTGCTTGGGGGTAAAAAGTACCTTTGCGCCAGTATACTGTTAGTGAACTTTGTTTTACCGCTGTGCGCCACATCGTTCTGCTTTGCTCACGTGCTCTGCTGCAAACCCCCCGCAGTTTCCTCACGAACCCCCAAGGGTTTTTATTAAATACATTTCTGAGTTATACAATGCTCTCCTGCATATTAATCACCAGGTTTCTTGTGTTTCAGGACAGCGAATCCTCAATAAGTGATGACACAGGACTGGGTAGTGAAGAGAATGGATTTGGTGGGTACAGCTTTGCCTTAAAGGAGTTATTTGCATCATGTCTTAACATATTGTCTAAGCTCCTCGGCTCTGCCTGCAATGTCTATTCTAGTGTCTAGTGTTGCCATGCTTTACAAATCCAGGCCTCAGCATTATCTAAGGGCTCTGATACCTTCCTG
This sequence comes from Zacco platypus, assembly GCA_038088235.1. Classification (NCBI taxonomy): domain Eukaryota; kingdom Metazoa; phylum Chordata; class Actinopteri; order Cypriniformes; family Xenocyprididae; genus Zacco; species Zacco platypus. The sequence goes on from CM076064.1 coordinate 25,645,236, forward strand.
TTTTAGATGTTGCTGCCCTAATGGCACTTGCGCAGCAGTACGTCTCTGATGCTCAGCTGGTGGAGGACATTGGCAGAGAGGCGGTTATCAACTTGCCCCATGCCGCCTCAGAGGATGGCAGTCTTGCCCTCTTCCTGAATGAACTGGACAAAAGGCAGAGCGAGTTTGGCGTAGTCAGTTACGGCTTGTCAGACACCACGTTAGAAGAGGTAAGACCGTTCTGAAGCACCAGTTTGTTTTTCCCCACTGATGCATTTTCTCTGTAAAAGGATTCACCCCTCACTAAAGTTCAAGGTTGTTGTATATGTATCCGTCAATTCCCAGTCGTTATCCCATTCTGGTGGCAATAGAGGAAATCCTTCTTAAGCCTTTGTAGGTTCTAAAATTAGTTAAAAATAAACAGGGACTAAGTAGAGAGTGTTTATCGTCATGGCTGCTGTTGTAACCTAATATGACTTCCTGCCATGTGGAGGCAGACTGTAATATTTAGCTCTGCCTGTATATTTTAGATCTTTCTTCGTGTGGCAGAGGAGACAGGTGTGGATGCGGAACCTGAGGAGCCGCCAGCATCTCCAAGCCACCAGGTGGCACCATCTGATGACGCAGACACAGGTAAATGTGTCATTTCATACCCGCTGAGCCAATGAGATCAAATCTGTGGCCTGTTGCATAAACTGTTTAGACTAATCTTAATCTTTTAATTTAGGACTGCTTTTGTTTGTAAGTTACAGAAAAAAGTATAAAAAAAGGACTGATTACCCCTTATTTAACTGCTAGTTGGTCAGACTAGGTCTTGCTGGATTTGGAATCACACACAAGTATGCTAGTATGCATTTCGGAATTCAGCAACAGTCTTAACATGGTGCCTATGTTCATACAGCTGGCCCTAATTTACACACTAATGCTGTATTTAATTCAAAGTCGAATGTGGGTTGACTTATAAAGAAAACAAATTGCAACCAGCGGATTTGGAGGCGTTTTGTTACATAATTTCCATACATAAGATTATACTATGCAATGCTAGCATTTGTTGTACAGGTATAAGTTCATTTTAAAAAAATTTATTTTTATTTTTTATTTTGATTTGATTTTTACAATGGCATGAATCGATACTGAGTTTATTTAAGCTGGAAAATGACACCATTTCCTTTAAGAGCTCCACAAATTATTTGCCAATTATTACTGTAAAGCTGCTTTGACACATTTTGCATGTAAAAAGCGTTATATAAATAAAGGTGATGTTGTTGTTTTTTTACATATCTGCTTTCTACAAATATTTTCTAACCTGAGTTTATTAACAGGCAGGATGTTTTAACATAACTGTTCTATCTTATGTCATAGTTCATGTATTTTATGTCTTGCAAACTTATCCTTTTTTCATTGATGTAAATGTTAGATGTATTGTTTGATGACATATTTAAGTCAGTAAAATTTGCAACAGTGTTCAAAGTAAAGTTATCTAGCTGGAAAACATATGCCATATTTTGCTATATTCAGCGGTGATAGATGGATAATAGATAGAGTATTATTTTTTTACTGTGGGACCAGTAAAAATATTTGCGGGGCAAGTGGGATACACATCTGGGCCAGCTGTTACAAAACATACTATGATGATAGTATGCATCTAATTGGGCATACTATAAGCATGTAAGTACAAATTTGAGGATTAGGTTTGGTTGTCGTCTATTTTAAAGATGTTTGTTTTGTTTTGCTTTTCTCTCTGCTTCGCTGGCAGTACGGAAACAGGCAATCAGGACAGGTACAACGTAAAACAAAGCAGGCTGTAATTAGTGTTGACGGCAGTAGCGCAGATCACAACAGCTGTAATGAGATGTCATTAACCAGAAGGTCTTTCTCTGGCACACAGAGGCCCAGGAGACAGAACCGTTGAGTGGAGATGGTCAGGGCGGTGCTTCTCTCACAGGCTGCTTCCATACATGTCAGCAGCTTCGAGCACTTTTCACCAAAAGACTGAAGTACGCTCTTCGCAGTCGCAGAGGCATATTTGCACAGGTACAGCAATGATAGACCTGTCAAAACAAAGATTTTGAAATGATCGACTAATAATTGTTCACGTTTGAATGATTGTCAGTTCCAAAGTCTACCAACAATCTTTTTTAAAATGAATGTTGAATGAATTTTGTCTTGCTGCATTAAGTCAACATATACTTTTTTTAATATCTGTTTTTGGTTTTATAATGTATCAGTACAGGAAAGAAAATCAGTCTGCAGTAATTTCTAGGTAATTTGGCCGGTGCAGATAGTGCACTTACAAATTTATAGTTGATGTTGTTCCTTGACTTCTACGGAGGATTTTTAAGTTATCTTGTAGATATATCAGTATCCTATCAGTTTCAGATCAAATCAGACCCATGTTCTGTATTCAATTACCTTTGCTGCCATCCAACACTCACTTAAAGTTTATCTTCAAAAACATAAGTAATTTAATAAAACTGTTAAATGCAATCTTTAGCAAATGTGATGCTAAATTCTTTCAGATTCTGAAATTAATACTTTTATTTAACAAGGACGCAGTAAAAGACCAGAAGTGACAGTATAGCCAAAATGTTATGAAAGATTTATAAATTCTATAAATGTCTTGATTATATTTTGTAAATGTGCTGTTTTTTACTTTCTTTTCATCAAAAAGAAAAGTAAAAAATGTATTAAGGTTGCCACAAAATTATTCAGCAACTGTTTTCAGAGTTGATAATTATAAGAAATGTTTCTTGAGCACCAAATCAGCATATCAGAATGATTCTGAAGGATCATGTGACACTGAAGACTGGAGAAATGATGCTGAAAATTCAGCTTTTCCATCACAGGAATAAATTACATTTTAATATATATTAAAATAGAAAAAAGCTGGAGCATATTTTAAATTGTAATAATATTTAACAATATTTACTTTATATTTGCATTTTCTTTCAAAAACAATCTTTACAATCCTAAACTCACTATAGCGTATTGTCGGCATGCATGACCTCTTTGTTTCAATATGGTGAATTTTGTGTGACAACGTTGATTTATGAAGCCATCATGTTTTGCAGATTGTTCTTCCTGCAGTTTTTGTCCTTATCGCTCTACTCTTCAGTCTCATTGTCCCACCCTTTGGGAAATATCCACCCCTGGAGCTCCAGCCATGGATGTACGGGGAACAGTTCACCTTCTTCAGGTACGCATTCAGAGATGGAGAGTTTAAAGGAAAAGCCTGCTGTCAACTGCAGATCTCTTACCTCTTATCTCCTTCCCATAAAGCAATGATGCCCCACAGGACCCAGCCATACAGAACCTCATGGATGCCCTGATAGATCCACCCGGATTTGGTACTAAATGTATGGAGCCGAGCAGGTACAACCACTGCCGTTAGGAATACAACAACATGAAATAGCCTATATTGTTTAATCAGTTTAATGTGATGCTTTCTTGTGTGCTTTCTCAGTGACCTGGAGTGTTTAGTGGAAGCTGAAACAAAGTTTGTCCGGCCCCAGATTCCTTACAGCATGTGGCAGCTCTTTCACAAAGGCAACTGGACTGTAGAAAAGCCGTCTCCTGACTGTGAGTGCAGTACTGAAAATATCCGCAGAATGCTACCGGACTGCCCAGAGGGAGCAGGAGGAATCCCTCCTCCTCAGGTCAGTAATATACACTACTGTTCAAAAGTTTGGGATTTTTTTTTAATGTTTTTGAAAGTCACTTATACTCACCAAGGCTGCATTTTTGATTAAAAATACAGTAATATTGTGAAATATTATTACAATTTACAATTGTTTTATATTTTAATGTGTTCAAATGCTGTTTATTTCTGTGATGCACATCTCGTCAGTGTCACATGATCCTTCAGAAATCATTCTAAAACGCTGATTGGTGCTCGAGACACCTTACTTATTATCGATGTTGTGCTGCTTAATATTTTTGTGGAAACAGTGATACGTCTTTAAGCATTCTTTGATGAATAGAAAGTTGAAAAGAACAACATTTATTTGAAATAGAAATGGTAATGTAGCTTCATGTATAGTATGTTTTATATAAAATATGTATGTTGGCATTTACCGTACATTGTAAACAATTATTTCCCAGAAATAATCTGTCATTGTTAATATAGGTGTTTACACTTATTGATCTATTCCTTAAGGGAAAACACATGTTGAAATAAGCAATTAGATCACTTGTTAGCAGTCAAAAACTCAGATTTAAATGGAATAGATAGGGTTTTTCAATTATTTTGCTTCATTTAGTGTTTTGTACTAACACCTCCACCTTTTCCCCATGTAGATAAAACGAATGACAGGTGATATCCTGCAAAATTTGACAGGTCGCAACATTACTGACTACCTCATCAAAACGTATCCACAAATTCTGAAGAAAAGGTTTGATTTTCATATATTACTTCTTAAAATACTCTATAATAGCTGTTTTGATAGCACGTGTGTCATTTTTGTCTCACATACAGTATGAAGACGAAAAAATGGGTGAATGAATTTAGGTAAGTTAGTTCCCATCAAAGATCCGAACAATCACCATTTAATTTCACTGTGATTTGATGTTGGTTTCCTCTCTGCTCACCCGTCGCAGATATGGAGGTTTTTCTCTGGGGGCTAAAAGCTCTCAAGCCGTGGATGAGCCTCATCACCTGGAGGAGTCTGTTTTGGCTATTAGAAGACGCTACAACATTGTAGAGGTGTGACATCTAAGTTTTGGGGTGAAACAATATTTTGTTGAGTGAGTTTTTGTGCTGGTTTAATCCTATCGTGGACAGCTGACTCCTAAAGATTTTCTGTGCAGTGATTAGTTCATGGCAGTGACAGAAACTTTTCTATTAAATGGCAGTATTTGAATTGGATTTTAAAATGCTTTAATTAAATTTTCAGGGGCGTTTTTATCTTTATGAGGGCAATTTTTGCCCAATTTTTACATTTAATCAATAGATTCAGTGAGAACAAGACCCCACAGGACTGTTTGATTGCAGCTCGGCATGAACGCATTTATACTGCAGTTACAAATGTATAAATAATAGAATGAGACGATGATAAACGATGATCAGAAATGAAACGCTAACACGGTGAACACACAAAACTCGAAGACATGCAACTGTTACTTTGGAAAAAAAAGTTATTAAAGTAGGGCAAAAAGAAATTATATTGTCTAAAATGCAGCTTGCATAATAATAACTTATTTATTGAACTGTTCTATAAAATCAATATCATATGTAGTATTGCTCTGCACTACATTATCAGGGTTGGGGAGTAACGAAATACAAGTAACTTAGTTACGTATTTAAAATACAAAATTTGAGTCACTGTATTTCATTACAGTTACATTTTAAATGGGTGGTAATCAGATTATAGTTACATCTGAAAAGTGTTTTAGATTACCAAAGTGATTACTTTGAATTTTAATGTCATTTAAACAGCAATTGGTGATTTTCTGACTCTGACCGTCTGAAAAAGCGGAGTTAAGTTTCATCAACATTTTAATACTTTTAAGAGGATCATAAAAATGTTGTTATTTTTATTTAGTTCTGTCCTGAACAAGACAAAATGACTGAATTTATTAAAAAAAATGTCAACTCTCATGACCTGATGATCCACGACTGTTTTCATGTTTTGTGATAGTTGTTTGTGAGTCATTTTATAATTCACTCGTCACTGCAACTTTTTCTCACAATTTGTTTTTTCCATCAGAATTGTGAGTTTGCATTTCACAATTCTGACTTCTTTTTCTCAGAATTGCGAGATTTAAACTCACAGTTGCACATTATAAGGTCAGAATTGGGAGATATAAACTTTCAATACTAACTTTTTTCTTGCGATTGTGAATTTAGTGTGAGTTTATATCTCATAATTCTGACTTTATAACTCGCAATTGCAACTTTATATCACACAATTCTGAGGGAAAAAGTCAGAATTGTGAGATAAAAACTTGCAATGACCTTTTTTGTGTTTGTTCTACACTTATTAGTATTCCAAAGTATTCTAAAGTATTTAGATTAAGTTACTAAACTTGAGTAATGTAACGAAATACGTTACAAATGACTTTTTAAAGCATGTATTTTGTAATCTGTAGTGAAATACATTTTAAAAGTGACCTACCCAGCCCTGTATATTATACAAGTTATAAATGTAAAAGACAAAGGATTTTTTGCCCCCATATCCTGAGTCTTAAAGCTATTTTAACAGGTTTTTCTTTTCTTTTTTTTTTTGCAAAGTGAGTGAGTTTCTGCACGCCTTTAAAAAAAATTGTTATTATAGATGATGCATTTCGCACACCACTTGTGCAAACGGTGCAAAAAATTCCATAGACTTCTACTGAATGAGTAATATTTTACAACCAGAATATCATAGAGACTAGAGGGCTGGGCTCTTTTTACTTGGGACAGAAAAGACCGGCCAAAACACCCTGGCAACCGCATAGTAGTACAGCTAAAAACATTCAGAGCATCTTATCAACACTCTGTCAAACACCCAAAGCACCCTAACATCATTACCGTCAATTTTGCACTTTTGTTCTTTTGCAGAATGGCTCTTTAGATCAGCTCCTTTATAGACTACCAGACGTCCTTACAGGACTCACCAGCCAAAACAATGTGAAGGTGAGTAAGACACCTGTGAGACCTCTCTCCAACTTCTCCTGATCTCTTAATTCAGCTGTGATGTGTTCTCTCTCAGGTCTGGTTTAATAATAAAGGATGGCATGCCATGGCATCCTTTGTGAATATCATGAACAATGGTCTCCTTCGTGCCAACTTGCCGCCTGACGTGGAAAGACGCAGATACGGAATAACAGCCTACAATCACCCGCTCAACCTCACGAAGGAGCAGCTGACAGAGATGGCCCTGTATGTAATATCTGTTTGCTGAAATTACTAAAGCACCCTTTTCACTATTTCAGACAGATGAAAGACTGGAAGTCATTCAGTACTTTTGTGGCTAGACCGTATACAACCGCCAGATCGGAAGTGATGTCAAAACTATGAGATTGGCGAGAATTACCAATATTTTTCCACTGAAACATTTTTTAAATGCATTTTTTTTTTTTTTTTTTTACTGCAACTAGGAGATGAAATGCTACAATCGTATGCAAATGCACAAATTCGGCTTATAAATTATTGCACCCTCTCGCTTGCATGCACTGCCTGCATCATTTTAACATCCAACTGACTAAAGAAACTATTCAAATGAGGTAATGGTACAAACAGCTACAGAAATACTGAATGAATTGTACCAGTGTAACTCAAAATCCTCCCCAAGTTTTTATGATGCTCTGTGCCGAGAAATGGTGCAACTCTAGTAAAGCAAAAATTGCTTTTTTCTTTCAATTTTTTTTTGCAGGATGACCACCTCTGTGGACGTTCTGGTGTCCATATGTGTTATTTTCGCCATGTCATTTGTTCCCGCCAGTTTTGTGCTGTTCCTCATTGAGGAACGGGTCAGTAAATCAAAACATCTGCAGTTTGTCAGTGGAGTGAAGCCAATCCTGTACTGGACTACCAATTACGTGTGGGACATGGTCAGTGCTGCAAGCTTGATGTGGCTGTGAAATGTCTTAAAATGTTTTTCCTGCTTGATTTCATATTTGTGGTGTGCTTTTGTTTCAGTTAAACTATACAGTACCAGCTACTATAGTGGTCTTCATCTTCATCAGCTTCCAGCAGGAATCATATGTATCTGAGAAGAATCTGCCTGCTCTGGTGCTCCTACTCTTGCTATATGGGTGAGAAATTATTCAATCGTTTGATATTTACTGGTTCAGTTAATGAAGTAGTTCACTTCAGAATTAAAATTTCCTGATAATTTACTCACCCCCATGTAATCCGAGATGTTTGTCTGTCTATCTTCAGTCGGAATTAAATTAAGTTTTTTGAGGAAAACATTACAGGATTTTTCTCCATATAGTGGACTTCAACAGGGTTCAAAGGGTTGAAGGTCCAAATTGCTATAGGAAGGTTGAAGGTCCGATAGTTTTAATGCAGCTTCAAAAGGTCTCTGACGAGGAATAAGAAGCTTATCTAGCAAAACAATTGGTCATTTTCTAAAAATACATAAAAACTGTATCATTTTTAACCACAAATGCTTGTCTCGCACTAGCTCTGTGATGTGCCATGCATTATATAATCACGTTGGAAAGGTCACACGTGATGTAGGTACCGCGGTAGGTTGAAAAAAAAACTTCATCTCATTTACTCCTCCAACTTCTTCAAAATCATCCGTTGTTTTACCTATTTGTTCGTAAAGGGCATTCAACTTTTTTGCTTTCGCTAAAGGCAAGTTCGCTTTGTAAACACTAGCTCGGTACTTGTGCCTACGTCACGCGTGACCTTTCCAACGTGAAACATGAAACATGGCTCATCGCAGAGCTAGTGCAAAACGAGCATTTGTGATTAAAAAAATATATCATTTTTTTTACATTTATTTTTTTTATTTAAAAAATCACTGATTGTTCTGCTAGACAAGACACTTATTCCTTTGCTGGGATCGTGTAGAAACTGCAATTTGGACCTTCAACACATTGTACCCCAGTGAAGTCCACCATATGGAGAAAAATCCTGAAATGTTTTCCTCAAAAACCTTAATTTAATTCTGACTGAAGAGAGACAGACAAACATCTTGAGTGACATGGGGGTGAGTAAATTAATAGGAAATTTTTAGAACTAATCCTTTAACTCTTCAGCACATTAGTGAGACAAAAATATAATATGTTTTGTTTTGGTGGTCACCAGCATGGGATCTGGAGTGCTGGTGTCCCCATAGCCTGTTTTAGCTGCTTAATCAGCTAAACTTCCTTGGTCAATCAAGCTGTTCCACCAGCTTAACCAGCACTAATCAGTAGTGTTTGTTGTTTGTTTGTTTGTTTCTGCTCCAGTTGGTCTATCACGCCACTCATGTACCCAGCCTCCTTCATCTTCTCCGTCCCCAGCACTGCCTACGTGGTCCTCACCTCCATCAACCTCTTCATTGGCATCAATGGCAGTGTGGCCACCTTCGTCCTGGAGCTATTTGTCGATGAGGTGAGGGACATAGACCACATAGATACTGACTGATTCACCCATGCACATGTTCCTGGATCAGCATCCTTAGTTATGGAAACACATTCCTAGCAACAATTCTTAACTACATATACACTACTGTTCAAAAATTTGGGGTTGATGAGATTTAAAAAAATATATATATTTTTTTAATACGTTTCTTATGCTTACCGAGGCTGAAATTATTTGATCAAAATTCCAGTAAAATATGTTTCAATTTCAATATGTTTTAAAATGTAATTTATTCCTGTGAAAAGCTGAATTTTCAGCATCATTACTCCAGTCTTTAGTGTCACGTGATATTATGCTGTTGCTCAAGAAATATTTCTTATTCTTGACTTTAGTTGTGGTATTTAATATATTTGGAAACCATGAAACATTTTATTCTAGGTTGTTTTATTAATAGATAAGTCAAGACAAGTCGCTTTTATTTATGTAACGTTTTATATAATACAGATTGTTTCAAAGCAGCTTTACAGTGATAACAGGAAAATGATTCAATGATGCAAACACAGTTAATTTTGGCTGTACAGCAGCTCTGAAAGAAAACAGTGTCATTGTTCAGTGTTGATTCAGTTCCATTATAAAGATAATCCATTATTAAATTAGTTCATTTCATCTATGAAGCAGTTCTGCAGAAAACAGTGATGTCATCATCCATCTCAGTTCAGGTTTCATCCAATAGTGTCAGTGCAGTCAAATCAATAATATTATTGAATATTAAGTGTTCAAAAAACTGCATTTATTTAAAATAATTGAATGCTTTAATGACTGCGTCCTTCCTGAATAAATGTATTAATGTCTTTCAAAGAAGTATTGTGGTAATGGATACACTACTGCTAATGCTACTTGTTATTTATTTCACATTTTTATTACTATAGTAATAAAAAATATATTGTAAAGTATAAATTCAAAAGCAACATTCATTAAAAACAAAAACAATAATATAATATTAATTTCATTATTTTATTTTCATGTTGTTTTCAGCATTTGAATGAGGTCAACAGGATCCTGAAGAAGGTCTTCCTGATCTTCCCTCACTTCTGTCTGGGTCGAGGTCTCATTGACATGGCCAAGAACCAGGCCATGGCAGACGCATTCCAGCGGCTGGGTATGTTTACAGAGAGCTCTCTCGCTGATAAACAAATATTTCCGCAAAAGGCATGAACAACTGTAAGTTTTTCATTTGAATTCATTTTGTTGATGTCAACAGGAACCAAACAGAATCTGGAACCTTTATCTTGGGATTTTGTCGGGAAGAACCTATTTGCCATGGCGATGGAAGGAATTGTGTTCTTCATCTTCACGGTTCTCCTGCAGTATAAATTCTTTATCAATTTTAGGTACATTTGTGTGTTTAAATATCATTATATTGAATAATCAACACATACATACAGTTGTGTAGTTGTTCCTGATAAATAAATATTTTCCCTTCAGCCGATGGTCGGGCTTCGTGCTGCCCCCCCTGGGCACAGAAGATGAGGATGTGGCGAGAGAGAGAGAACGAGTGAAGAACGGTAGAACTGTGGGAGACATTCTTGTCCTCGCAGACCTTAGTAAGGTACAGAACCACACCAAATACTACTCGAGAAGCTGTATAAAATGTTTCTTAATCTATTCAATGGTAAAATACGGACACTTTGTGTCTCTGCAGGTATACAAGGCAGGCAGGAAGCCAGCAGTGAATCGGCTTTGCTTGGGCATTCCACGGGGAGAGGTAAGTAGTTTCCCATATCCCAGAGCTCTCCTGGAAACATTTATACTAGCACCTTGTCTTTCCATTGTGATAGTTCAAACTGCTGCATGTGTCTTCTTTTCTCATGGCAGTGTTTTGGGCTTCTTGGTGTTAACGGGGCTGGGAAAACCTCAACCTTCCGCATGCTAACCGGAGACACCCATATCACTTATGGAGAAGCATTTCTTAGCAGCCACAGGTCAGACCTTTGACCTGTGATGAACATTATAGCAGAATTTTCACAATAATTACATTGTCATTATTCCCATAGATTAACTGTTATCAGAGCTTCCTACTTTTACTTAGTATTACTTTACCTTGGCAACTACCCACAACCCCCTAACATACATGCATTTGTTTTATTAGTGTTCTTACAGAAATGGAGAAAGTTCATCAGCTGATGGGCTACTGTCCTCAGTTTGATGCTATCAGTGATCTGCTGACAGGACGTGAGCATCTGGAGTTCTATGCTCGCCTCAGAGGAGTGCCAGAAGCTCATGTTGCAAAGGTACAGGATGCTCCAAAAATATTATTATTAAAGTGCTTTCTGAGCACATAATACTAGATATAAGGACTCTAGGCCAGGGGTCTCAGAAAACTAGGGATTCCAAGCGTGTTTCAAATGGACCCTCTGTGTCCTGTGTCCTCTAATCGAGAGGTGCCCAAACTTTTTACAACAAAGGGCCAAAAATCAAACTTGATTGAGGTCCGTGGGCCGAGAATAAAAGTTGCATTATATCAAACTTTTATATTAAATTTGAAGTTGTAAACTTTGGTTCCCCTGATTTCATAATTTTAATACATTAAGCAATTTGCTAAACCAATCCAGTTTTATTTTGAAAGTTTTATAGTTCAACTAAATGTTTTTGCTGTTTTTTAATGATGTTTTAGTTACTTTTTAAAAACCAACTGGCATTTTAGAGAAATTAAATTTAAAAAGAAAAGAATCTTGAACATTTAAGAACATTTTAATCACAATTCTCCCATGATTCTGAACAGATAACTAAACAAAATAACATGTAATTTACCAGTCTAGAGGTTCTGACAAAATGTTGCTGCAGGGTATTTAAAAATGTTTAATCAATTTGAATGAATTATTTAAAAAAAAAAAATGTTTCAATGACCTGCTCATAAAGACTTTTTGCATTTTTGCATGTTTGAACGAATCACTTGAATGAATGATTCAATGACAAATACATGTTTCATTTGTCACATAACGATGTTATTGATTCAATCTTTTTGAAGAGATAAGTTACTTTTAATAGGTTATTTGCTCTATTTTGCCACCATAGGTATAACTGTTTATATGCAAACTATAAACGTTTATCCCAGTACTTCTGTGATCATTTGAAAATCACAGAAAATTTTTTAAAATATATATATATATATATATATTTTTTTTAAAGATTTACATTTTGCCGTTTTTATTATGATTGGACAGTAAGGCGAGAGGATGTGAAGTGGGGAGAGAGAGAGGGGAAAAGTCCACGAGCAGGGACTCGAACTCAGGTCGCCCGAATCACAATGCCGCCACATGTCAGCATGCTGCCCACAAGGCTATCTGAGTTTTTTTTTTTTTTAAAGTTGGTAATCTAATTAAAAATCATTTTAGAATCGGATCGTGACTTCCATAATCGGAATTGGATCGGCTCGTGAAGTGCCTAAAGATTCCCACCCCTACAAGTAGGGGTTTGAGACACCTATTTTAAAGCTTGTGACACACCAAGCTGATAGTTTTTGTGGTGTGCCACCTGCTCACATGTAGATGCAGAACTTGCAAGCTAGTTGGCCGTAAAGTTTTTGGTGTGTTCGAGCAGAACTTTTTGGTGGCGTGAGGTAACACCACAGTTAACCTTCGTCTCCTCAAGTTCTTTGATGCTGGTTTGATATGATTGGTCAATAAGCACTCTAGATCACTCTACAGTCCTTTTTCATGCCTGTCCTGTAGGTGGCGCAGTGGGGAGTGCAAAAGCTTGGTCTAAGTCAGTATGCTGAGCGAGAGGCGGGGGGTTACAGTGGAGGAAATAAACGCAAACTCTCCACCGCCATTTCCCTTATTGGAGCTGCACCTGTCATCTTCTTGGTATGTTTGATAACATCACAATGTTGAATGATGTAGCTGTAAATGGTATTTTACACCCTCATCTGTGATTTTTCAGGATGAGCCTACAACTGGGATGGACCCAAAGGCCAAGCGCTTCCTCTGGAATTGCATTCTCAGCGTGATCAAACAAGGACGCTCTGTTGTTCTCACCTCTCACAGGTAGAGGACACTATTATAGTCTCAGTGGATGGAAATGAAAGTCTGTTTTCTAAATACACATTATAGATATTATTAGTTCTCTCTGGTGTTGTATCCAAAACTCTTTCAATCATTTAGTCAACTTTAAACTGCACCCCTGCAAGCTCACGTTCATGTGCCTCTATTTTTGAGCCCACATTTCAAAATCCATTCAACAACCTATGAGCAAAACCAAGCCATGAGAAACTGTGAAAAACATTGCCATGTTTATGTACAAAAATGAAGAACTGCCCACTTAGACCAGAAGAGATCATCTGATTGACATGTAAAACATCCGACCACAGTTCCTTTTGTTTTTACGTGAACTGATATAAACTATAAAGAGACCTCTGCAGGAATCATGTACAGAGGCATCTTTAGACTTTATATTTGGACTTAAGTTTGTCAGTTAGAGAAATCAACTCTTTGAAAGCACTTCAGATTAACCTCACTTTTTACATTTTTCCCCCCCACCCTGATGGTTCTGCTGTCTTTGCAGCATGGAAGAGTGTGAGGCTCTGTGCACCCGAATGGCCATCATGGTGAACGGCAGGTTCCAGTGTCTGGGCTCAGTCCAGCACCTGAAGAACAGGTAACAGTTCCATATTAAACATTAGCTTAATACAAACAGCTCAGTATGTACTGCGTGCGGTATCAAAAATAGGATGCGAAACAGTATGCAGTATTATGCATACAATAATATGCCTCATTTTGTCATATGACCTCCATATATTACATGTTTAATCATGTCAGAATCAAACCACTATTACTAGAGAGATGAAATAGTGATTAAACAGATTGAGGATTAAAAAGAAAACTGTGTTGTCACTTTCAGTTCATTTCATCTTAATGGAAAGTAAAGTCAAGAAAATACATTATGTACTGCAAAACTAATATGAGTAGTATGCATTTCTTCACATGTCAGAAGGCAAGAGTGTCTTTATTCAGCTTGAGTCAGTTCAATAAGTCAGTGATGTACAATAACAATGTCAATGTTGCAAAATTCATCAAATAATGAAAAAATTTGATGCAGGCAAAAGTGTTGAAAAAAGTTTTGCTCTCATCGGATATTGTCGGTGCAGTCAAATCAATAATATTACTGAATAGTATCTTCTAACAATGTGCAAATTTAACATGTTTTTATTTCTGCCCTCTTTGTCTTTCCTACTAGGTTTGGAGACGGTTACACAATAATCCTTCGTTTGTCCACCCCGTCTACAGAACCGTGCCCGGTGGACGCCTACATCCAGAACTCATTCCCTGGGATCCAGCTGAAGGAAAGACATCAGAATGTTCTCCATTACCAGTTGCCATCACAAACCTGTTCGCTCGCTCGCGTCTTTGAGGTTCTGTCAAGTAGTTATAAGGAGCTGGGGATAGCTGACTACACAGTGTCACAGACGACACTGGATCAGGTAAGAGTTCAGTGCTGACACTCCCCTCCAAAATCTGGTGAGCTGCCTTGATATCTACTGCCTACCTTAAGACAGCATACTAAAGGTCATGGAAGCTCATACATGACCGATTTTAAACGCTACACACAGGCATGAACTCATCAGACAAATAGCTCTCCTCAATAGACTTGACACAATTTTCAATAGAATTTTTCATTAGCATGTTACTAAGCTAACAATACTCTAATAAGCATAAAAACATAGCTAATGTTTAAACTAAAATCAAGATTATTCTCATTCAAAAAAAGTGTGTGTGTCTCTCTCTATACATATATATATATATATATATACACACACACAGTTTCATTTGCAGCAAATCATACACGCTCCCTCGTGAAGGAACACAGACTGGCTATATGGTACTTTGATTCGAGCAGAATATCACAATGAACATCGCTAAACATCGTTTAGTACATCGTTTTTTGCAGCACAAGAGAGAGAGTATGCACATAGTTGCCAAATTGAAAAGATTAAGTAAAACACTAGGCAGAAAACAAATCCTTTTAAGAGAAAAGCTCGGTTTGGGGGATTTATTCTCACAACAACCCCAGGCAGGAAAGATGGAGTGGAGACTTATTTTTTTTTTATCAATGCAAGACATCGGAAGTGTCTAAATAAAAAAAAATAATTAGTGGGGCAAATATAATGACAATTATTTTTAATTAATTGAGAGAAGCAGAAATCATGTTTAAAATATGATAGTGCTGCAACGACGCGTCGACGTCATCGATTACGTCGACTACGAAAATACGTGCGTGAAATGCGTCGACGCGTCACACTGTTTACATTCATCTGGCGTAATGGCGGCTTCTGCTCCTGGGAACGGAGAAAGTTCCATTCTATCACAAAAACCTAGACCACGATTATCAAAAGTATGGGAATACTTTAAACAGAGGCCAAATAAAACAGTCCTTTGTTCCCTTTGCAGAACCGAAATGGCGTACCACCTGGTGTGCAAGATCATATTTTGAGCGCAAAAGGGCATTTCGCGCACGTGAGCTGAGTTGAGGAGGAAATCTTCGTCTCGCAAATAAGAAAATATTTCGAGCGAACGAAAATCAGTTTTGCACTTCAAAGAAGTTTATTTGGATGTGCGCGGACGTTCTCTTTCGCACGTGCAAGGTTTCAGTTGCTCGCGCTCCTGATTCCCGCCCTGCGTGCTCGCTAAGACTCTGCATGACAGACAGCGCAAGAGGAAAAACACATGGTTCATGAGACGTTTGTTCAATGGCTTGAACACTATCAAAGTTCCTTTTAAGACTGTAGAGAAAGTCTTTGGCACTCTTCTTTTTAAAGTTCAAATGTCTTCCACTGGACGACCACACATAATGACTTATTTTTAATCAAAATCAAATCGTATTATTACATAATGGCGTGTCCCAGTGTTTCTACACCGCAATGAACTGATAAATTAGTTCTAACTTCTTACGTAAAAAAAAGATCAGTAGATTAATAAAAAAAACTTAATAAAGATAATCGTTAGAGTAGTCGACTAATCGGGAAAATAATCGCCAGAGCAGTCAACTAATCGGGAAAATAATCGCTAGAGTAGTCGACTAATTGGAAAAAATAATCGCTAGAGTAGTCGACTAATCGGGAAAATAATCGCTAGAGCAGTCGACTAACCGAAAAAATAATCGCTAGAGTAGTCGACTAATCGGGAAAATAATCGCTAGAGCAGTCGACTAACCGAAAAAATAATCGCTAGAGTAGTCGACTAATCGGAAAAATAATCGCCAGAGCAGTCGACTAACCGAAAAAATAATCGCTAGAGCAGTCGACTAATCGGGAAAATAATCGCTAGAGTAGTCGACTAATCGGAAAAATAATCGCCAGAGCAGTCAACTAATCGGGAAAATAATCGCTAGAGTAGTCGACTAATCGGAAAAATAATCGCCAGAGCAGTCAACTAATCGGGAAAATAATCGCTAGAGTAGTCGACTAACCGAAAAAATAATCGCTAGAGTAGTCGACTAACCGAAAAAATTATCGCTAGAGCAGTCGACTAACCGAAAAAATTATCGCTAGAGTAGTCGACTAATCGGGAAAAATAATCGCTAGAGCAGTCGACTAATCGGGAAAATAATCGCTAGAGTAGTCGACTAACCGAAAAAATAATCGCTAGAGTAGTCGACTAATCGGGAAAATAATCGCTAGAGCAGTCGACTAATCGGGAAAATAATCGCTAGAGTAGTCGACTAACCGAAAAAATAATCGCTAGAGTAGCCGACTAACCGAAAAAATAATCGCTAGAGTAGTCGACTAATCGGGAAAATAATCGCTAGAGTAGTCGACTAATCGGGAAAAATAATCGCTAGAGCAGTCGACTAATCGGGAAAATAATCGCTAGAGTAGTCGACTAACCGAAAAAATAATCGCTAGAGTAGTCGACTAATCGGGAAAATAATCGCTAGAGCAGTCGACTAATCGGGAAAATAATCGCTAGAGTAGTCGACTAACCGAAAAAATAATCGCTAGAGTAGTCGACTAATCGGGAAAATAATCGCTAGAGTAGTCGACTAATCAGGAAAATAATCGTTAGTTGCAACTACTTTTTATTGATTCTTTTCTCTATTGGATGAAATACTAATATTTATAATAATTTAGCATTTTTCACTGAGCTTGTTGCCGTGAATTATGGGATTGCCATCTCCACAAAGGCTATAACCAGGTGCGATCACATTTACTAGATTTCGTCAGCAAAAATTCGCCAAATAACAGTAAATTCAACTGGAATCTTATCATCCGAGGACGAATGATTATCACACAGTTTTATTTTCAAGTTGGTCACGTGTGTGTGACCAAAAGACGGCTGCTTGGTTTGACAGTGACATCTCTGTGTGAGCTGTGCTGTTGACAGTGGACCCTTTTTGCCTGTGAGGCTGTACCTAAGATGTTGCTAATGTGACCACACTTTCAGAATCTGGCCAGTAGAAGATATCTTAGGTACAGCCTCGTGTCAGGAGGCATCTCACTAGGTTTTAGAACAGGGATTGTTACTCCTAACTAAGAGTGTTGTCCTCCTCCAGGTGTTTGTTAACTTTGCTAAAGAGCAGACAGACGACGATCAGCTCAGGGAAGTGACGGTGAACGGTGGATCCGTGCCGATTCAAACCAGCAGACTTCAGCGGCCCACGGAACTCAAACTCGAGAAATCGAACAGGTCTTCCACACCGCACTCTCCCTCAACACCCTCCACAGATCAAGCTGCTCGCTCGGAACAAACCCCCGAGCCTCCGTCTGCTAGTTCAAAGACCAAAAAGAGTAAATCAAACAGTCCGTCAGTCTCAGGACAGCAACAGCAGATCCGGATGGAACCTGTCGGCGAGGCAGCTAACGGATCGCACCCTCCTGAAGACCAGACTCTTGGGAGAAAAGATCCATCCATGTTATTTATTGTCAGTACCAAAACGCAGGAAAGCAAAGTGTGAAAAAAACAAAGATATTCAGAACCAAACAGTCATGATGTGGATCTCTGGTGATCTTTGGTGCCTTCTTCACAAATAATTTTTATATAGTTACTTTAAAACCAATCAATCTATTTGGCTGCCCTGATAACTCTGCAATTCCTCATTGATTGTATGTTTAATTCTTCTTCTGAAACTTGAAAATGACGCATGGCATCATCGGCGGGAATTCTTTCCCAGCCTTCTTTAACGCATAAATGATGCATATTATTGTCATGATGTGAGTTGCACGTCCGTATAGGATTTGCTTTGTGCAACCCATTTTTGGGATATGATTTTTGCTGAATGTTACATTATAACAGACCTCTTTCTTTCTTTCTTTTCTACATGTATGTAAAGGTCAAATGTGCAGTGTAGAGATGGTATCAAACTCAAAAACTGCCTTCATGTGCTCAACATTTGTATTTATTTCCTGTTTTTTGTTTTTTTTTTTGTACCGTTTTAGATTTATTTCTCATTTTTTATGTGATGCACTTTAGTTTAAAACCGTTCTGATATTGTAGTCTGGATTATCACTGTATCTCTTCACTGCAAAGATTGTCATAATGCTTGATATGTAGCTTTTTTATGTAGTATTTATTGTATGTACATACCAGAGATATTATGTATGAAATTATGTTTGCAATATTCCTTGTGTATGATGCTGCATACGATTCTAAAATGGTAAATGCTGGGATATTTATATGCAAATATATAAATCTGGTTACTGAAGTTTGGTGTGTGCGCACATTGATTTTTTTTTTTTTTTTTAATGATTAGTGTCCTTTTTATATTATTAATTAACACAGTAACTATTTTGAAGGGTGTATGTTGTCATTTATCAATCTGGCTGTTGAACATTGAAGAATGCTTTCTCTGTGACTGAGTGAACTTGCCTTGTTTCTTAAAAGCTACACATCAGGGAAAATTATGTTTGTGAAAGGTATTTTTAGGCTTGATTTTATGAATTAATACTGTCTGGCACCGGAAATTGGGAAGACAGGGGCTCTGGTAAATGACGGCTGTCTTTAACATATCTCTCTGACCATATCTCACTGAATCCCACTGAAGAGACTACAACTCACTGTTGAAGCAAAATAGATTATTCTTAATCTTTGTTGGAAAAAAAATAACTGTATTATGTAAATATTACATCTAAATCTGAATTTTGTTCAGATATTTAGTACTCATTGTTTGTTTTAGGCTATTGCTAAACATATAAATGAACATATAAACATATAATAAACATTTTTATATAAATTGACAGCATTAATAAAATCACTTCCAGTCACTTCTACTACTATATAAAGTTCTACGTAATATAAAGCACTAATACCATGACATGTCCTACAATACCTAAATAAAAGAATAGAATTATTCTTTTATAATTATGCGTGCAGCTTTTCGACCTCATATTGATATTTATATTTAATATTTGTACGTAACTGTCATACTTCATGACTATATAAAAAAAGTTAAAATGGTGAAAAACTTAAAATGAAAATGCTTACCAAATACATAATCTATGATACGCATACCCTTTAATGGGCAAATAAATGTTAACCTAAGATATATATATATATATATATATAATATATGTATAATATAGTCAGGGTTGGGGAGTAACAAAATACAAGTAACTTAGTTACGCATTTGAAATACAAAATTTGAGTAACTGTATTTCATTACAGTTACATTTTAAATGGGTGGTAATCAGATTACAGTTACATCTGAAAAGTGTTTTAGATTACCAAAGTGATTACTTTGAGTTTTAATGTCATTTAAACAGCAATTGGTGATTCTCTGACTCTGACCGTCTGAAAAAGTTAGAGTTAAGTTTCATGTTTTCGACTGTTTTCATGTTTTGTGAGTCATTTTATAATTCACTCGTCACTGCAACTTTTTCTCACAATTTGTTTTTTTTTCCCTCACAATTGTGAGTTTGCATTTCACAATTCTGACTTCTTTTTCTCAGAATTGCGAGATTTAAACTCACAATTGCAAGTAATAAAGTCAGAATTGGGAGATATAAACTTGCAATACTAATTTTTTTTCTTGCAATTGTGAAATTAGTATGTGAGTTTATATCTCATAATTCTGACTTTTCTCAATATTGTGAGTTTATATCTCATAATTCTGACTTTTTAACTCACAATTGCAACTTTATATCACACAATTCTGAGGGAAAAAGTCAGAATTGTGAGATAAAAACTTGCAATGACCTTTTTTGTGTTTGTTCCACACTTATTAGTATTCCAAAGTATTCTAAAGTATTTAGATTAAGTTACTAAACTTGAGTAATGTAACGAAATACGTTACAAATTACTTTTTAAAGCATGTATTTTGTAATCTGTAGTGAAATACATTTCAAAAGTAACCTACCCAGCCCTGAATATAGTTTAATGAAGCGTTCTGAGGATGTTTATTGGCTAAAATGGTTGTCATGGCTGCAGGGTTTCGCAAACCCCGCCCATTCTCTCTATCTCGTTAGCCATTAGCCATCGCGGCTAACGCCAGCTGTTTTGGACCTTTTCTCCTTATAAATTGATTTGTTTGTGTCTCTGTCGTGTTTCTTTGTGAGAAGACTTTGAGATGGTTGTGTTAAATAGCAATGACAATGAGGAACAGGATGTAATGTAAGTGTATTTTTAGCTTGTAGCCGTTAGCTAACGTCTCTATTTGTCTCAGCACGGACACGTCAGTTGGTTTTGTTAGTCGGCTCATTAGCTAAATTAAAAACAAACGTCAGATAACGCTATGTCTTCGTTGCATCTAATGTTTTACATAAATGAAATAAGTGATATACTTGTTTAGAACTGTGGTAGCGATGTAATGATTGTTTATGTCATGTTTAGCACCTCGGCTAAATGACAGGTCACTTTAACGTTATACAGAAATAAATAAATGCAAGGATATAATTGAGCTAAGTACAGTCAGCTAAATTGGAAATAACCAGCATATCCGAATACAAACAGTATTTCACATCTAGTTTTCTGTTGGTTATTTAGTATGAATGTGTAATGTACTATTTACAGGTTTCTCTATAGGTGACATTGGGCAGCTTCTTCACAACAAATAAAAATAAAATAATTATAGTAAAATAAACAACTAAAATTGGCATATGTTCTTGCAGAGATAAGCTGTGACCTATTTCCATGGTAAAGCATCTGGCCTGTAGCTAGAGCTATAAATAAAACCTCCACTGAAGGATCTGCAGGCTCACTACAGTGTGAAGAACTACATGAAAATCCACTCAAACATTGTGACAAAAGTACATTTTATTTCGTAAATTCGTATCAGAGTAAATGTTGTGGCTGTCATGTATGTGACCGTGGAGTAAACCCTTTGAGAGAACAGTTTAGTGAACCAAGACATCTGGTTTCTGTTTGTCTTACAGCCTAAATGAGCGGCGCTGCTCATCTCTACCCAACTCTCCTGCAAAACGTGTTTCTCCAGCCAAAAAGAAGCAGTTCTTTATTAACCAGGCCATCCGTAACTCAGACCTCACTCCCAGAGCCAAGGGCAGGAAGAGTCTGCGACGACAGGAAAACAGTGAGCCTTGTTTTGATGTCTGGATACTTCATTACTTCATTTTATCACTTACTGCACAGGAAATGTTTGCAAAAAATTCTGTCATCATTTACTCACCCTCTTGTCATTTCAAACACCTGTGACTTACTTCTTTTTATGTGGAACACATTAGAAGTTTTGCAGAATGTTCACACTGCTCTTTTCTATTATACTGAAAAAACTCATTTTTTATGACTGTAACATGGCCCTTTTAGTATTAAGATCACATTAGTGATATTTTAATGTATGAAGCACTGATGTTACTTTCAAACTAAGCAGCTTTCTGGTGGTCAGTGCAGCGAATTTGCATTGAACTTCAACAAAATGCCACTTTTAGACCCTAATTTACACCTGGTATTAAGATGCGTTTTGCGGATCGGATCACAAGTGGAAGACGCTGTAAACGCAGGTGGTCTAAAAGGTTTTGAGCTTGTCTACTTTCAACCACTTACAGAAGCAGTCGAAAATGCATTTGACCCGATTGCTTTCATATGTGGTCGAATGTGTTTGAACAGCCACAAAAGACCACCTATTCTCCACCTGTTGACTAGATGCATAAACATTACGGGAAGCGCTAGCCAGACGAGATTTAAACTGTCGTTTGAAGACGAAAAATGTATGTTCTCTCACCATTCCTGATTTCTAACACACACTCACAGTGTGTGGCGTGGTCTTGTGGCTATCAGAGCAGAAACGAAAGCTACTGCTCTCCGCATGATTTTCCGTTGTCTCCTGGCTTGTTTATATGTAAATTTTTCAAGCCTATAACCCATACATTGACCTGCTCACACACCCTCCCCTCATAGAAATCAGGACAAAAGCAGTTGAAAGTGGACAAACGAGACCGATTAAAGAACTAGATGTAAACGGTTATGTGTTTCCCTCGTCTACTTGGGATCCGATCAACCAAAACATATCTTAATACCAGGTGTAAACCGGGCCTTACTGTAGCTTAATCATTAGAGCAGGTCCGAAGTCATGGGTTTGATTCCTATGCAATAACCCCCATACCATGACACCACCACCACCATAGATCCATGCTTTCATGTTGTTTATGCCAAATTCTAACCTTCCCATCTGAATGTTGCAGCAGAAATCGAGACTCATCAAAGCAGGCAATGTTTTTTTCTATCTACTATTGTCCAATTTCACAGAATCAATACTCCCGTGAATGTGCACAACAGTTTTATTTAAATAAAACTTGAACACATAACTAGTCTAAACATACACACAATCACGCAGATATGGGTAAAATTGAAATTGAATGAATAAAACAGAAACAGGGGAATGAAGCTATGAGAACGTAACCAAAACATAACAGTCAGTTCCACCTGAACAGAACCATCAGCACCTTGTTAACAAAGGGGTCTTCAGCTTATACAAATGTGCGATATACTTGCAATGCCTTAGCTGTTCAACGAGCGTCCGTATGCAGTCTCCGGAGAAAGGCTTGATGGTTCAGTAGTTCAGTGGTGGTGAAGTTGCAATCAAATTCTTCCCGTTTGAATGAAGTGATAACGAACTTGCATTGTTAGGTCGAGGAAGTTACAATAGGGCTGGTTGTAACTTGAGACCCATCCGGGTCGGGGGAAAGGTCCTATGGTCGGACCGGATGTCTCCCGTCTTTTCACACAAACAGCAACCAGACGAAGTAAGTAGAGAGGGAGAGTCACTGTGACAGTGACCTTAAATTTCTGTGGAGGTCACACCTCTCGAGTTAAATAATAATGTTTATTTTTTATACCGCCTTTCAAGAACCCAAGGTCGCTTCACAAATTAATTGACAAAGTATACCAGACAATTAGCAGTCGTGGCCTAATGGTGAGGGAGTCAGGCTCGTAACGTGAAGGTTGCTGGTTCGATTCCCATGCCAGCAGGAATTGAAAGTGGGGATTGTCTCTCTCCACCTTCGATACCATGACTAAAGTGCCCTTGAGCAAGACATGAAACCCCTAATTTCTCCCCGGGCGCCGTGTTCACTGTTGCGTGTGCACTTGTTCACTACTCACTGCTGTGTGTGTGTGCACTTGGATGTGATAAATGGGACACCATACTTGACTTTCACTTTAAACAGATGTTAACAACAGAAAACTACAGATAATTAACACAAGAGCTCAGGCAATCAGATGATAAACCTCCATTATTTCAAGAAAGTGGTCATGTAACATACAAACAAGAAGCAGGGAGAAAAAAAAATACTGAGCAAAGTGAATAGGTGAGATTTAAGTTGAGACTTGAGGTCTGAAGAGTGGAGGTAGCATGAAGATTACGGGGCAGCTTATTCCATGGCTTAGGGCCTATAATACTGAAAGCCCTACCACCTACAGTAGAGAGTTTATACTTGGCTTAAGCAATACTTAGCTTGAGCAATGAGAAAGGTCCAGTTTCCAAGTGGAAAAAATTCCTTTGTTAGGAAGCTGACTCATTTTCATGATAAGAGTGAGCTGGCAGTCCCTTAATTCCCTGATTAATCTAACAAGCATATGATCCAGGGTGTAAAACGAGGATTATTTTGATAGAAACATGATACCAATAAAGTTGCATTATCTAATAATTTCTAACATAATTAAAAAACTAGCTTGACAGGGTTGGAAAAGTCATCAGTCCCCTGTTTATTGCTTCATAGAACCACCTTTTGTTTTAATTACAGGGCGACATTTACTTGAACACAGAACAATACCTTAAGGATAAGGATAGGAAGGTGAATGAGTGGCCTGACTTAAATTCGATTGAAAATCTGTGGATGGACTTGAGCTGTCCATTATCACTCATCATGGAATTCGACTGAACTTGAGCAACTCGGCAAAGAATAATAGACAAATATCCCCTGATCTAGGTGTCCAACGCTAGTACAGACATATCCAAAAAGATTAATGGCTGTAATTAAAGCTAAAGTTGGCTCTACGAAGTATTAAATTAATTTTCAGAACCGTAGCTTTTTCTTTTGGTTGCTACTTTGGCCTTGATAACAGCTTGCATTCTTGCTGGCGTTGTTTTTTATTTGCTTTTCTACAGTCTCTGTTGTTACTGAATTCCAAATAGTTGTTTCCAAAGACTTACCTAAAAATGATTTGGGTAATCACCAATACTGTTAGTTTAGGGCAGCTGTGGCACAAACTTTACATTGGGTAGAGGTCAAATAAATTTGCTATGCACTGTACTGTATGTATACTGTATAAAAGTATTGGCCGAATGCTTAAAAATGAAAAGAAAAAAACTTTCTTGTTTGGTGCAGGAAAACTATTATTTGTTGGGGGGGGGGGAAAGTTAGTTATGATTTTGTAATATTTTGCAAACACTCTGCTTCCGTGTAGCTCGTTTTCTGGACAGTCTTTTGGACCCGGGCGAATGCTCTAAAGAGGATGGTGAAGGGCGTGAAACGGCCTCGCCCACCATCTTCACTGAAGCTTGCACCAATGGAAACTATGTGGAGGTAAAGCATGTTTCTTTCACTGCTCTCAGTTAAAGGGATATTTTGATTTCTTTAACTCTCTCTCTAATATCTCTCAGTACTGGAGTGATTTTATGAATCGTTCTGGGGAGGAGCAAGAGCGACTGTTGGCTCTGCTGGAGGAGGAGGCTCAGAGGACCCACTCTAACAAGAGCCATGAACACCAAAGACAGGGTCTGACATAATTTAACCACACAAACCCACTTTGCATCCAATAAGAGAGGGTTGCACGTTGGTTTATCACGCTACACGCTTCTTAAGACTCGTTTGTGCTTAACGTATTCACTCATTTGTACTTCACATGCTCTCTGTTGCCCTTAGTTCCATTAACCTAAGGCTCTAAACTGCAATTGAGCACTTAAGTTTTGTACAGTTTACAGCCTTAAGATCAGGGCCCTGTACTGACATTTTTGGGAGCAAGTGTTCAAGCGAAAAAAGGGGCAACTATTTGATGCTTTACACAATAATCACTTCAAATTATCTTTTGGGGATAATTTCTCAGCCAAATTTGATTTATGATAAATTTGTGATTAATTAATTGCCACATCATGTAATTAATTAGATTAAAACTTTTAATCGCTTCCCAGCCCTAATATAAATGTGAAATGAAAAAAATTCAATGATACTTTTCTATAGATGATACTTTTATATGAAACTGAGTAATAATTGAGTCAAAGAATCAAGTTCAAACCGGCTGATTCATTCATGAACAAAACCCTGTGTCTCCCTGCAGGAAGTTTCAACTGTTCTGCTTTTTTTGGAGCTGTTTTGGTTTGTGAAATAGAGCAAAAAACAGTCCAAATGTTAGCTCTCATGTTAACATTTATCTCCGTTTTAGCAATCATGCAGTTAACACGTTACTATTCAGCTTTCACACTCCGCACAAACACTGGAATAGCCGACATTTTTCTAGGGTAGCGTTAGAGCGAGTGTCAGTGTAAAGTTGCTGCTGTTTCAGATGATAAGCCACATTTGAGGTCGAAGAATGATAGTCAAGCGTTTGGATGTCCTGCTTGATGTACTGTAACTACCACATAAACCTGCTGTTAACGATCTGTCCGTCACAGACTGCGTGACTTCGCCACTTCCTGTGAATTCTTTTTCCTGCAACTAATGAGATTTTGGTTGACTAAAAGTTAGTCGACTATTAGGGGCCCTAGTTTAAAATGAATTCAAATAAAGATCAACTTATTGATTATTGAACTGTTTTATTAAAACGAATCTTACGTTCGCAATCGTGCTGATATTCGGGGAAACAGCTCTTTAGTTAGTGTGATACCTCTAAACCCCCCACCCCCCATTCTGGCCTAAACTCAGGCACAGGTTGAGCCAGAAGTCAGACGTGCCGGGACGCTCAAACAAACGGCAATGTTTCGATAGCTCCACAGTATTTGCACTCTGTATAGGTGAACTTATGCTTGATTTACTTGGTTTTCTGTACCGTTAATCTGGGGATTTGAATTATTCCAACATCAAAAATTACACACTTCACCTTTATTAATTCAATGATGAGCAGATTATTTCTAATTATATTTGACGTATTTGTGATGATCATTCTCCTATCCTTTAAACAGTAAATCCTGCTGTCAGGGCTCAGGAATGTTTCCAGAGGATTGATCGAAGGCTGCGTGCGACGCTGAGACGCAGACAGACTCCCATGGTGACGCTCTTTGTCTTTTGCCTTTTTAACAAGTATTCCCCCAAATCCCTTTATCTTGTCCTATCATTCTTTTTTCTGTCTGATATCTGTTCATCCATTTTCTTTGTTCAAGGGAGTGTTGGAGAATCTGGAGTCCCAACTTCTGGGATTCTTCATGGCACATCCACACTCGATTTACATCACCAAAATCAGCAGCAGGTGCACAATCTACCAAAGTTAATGCATCTCTCACCTTCACAGACTAATTCAGACCTCCACTAACAGTTAAACATGTTTTGTGATTGTTGCTTGAGAAGTTGAGAACAGTAATGTTAGTGTATCAGTAGAATACCATGTTTTGATTCAGATGTGTCTTTGTTTCTGTAGTTATGAGCGACTGCTCTTTCATGCCATCTGCCAGTACATGGATCTGACCTCTGCTAGTGAGTGAACTTTATTACTCTATTCCGACATTGCCAATGGTTGTTTTCATATGAAGCTGATGTGAATTCATTTGAACAAACTCATTTGCGTATATACACTCACCTAAAGGATTATTAGGAACACCTGTTCAATTTCTCATGAATGCAATTATCTAATCAACCAATCACATGGCAGTTGCTTCAGTGCATTTAGGGGTGTGGTCCTGGTCAAGACAATCTCCTGAACTCCAAACTGAATGTCAGAATGGGAAAGAAAGGTGATTTAAGCAATTTTGAGCGTGGCATGGTTGTTGGTGCCAGACGGGCCGGTCTGAGTATTTCACAATCTGCTCAGTTACTGGGATTTTCACACACAACCATTTCTAGGGTTTACAAAGAATGGTGTGAAAAGGGAAAAACATCCAGTATGCGGCAGTCCTGTGGGCGAAAATGCCTTGTTGATGCTAGAGGTCAGAGGAGAACGGGCCGACTGATTCAAGCTGATAGAAGAGCAACTTTGACTGAAATAACCACTCATTACAACCGAGGTCTGCAGCAAAGCATTTGTGAAGCCACAACACGCACAACCTTGAGGCGGATGGGCTACAACAGCAGAAGACCCCACCGGGTACCACTCATCTCCACTACAAATAGGAAAAAGAGGCTACAATTTGCACGATTTCTGTTGAGACATTCAGATGGTAGAGTCAGAATTTGGCGTAAACAGAATGAGAACATGGATCCATCATGCCTTGTTACCACTGTGCAGGCTGGTGGTGGTGGTGTAATGGTGTGGGGGGTGTTTTCTTGCCACATTTTAGGCCCCTTAGTGCCAACTGGGCATTGTTTAAATTCCACGCCCTACCTGAGCATTGTTTCTGACCATGTCCATCCCTTCATGACCACCATGTACCCATCCTCTGATGGCTACTTCCAGCAGGATAATGCACCATGTCACAAAGCTCGAATCATTTCAAACTGGTTTCTTGAACATGACAATGAGTTCACTGTACTAAAATGGCCCCACAGTCACCAGATCTCAACCCAATAGAGCATCTTTGGGATGTGGTGGAACGGGAGCTTCGTGCCCTGGATGTGCATCCCACAAATCTCCATCAACTGCAAGATGCTCTCCTATCAATATGGGCCAACATTTCTAAAGAATGCTTTCAGCACCTTGTTGAATCAATGCCCCGTAGAATTAAGGCAGTTCTGAAGGCGAAAGGCGGTCAAACACAGTATTAGTACGGTGTTCCTAAAAATCCTTTTGGTGAGTGTATATTATCAGTGTTGGCAAGGTTACTTTGGAAATGTAATGGGTTACAGATTACAAGTTACCATATTTAAAATGTAATATAATGTAATGTAATAAGTAGTGTTACTATTTCAATTACTTTATTAAAGTAATGTAACTGATTACGTTTGATTACTTTAATGGATGTTTTCAACTGTTAATCATTTTTCAAACATTTAAATCAGGCAGGGTTAACCTTATATTATACTCAACACTGATTACTGTCAGACTTTCGAAATCCTTCATCACTTGAATTGAGATTATAATAATTTAATTTTAAAGCACAGCCACCACAAAATCAGACTTCAGCTCCCTCTTTTTACTTTGAGATGATTCTGAGGTTAAATACAGATTTCTGGATTAAATGATTTATAAATTTCCAGCACTGGAACGCATTTTTGCAACTCTCCCAGACAGGTAGTGGCCCAAAGCTTTCAGCAGGAATGTGGATTGATGTAATTGGCAAACGTGGTGCAAATTCAAACAAGAGAACCAATCAAAAGCATCAGAATAGCATTGCTTTGCTAAATGCGGGATGCATCGTGCACATTAAAAACAGGCAAGGCAACACAATAATATTATTCAACTAATGCTGTCAATCAATTACAAAATAACTAATCACACATTTTTTCTTTAATTAATCACAATTAATTGCACCCAATATTAAAGTTTTTTATATATTGTAATTATTTCACATTTAATCTCCAAATTGATGTAGAAACAACATTAAGACAGCAGATTTTAAATATTTTATCTTAAGTAGGAAATATACAGAAATTGAGTACATTTATCAAACACTTCACAGTTATCACTGCATAAATTATCTACAAAGTTTCGGTCAAGAGCAGTGAGGGATTTTCTGTTTGTCTATTGTTCTTAGATTAACATTAATGACAGCCATCATAGCAGGATTATTTTGCTGCTGTCACTTTAAGCCCGGACGCACATGACGCGGATCTGACATTCCTCAGATGTCCTCGTAACTCTTTACAGTCATTAAGACTGTGCTTACAACAACACAGCAGACATTTTGGCATACTTTTGTGTGTTTTTGTACGGTCAAACGTGGAAGAGAACTCGCACACAAGTGTTTGTGTGTGTGTCGTACAGACAGGAGATTCTCAGACGTGCGTCAGTTCTTATTTTTGCGTCTTATCGCACTTGAATTGTTTAATAGCCCTTGAAGGAATGATAGCGTGATCATATACCGTAACATATCCTAGCAGATGTAGCCTTTTTTGTAAGTGTTAACATTTTCATAAGTAACTAATTTAATTACACGATTTTTCTCAGTACATTTATTTTGTAATTCAATTACATAACGGCGTTACATGAAACTAGTTACTCCCCAACTCTGTATATTATGTACTGTAAACTGTAGTGGAATTTTCATTTCCACTACATTTCCATTTAGTTTTTGTCTTGTTTTTGCTTTAGTTAAAATGAAAATTTATTTGAATAGCATACTCTTTTGTAATTGATGTCACACACTTCATACCATTAAGTATTAGTTCACCCAAAAATGAAAATTCCTCACCCTCATGTCATTCCACACCCGTAAGACCTTCATTCATCTTCAGAACACAAATTAAGATATTTTGATGAAATCATAGAGGTATATGACTCGTCCATTGACAGCAATTCAACCAACACTTTCAAGGTCCAGAAAGGAAGTAAAGACATCGTTAAAACAGTCGACGTGAAAAAGTATTCTTGTCCCTTCATAAAATTAAGCTTGAACCACTGCAGTCACCTTTCTAAATCGCTGTCAATGGACGAGTCATATACCTCTCGGATTTCATCAAAAATATCAAACTTGTGTTCCGAAAATGAAAGAAGGTCTTACTGCTGAGGAACGACATGAGGGTGAGGATTAATGACAGAACTTTCATTTTGGGTGAACTAACCCTTTAACAATATAAAAACTTTCTAGCTTTGATCCTAACGTCAGCTAATTATCAATATTTTAAAATACTTTTTTAACAACCAGCAGGTTAACAGCACTAATTGTAGAAACAGTGTTACCAGTATCTCCTCGAAGCATGTGACCTTGAAAAAACTAAAGTGTGTGGTTTTCTGTAGGCTCTGACTGTAATGGTGCCCGGCAGACCAAGGTAGTCAACAAACAGGAGGAGTTTCTGCCTCCGCAGTCTCTGCTCTCTGCCTACCTGGAACAGTTGAGCTAAGCTGCTGGGAATCCTGGCCACAACCAACATCATCCAGCCAGAGCCGGCATCACCGCCCCTTACTGGGCCATCGTGAACTGTGTGTGTGGCATTATGTCATAGGACCTGACCTGCAGGCCTTGTCCTTTAGGAGAGACTGCGCTAACTAGAGTGATCTCTGTACTCAGTGTCACTATCTTTCTTTTACTTTTTACATGCATTTTCTGATGTTTTGGAGCACATATTAGTAAATGTTAATACAACTCTCTTTATAAGTAATCTGATTCTTTTTCCATGTTCCGGACAGGATTTTACTTGTTTTGTATATAAGTATAAACATAATTGTGTATGAACTCAAGAAGAGGCAGAATAGGATCGAATAATGACAATTATTGTTTTGGATGTTCATGATCTTAACATGAAAAGTCAGTCAAAAACCTACAACTCAGGATCCTACAAAAGGATGACATGTTCTAAATCAGCACACGTATCACAAATCTCACAACGGTTATGCAGTTACTGTATGTGTATACCTGTACAACGTGTTTGTTTTTACTGCACAACATTTTACAATTGAAATGCATTTGATTTATGCAGACTTGTAATTCTGCTCATTTACTTCAGCCAATCCTGCCTGACGATCTGTAGTCCTTTTATATCCAGCGTTCAATAACATGAATTTCAGTAAAATGGTACCTTTCTTGTTTGTTAATCTGCAGTTATCAGATGTCACACACTTCTTTTTTCTGTTAAGCATCTGCCAACATGCACTTAAAACTATGCCTTACTTGTACACGCCATATTTGTCAGTTTTGCTTTTTCGTGTTTATATATTGAGCCTTTACAACAAGGTTATTATGTTTCCCCATACAGGGGAAATCTTTCAATGTTTTATACCATCAAGGGCCCTGAGACACTTGAGCAGTTCTTGCATTGATGTTTATAACCAAAGTGTGTGTGTGTGTGTGTGTAGTGCTGATTCTCAGGCATCACCCTTCATGAATGTGGACTTTTACATTACTCTCAATCACCTAAAAACCAGGTGTGTTGAACCCTTTTGCGATGAAAAGTTAGCTTTTTAGAATAATATTTATACTTCTGTGCCAATATTTGAGTTTAATGCTATTTATCAAGGTATTAGGACATGAATAGACACCATAGAGCGCTTTATTGTATTTAGTTTTTGTCTGTTGCAAGTACCTGTTAAAATGGTATCAAGCTTTTAACTGAGATCATATTGTGTGATTATTTTATGGATTGAATGCAAGTCATGTGGACATAACCATGAAAATAAAAAAAGGTTCTGGTAAATTTGGCTTCCTGTATTCATGTTGTTGTGAAATATTAATTTACAAATGAGGTTTAAAGGCTTGGTTGAAGATCACCAAGTTCAAGTCTCTAGTTTCACCACAAACACTAAAATCATTTTTGATTGACTAACTTTCTGCAGTTAACTTAATGGATTTAAGTGTTTGTGTGAACGGTTTAAAATGATTTATTATTTATTTATTGTTGTTATTACTACATTTAAAGATTTAAGCTGATACTGAACATTTGTTTTTATAGTTTTAAGGTCACAAGGATGTCAGTATTCAATATTAACACTCACCTTTGTTCCACTCAGTGGTTGCTTCCTTGCTTTTAAGAGTAGCTGTGAATTAGTTCTATTGAACATTTTGTTTCAAAGGAAAGGTTAAAAACTTTTCTATAGAGACAGAGCTTGTTTAGGCCACGCCCACACCGGGGGAGGGGGCAGTGTTGCTAGACTACGATAATTATCGTAGTTGTGCGATAATTTTGACCTCTGTACGATAAACAATTAAATATATCCCATTATATACGATAATTACAGAATTTTGTAACACTTCAAATAACGGTCGTTGTAAACATAGGCCTACTCATTGGTCTTACTGCGGATCCTCTGTATTGTATGGAGAACTTGAACGCATTTCTTTCTGTATCTCATCTCACCTTACGTCTTCTCGCCCAATCATCATGGAGAATGACTCTCTCTCTCACGAGCACAAGTTAACGTTCCTGCCGCGGCGCTTAAGTCAGTTGTTTCCCACCAAGGTATGCCTAGTCATTTATCTATGGTAGTAATTTGCAGGCCATGTCAAAAAGTTGTTGGTCTAGATAAATAGCTGTATTCTGTACATCTGACTCGACAAGTCACCTTTATTTACAGGTGCTGATCATATAATTAGAATATCATCAAAAAGTTGATTTATTTCACTAATTCCATTCAAAAAGTGAAACTTGTATATTATATTCATTCATTACACACAGACTTATATATGTCAAATGTTTATTTCTTTTAGTTTTGATGATTATAACTGACAACTAAGGAAAATCCCAAATTCAGTATCTCAGAAAATGAGAATATTGTGAAAAGGTTCAATATTGAAGACACCTGGTGCCACACTCTAATCAGCTAATTCAATCAAAACACCTGCAAATGGTCTCTCGGTCTAGTTCTGTTGGCTACACAATCATGGGGAAGACTGCTGACTTGACAGTTGTCCAAAAGACGACCACTGACACCTTGTACAAGGAGGGCAAGACACAAAAGGTCATTGCAAAAGAGGCTGGCTGTTCACAGAGCTCTGTGTCCAAGCACATTAATAGAGAGGTGAAGGGAAGGAAAAGATGTGGTAGAAAAAAGTGTACAAGCAATAGGAATAACTGCAGCCTGGAGAGGATTGAGAAACAAAACCCATTCAAAAATGTGGGGCAGATTCACAAAGAGTGGACTGCAGCTGGAGTCAGTGCTTCAAGAGCCACTACGCACAGATGTATGCAAGACATGGGTTTCATCTGTCGCATTCCTTGTGTTAAGCCACTCTTGAACAGACTCCTGCCAAAAAGACAAACAGCATAGCACAGCTGCAAGAAGGGCAGCAAGAGACGAGGTGGCCGAGTGGTTAAGGCGATGGACTGCTAATCCATTGTGCTCTGCACGCGTGGGTTCGAATCCCATCCTCGTCGTTTCATGACTTTAGTTTGTCTTGCAACGCTGCTCAAAGTACTTTGCTGCTCTTTTTAACGTGTAGATACAGAAAACAGCTGCGGAAAAACACACCAGTGCAGCTTCAAGAAACAGGTGATTGAGAGATGAGGTGGCCGAGTGGTTAAGGCGATGTACTATTAATCAATGGATGCATGGGTTCAAATCCCATTCTTGTTGCAAGACACCTTTAGCGTCACAGAAAGCTTAGTGAACAGGTCAACAGGAATCCATGCAACTGATGCCAACGATCTCTGCGAACCCATGAATCAGCAGCAAGTGGCGTTTCCCATACTTGGAAACAGTGAATCCTTTTGCCGAGCAATTGGTGCAACTGATTGGACGCTTTGAAAAGCTTTGTGTCTCCCATCACTGTTAACGACGCGTCATGACGATTTTTAACTGAATTGTGTTTTAATAACAGCTGTAGAAAAAGCTTGTGTTCATATCTGAAAACATTGTTGAGATCAGGATCAATACAATAAGCCAGCCTGCTTGCATT
This sequence comes from Zacco platypus, assembly GCA_038088235.1. Classification (NCBI taxonomy): domain Eukaryota; kingdom Metazoa; phylum Chordata; class Actinopteri; order Cypriniformes; family Xenocyprididae; genus Zacco; species Zacco platypus. The sequence goes on from CM076064.1 coordinate 25,679,227, forward strand.
TGATCAGGAAGAACACAAAGACTCTCCAAACATGCTCTCAGGGAGACATTCACAAGGTTCAGCTTTCGCCATTTCATCGAAAGTAACACATGAAAAAAAACAAAACACAACTTCCTAAGAGGCTGACAAAAATTGCCAAAGCTGACTGTATTTCAAGTCATCCCGGCGGGGTATTGGGTAAAGTTTTCAACCAGCAATGATCGCGCCTCGGCTAAACCTCATAGACTATACGATATTGCCACTGCGAAAGAATGCCAGCGAAAGTTGCAACGTCTTCCGTCCACCTATCTGCACATGGAACGAAAGGGTGGAATCAAGCTTTAGACTGCAGCGCAAGCAGCATTTTGGCACTGATGGATGAAGGGTGTGTGTCTACGGGACAGGCAAGAGGATTATTCCTTGTTCTCTCTTCATTCAAAGGAAAAATTGCGCTGTTTTCGTAAATCTGGGGGGAGAGAATTATGAGGCAGAGTCATAACCCTCAATCTCCAGAACATGTTAGACTTCAGGATCGATTCAACGAGCCCCTACTAGGTTGGGTAGGATAATGAAGAATGAAAGGACACGGCAAACATAGTGTGAGTCTCCTATCCCATAGAACCCAATGCTCCTTGCAGGTCAGTCGACGGGTTACCTCTCACATCTAGCCAACCATTTACAACCCATTATGGTGAACATCATCAACTTCAGCAACTCTGTCCTGTAAATGACGGCGGCTGAAGAGCACCTGAATGCCGCTTCTGGCAGCTGGGGGTGTGAGGAGGTGGCAGAGTGTTTAAAGTGATGGACCACTAATCCGTTGTACCAAAACGAGCAAGAAGGGCATCAAGAGACGAGGTGGCTCCTCCTTCTAGCGATCGGCCGTTTAACAGTTCCGAACAAAGTCCAAACGAGGTGCGAACACCTCAGAACAAAGTCCAAATGAGGTGCGAACACCTCGGAACAAAGTCCGAACGAAGTGCGAACACTCGTAACAAAATGCGAAGCAGCCAATCAATTCCTACCAAGGGAAGGGGGAAACAGCCAATCAGCATGCCACATCTCTCCCGCTGACTGCCTTCAACGACAACGAGTTTCGTGACAATTTGCAACTCACGGAACATCTAGTATCCAGAGATTCAAGGTAAGAAAATATTCAAATTAAAATTAAAGTACTTAAAAATTAAAATTACAAATCCGTGACCTATTTGTTCAAACATTTATTAATGATTGGGAATAAAGATTCTTTGCAAGCCTTTTTCTTTTTCTCCCGTTCAATTCATTATTAGTTCATTCCTGTCAGCTGTGTGTAATAAGTTAGTGTTATGTAGTTTTAGTGGTTTGTGTGGTATATTCTCTCTGTTAATTGTCCTGTTTCTATTTGTGACCTGAATTAAACATATTCCCTAAAGGAATTCCCTCATCCTGCACCATTCAATATGTCTGCTTTTGTATATTTCATGCAAATCTATATATATATATATATATATATATATATATATATATATATATATATATATATATACAGTATAATTTATATACTTTTTTGAAAAAATATGAGAGCTAAAATAGAACTTTATTATGTACAAGCATATCTCTATCTCCATATTTCGTCTTTTCTGTCATTAATCAGTACTATTGGTAACCTTTTGGGGCCCGTCCCACCTTCCAAACAAAATTACAGAATTGGTCAAATGTGTAGCTATCATTTGTGAGCCATGTAAGCACTGAGATGGCAATCTGAGATAGTGCTGTACCCATGGGATTGTATTTGGTTACTTTTATGAATAGTGAGTGCGTGAAAGAATTAAATGAAATGCTACAGTTCAATGTTGTCAAAGGATCGCTTAACGTTACATTGATTTGTTCCACAATGTTTTTCAGATATGACCAAAAAAGGCAAATCCTCTGCCTATTGGATTGATATCTGCCATAGGTATGCCCAGGGCACCTTCCAGTTCAGTACAGGCAAAAGACCTGGAACCGGAAAATGGATGGAAGCCCTGGAGCGGATTGAAGCCTGTCCCCTGCAAAGGGGGAATAAGGTGGACCTGTTTGGCAGGCGCATATTGTGCAATTGTGGGTTCCATAAGGTAGGTATATGATATATTATATAAAAGGGATAATAAGTCCCTGTATCATGTACTATAATATTTTAGCCTGAAAGACTTGGTTAAAATCTAAAAAAATCTAAAATCAGCCCACTCCATCTCTGCCTCAGGCTGTTACTGATTGGGAAAGCTTTCTTCCCAGTCAGTTCAAAAGAGTCCTCCAGCCAGATTGGGTGTGGATTGCCAAGTGCCTCAATGAGCCCACAGCGCAGCTGAGGCAGAAGATCCAGGAGAATTGGTTTTATCCACCGACGCAGCCCAAGCCGTCTCCTCCTGATCCCGGAAGGTACTTCCGACAGAGGATGTTCTTGTGGGCACCAATGAGGATATGGGGCATTCCTCTTAAAAGTCCACAGTGTGGGTTTGCTGCAGTCAGTCAGGTGGGATTTTCAAATGACTACTTTATCAAAAATGACCCTGGACCACAAAACAAGCCATAAGGGTCAAATTTATGAAATTGACATTTAGATTTGGATGAGATACAACTATTTGAAAATCTGGGCTCTAACGGTGGGCAAAAAATCGAAATATTGAAAAAAACACCTTTAAGGTTGTCCAAATTAAGTCCTTAAAAATGCATATTCACTCACAAAAAGTAATGTTTTATATATATTTATGGTAGGAAATTCATGGAATATGATCTTTACTCAATATCCTAAAGATTTTTAGCATAAAGGAAATATCAATCATTTTTTCTTCTTCTTTTTTTCCCCCTCCACAGGTGCACCTGCAGTGCTACATCTTTTTCAGCCATGGAAGTCTACTGTAAGGCTAGATATCTTCCATTTTATGCGAAGATTCAACTGTGGCCTTACTACAGAGCACCACCCTCTCTATGGTACTTTTTGTTCAAAATTCTCCTCCTGTATCTTTGAGTGGGATCAGGAGGATGTGAAAGAACTCAAGGCGGCCAAGAGAGGGGGGTGGAAGAGCAGCCATGGTGGACAGGCTCCCACTGAGGCACAGCTCATGGCCAGCATCAGCCCAGGTGAACAGGCAAAGCACTGTAGGCGGCGGACGCACATGGCTGATGAGATCCGGGCCATGATTTCAGGTCTGCTGGAATCAATGTGGGAGCTGACTGACACTACAGGCTTTCGCCTGATTAACCCTGACAGCATGTGCACGTCTGAGAGATGCAACAAAAACACCTCGAGTGCATCCAAGACCCTCCACATGTGGAGCTGTACACGAAGACGGGGACACTCCAGAAGGGTGGCAAAGTTTTGAATGTTCTTAGGTGTAGCAAAGTTTCTCGGGGGAACGTAAAAGTTTTGCGAGAGAACGCAAAAGATTAAAAAAAAACAAAAAACTTCTCATCCCAATTTTTTTCCCACCACGCTTATGAAAAATACGTTTATTTAAGTGTGCAATACTTCTTTTTAAATGTAAAAATAAGAAAGTATACTTTGTCTACTTTTTATATACTTCTCAGAAATATACTTAAAATTGCTCTTAAGTATAGTTGACTTTTACTAACAGAAAGGTCTAAGTATATTTGGCCTATATGTGTACTCAGTCTTTTGATTGAGATATACTTAAAAGTATAATTAAGTATTCCAAGTATACTTGGCTTGTAGTTGAGTCTCATCTTTGAGTAGCCTATTTGAATATACTTTATGCTAATCCATTGTGCTCTGCACGCGTGAATTCGAATCCCATCCTCGTCGTTTCATGGCTTTAGTTTGTCTTGCAAAGCTACTCAAAGTATTTTGCTGCTCTTTTTTCATTCAAAGAAAAAATTGCGCTGTTTTCATAAATCTGGGGGGAGAGAATTATGAGGCAGAGTCATAACCCTCAATTTTAATGAACATGTTAGACTTCAGGATCGATTCAACGAGCCCCTACTAGATTGGGTGGGATAATGAAGAATGAAAGGACACGGCAAACATAATGTGAGTCTCCTATCCCATAGAACCCAATGCTCCTTGCAGGTCAGTCGACGGGTTACCTCTCGCATCTAATCAACCATTTACAACACATTATGGTGAACTTCATCAACTTCAGCAACTCTGTCCTGTAAATCAGAGGTCCCCAACCCCCGGGCCGCGGACCGGTACCGGTCCGTGGGTCATTTGGTGCCGGGCCGCACAGAAAGAATAAATAATTTATTTTTTAAAAAAAACAAAAAAAACAAACTGACTTATGTAATTAGTATGAAATGTGCATGTGTGTATGAAATGTGCATTTCTCTCTGGCGCATTCACTACTGCGAAGATCGCGAGTCAGCATCTCAACTTCAAATTCTCTCCGTTACATCCGTCTATGACTCACTCTTGGCGCATTGCAACGCTTGTTTAGGTCACGTGATACGTTACCGCTAAAAATAAACACACAAGCTAGCAAAATGAGTAAAAAAAACAAACGTTTCTGGAAAGCTTCTTTGCGAAGGGGAAACGGCCCAGTGAGGAGACAGAAGAAGAGCCTACGATTTCCAAGAAAAAGAAAGCTGCATTTAACAGACAATACCAGGAGTCCTACTTGAAATATGGATTTATCGCAACAGGTGATTTACACGCACCAAGCCCGCCAGAGAGCGTTAGGGGGCGGAGAGGATGATACTCATGTTATGTTGTTGGCGCGATGTTACGAGGACGCTGCTAATAAAGTTGTGAGTAAGCCTACACATTGGATTCACGTTTATTATAATATTTAAAAAATACCCCATTTTATTTTGTTGTTTTTATCCGCCACACCTTAAAGGCCGGTCCGTGAAAATATTGTCTGATATTAAACCGGTCCGTGGCGCAAAAAAGGTTGGGGACCGCTGCTGTAAATGACGGCGGCTGAAGAGCACCTGAATGCCGCTTCTGGCAGCTGGGGGTGTGAGGAAGTGGCAGAGTGTTTAAAGTGATGGACCGCTAATCCGTTGTGCCAAAAAGACAAACACCACAGAACAACTTCGAGCAAGATGGGCATCAAGAGACGAGGTGGCCGAGTGGTTAAAGCGATGGACTGCTAATCCATTGTGCTCTGCACGCGTGGGTTCGAATCCCATCCTTGTCGTTTCATGGCTTTAGGTTGTCTTGCACAGCTGCTTAAAGTACTTTGCTGCTCTTTTTAACGTGTAGATACAAAAAACAGCTGAGACAGGTGATAGAGAGACGAGATGGCCGAGTGGTTAAGGCGATGGATTGCTAATCCATTGTGCTCTGCACTCATGGGTTCAAATCCCATTCTCGTCGAAAGACACCTTTAGCGTCACAGAAAGCTTCGTGAACAGGTCAACAGGAATCCATGCAACTGATGCCAACGATCTCTGCGAACCCATGAATCAGCAGCTCGTGGTGTTTCCCATACTTGGAAACAGTGAGTCCTTTTGCCGAGCAATTGGTGCAACTAATTGGAAGCTTTGAAAAGCTGTATGTCTCCCATCACTGTTAACGACACGTCATGACGATTTTTAACTGAATTGCGTTTTAATAACAGCTGTAGAAAAAGCTTGTGTTCATATCTGAAAACATTGTTGAGATCAGGATCAATACAATAAGCCAGCCTGCTTGCATTTGATCAGGAAGAACACAAAGACTCTCCAAACATGCTCTCAGGGAGACATTCACAAGGTTCAGCTTTCGCCATTTCATCGAAAGTAACAGATGAAAGAAATCAAAACACAACTCCTTTTTTCAACAATTTGTTAAGCCTCCTAAGAGGCTGACAAAAATTGCCAAAAATGACTGTATTTCAAGTCATCCCGGTGGGGTATTGGGTAAAGTTTTCAACCAGCAATGATCGCGCCTTGGCTAAACCTCATAGACTACGATATTGTCACTGCGAAAGAATGCCGGCGATAGTCGCAACGTCTTCCGTCCACCTATCTGCACATGGAACGAAAGGGTGGAATCAAGCTTTAGACTGCAGCGCAAGCAGCATTTTGTATGCTCTCCAAAAAATAACACACCATCTCCACGGCTGGCGCCACCTCCGCAGCACTTGCCGTCTCCACTGCCAGCATCATTGTCTTCACCCCCACAGCCCAACCCGTCCCCACGCCAGTCTCCAGCTCCAGGGCCCTCACCATCGCCACCACGGTGCTCTCGATCTCCGCAGCCCACTCCATCTCTGCCTCAGGCTGTTACTGATTGGGAAAGCTTTCTTCCCAATCAATTCAAGAGAGTCCTCCAGCCAGCAGATTGGGTGTGGATTGCCAAGTGCCTCAATGAGCCCACAGCGCAGCTGAGGCAGAAGATCCAGGAGAACTGGTTTTATCCACCGACGCAGCCCAAGCCGTCTCCTCCTGAGCCCGGATGGTACTTCCGACAGAGGATGTTCTTGTGGGCACCAATGAGGATATGGGGCATTCCTCTTAAATGTCCACAGTGTGGCCACAAGATGCACCATTCAGGGATCTACCCAAAGGTCAGGGAGGTGATCGACATGGATAGCCGCTATTAACTAGTGGGTGGGGACTATCCACATTGCAGTGCATGCAAGTTGCCAGTATGCCCATGGAGCAAGGTCATATTTTCATAACTGGATGTGGGACACAGGACCCTTTTTCCAGCAGTGCTGACCACTCAGCTAGCCCTGGACAGGAAATGTGTGACCTTCCTCAGGCCAAGGACCAGTGGCAACAGTTCCTCCTACCTCCAGTCAGCAGTAGAGGAAGTCCACAGTGAGGAGTGGGCACGATGGACCACCCAGTACCTCTCTGACTGCGAGCATCATTTGAAAAAGGTTGCCCTGGTCCAATCTGCAACGGCACCTTCCTTTTCTGCACCTCCACCCTTCAGGCCACTTCCACTCGCCCAGTGGTTTGAGACTGTACACTCCAATGATATCTTCAGCCATCTGGACGAGATGAAGGGGGTGATTACCTCTACCTATGGCAGAATCCTGAAAATGGATTCTACTAAGAAGGTACAATACATGAGGGTTTGAGCAAGGGGTTTATTTTCTGCCATCCATGTTAAGTAATTGCAATAGGTATAATTTCATCATAATGATGAAATGGTGTGCATTTGCATTATATATATATTGTGATGCACCATAATACTTAATTAAGCCTGTCACAATGTATTTGTTTCCGTATGATTGTTTTCAGATCACCAAAAAGCTGGCTGGTAGCATTGGGGACACAGCTGCATGGATGACCAACATTGGCAATGAGCTCGGCTAGGTTCTGAACAGTGTTCTGACAACAGCTGAAGGTGCAGGACTGGAGGAGCTGTGCCAGGGCATTGTCAGATGCTACCAGAATGCTGGCGAGCCTGACCCGGAGACCATCTATGTTGACCGGGATTCCTGCAGTCAGTCAGGTGGGATTTTCAAATGACTACTTTATCAAAAGTGACCCTGGACCACAAAACAAGCCATAAGGGTCAAATTTATGAAATTGACATTTAGATTTGGATGAGATACAACTATTTGAAAATCTGGGATCTGACGGTGGGCAAAAAATCGAAATATCGAAAAAAAACGCCTTTAAGGTTGTCCAAATTAAGTCCTTAAAAATGCATATTCACTCACAAAAAGTAATGTTTTATATATATTTATGGTAGGAAATTCATGGAATATGATCTTTACTCAATATCCTAAAGATTTTTAGCATAAAGGAAATATCGATCATTTTTTCTTCTTCTTTTTTTTCCCCCTCCACAGGTGCACCTGCAGTGCTACATCTTTTTCAGCCATGGAAGTCTACTGTAAGGCTAGATATCTTCCATTTTATGCGAAGATTCAACTGTGGCCTTACTACAGAGCACCACCCTCTCTATGGTACTTTTTGTTCAAAATTCTCCTCCTGTATCTTTGAGTGGGATCAGGAGGATGTGAAAGAACTCAAAGCGGCCAAGAGAGGGGGGTGGAAGAGCAGCCATGGTGGACAGGCTCCCACTGAGGCACAGCTCATGGCCAGCATCAGCCCAGGTGAACTGGCAAAGCACAGTAGGCGGCGGACGCACATGGCTGATGAGATCCGGGCCATGATTTCAGGTCTGCTGGATTAAATGTGGGAGCTGACTGACACTACAGGCTTTCGCCTGATTAACCCTGACAGCATGTGCACGTCTGGGAGATGCAACAAAAACACCTCGAGTGCATCCAAGACCCTCCGCATGTGGAGCTGTACACGAAGACGGGGACACTCCAGAAGGGTGGCAAAGTTTTGTTCACCTAAGAACATTCAAAACTTGAATGTGAATGTGAACATTCTCCGTTGGAGAGGTATGTGAGGGAGTTCATCGAGCTCTCTCATTTGGTGGGCTGGCCGGATGCCTCACTCAATGCTGTGTTTGGTTTGGGGCTGGACATGGACACTATTCGCCCAAGCGGACCCATGTGTGATTACACTCTAGTTGATTTTATTAATTTAGTCTTAGAATTAAACGGGTCTGGGTTCGAGGTCTCAGAATGTCTTCCCTGTCCAGTCTCAACCAAAACACCCGCTCCGCCAGTCCACCTCTACCCTGCATACCCCTTCAACGGTGTGTTGCCTGTCTGTCCATCTCACCAGTTCATGGACGATGACGAGGAGCTTCCAGAACTCCTCGGACCCGACCAAGATCGTCCAATGTCACAGCGCTCCGCCGCTGCTCGTCCAGAGTCACAGCACTCCACCCAGGGCTCCACCCTGGCCACCAGAGCTCCCTGGTCTCCCCTGGACTTCACCCTGGCCGCCGGAACTCCCTGACCCGCCTTGGGACCCCGAGGTTCAGGAGACACCCTGGAGGCCACCTGAACTGCCTAACCTTGCATACGGCCTCCAGGGTGCCCACCCCCCGGATCATTCCCTGTATGGCGCGAGGTCGTGCCTTCCGGGAGGGGGGAGTACTGTCATGATCTGGTCTCTATGTATTCTGTTTCTTTCTTCCCCTGTCCTGTCAGTTGTCACATGTTCCTTGTTTTGAGTCTAGTTCTGTCATTTGTCATGTGATCTTTGTTTTGATTTCCCATGTGCCAGTCTCATCATTAGTTAATTTAAGTCAGCTGTGTCTCGTCCGTAATCGTGTCCGTCACCTGTGCCCCTCTCGTTATCCTCCTGTGTTTATGTGTATATATTCCCTCTGTGCCAGTCCAGTCCTTGTCCGTTGTTAAAGTTCTGTAAGTGGTGTACTCCTGTTTCCTGTCAGTTTTCCCTTGGATTATATTAAAGTGTTTAAAAGAGACTTCTGTCGTCGTGCCTGTTTTCCTGCCCAACACCAAACGTTACACATGCAGCTGACCTTAGGACTGATGAATCTGACACTCCAATCGCTGTTGTGGAGGCCCAGGTGACCAGTCCGGTGGGTGACGCTGCATCCAAATCCCCTGGTGAGGAGTTCAGTGAGGGGGAGGAGGATGAAACTGCAAGTCATAGCACATCACCTGGCCAGGGAATGTTGCCATCCTGGACTATAATTTACTTTGAAAAAAATGTAAAGAGCAAAACACCTATTGTCGACTGTTTTGTATAAATTAAAATATATGCATGTACAATGCAAAATAATTACTACAACGCCGTATATATTGATTGAATTGTGGTCGGCTTTTTTCTCAATTTTCCGAATACACAGTGTGATTCCAGAGGTGTCTTGGGCAATTGTGAGTTATAAAGTCAGAATTGTGAGATATAAAGTCAGAATTGCGAGTTATAAAGTCAGAAATGCGAGTTATAAAGTCAGAATTGCAAGTTATAAAGTCAAAATGCAAGATATAAAAAAAATTCAGAATTTTGACTTTATAACTTGCAATTGCGACTTTTTATCTCACAATTCTGTGAAAATAAAGTCAGAATTGTGAGATAAAAAGTCGCAATAATCTTCTTTTTATACAGGCTTCAATATTTGCGTGTTGTGAGCTCAGACAAACAAATTTCCTGTTAATGTCCTGTTGGCAGGACCGATTCAGGATCGATTCAACAAGCCCCTACTAGGTTGGGTAGGATAATGAAGAATGAAGAATGAAAGGACACGGCAAACATATTGTGAGTCTCCTATCCCACAGAACCCAATGCTCCTTGCAGGTCAGTCGAAGGGTTACTTCTCGCATCTAGCCAACCATTTACCACACTTTATGGTGAACTTCATCAACTTCAGCAACTCTGTCCTGTAAATGACGGCGGCTGAAGAGCACCTGAATGCCGCTTCTGGCAGCTGGGGGTGTGAGGAGGTGGCAGAGTGTTTAAAGTGATGGACCGCTAATCCATTGTGCCAAAAAGACAAACACCGCAGAATTTTGACTTTATAACTTGCAATTGCGACTTTTTATCTCACAATTCTGTGAAAAAAAGTCGCAATAATCTTCTTTTTATACAGGCTTCAATATATTTGCGTTCCAAAACCTGTCGTGAGCTCAGACAAACCCATTTCCTGGCAGTGTTTCAGTCAGCTCCATGTGTTAACAATGAAGCAGTTAGGTTGAATTTGGACTCAAATATAAAGGAATCCGGTCAGTGCTTAAGTCAAGGAGTTCAGTAAAGTTGGCAATATTCACAGACATTTTTCCAATCATAGTAACGCAGACAACGAGCTACAACAACCCAGTTTTCCTCAAACAAGCTTTATAATATAAATTGGTCTCCATGAGCAGGCAGCGGAGAGACAAGTCTGAAAAGTGTTTAGCACTGTACCGCATTTCTTTATATTTGAGGCCAACAAGTTCAAACTCTATGAGCCGCGCATAATTTGTGTGCATTATCAACGCCAGCTCTGTGCTCTGTGTTAACTGAAACACTGCCAGCCAGTGGGACATTAAACAGGAAGTGTTTGTCAGAGCTCACAACAGGTTTTGCGAAGAGACGCAAAAGTTTTGGGGGGGAACGCAAATATCTTTGCGACAGAAAGCAAAGTTTCTTGGGGGAACGTAAAAGTTTTGCGAGAGAACGCAAAAGATTAAAAAAAAAAAACTTCTCATCCCAATTTTTTTCCCACAACGCTTACAAAAAATACGTTTATTTAAGTGTGCTATACTTCTTTTTAAATTAAAAAATAAGAAATTATACTTTGTCTACTTTTTATATACTTTCTCAGAAATATACTTAAAATTGCTCTTAAGTATAGTTGACTTTTACTAACAGAAAGGTCTAAGTATATTTGGCCTATATGTGTACTCAGTCTTTTGATTGAGATATACTTAAAAGTATAATTAAGTATTCCAAGTATACTTGGCTTGTAGTTGAGTCTTATCTTTGAGTAGCCTATTTGAATATACTTTATGCTAATCCATTGTGCTCTGCACGCGTGAGTTCGAATCCCATCCTCGTCGTTTCATGGCTTTAGTTTGTCTTGCAAAGCTACTCAAAGTATTTTGCTGCTCTTTTTTCATTCAAAGGAAAAATTGCGCTGTTTTCATAAATCTGGGGGGAGAGAATTATGAGGCAGAGTTATAACCCTCAATTTTCATGAACATGTTAGACTTCAGGATCGATTCAACGAGCCCCTACTAGGTTGGGTGGGATAATGAAGAATGAAAGGACACGGCAAACATATTGTGAGTCTCCTATCCCACAGAACCCAATGCTCCTTGCAGGTCAGTCGACGGGTTACCTCTCGCATCTAGCCAACCATTTACCACACTTTATGGTGAACTTCATCAACTTCAGCAACTCTGTCCTGTAAATGACGGCGGCTGAAGAGCACCTGAATGCCGCTTCTGGCAGCTGGGGGTGTGAGGAGGTGGCAGAGTGTTTAAAGCGATGGACCGCTAATCCGTTGTGCCAAAAAGACAAACACCGCAGCACAACTTTGAGCAAGAAGGGCTTCAAGAGACGAGGTGGCAGAGTGGTTAAGGCGATGGACTGCTAATCCATTGTGCTCTGCACGCGTGGGTTCGAATCCCATCCTCGTCGTTTCATGGCTTTAGTTTGTATTGCAAACTTTGTACTTTTAACGTGATAATACAAAAAACAGCTGCAACAAAAACACAGCAGTGCAGCTTCAAGCAACAGGTCATAGAGAGACGAGGTGGCCGAGTGGTTAAGGCGATGGACTGCTAATCCATTGTGCTCTGCACACGTGGGTTCGAATCCCATTCTCGTCGCAAGAGACCATAAGCGTCACGGAAAGCTTCGTGAACAGGTCAAACTTGAGAGTTTAGCGAACAGGTCAACAGGAATCCATGCAACTGATGCCAACGATCTCTGCGAACCCATGAATCAGCAGCCCGTGGTGTTTCCCATAATTGGAAACAGTGAATCCTTTTGCCGAGCAATTGGTGCAACTGATTGGAAACTTTGAAAAGCTGTATGTCTCCCATCACTGTTAACGACACGTCATGACGATTTTTAACTGAATTGTGTTTTAATAACAGCTGTAGAAAAAGCTTGTGTTCATATCTGAAAACATTGTTGAGATCAGGATCAATGCAATAAGCCAGCCTGCTTGCATTTGATCAGGAAGAACACAAAGACTCTCCAAACATGCTCTCAGGGAGACATTCACAAGGTTCAGCTTTCGCCATTTCATCGAAAGTAACACATGAAAGAAATCAAAACACAACTCCTTTTTTCAACAATTTGTTAAGCCTCCTAAGAGGCTGACAAAAATTGCCAAAAATGACTGTATTTCAAGTCATCCCGGCGGGGTATTGGGTAAAGTTTTCAACCAGCAATGATCGCGCCTCGGCTAAACCTCATAGACTACGATATTGCCACTGCGAAAGAATGCCGGCGACACTCGCAACGTCTTCCGTCCACCTATCTGCACATGGAACGAAAGGGTGGAATCAAGCTTTAGACTGCAGCGCAAGCAGCATTTTGGCACTGATGGATGAAGGGTGTGTGTCTACGGGACAGGCAAGAGGCTTATTCCTTGTTCTCTCTTCATTCAATGGAAAAATTGCTCTGTTTTCGTAAATCTGGGGGGAGAGAATTATGAGGCAGAGTCATAACCCTCAATCTCCAGAACATGTTAGACTTCAGGATCGATTCAATGAGCCCCTACTAGGTTGGGTAAGATAATGAAGAATGAAGAATGAAAGGACACGGCAAACATAATGTGAGTCTGCTATCCCACAGAACCCAATGCTCCTTGCAGGTCAGTCGAAGGGTTACTTCTCGCATCTAGCCAACCATTTACAACACATTATGGTGAACTTCACCAACTTCAGCAACTCTGTCCTGTAAATGACGGCGGCTGAAGAGCACCTGAATGCCGCTTCTGGCAGCTGGGGGTGTGAGGACGTAGCAGAGTTTAAAGTGATGGACCACTAATCCGTTGTGCCAAAACGAGCAAGAAGGGCATCAAGAGACGAGGTGGACCTATTTTTGGTCCGTGACCTATTTGTTCAAACATTTATTAATGATTGGGAATAAAGATTCTTTGCAAGCCTTTTTCTTTTTCTCCCATTCAATTCATTATTAGTTCATTCCTGTCAGCTGTGTGTAATAAGTTAGTGTTATGTAGTTTTAGTGGTTTGTGTGGTATATTCTCTCTGTTATTTGTCCTGTTTCTATTTGTGACCTGAATTAAACATATTCCCTAAAGGAATTCCCTCATCCTGCACCATTCAATATGTCTGCTTTTGTATATTTGATGCAAATCTATATATATATATATATACACACAGTATAATTTATATACTTTTTGGAAAAAATATGAGAGCTGAAATAGAACTTTATTATGTACAAGCATATCTCTATCTCCATATTTCGTCTTTTCTGTCATTAATCAGTACTATTGGTAACCTTTTGGGGCCCGTCCCACCTTCAAAACAAAATTACAGAATTGGTCAAATGTGTAGCTATCATTTGTGAGCCATGTAAGCACTGAGATGGCAATCTGAGATAGTGCTGTACCCATGGGATTTTATTTGGTTACTCTTATGAATAGTGAGTGCGTGAATGAATTAAATGAAATGCTACAGTTCAATGTTGTCAAAGGATCGCTTAACGTTACATTGATTTGTTCCACAATGTTTTTCAGATATGACCAAAAAAGGCAAATCCTCTGCCTATTGGATTGATATCTGCCATAGGTATGCCCAGGGCACCTTCCAGTTCAGTACAGGCAAAAGACCTGGAACTGGAAAATGGAAGGAAGCCCTGGAGCGGATTGAAACCTGTCCCCTGCAAAGGGGGAATAAGGTGGACCTGTTTGGCAGGCGCATAGTGTGCAATTGTGGGTTCCATAAGGTAGGTATATGATATATTATATCAAAGGGATAATAAGTGCCTGTATCATGTACTATACTATTTTAGCCTGAAAGACTTGGTTAAAATCTAAATTTTTCTCATGATTTACAAAGAGTTGGAAACATTTGAGATATTGCAAGGAAGAAAATATATAACACTGCCCTAGTGGTTTTTGGATGTTTTATTGCAAAAATTTTATATATTGCACCTTTAACACAAATAGTATGACCTTCTTTTGTTCCTAAACTTTATTTTATCCCAGTCAACAGATAAGGCCTTGATTGCGTCAGGGCCCAAGGTACAGTCATGCAGCAGCTCAGAGGAGGCAGGGACATCACAGGGAGAACAAGGAGAATAGTAGGTGAAGTGTTCTCTGCGTAGTGTGGTTGTTGAGGCAGAGAAGTTCTCAGAGCACCTCTCTGACCATCATGCTGAAGAGAGGTGTGACAGCTGTGGGGCCACAGTCCAGAGTGCTGTTGGACTCCTTCAACACATTCAGTCCAGCCATTATGGGGCCCTATTGGCTCCATGTGTCAGCTCTTCCAAAAATTCCACACCATCTCCGTGCCCCACACCATCTCCACGGCTGGCGCCACCTCCGCAGCACTTGCCGTCTCCACTGCCAGGACCATTGTCTTCACCCCCACAGCCCAACCTGTCCCCACGCCAGTCTACAGCTCCAGAGCCCTCACCATCGCCACCACGGTGCTCTCGATCTCCGCAGCCCACTCCATCTCTACTGATTGGGAGAGCTTTCTTCCCAGTCAGTTCAAGAGAGTCCTCCAGCCAGCAGATTGGGTGTGGATTGGTACTTTTTTTTCAAAATTCTCCTCCTATATCTTTGAGTGGGATCAGGAGGATGTGAAAGAACTCAAGGTGGCCAAGAGAGGGGAGTGGAAGAGCAGCCATGGTGGACAGGCTCCCACTGAGGCACAGCTCATGGCCAGCATCAGCCCAGGTGAACAGGCAAAGCACAGTAGGCGGCGGACGCACATGGCTGATGAGATCCGGGCCATGATTTCAGGTCTGCTGGATTAAATGTGGGAGCTGACTGACACTACAGGCTTTCGCCTGATTAACCCTGACAGCATGCGCCACGTCTGGGAGATGCAACAAAAACACCTCGAGTGCATCCAAGACCCTCCGCATGTGGAGCTGTACACGAAGACGGGGACACTCCAGAAGGGTGGCAAAGTCTTGAATGTTCTTAGGTGAACATTCAAAACTTGAACATGAATGTGAACATTCTCCGTTGGAGAGGTATGTGAGGGAGTTCGTCGAGCTCTCTCATTTGGTGGGCTGGCCGGATGCCTCACTCAATGCTGTGTTTGGTTTGGGGCTGGACATGGACACTATTCGCCCAAGCGGACCCATGTGTGATTACACTCTAGTTGATTTTATTAATTTAGTCTTAGAATTAAACGGGTCTGGGTTCGAGGTCTCAGAATGTGTTCCCTGTCCAGTCTCAACCAAAACACCCGTTCCGCCAGTCCACCTCACGCCGACTACCCTCGCATACCCCTTCAACGGTGTGTTGCCTGTCTGTCCGTCTCACCAGTTCATGGACGATGACGAGGAGCTTCCAGAACTCCTCGGACCCGACCAAGATCGTCCAATGTCACAGCGCTCCGCCGCTGCTCATCCAGAGTCACAGCGCTTCGCCGCTGATCGTCCAGAGTCACAACAAGCCGCCGCTGCTCGTCCAGAGTCACAGCGCTTCTCCGCTGCTCGTCCAGACTCACAGCACTCCACCCAGGACTCCACCCTGGCCACCAGAGCTCCCTGGTCTCCCCTGGACTTCACCCTGGCCGCCAGAACTCCCTGACCCGCCTTGGGACCCCGAGGTTCAGGAGACACCCTGGAGGCCACCTGAACTGCCTAACTTTGCATACGGCCTCCAGGGTGCCCACCCCCCGGATCGTTCCCTGTATGGCGCGAGGTCGTGCCTTCCGGGAGGGGGGAGTACTGTCATGATCTGGTCTCTATGTATTCTGTTTCTTTCTTCCCCTGTCCTGTCAGTTGTCACATGTTCCTTGTTTTGAGTCTAGTTCTGTCATTTGTCATGTGATCTTTGTTTTGATTTCCCATGTGCCAGTCTCATCATTAGTTAATTTAAGTCAGCTGTGTCTCGTCCGTAATCATGTCCGTCACCTGTGCCCCTCTCGTTATCCTCCTGTGTTTATGTGTAAATATTCCCTCTGTGTCAGTCCAGTCCTTGTCTGTTGTTAAAGTTCCGTAAGTGGTGTACTCCTGTTTCCTGTCAGTTTTCCCTTGGATTATATTAAAGTGTTTAAAAGAGACTTCTGTCGTCGTGCCTGTTTTCCTGCCCAACATCAAACGTTACACATGCAGCTGACCTTAGGACTGATGAGTCTGACACTCCAATCGCTGTTGTGGAGGCCCAGGCGACCAGTCCGGTGGGTGACGCTGCATCCAAATCCCCTGGTGAGGAGTTCAGTGAGGGGGAGGAGGATGAAACTGCAAGTCATAGCACATCACCTGGCCAGGTAATGTTGCCATCCTGCACTATAATTTACTTTGAAAAAAATGTAAAGTGCAAAACACCTATTGTCGACTGTTTTGTATAAATTAAAATATATGAAATATAAAAATCAGAATTTTGACTTTATAACTTGCAATTGCGACTTTTTATCTCACAATTCTGTGAAAAAAAAGTCAGAATTGTGAGATAAAAAGTCGCAATAATCTTTTTTTTATACAGGCTTCACTATATTTGCGTGTTGTGAGCTCAGACAAACAAATTTCCTGTTAATGTCCTGTTGGCAGGACCGATTCAGAATCAATTCAACGAGCCCCTACTAGGTTGGGTAGGATAATGAAGAATGAAAGGACACGGCAAACATAGTGTGAGTCTCCTATCCCACAGAAACCAATGCTCCTTGCAGGTCAGTCGAAGGGTTACTTCTCCCATCTAGCCAACCATTTGCAACACTTTATGGTGAACTTCACCAACTTCAGCAACTCTGTCCTGTAAATGACAGCGGCTGAAGAGCACCTGAATGCCGCTTCTGGCAGCTGGGGGTGTGAGGAGGTGGCAGAGTGTTTAAAGTGATGGACCGCTAATCCGTTGTGCCAAAAAGACAAACACCACAGCACAGCTTCGAGCAAGATGGGCATCAAGAGACGAGGTGGCCGAGTGGTTAAGGCGATGGACTGCTAATCCATTGTGCTCTGCACGCGTGGGTTTGAATCCCATCCTCGTCGTTTCATGGCTTTAGTTTGTCTTGCAACGCTGCTCAAAGTACTTTGCTGCTCTTTTTAACGTGTAGATACAAAAAACAGCTGCAAGATAAACACAGCAGTGTAGCTTCAAGAGACAGGTGATAGAGAGACGAGGTGGCTGCTCCACGAGGTGGTTCAAATCCCATTCTCGTCGCAAGACACCTTTAGCGTCACAGAAAACTTAGTGATCAGGTCAAACTTGAGAGTTTAGCAAACAGGTCAACAGGAATCCATGCAACTGATGCCAACGATCTCTGCGAACCCATGAATCAGCAGCGTGTGGCGTTTCCCATACTTGGAAACAGTGAGTCCTTTTGCCGAGCAATTGGTGCAACTGATTGGACGCTTTGAAAAGCTTTGTGTCTCCCATCACTGTTAACGACACGTCATGACGATTTTTAACTGAATTGCGTTTTAATAACAGCTGTAGAAAAAGCTTGTGTTCATATCTGAAAACATTGTTGAGATCAGGATCAATACAATAAGCCAGCCTGCTTGCATTTGATCAGGAAGAACACAAAGACTCTCCAAACATGCTCTCAGGGAGACATTCACAAGGTTCAGCTTTCGCCATTTCATCGAAAGTAACACATGAAAAAAACAAAACACAACTTCTTTTTTCAACAAATTGTTAAGCTTCCTAAGAGGCTGACAAAAATTGCCAAAACTGACTGTATTTCAAGTCATCCCGGCGGGGTATTGGGTAAAGTTTTCAAACAGCAATGATCGCGCCTCGGCTAAACCTCATAGACTACGATATTGCCACTGCGAAAGAAAGTCGCAACGTCTTCCGTCCACCTATCTGCACATGGAACGAAAGGGTGGAATCAAGCTTTAGACTGCAGCGCCAGCAGCATTTTGGCACTAATGGATGAAGGGTGTGTGTCTACGGGACAGGCAAGAGGATTATTCCTTGTTCTCTCTTCATTCAATGGAAAAATTGCGTTGTTTTATCCCACAGAACCCAATGCTCCTTGCAGGTCAGTCGAAGGGTTACCTCTCGCATCTAGCCAACCATTTGCAACACATTATGGTGAACTTCACCAACTTCAGCAACTCTGTCCTGTAAATGACGGCGGCTGAAGAGCACCTGAATGCCGCTTCTGGCAGCTGGGGGTGTGAGGAGGTGGCAGAGTGTTTAAAGTGATGGACCGCTAATCCGTTGTGCCAAAAAGACAAACACCACAGCACAACTTCGAGCAAGAAGGGCATCAAGAGACGAGGTGGCCGAGTGGTTAAGGCGATGGACTGCTAATCCATTGTGCTCTGCATGCGTGGGTTCGAATCCCATCCTCGTCGTTTCGTGGCTTTAGCGTCACAGAAAGCTTAGTGAACAGGTCAACCGGAATCCATCTATGCAACTGATCTCTGCGAACCCATGAATCATGCCGAACCGTTGTCTATGGTTTCTACCTGATCTCAGCTCAGTTTCATTCATTCATAATTATACATTTCTATAATTGGAAAGAACAAAAGAGGTCAATATTACACAGACACTTGAAATGTAATTGCATTTGATAGATTTTACTTCCAATAAAAAATTTGTAATGTGTTGGTAAAAGGTGTTTCTATACATGTCTAGCCTGAGTTTTTGTTGCATTTACACTTTTCTAACCAGCAGGCGTCAGCAGCGCGTGGCGTTTCCAATGCTTGGAAACAGTGAATCATTTTGCCGAGCAATTGGTACAACTGATTGGACCAGCTTTGGAAGCTTTGTGTCTCCCATCACTGTTAACGACACAAGCTGTAGAAAAAGCTTGTGTTAATTTCTGATATCATGAATGTGATTGTTACTAGTAAGAAAGCCGTTTTAGATATCAGAAATTATATTGATATCAGGAATAAACATTTTTACTAGTAGAAATTCAATTGTTGATATCAAGAATAGACATTTGCACTAGTAACAATGTAATTGTTGATATCAGAAATTAAGTAAGAATTGTATTCCTGATATGTGAAACTGGAATTTCAACTAGTAAGAAATGAATTCTTGATATCAACAATTGAATTTGAATGGCAGCGTATGGCGAGATTTCACAAGCAAAAATACAATTCTTGATATCAACAATTATAGTTTATACTAGTGGAAATTGAATTGTTGATATCACAAGTTCATATCCTGAAAATGAATAAAAGTCAAAACGGCTTGCATGTGTACCAGAATACATGTTGCCTTCATTATGTAAATTGCATTGTAAAATGTTTTGCTAGTTTTTATTTAATGCAAAGTGTGCCTGCATGCCCACTTTATATGCACACTTTATATATTTTTTTAGGTTGATGAAGTGTCCAAATATTTTTGGAGATGTCCAGAATATGCAATACTCGTTCCGTGCAGTAGGTGGAAACGAAACACAGTACAAAAGTTTCTGCACTTTAACCTGAGACGTGCATACATCGGTTCTCAGAAATGCCCTGTACTTGACGCAAATGCATTTCAGATGATATCCTAAATTATGTTAAAATATGTGAGTGTCAATAAAACATGCATGCGTATTTTATTTATTAATTGTGCATTTTGAGACTGATTATTACACTAAATATGAAGTTTTTAATGCATAAATATACGCTTTCCATTCGTTCACAATAATATTTGGTCTCGTTTATCAATATTATCGAGGATATTCAGCTCTATGTGTTTGCATGAGATCTCCAGCAGCAGTTACACATTATTGGTGCCTGTGATAAAAGGGAAGGGCCCCTGGCAGGGAACGTCGCCAAATGTATAGATAGCACCATATAGCGTACATAAACGTATACATTTATGTATACCTTAAATATCCACCTCGGAGGAAGACGGACAGGCTCTACTTTTCTGAATTGGTGTCGGACGTCGGCGCAAAAACATCACCGGGCCCAAACACAAGTCTATGGCGCAGGGGTCATTTAGTGCGGGACCCCTCATTAGTGTCGAGTCATTTGTAGATGTTTCCTATAGAGTGGGGGAAGGCTGCCCCATTGATTCATAGGTTTGGAATTTGCATCTGATTGCTGTTTGTCAACCAATGGTTTGACTCCCCGACCGCGGGCACCGCCTCAGATTAGACGCACATATGATGTTACTGTCAAATTAACCTCTATATCGAAATCAAATGAGGAAGAGAGAGGTGATTTAGAAAAAGCACTGTCCATAAGGTCTCTATGCGCGCTCGTGCGTTCGTGACCGCGATTAAATATTGACTGAGAGAGGGTCGCGAGCGTGTTGTTTTCACGGGCAAATCGGGAATGTTCCTTCCGCTTCCCAAGAAAAAAAACTGAACGGAAGTTAAACTGGTAAGTGAAGTATCTTTTTTCCCCCTCTCATCACAGATACACATTTTCCTGTTTGTGTCGGCTGTGTAGGAAATACAGTACCTCTCTGGCATAGAAACACACTTTAGTTTTATTTTCTGTCCTTTAAAGCTCCTCTCAGGATGTGTTTGTTTGGTTGTGGTGAGAGTAGAGTTGGTTGTTGCACGATACAAACACACACAGTAACTGACGCCAGACACGAGATTTATACATGCAAATTAGTGTAAATCCCCGGATGTTTTGTTTTTTTATTTATTTATTATTTCAACTTCTTGAATCCCGTTTTGATGAGGTAAGTAATGTTTTAAGTACTTTTTATGTGCATGTGGAAGCAGTCTATTGATTTTGTTTAGTTTTTTTTTTCATTAAAATGAGCTTTTTAAAGGTAAATCAGAGAATAGCTAGATTCATATTATGTAAAAAACGAACATTAAATGCCTATTGTTAATTCATAAATGCCCGATATTTGAATATATTCCCCTTTATTACTTTTATTTCTGCTTTACTGCTGACACAACAATAAATAAAATCATTACAGTATTAATTAGAAACCATAATAATTTATTGTTCTAAAAATATTTATATATTTATAATAATATTAATTCCATTCTATTCCATTCTAAAGTTGTTTGCATTTTAAATGTGTACTTTTTTTAAGGTTATGTCTAAATGTTAAACTTCAGAATGATGTGTCTTGAAGGTTGAGAAGTTATGCAATAACAATAAATGACAAAAAGAAATACTAGAACACACATTAGTATAATAGCATTTTTGGGCGCTGTTTTTAGAGACCCATCAACTTGTGCCATTTATCAAGAGAGATCTGTAAAAAAAATTTTTATATATATATTTTAAATCAATTGTTGTTTATCTCTTACTTATTTATGATATGTAATGGATCATAACTAACCTACTATAACATGGATGAGATATAACTTGTATCTGAGTTGTGCATGAGCTCAATATGCCCTCGTAATGGATTTAGGGCTCTCAGTGTTTTTTTTTTATGGCATGGACACCTCTCAAAGCTGTAGATCCTCAATGAATCCATCACTCTCAGGAGTAAAGCAAACATTTAAAGAGTCCTGTTGGAAATGTGACTCATTTTGATTTCTTTCGGACCATTCCGAATAAGCTCTTTAAATCGGCACGGAGCAGATTCCTCCGGATTTCAATTTCTATTACTAATCTTGGACAAGACGAGAGTTCTTTATACGTCAATACGCTGGCAGACTCCGGCGAAACCACAGAATTTGATTCTGAGAAGATAAAAGATTAGCGTGTGTTGGATTTTTGCCATTATTTAGGTGCTCAAAACTGCAACAGAAGTGAAAACGCATGTTATTGTCAGTTGTTTGAATGAGGTTTGTGGCATCGCATTTCAGTCTTTAGACAAATTGGCCAACTTTTCAATATAGTATGGAGTGTGTTTACACACACACACACACATATATATATAAATCTTATATATTGGTTTGCTAAATGGCCTGAGAGAGAGAACTAGTTTTAAAGAAGTGTTCGGTGATATACTTCAGGTCTTAAAGTCCTAACAAACCGAGTCTAGAGATGCTATTGTTTCAAACTTGTTCACAGGAAGTGATGTTCACAATGCGAATGACTGTGTCGTGTGTTTCTAATAATGTGGTTCAGTTTTCAGGCGACGTGATTCTACATTAGCAAACGTAACCAATCTTGTGGTTGCACTAGACACAGTTGTAAAGAGTCTGTCAGTGTATTTGCATGACACACATAAGGATATATTTTATAAAGATGACAGTAAAACAAACAGGAGGGACGGCACCAGAAGAGGAACCTGTTAGATGTTTGGTGTTGTTTTGCATGAGATGATGAAAATTACATGATACAATTCAAATTTTTGTTCCAATTCCTTATCGCAAGTGCAACAAATACTGAATACTACCAGACGCTATTGTATGCACTGCGTACACATTCTATAGTGGTCTGGTTACCTGCATATGTGATGTTTAGTAAGTCCATGGGTTGTTTTTATGTGAAATATGTGGGTGTGGGGTTTGAACTGATAAGAAGAGGTACACTTAGGAATGAGGCCCTGCATCCTGTCACACTTGTTGCGAGCAGAACGAAGCAACCATATCAGCCATCATCTTATTTGCAGCTTTTCGGGTTGGCAGACTCCGCTCTGAGCTGGCCAAACTGGTTTCAGCTTAGCGTGTTACTAGGTAGTGTTGAGTGGGATCGAATATCTAGTGTCGCAGCTCAAGGAAGGAACTGCTCTGTTTTTAGATTAATCCATATGCGTGTCTCGGCGTGGCCATTTTAGCACAGGGCTGTTGGGCAACACTTTACACAAGTGAAACAGAAAGCACCATTGAAACAAACATACTATACAAACGAGTGGCGAGGTAAGAAAACAAGTTGGCGTTATGCGCGTCACGCACTTTGTGCTGCAAATCCCCCTTTTGGAACTGGATTTTGCATTCACGGACTCACACGCTGCCTTAAATGTAATAGATGTGCCTATAAAAAGGCAGCGTTCATTGCTTCAGAATCGCATTCTGAGTGTCTGGAGGAGGTTGTGTGGACTCAGTTGAGTGGCTTGGCTCGGATTCAAACTGTGCCTTTGCCAAAAGCCACATATTAAAACGTTTCTGTGGTGCACTGCTGTTCACCTCAAGCACCTGCCAAAAAAGTGATGATTTCACTGTTTGGGAGTGTGCCATAAGGGAATCCCAGCCAGCTGATCTTCGGCTTTCTTTCTGCGGAGCAACTCGGAGTTGGAGAGACGTTCTGTAACTGCATCCTTCGAACCTGCGGTCTGGAGCGTTTTTGGCCATTGTCTAATTTGGTTAACAAACAGTTCTGCTATTATAAGGCTGGCAGTTTGCCATCATCGTTGCACGCCAACAAAATCAACAGACTTGATTTGCAGGATTACAATGTTAATCATTCAGACTCTTTTGTGAGACGTGTATTTATTCGACTGTCATTTAACTGAAAGGACTGGATTCTTTAGGTTATAATGCAAAGCAAAACACATACCCACTACTGCATTAAACCAGTGATGCACGATATATCGTTTTAGCATCGAAATTGTGATGTGCACATCTGCGATAATCACCAGGGTTGGGAAGTAACTTAGTTATGCATTTAAAATACAAAATTTGAGTGACTGTATTTCATTACAGTTACATTTTAAATGGGTGGTAATCAGATTACAGTTACATCTGAAAAGTGTTTTAGATTACCAAAGTGATTACTTTGAGTTTTAATGTCATTTAAACAGCGATTGGTGATTCTCTGACTCTGACAGTCTGAAAAAGAGGAGTTAAGATTCATCAACATTTTAATACTTTTAAGAGGATCATAAAAATGTTGTTATTTTTATTTAGTTCTGTCCTGAACAAGACAAAATGACTGAATTTATAAAAAAAAAATTGCCCAACTGTCAACTGAACTGTCCTGTCATGACCTGATGATCCACGACTGTTTTCATGTTTTGTGAGTCATTTTATAATTCACTCGTCACTGCAACTTTTTCTCACAATTTGTTTTTTTCCCTCACAATTGTGAGTTTGCATTTCACAATTCTGACTTCTTTTTCTCAGAATTGGGAGATATAAACTTGCAATACTGACTTTTTCTTGCAATTGTGAATTTAGTGTGAGTTTATACCTCATAATTCTGACTTTTCTCAATATTGTGAGTTTATATCTCATAATTCTGACTTTTTAACTCATAATTGCAACTTTATATCACACAATTCTGAGGGAAAAAGTCAGAATTGTGAGATAAAAACTTGTAATGACCTTTTTTGTGTTTGTTCCACACTTACTAGTATTCTAAAGTATTTAGATTACATTACACAAGTTTAGTAACTTAACGAAATACGTTACAAATGACTTTTTAAAGCATGTATTTTGTAATCTGTAGTGAAACACATTTTAAAAGTAACATACCCAGCCCTGATAGTCACATCACAGGATGTGAGATGTCTAGTTTAGTGATCGATAATCCATACAGTTGAAAACGTAAGCGATTCTCTGAATAATTGCAAAGTTTGACCACCATACTGTGAAAGTTTGTCATTTTAACGTGTTTTAGAAACTGTCATCTGACTCGTTTTGCCAGTTTATTTCCATCAGTTCTTTTCAGGCAGAAACTTTGCAGGCTAATACTAATGGAAAATTGGCAGTTCTGACCTACCCCCACTTCCTCCTGAATACTAACACATGCACATGCAAATGCTTGTTTGGTAGTAAAAGTTGAAAATTGGTAGT
The DNA here is from genome assembly GCA_038088235.1 of Zacco platypus. Classification (NCBI taxonomy): domain Eukaryota; kingdom Metazoa; phylum Chordata; class Actinopteri; order Cypriniformes; family Xenocyprididae; genus Zacco; species Zacco platypus. The sequence goes on from CM076064.1 coordinate 25,704,159, forward strand.
ATCGTTCTCCCTGAGCTCTGTCATTGATGAGGGTCAATAAAGAGTTAAAGAACAATAACCACATTCACATGAAGATTCTGGAATGCAAAGATGACAGTTTACCAAAAAGCAGCTATAAACGGTGTTATTGTACAGTGATTTTGGTCACAGCTAGCAAAGGAATGATGATATAATGCGATACACTCTAATGATTTTTTTTATCTAATAAATACTGTAAAAAATTATCTTAAGATGTCTGATTTTAAAATTTTATATTATAAAATATAAAAATGTAATATAATAGTTTAACTAAATGACCTTTTGAATTTATGAATAAAATAGTGCATTATAAAAAACATATTTTGGAGAAATGTGTGTCTGTACTATCTCTTCTAATGAAATGTTATAAGTTTGTTCACTTGGAGCTCCTAATTGATATAAATCATAATGATTTTTTTTCTTATTCTTGTTCTTAAAAGCCTAAAAAAGCCTTTTCCTTAAACCATTTTATATTTGCACACTATCCATAAAAATCGATGGGACGCATTAATTCCAGTGTGGTAACTAGTTTTGTCACATGATACCAAATTTTTTGTAGACCATACAATACCAGTAAAATTTCCTGGTTCTCTCTACCAATTTCGGGACCATAGCAAAAATGTTAATGATAAAATAAAAACAAAGAAACGCGCAGATCTACATATTTATTTAGACTTTTTTTTTTTCTTTTTTTTTTTGTCCTGTCCGTCGCTAGGGTTACCATCACAATGTCGAACATCACAATTTCAGCTTTAGGCCGTATTTTAATATTGCTGTCACTTCCGAAACTTTGCATTATGTACTTAGCAGCATGGAAAAACTTTTATTCAAATCATGAATGGGTCGTATACAGAAAGTGAGCAAAGTTATATAGAAACCTCTGTTTATAATCAGTGAAGCTGATGTTGAGTGAAAACTCCAGTTATAATCAAAAACATCAGTCTATATTGAATCTCATGTTTATACTTTGTTGGTTATAATGAAAAGATTCGCGAGCTTGCAGAACTGATGTTTTACTGGTACTTCTCTATAACATATCGAGTCATTCATATCTTCTTAGTTATGTTCTAGTTGATCTGTAAACAACTAAGAAACTCTAACCATTTCCTTCAGGGTTTTCACATTTTTTTTACTTTCCTGCATCTCAAACAGTAGTGCATGAAACTTGAATTGGGTCAAGAGTTCAGAGAAAGGAAAACTGATAAAATGTGTAGCTTGAATGCAATGCAAGTCACAGCGTCTGCCAAATCCACAATTATTCCACACAGTCTTCTTAATTAAAGTCATAAAAGTCATATCCTCAGGATGTGCAAAAACTAAATTTAAAGTGTTTGTTCAACCAAAAATGAAATGTCGTTCCTCACCCGCAAGTCCTTCATTCATCTTCAGACCACAAATTAAGATATTTTTTGATAAAATCCGAGCAGTATCTGAACCACTCAGCAACATTGCACCTTTCAAGGCCCAAAAAGGTAGTAAAGACATCATTAAAATAGTCCATTAATGTTATGAAGTGACGAGAATATTTTTGTGCTCAAAAACAAACCAAAGATAGCGACTTCATTCAACAATTCTCCTACGCTGTTTATGTTGTAGCTGCTTTTTTTGTTTTGTTTTGCACACAAAGTATTCTCGTCGCTTCGTAATAGTAAGGTTGAACCACTGTAGTCACATGGACTATTTTAACGAGCACTTTACTGCCTTGTTTGGGCCTTGAAAAGTGCAAAGGGATATGTGTGGATCAGAAACCACTTGGATTTCTTCAAAAATATCTTCGTTCCGAAGATGAACGAAGGTCTGCGGGTTTGGACCGACCTGAGGGTAAGTAATTAGTGACAGAAAATTAATTTATAGTTGAACTAACCCTTTTAAACACTTATGTACTATATAATCAAAATATTTTAAATATTCGTACTCTCCTTTTGGTAGATTTTGAAACTGATTAATGATATATAGCCAAACGCATTGGCTTATTATGTATTGTTCTCTTTGTCGAACTTATTGGATTCTTTTAAAGTCTGTCTTTTTAATTACATCAATGCAGTTTCTTGTATTTTATGAATAGTAACAGTGAATAAAAATAAGTAGGTTACAAATTTATACTCCAAGTGTTGATCCTCTTTTAAATATTGTCCTTTTGACACACAAACCTAATTTAAGCTTGGAGACTTAGGCAACCTTCTGACAGAAATTCAAAAAAACATTTGTGGAATTCACTGCTTTGCTTTCTATACATCTGTTTGACTATGAAGGCTTGTGAGACTGCAAGAGTGAGCCATTTAACCCTGAATGACTGTCGTCGACACTGGAATAAAGACTCTTTCTGCTTTTCATGGGTTCAGTGGTTCTGTTGCCTTGCTTGAGGTAATGCTCTCAGGAATGCCAAACGTACCCTTCACTGTGTGTTCTACATCAGCCGGATGAATGAGTCTTTTGCGTTTACGAGGTGTCTCTCAGACTCCCACTGTCTGTGTTGCCGCACATTTTCAGTTGTTTGTGTTTACTGTGAAATAGACGGCACTTCTTGCATCATCTTTGAGGCTGTAAGTTTAAGGTGTTGTTACAATCTGTTCCTGAAGAGAAGACATTGTTTTTAGACAACATGCGCCTTTACTGTTAAACATCATTGCTTTCGGATCCCATCAGTCCATTGCTTTTATGTTCATTATACTTACTCATGTTTTTCTTTAGTTTTTTAGCCAATGTGACTGTGTTTTGTTCCTAACATTGTCTAATTTTATTTAAGGAAAAAAAGTTGTTTGTGGAGAGTTCTCCATTGTTTTTCTGCAAATTGTGTGTCAAGTCTTCTCAGTGGCACAATATCCTCAAAAATACAGGGCTAAGTATGTGCAATTACGTGCACTTCTGTTCTCTTTCTGTTCTGAGGAAGGAAATCTCATGTATATGGAGGCCCACGCTTTCGCCCTCAGATTTGCCCACAACCCTTACACACGTCATCGTCATGGGAACTACTGAAGAGATGGTAACGAGGTTACGTGATTGGCTCACCTTCCCTAAAACATTGAAAATACCGTTTCAAGAGACATCAAACCGACGCTTGAGATTCAAGCCCATCCATCTCGCTGTAATTTTATGTGAAGTATTTTTCCGTCGCCCAACACAAGCTCAGAAAAACCCCCCACATTTTAATTACATCTTTCCCATGATAAAACTCCATATTTTTTAAAATTATTATTTAGTTTTTGGTTTTTAGATAAGTAGGGGTTTAAATACAAATTTGTTTATTACAATATAAGAGTACTAATTTTTCCATTTTTTTTTTTTTTAATGATGCACTTGATTGATTAACTGAAATATTTGATTTCCCATAATTTCAAGTCAACCAAGAGTTGCAGTGAATTGAGTTTCCAACTTTATATTGCGTAAAGATGTTCACTTGTTACGGCATCGATATGCGCATCTCAATTTCTATTATAATTCCATATATTTTGGGATTATATTGATCACCCTGCAGTCTAGTTTTTGTTTGCGACATCAGTCATTTAAAAGAGAAGTTTGTCGACCAACCACTGCAGAAAATGTTTATTGTCCTTTGGTAGTGCTGTTGGTAGATTTTGCCAATCATTTCAAAATGAGCAACTGTCACATGATACGAAAAGTAACAGAACTTATTGCTTAAACGTGATTCTTTTTCTAAAAAAAAAATTTTATGCGCAGCTTGTCAGTGAAGTACGTCTCCAAATGCTAATCCATCTGAAAGCACTGCGAGTTTGAGTCGCTTATAATGCACATTTGAAAAATTAAAACATCTTTCCAGACATGAGAAGCATTTATTAACATCTTGTCCAACAAAAGACAACATTTAATAACATGTTTTTACTCCAAACTCACTTCATAACAACAGTCGAGGATCCTTCTGTGAGACGTTACAAAGTTGTGTGTTTATTAGTCGTGTTTAATCAAACAAAAGCGTTTCAATCAATCTTCTGTTTATTCAGATATCGATATGATGCATGTTATCTTGTTCTGCTGCGTGTTTTGAGGTTCTGTGCAAGAGCGCCCTCTAGCTTTCAGATGGAGAAGAGCCGCACAGCTCTGACAAGCTGCGCATGAAATAATCGCAGCCTTTGTCAAATCGCATGCGATTTTTATTTTTATTTTTGAGTTTTTGCCATGAAAATAACATCAGATGCTGATATGGCATTAGATAAAATTATACTGTAACTGTCAGCTGAGCTAATGTTGATTATATAGCTGATACAAATTCCCAGACAGATAACTAAACGGATATATAAAAAAGAGATGGCAGCATGACAACTGATCTCTCATAACCAGTTTGATTTGTTAACAGGTGCCTCTTTCTCAGACACATGAGGAATGTTTAAATGTTGACTTGTTGAATTGTTTTGGTTTCTGTTGATTTTTCTTGAACTAAATTGATACGCATTCATATTAAGCCTAGATGGGTTACATTTGGTGTTATACAGAGGTTAGAGTGGTATTACAGCTCATTTCACAAGCTGTTTAATGTTTGTAATGTAACATTTCTCTTCGATGAAAAGATATGAAGAGAACAATGTGTGGGGAGACTTGATTTTATCCACCAGGAATGGATAGTATTGTGAAAAGTGGGCATTCGAAAATGGAACCAGACTGAATGTGAGTTTGTTAAAATGGTAAATAGTTATTGGTTAATTGACATCAACGGACAAGGAAATTAATTTCAGAGGAAAACATTCTACATTCTGTTTAGAATGTAAATTTAATCTGTTTCATCTAATGGGAAGCTTGTAGCTTGACAAGCTGCAGTTTCAAAGTAGCTTCGCCAAACCTGATCTGATGTTTCTAATAATCCTGAGACCTCGATGCTCGAGTAAAGAATGTCACCAGACCAGAACATCTCGGTTTCGTTTCCATTATTTTGCAATGCATGTATAGAACTGACTGATTTAGTCTGTGCAGTCATGCACTGCAGGTATCAGAGATATCAAAAGTGTCAGCCTTTTGTCTCTATCTGTTTGAAAAACTTTTTACTCTGTTACATGTCTAAAAGAAAAACCAATAATCATTGTTCTTTGTCCATCTTCATCATGACTTATCAGATTCTAGTCAGCAAGGAGTAAGAAATAGATATTATATTGAATGTATGGTGTAAATGCATGGGTTTCAGACCCCTATGGTGAATCTGGATGTTGGCCAGCTTGACACTCATTATCAGTGTGGAATTAGACCCTTAGTGCTTCCTTTATCTCCTCTGTGTTTGCTCAGACTTCACAATCGCCAGCACCCACCATCCATTTCTGTGGGTTAACCCATTAACTCCCGGAGTTGTTCAAAATTCTGTCCCACTCTGTTCTGTGGCTGATTCAGTTTTTATTAACGCTCGTGTCATTCTAAACTCATTAGACTTTCATTTATCTTCAAAATACAAATGAAGATATTTTAATGAAACCAGAGATTTCTGTCCCTCCATTGAAAGTCCAAGTAAAATAAAAACATTTTAAACTAATTGAGTGGTTTAATCGAATGCAGAGGGACTTTCCATGATGAACAGAATTAATTTATTTGTGCTTGCGTGAACCTGTAATATACACGATAAAAAAAAAAAAAAAAAAAAATATATATATATATATATATATGAATGAGATTAAACTGCTGAAAATGATAAATTGGTTTGAGTAGGGTAAAATTAAATTAAACATTTGTATTTGGTTTTTTCTCTTGAGTTACCAAAACACGTTTTAAGTAATCTGATTGTTTCGTAGTGTTGAGTTTTATGAATTTGTTTCTTTTAATTTATAGAAACTTAAATTTATCTGAAACTGGGCTTGGATTTCTATTTCCCAGCATGCTTTGCCATAACACTCGAAAGGGTGTAAATGGTAAAATTAAGCGTTATAAAAAGGTTTTTGTGCAAGATTAATGTTAAGTGGGAGATTTAGTGGTTTAAAGTTTTGCTATGCTAATTTAGGTGACGAGCTGAGCATGAGCTTAGTTTGAGAACAGATATGCATGTTAAATGTTCTACATTGCTGTACTTATTCAGCAATTGCTATGCTATGTTATGCTACTGCTATTAAAACATTGTTTCCAATTTAACTAGTTAAAGCTATCCAAGTTTCCACAACTTAAAATATGTAAGTTTACCTGATAATTTTATGTTAAATACATGAATTAGCTTACTCAAATACTTCAGGTTAAGAGAAATTAAAATGCATGAGTACAAAATAAAAATCTGCCTGTTCTGCTTGCTTAAACTTTTGAATTTCTTAACTTGAAATTTTTGATGTAACCGATTACCTCAAATTTTTTGAGTTTTGCCAACTTATTTGGGTTTACAGTGTATATAAAAAGAATTTTTAGACAAATTTTAACTACGTTGTTGTCATACTCCCCTTTTACACAGTGAGCATTATAACGTGACCTAACCAGAACACCCAGTATACTCAACGAAGCATCACATGACATGTAGACACTGTGTCGTGATGGTTTTATACGACAGTGAATCGAGTGAGGTGTGGTCATGATTGATTGATGACAAATAGAGAAATGCAAATGTGAAGCGAGTGATTATTTCCTTATAGAACAAGATAGCTCTGCTTTAGTCCGAAGATGATTGTGAATTGGCTGTGGTTTCATAGTCCCTTGTGTCATGTCCTGTGACAAAAATAGAAGAATGTATTTTTGATTTACACTTCAGTTGCAAAAACTGCGTTAGATTTGGTAAGTATATTTGATTTCCACGAATCACTTCAAATGCTCTTTGGTCGTTGTATCGGTTCTGATTCAACTGTTCATTTTTGAGTCTTAAATTTTTCATGTAATTATAGAAGGTTATTAAATATTAGTTATATTATTATTAAATATTAGTATTATAATATATTATATTATAATAATATATATTATATTTTTGCATTTATAGTACAGTAAGGAGAACGTGTAACTTTTACTGTTTTAGTTTTTATGCTATACAGGAATTATTTACCCGTTCATATATTGTTCAAATGTTACTTTTATTCTTCAGTGGAACACAGTTGTTGTTTTTTTTTGTGTGTGTGTTTTTTTTAACCACTACTTGGTACTTGAATACTTTAAATAAAGATTGGCTGTTATGTGGCTTCAGAAGACTAAATATACTGCATTGTGCTTTCTGCCATATTGGATTGTGAAAGTCCTAACAGACACTTTATATTATATAATAAAACTAATTATATATATTTTCTTAAAGACATTAATATTGTTATATATCAAATATTGTTAGAAGGCAAAAAAAAATATTTTATTATATTATATTTCTGTTATTTTCTCTCCTAGGTAGGCTCCTGTGTGTGGGGGATCATCTTCCCCTTGGCTCTCTGCGAGTAGAAGACCAACACTTCCTGTTTCCTGAAGCCCTGCCTTCTGGATCAAGTTTATAAAAAGCAGTCCCGATTGTTTTGGGTGTGGGGGGAAGTGAAGGGGTCAGAATCCCAGCTTGTCCTGTTTCCCAGGCAATGAAGCTGCAGGCGGTGATGGAGAACCTGCACAGACAGCAGAGAGCCAAACTGCTGATGGAGCAGGCGGGGCAATCACACAGCCCCGCCCCCATGGGGGAGGAGCTTAAAGCTATCTCTGCCTCTGACACGGAGCAGGCACAGATGGCGGCGCTAGCAGCAATGCGCGCAGTAGCAGCTGGACTTCAGAGGGCCGACAGCCCCATGTCTGAACGCAGCAGTGGAGGTGATGAAGATGATGAGGAGGATGAAGAAGAAGGGGAGGAGCAATATAAAGATATGATGGGGTCTGAGGAGGAAGAGCAGCTGTAAGTGGGCTGTCACATGCAAATGAATGCAGATTAGTTTTTGGCTGCTTGATCTGGTTGGTTACAAATTCAAACACTACTGATCAAAAGTTTAGTAATAATTTTAAATAAAAAAAGTCTTTTGTGCTCAACAAGGCTGCATTTCTTTGATCAAAATATAGTAAAAACATTAATATTGTGAATTATTACAATTTAAATTTAAAATTCCGTTTTAAAATCATTTAAAATGTCATTTATTCTTGTGCGGCCAAAGCTAAATTTTCAGCATCGTTACTGTCACATGATCCTTCAGAAATCATTCTAATGTGATGATTTGCTGCTCAAGCAACATTTCTTATTTTTATCAATGCTCAAAACACTTGCTTAATATTTTGTGGAAGCTGTGATACAGTACTGTTCATAAAAGGGGTTAGTAAGATTTTTTTTAAAAAAAACAACAAAATAATACTTGAATTTTAGCAAGGATACATTAAATGAATCAAAAGTATCAGTAAAGTATTTCAAATAAATGCTTTTTTTTTAAAAAAAAAAATATTATTCATCAAGGAAGCCTGGGGAAAAAATATATATATTTCCACGAAAATGCTAAGCAGCAAAAACTGTTTTCAGTTCCAATAATAATTGTGTGCACTAATTCAGCACATTAGAATGATTTCTGAAGGATCATGTGACACAGAAGACTGGAGTAATGATGCTGAAAATTCAGCTTCACCATTACAGGAATAACTTGCATATGAAAATATATTACAATAGAAAATTGTAATTTTAATCAAACTGCATTCTTTACTGTATTTTTACATGCAGCCTTGGTAAGCATAAGTATGGAAGCCCGTTCCCGCCACTCTTGAGAAAAAAAAATATTCCATAAGTTATAATAATGAGAAACTTTCTCATAATTATGACCTAGTATCTCATTATATTGGGAAACAATCTCATAATAATGAGTTACAAAGCAATACTATTCTGAAAAAATAAATCTCGTAATAATGAGTAAAGAAAGATGTTAAGTCATTATTTTGAGATACTAAGTCATTATTATGAGAACGTTTCTCGTTATTACGAGATTTATTTTTTCAGAATAGTATTAATTTGTAACTCATTATTATGACTTACGGAATATTTTTTTCTCAACAGTGGCGGGAACAGGCTTCCATACATAAGAGACTTATTTTTAGAAATATTATAAAAAAATAAAAAAAACCTTAATTATTCCAAACTTTTGACCGGTAGTCTTGTCGTGTCGGGGGATTGTCAATCCAGATTGAGACAAAAAAATTATTTAAGTCAGATTTCTAACCACATGTGAAACGTTACATTTACAAACTCAATCCAAGTTATATGTTTTTACTAAAAAAAAAGTCAGAAATTCCAAAAAATCTAATTTTTGTTTCCGTAAGGCTGCTAAAAAGAAATTGGACATGCATTCCTAACATCTTCAGAAAATTTACAAGTCCACTTTGCACCTACTATATGTTTAATGTGTAGCTCTCTGTAAATTATTTTCTCATTTTAACAGAGCTTGTGATATAGTGCATCTGGAGAACATTGAACTCGTAGCTCGGTGTTTCAATAAATTAATGAGTTGCCTGAATTTATAACCGTCTCGTGCGTTGCCTCTCTAACATTTCACCATCTAATGTGTTTCTCTGCAGAAAACAGAAATGGGATGAAGATGACTTTGAGGGTGAGATGGAAGAAGACTATGACGACGATCTAGGTGACGAAGGGCTGCCGTCGGGCCGTGAGGCTATCACGCCTGGCAGAGGCATCCTCCTCCTACCCCACCGCCATTTACACCCTCACTCCCAGCTGCTAAAGGCTCGGCCTGGTTCTGAAACTGAACCGCGAGCGCTGACTCACTCCGCTCATTCATCCCATGGGCCGCTCCATGGGCAGGACCACGCAGACTGGACCTATGAAGAGCAGTTCAGACAGGTGGGCAACTCTAAGCTGAAACAGGTTTTGCCACAATTATGTTAGTCTAGAGGAAATGCAAACTAAATAAAACGCACCTCGCACACCTGGACGGTTACAGTTGTATAGGATAAATGTAGTGTAAAGAATAATATTTGTTGCTTTCACTGTCGTGATGTGCAAATATTTATCTGGAACGGCATCATATCATGCTTTGAAATGGCAACAGTACGGTCTTCTTCAGGGAAGTTTGTTGAAGAAAAACAGTATATGAAATAAATATTTGCAAGCAACGAATTGAGGAAATAACGTGACTAATTTATCCAAAAGAGCTCACTGAAGCTGCAACGTTTTATGCTGATTGCGAGATTTTGTGATCTTGTTGAGTTATGAAAGCAGAACTGCTGAACTGAACTGAACCCTTGAGTAAATCTGACCCTCACGGACCAAAACACTCACATTTTTAATCATGTTTGTGTGTTTATTACAAAATCGTTCTTATACCAGACTGTAGCGACGATCCTGAAATTCAGTCTCGCACAACACCACTTTGTTGAAAAAGTTATTTTATTTCATGCATTTGTTAAAGCTGAACCATATATCAAAGAGTCGCATAGCTATAGATTAGCTGTGGTTTAGCCCGTAAGTGCAGGCTGTGGCTTGTTATGATGTGAAATACTTGTCACATAAAAATGAAGTAGGTTCAAGACATAATTACTGATTATCTCAGAACATAAAGGCAAACGCTGGATCATGCTGAATCTCACGCATCATATTTGTTGTTTATCGAAATGAACTTTGAACATTGAAGGACTCTCCCTTTAACTTGGTTCCTACAAAACAAGAAAAGTTCTGTTGCTCTGTGATTTTGAGCCAATAAAGAGCGTTCATTCGCAGCAGCTGTCGCGACGATGACTCCTGTTAGTCTGCCACATGATACACACCAGAAGCCAAATAAAAAATGCACTTGAAACCATTTAATGTTATTTAAAAAAAAAACAAAAAAAACAATGCTAAGCCATCCCTGGTGTGTGTATATATATATATATGTATATATATGTATATATATATGTGTGTGTGTATATGTATATATGTATATTTATATATGTATATGCATATGTGTATATGTGTATGTGTGTGTGTATATATATGTATGTGTGTGTGTGTGTGTATATATATATATATATATATATATATATATATATATATATATATATATGTGTGTGTTTATATATATGTGTGTGTGTGTGTGTATGTATATATATATATATATATATATATATATATATATATATATATATATATATATATATATATATAAAAGGTAGTGTGTGTGTGTATATATATATATATATATATATATATATATATATATATATATATATATATGTATATATATGTGTGTGTGTGTGTGTGTGTATATATATATATGTTTTTTTTGATCAGATTGGAGATTTTGTCTTTTATTGAAACACATTTTTTTAATCCTGAGCCACTTCGCTTCCTGTCCGCTGTCCTCTACGCTATCTAATAAAGTTTAAAAACAACGCCTAAAAAATAAGCTTTCATTCGTCAGTAAGATTAATTTGATTATTATTCATTATGATTTCCTTTCTGGTGAATGAACAGCTGCCGTATACGTTCATGGTTTTATGGCTGATTTATGGAACTGAAAGGCGCCGTGCAGTAGCACTATTGTGAATATGTTCCATGCCGTTGTAATGCCGCTTTCCCATAATGACCGTTTTATACGCTCATCATTTGCTCCAAATGATCTGTGACCATCTGTACCGGTCTTGAGGGAATTTTTAAAACCAATTTCCATTGTTTTTTTTTTTAATGATCATGTTTGATTTGTACATTTTGTACCCTGCTTGAGAACAAGGTCATGTGATTCGTGTATGCTGGCCATGTGATGTGCTGAGTGAAGCGTTTGCAGGTGTTTACAACTGTTGTTTGGCGGGCGGCAGAAATGCTATCGGGGCTTGAGCGTTCAGTTTGACGCTTGATCTTCATATCAAGTCAATGCCAGAAAACGTGAATATTGTGGGCAGTTGCGTAATCGAGACGAGCAGGACTCTCTGTACGTTGAGATGTTACACAATGATTGGGTGGCACTTGAATGGTTGTATAATGTACACTTTACACCCCCGTTCTGAATATGAGAATCCTGAAACTGGATGATGCACCCAGTCACAACAACACGAGAATGGCTCTCGCCTGTTGCCTCGCACTAGTTTGTTTAGAAACTGTAGCGTTTGAGAGCGAGCGAGTGTGCGTTGCCGTGTGTGTGGAAAGGGTTAAGGCCTGTGGTTTATTTTGGGCAGGTGGGTGGGGGCAGTGAGGAATGTGCCTGAGGGAAAGTGATAATCTGGACCCTGTCAGAGAAAAAAAAAAAAAAAGCGCCAAAGTCTTTATCGGCCGTCACAGCTGGAACCTTTCCAAACTGAACTCTGGCACATTTTAACAAATAAAACCCATTACTCAAGTAAAAACTCACTTCGAACCACAAGTCAACCTGTCCTCTGGCGTACACGCAGCGGCTGACAGCTGGTCACTTTCCTGAACCAGCTGGGACACGGCCAGAGTAAATGCAAGCCTCTGTGTTTCTGATTATGTTTGATACAGATATTAATTAATCGTGTTTTAAGGCATGCTGCCAATGTCTCTAGCATAACTATCTGTGCCTGCCATTAAGTGGCTTGAATAAAGAAACAGATTTATTCGCTGGTATCAAAAATGACACGTCGTAATCATTTACACACTGAGGATGGCTTTATTGCTGTTCGCTGCTGGCCAAGATTGTGGTTTAAATTCTTTTGGAAATGTTGTGATTTGCCCTTTTTCCTGTATTCATCCTCTTGTAAATTAGATGTAGTCTCATGCCGGATCTTAAAAGTTTGTTGTGGTTCATTTTTGTCCCCATGCAAATTTTCCTCAAAAAAGCTCCCCGTTTCCTGACTTTCTGATAACCGAGCTCACACTGCCAAACATTTATTGGCAACACTTTACAATAAGATTCATTGCACTGTAAAATATAAGTTCAGAGTACTCAATTTTTTTTTTGAGGTAATCGGTGTCTAAAATAATTAAGCAACTCAAATCTTTTAAGAATAATTATAAATATTGAGTCAAACTGAATTTTATTTAACGTTTAAGTCCACTGTACTTAAAAGTATTGTTTACCATACGTAATGTTTCTTAAATTCGGATTACTCAAAGCATTTAAGTAAACAACTCGGATTATTTTAGTAGAACCTAAAACAATATTATATTCAGTAATTGCAGTTTAATTCAAATATTGAATAAACTAATATCTAATTTTACGGTTAATGTTAGTTAGCACCAGTATGCGCTGATGTAACCATCAAAGAGACTGTCACTGTTTACTTGCCTCAACTGTTCATCAACATGGAGTTCGTTTAGCCTTGATGTTTCACAGCCCATTCTTGACCTAAACCACACTCTTTACTACCATAGTTACCCTACAAAACTTCAACATCACATTTAAATACCAAAATAACGGAATATAAAAAAAAAAAACACATCTTCCTCTTTATTAATCTTGTGCAAAAAAAACCAAAATAACACTCAATTTCAACGTTTATTCTCCCTTACGGTGTATAACGCAAAGCATGCTGGAAACTTGAATTCTGCTGCTGCTGATAACGTTGGTTATGTCGGTAACGATGGGTGAAGTCACTTTTTAATCGCTCAGTAAACTTAAAAATTATTATTTAAGTATAAGGGTTTGCTCTAATGTTGTGCTACACAAAATAAAACTAAACGCCTTCAGAAAATGTAATTGTTTTATTTTGCATCAATGATTTAACAGACTTTAACTCTCATGCGCTGTTGGATTTCTGTGTTCACTCGTTATTAATTGCATTTAATACAATTCCTCAAAAATCACACTATGAAAAACAACAAAGATTCAGGTAAAAACTGTACACTTTTAATATTAACATTTGTCAAATATTCCCAAAAATATATATCTGAAGATATGATTTAATGAAAATTGTTTTTTAACCATTTTTTAAAACTTAAATTTGATAATAAACAGAACATTTCTAAATACAATAAATACATTTTTTAACCTTTTTTGTTCTTAGAACATCATAACTGAACAATTAAATGTAACTGTATAATGAAAATATGTACTTTTCCTAAGTTGGCTGTTTTGTAAACTCATTTCATAAAGTCAAGAGCTTTCTGGATCTGAACTTCACACACATGCTGCTGGTTAAAACATGTTTCTGTGTTGAAATAAGTGTGGAAAACCTCATTTTTTAGCTTCATAAGGTAGTAGAAAAATAAAATAACAAAATATAACCAAGAAATGTTATTATTTTGGCTCAGTACGGTTGCCTTAGAGCGTTAAAATATGCGGGTCAAATTGACCCGGCAAACGTAACAGTGATTTTGTTTGAATATGTCAAAAAACACCAGCATGTTGAAACTTTGCATGCGTGTTCATGATGATAAATGAGAAAAAGTCACAAAATATCAAGAAAAAAAAACAGTATTTCCAACAACTATTTCCAAAATCTAAACGGGTCAAATTGACCCGGAACAGAACACAAGGGTTAATTGCAGCGTACTCAATCTTTATTAGTTAGTAGGGGTGTGACGAGACCCCTGTCCCACGAGACGAGACGAGACACGAGATTGGGTTCACGAGACGAGATTTTTATAGTATTTTTAAGAAATCCTCAATAATGAAACGTATGAAGGGAAAACAGTCTTTTATTCAACTGAAAATCATAAAATGCAAAAATGTTGGTGCATTTTGAAATCAACTTGTAATGCATGTCATTTTACTTCTATTTTAATGAATTATTTGCAGTAAAACAACATGCAAAATGTTTTGCCACAAAATCAACCAATTGTTTTCTGCCCTGTATAATTTCACATGAGAAATCTCACTGAACTTCTTTCTACAGATTGAACATAAATTAAACCGTATAAATAAAATAAACATATAAATAAAAAATTCAAATAACACTTTAAGTGTCACTTTAACTGCAGTACAAAGTTGATCATTTCCCAGTCACTATTGATTGTGTGGCTGTAACTGTGATATAGCTCTGCGTACACCGAGAAGTCCAACCGTCAGCAGTGACAGCGATGCTTTCTGCCTCTTTAGGGGCCGTTCACATATCGCGCCATAAAAGCGTGTAAAGCGCGGCCGCGTCGCTTCCTCCTTCTTTTGCAAGCGTTTGGGAGCTCGCGCTTCTGTAGCGTCTGTCGTTGCTATGCAACCATGAACTGTGCTCTCCACAACCATGAAGAAGGCGCGGCAGGAAAAAACGAGCGCGCCGCACCGCATGCGCTTCCATTTTGCGCGAATGAATGTCTGTACAACCTTCGCCGAGGTGAACAGTATAGTTTTCTTACAATGTTTACATATTGTTTGTGTCTTGTGTGTTATTCTTTCGCCGTTTATTATTTCTACTGAAAACCAAAATGTTTCCTCACAAACGATTTGAAAGTGGCGGGGGCTTCTTCAATAATAATTTCACCCTCACACTGATAGCATGACGAGACAAATTTTCCCCTCGACGAGAAATCTCGTCACGTTTTAGTCTCTCGTGGTACGAGATCTCGTCACACCCCTATTAGTTAGTAGTACTGTTCGGGTTTACAGTGCAGTTAAACATTAGTTAATGTATAAACTAACCATGACCAATACATTTGGGTTACACTTTATTTTAAGGTGTCATTATTACAGTGTAATTATACATTTAAGTACTCAGTAATGACTATTAACTACATGTACTTAATATAGGGTTAGGGTTAGGATGAGGGTTTGGTTCAGGGTTAATTGCATGTAATTATACATAACTTCTAGTTATTACTATGGTAAATACATGTAACGTGTAACAATGACACTGTAAAATAGTGTTACCTACATTTGTATTTACTAATCTTCGTTATCATTAGTTAATGAAAATACAGTTGTTCATGTTAGTTCACAGTGCATTAACTAATGTCACCAAGATTTTAATAATGTATTGTAATGTAAATGTTGAAATTAACATTAACAGAGATTGATAAACGCTGTGTAAGTGCAGTTCATTATTAGTTCATGTTAACTAATGAACCTTGCTGTAAAGTATTACCTATTTATTTAATATTGTTTTTTTTTAGTCTTTTCAGGATGTAGCCATTTGTATTACTTGAACTGCATTTGCAATGCACTGTATGCATGTTTATAAAACAAACAGTTCTGAAGCTAAATTCTGATTGGTCGACATACCTGAAGCCATTATTCATTTGAATGCCTGTGACCGTGCATTAACGGGATAGTTCTGCCAAAAATAAAAATTATCCCATGATTTACCCCCCCACCCCCCAAAAATGCACCCATTCATCATAAAAAAAAATAATCCATACAGCTTCAGGGGGTTAATAAAGGCCTTCTGCAGTGAAGAAGTTGTTTTTTGTAAGAAAAATATCCATATTTTAAATCAAGTAAAATAACTAGCTTCCGGCAGACTTTAATTTGGCAAGTTGCTACTGTAAACGGTTAGGGTGTAATGATACCCTCAGGTCACGTTTGGAAACACATCGTGATACTGAACTCACAATACAGTATTTTATTGCGATACTCCAAGAGGTTAACAAAAAATGTACTGTTGATTTAAAATGCTACGTTTGGTATTACATTGAGGTTGGAAATGAATAGGCTTGGAATTGGTGCTGGCAACCCAATGCACAGGACAACGGTGACACCAGAATAAAAATATTCATGATTCTGAAGCTAAAAATACATCTTATCATAGGTTAATATGCTTGCACTTTGTCACTGACTAGATATATTTAAAATAATGTTGGCCGCTTTTTACTGGTAACAAGACGTTTGACATTATCAGGACTCAAATATTCCCCCATTGCATTTTTATGCATTATATCCAACATTATATATCATAGTTTAATGCAGCACTGACACTAAAACTCTGTAAACTTGTTTTTTTTTTTCTCACAGTAATTTTAATTTTGGGTAAATACATCCACTATATGCAATGTTGCATTTTTGTATTGGGATTTATATTGTGACATTCTTCCAAATATCTTCCTTTGTGTTCGGCTGAACAAAGAAATGTATACGTGTTTGGAACAACTTGAGGGTGAGAAAATGGTGACAGAATTTTCATTTTTAGTTGAACTATCATTCACACGATCTGTGTAACTACATGTAGATATCAGTCATACTGAAGACATTCTGTGAAGTCTTGAGATTTATCTGTAATTTTCACCCATAAATGAATTTCTTTTACTCACCCTTATGCCATTCCAACTGTATAGACAAAAAACACTTAGATTTTTCTCTAAATTCTTCTTTTATGTTTAAGTCATATAGGTTTGGAATGACATGAGGATGAGTAATGATGATGCATTAATTCATCATAATACTATTCTGGTTCATTTTTTGTGTGTTTTTTAAGATGGTATTGGTTTTCCAACGCAACTTTTACTTTTAGTTCACGTTGTCATGTATATGTCTCGTATTCTTCAATTAGAGGCTACCATGATATCATATGTGAAGGTAATTTTTTCATTTTGTCGCTCTATAAAATATTACACTCCTTCCTCTCACACAAACTTCCTGAGAAAAGAAGTATACTTTGATGTCCGCTGTAAATGTGAACAGCAGGGCAAATGGAGCCCAGATGGTCAGTAAAGAAAAGAGCTCTTTAAAAATTCATCACACCCTCTAGTCAGTTGCCATTTAGTGGTTTTAACATTAAACATTGATTTGATCACTGCAAATTGAAGGGGGTGACCATTAAAGACACAAAGCTGTGTAGAGCTTTGAATTCTTTTTATATATTTTTATAAAATGGCAAACGTAGTGGGATCTACATACCATGAATAAACTCCAAGAAATCAGCCCTAATGTTGGGAGAAAAAGCTTCTATTAATTCTCAGACCGATGGGACCAGATGGTTTACACCCATTGCCGAATAGACTATTCCGGAATGACACAAGTTTTTAATATTAGAAGATCCACCAACAAAACCCTTTATCCCTGATGCATGTTTTATTAGATGGTGCTGGATTAACACTGAGAAACATTTTTACTCTGTTAACACTCTTGAAGAAATTAACAGAGTTAAACCAAGCACAGTTTTACAGTTTTTGCAAAAATAGGTTGTAAAAACCTGATCTAGTTTTACGAAAAACTTTCTCGCTGGCATGGCGTTCGAAAACAAACTAACATTTTTAGTCACTGGTTTGATCCATTGCTTTCTCGATATATCCCACAAGTTTAAAAGATTTCATGATTTTTTTTTTTTTTAAATTTATATGCACTTTTGCGAATAACTCTTGGTATTGTCAGTTTGGTGTCATACACTTAAATGCTAATTGGTTTTGGTGTTTCCTCCACTTAAGCAGTAGTTGAATTGTCATAAACTCCAGTCCCTCCAGAAAAACGGGATTATGCGAATGCTTGATTTTATGCATAATCAGCCAAAGTCCGCATATTTATGCGCATTTTTTCAAATACGCCGCATAAATTGCCGATTTCAGCAAGCAAAATATGTGGGGCTAGCATGATTTCACAATCCCTGTATTTTCGTTGCAAAAAAGTCACATATTTTAGCAGAAAGTTGAAAAATGTTGAGTTTACTTCACACAAGTAAAGCGCCATTATTTTCCCTCTATTGCCATGGGAACCTCATGAAGTGACGTAATTACACGACGTGAACATCATCTGCAAACCCCGCGGTGAAACCGTGATGAAGAACGCAAATCATCCTCATCTGACAACAAAAATAAGCGCAAAAGAGCGCAAAGCAGTTTCCCAGTGTGTCACATGACAGTGGGGGCAAATTATTTTGCACTCCGTGCAACTGCGTGTCGGACCGCAGACGACGCTGTATATTAGTAGAGTGTGAAATAATTCACGCTGCAGTAAGAGATTGAACTTTGTGCTTTGGAAGCACTTAATTTAACAGAAGATGTGTGTTTTGTAGAGCTACCTCTGTAAAACAGGAAGCACACATTTTATTTTTTTATATTTTATTTGTTTATATTTTATTTATTCATTTTTACAGAAGTTGTTGAATATTCCTTTTGTGAAGCGACAGAACTTGTTTGACTCAATGTTTTGTAAGTTTGATTCGTGTGTTCATGAAGGTCTGAAATAAAACAGAATGAGAACTTCAATATTCTGTGATTTAGTATCTTGAAGTATCAGAAATAACTCTTGACATGAAGGCAGAGTCTGGAGAGAACAGGGTGTTGGGAATCAGCTTGTTTTCCTCTTTATCATCAAACCGCAGTTTTTGCAAGTTCCCGCAATTTCATTGCATAAAATATCCTGCATATTCCATCGCATTTTTTAAGAAAACGTGCCGCATAATCAAGGATTTTTGCCCGCAACAATCACAAAAAAAAAATCCACGTTTTTCTAGAGGGACTGAAACTCTTGCTCATTATATTTGGTGTCATTGCTTTATTTTCATAGTTGTTGAATTGCAGTGCGCTTGCGTTTTAAGTATCACTTTTTTTGTAGTTCAAACAGTCGTGTGTCTCCAGGTTTCACTCTTTGTTTAAACAAATCAAGTTCTCACAGTTCCTGATGAAAATATGCCAGTACTTCATTTGCTTAATTCACAGATTTGCTTTCACCACTGACCTATTACCAGTCAGCCGTTTAATTATTCCCGTCTCGGAAAAGAAGTCATCAAAGGATCTAGACGGGGAATAAATGGTGATTAATGCAGACGTGACATCATCTGTCCATATTTGTTTCAGACTGACGTCTCCCATAGGCATTCTACTATTCAAACCGCTTTAATTGCACAGACCGCTCGCTCATGTCCGAGCAGGAAAACGAGCACTTGAAGACAGGAATTGCTGTTATGGGAAGTAGTTCATAGCTGGATATTGTCCAGACATTGCTGCTGCTTCGGAGCTGATGTCAGGCTGGGGGTTCTAGACTCTGGAATGTAAACAAAGATGGCCGAAAAGCTTGCCTAGCACTTTTTCCATTGCTTCACACTTCTCTCTCAGACTGTTCGTCCATCAGTTTGAACTGTCTCTTGGTCTTTAATGAGATTTCTTGCTTTTTTTCCCCCCTTCTAATTCCACAATGAATTGGGGGTTTTGTTCAGTGCATGTGGTTTGAGTCGTTTATTTATGAATTATGTTTTCTACATGAAACCTCTCGCCCATGTGGGTTTTACTCGCAAATGTTTGTGTACGTATGGTTGGTGAATGAGACCGAAGGACGGGGTACTTTGACCAGTCTAATATTTGACCGCTTTTTAATTGATGGAGATGATCAGGCCACATGAACTGCGAGACAGGAAGTGAACAGGATTCAGGGTGCAATAAATGACTGAAGCTGTTACAATACAAAATGTGACCTGATTCATGCATCTCAAATTTAAGTTAATTGTGTCGTCCGTGTAGTTCATTGTTTATGCAACTTTTTTTCTGTGACTTTAGACATGAGAATTCCTTTTAATAATGACGCTTGGGTTCGATTTAAAATGCTTCAAAGTGGTTTATTAAACAATTTAATTTAGGTAATGGCTGATAAATGTTTCTTCTATCATTAAGATCTGTCAGAAATATCGCTTTAGTTTTAATACCAAAGATCTTAAGATTTTTAAGCATTTTTCACATGTGTTCATTATGAAAATGAACGGTTCGATAATGATTGAATCCTTACTCTTGGGTTCAGTCAAATGCTTCATTGTGTTGTATTAACCAAACACTTTCATTTAGGTAGCAGTTGATCAGTTTTTCCCTCTCAGGGGTTTTTATTCGAAACTTATTCAACGCTTTCAGCCTACATGGATTTCAGTGTAGGTTAAATTAATAAATAATTTGAATAATTTAGCCGGAATTCAGAGTTTCGGGTTTCTGAAATCATTTTCTCGTTCCCTGCAGGTGTTTCTGGTGAGGCGTGGTTTAGCTGAGGACGTTGTGACCCTCTAGTTTCTCTCAGTAATACAGAAACCACAGTCTGCTTTGCCCTCAATGCAACCCCTTCACTCAAACGAAGCAAGATGGAGTCGTCTGAGAACAGGCGTCTCTGTGAGATCGATACTGTTCTTATGCGCTTTCATTGTTACCCTCCCCCTCTCGCTCATTTCCGGCCCATCCTCCCGTTGTCGTTTTGCCTGCCTCTCGAGGTGATTGGCAGGTGTGAAATGTTGCTGCGTTGTTGCGAGACCAACAGCTCACGTGTCGTCGAAATACAATGTCAGACCTTCTCAATGTCGGTCCAAGGTATCCAATTCCGCATTCATTCTCTCGCTCACTTCTGAAAACCTTTTTGAGATGTAAAACTGACCCACAAAAGCGTTTTACACCTTTATTTGGTTACATTTAAACCGATTGTATTCATGTGCACATTCATCAACATTCCTGAATTCAAATAAGGACACAAATGCAATGTCGTCTGTCAATACTTCTATTATTTTACCACCCAGTTTGAGGCAACATTTGGAGCCTGAAATCAGTTGAAGGAAAATCCACATGCAACTGACTCTTTTATGGTACATTTCTCCACCCTGTATTTGAGGTAATGTCAGATGGCTGTGCTGCCACCCGCTTAAAACAGATAAACAGATGTGTTTCCATGGTATGAGGGAGGGGGTCTAGAGCGTAGCGGCAGAATTTGGGGCAAAATGATCTATAGGTTTATCCATTTAGATAGTGGAGTTGACGTCCCCTGAGGGGGAGATCTCAGTGAGAGTTGAATTCTTAATGATTGTTTCCTGTTTATCTGCTGATTTTTGAAGTTTGAAAGTGTGGCCGCAGCACTAGAGTTGGGAATCAAAATTACAATTATATGAAACAATTGTTTTTTTTTTATATATATATATTTGGTTTTCAACATTTGTATTGCACCTGTGGAAATGAAACGTATGTTTGCAACTAGTAAAAATTTTAAATCTCTCTCTTTTTTTCCCAAACTTGCGGTTACAAGATGGAATCTTAGACTGTGACGTCGTATAAAAAACAAAATGACTTCATGAATTAATCACGCATTTGATGTCTTCATAATAGCCTTGTTTTGCTAGAAGAAAAATCATCACATTTTCACGCTTAATGTGCTCAGACATCACAGAATAAAGCGGTGAATTCATCTTGTAATTATTGTTTATGACAAGACATGAATATCTCATTAAGTTTTCTAACAATATTTTCTCCATTGTTATACTGATTCACAAACTAACTACTCTTGTGAGACGGTTTTTGTTTTTTGGTTGGTTTAAATTGGACTGGCTCATGAATCAGATTTTGTTAAGCCTTGTCTAACTTGAAAAGAATCAAGCAGTTTTATGAGCTCTTAAAGCTTTTATGTCTTATGAAACAACTGTTAAATTTCTTAAGATTCCTTAAGCACGAGGTATTCTTAAGACCTAGAATGACATGGAGTGCTGGCTGGCTGGTTTTGGGACACCGATAGTAAAATTATGGGTAAAAAAAAAAAGGGTGGGTTCTGAGTACCCTACTGAAAATAGAGAAGTCATTTAAGAGATTTATTGTGTGGCACTCCTCAAAAACACATTTATCCTGTAATTAACCCGCTGGCCCCCAGCATTACCTTCACACTCCCTCACCTGCCCCCCTCAGTCCACTGATGGAACACAGATCTCTCTTTGCCGCCATAATGAGAGCTCAGCAGCAGGGGAAGAAAGCGAGACGGAAGGGAGAAAGAAAGAATGAGCAATTTAATGCTGGCCGTTGCTCAGCTACCATCACTGTTTTTCCGGCTGTGTGTGATTAAATAGCGTGACCTTTTTTTTGCACATGAGGTGACTTCTGCTATCATTAAGATCCTTCAGGCATTCTCACATTTCTTAGAAATATCGCTTTAGTTGAAAACCAAAGATCTGATTAAAATACATTTATTTATTTATTTATTTATTTATATAATATAATATAAATATATTTTATTATTATAATATATATATAATAATATATATATATATATATATATATATATATATATATATAATAATATATATATATATATATATATATATATATATATTTTATTATTATTATTTATTTATTTATTTATATAATATAAATATATTTTATTATAATAATAATATATATATATATATATATATATATATATATATATATATATATTTATTTATTATATATATATATATAATTTATTATAATATATTATAATAAAAAATATATATATAATAAAAATATATATATTTTATTATAATGTATATTATAATAATAATTAAAAGAAATATATATATATATATATATATATATATATATATATATATATATATATATATATATAATAATTTAAAAAAAATATATATATATATATTATAATAATAAAATATATATAATTGCATAATTCTGTTTCACATAATATAAAAAGTAGTCACTATACAGAATGTGGTGTGTCTATATAGTGACTACTTTTTATATTTATGTGAAGCAGAATTATGCAATAACAGGTTTCCTGCGTGAACCGTATAGTGTGCTACTGTATATTGTTATAACTTGACCTCTCCATCGGTCACATCAATTCATCACGACGCATATTTCATTCAGCCAGTGGTATTATTGTCTTCTGCATTTTGTGGACATTATTTTGAAAAACATTTTCTAAATACTTAAATTATTTGTATAGCACCTTTCATACATAAAATGCAACTTAAAATGCTTCACAGGAGGCATGCATATAACAAGATCAACCAACAAAAACGACAAGATTAAAAATAAAAGCATAAGAAAATGTAATTTATCAAATACTATTATTGAAAAATAGTAGTCATGGCAGGTGTTACTTGTGGGTCATCCACTGCCGTGGAAATGTGAGGTCTAGCATGAACAATGTGCTTCGTTTACTGCTCATTTTGGAAAGTGTAGCAGGTCATATTATGGTAGAAAACTGTCCCAAACATGCCCATGGTAACAGCTGTAATGTGCAAAATCGGCACAGCACCCGTTAACCTTGTGAGTCAGTCAGTCTTGCTTGCTTCCGGTTCGGGTCCTTCAATAAGCTTCGTTAAATATAGAACTGTGGCATTCAGCATGAAGCCTATTGCTAGCTAACCGTACTGTTTAGCTTTGACTTCAAAACATAGCATGCCCTCTTGTGCTTAATTGCTTTAACAATGCAATCCCTCATCAGGAAGTCAAGAATGATGAGAACACATTTTCACGCTCTGCGCTTTTAACCATTTTTTTGCCTGTTTGTGTGTTTTTCCTTATGCAGCTCTATGAACTGGACAGTGACCCAAAGAGGAAGGAGTTCCTGGACGATCTGTTCAGCTTCATGCAGAAGAGAGGTATCCGTAAATGTGTTTTCCTGCTCAAAAACATCTCCATATGACATCTTATAGCGCCCTGCCCAAACTCTGCCCCTTGTGCGCTCGCATCAACACCCAGCTCATCTTTCACATCTCCACGGTGATGGTTATGTGTATTTATATCAAGCACTGCAGTTTCTTCTGTTTATATCATGCTGAACCTGGGCTGTGGCTCCCACTTTCACATGTGCGATTATAAACGTGGGAGTGCTAACACATGTCCATGTCATGGTCCGGCCTTGGAACTGTTGAAGCATGTGTTCCCATCTAAATGTACTTAAACCCGCTGCACTGCTGTGGAAAATGTTCTCCAACACCTGTTAAACACTCTCCTGATTAATACATTTAATGACGTGGGAGAAATTTTATCAGCCATGTTTATTGATAGCGCAAATGCGTGTGTACAACAACCTGCTGCCTATAAAAACTCCAAAATGTTCCCAAATAAATAGCTTCTTTAATTTGTCGTATGTTTTCAAACTGCTATGACGCTCAACGCAGCTGTTTGTTTTTGTGCAGGGACCCCAGTGAACAGGATTCCCATCATGGCCAAACAGGTGCTGGACCTCTACATGCTGTACCAACTGGTGACAGAGAAGGGGGGGCTGGTGGAGGTCATAAATAAAAAGTTGTGGAGGGAGATCACGAAAGGCCTGAACTTGCCAACCTCCATCACTAGCGCTGCATTCACTCTCAGAACACAGTACGTACTCTGACACCTCCACTGCAGGAGAAATGATGTGCAGGCCTGCCATTTATATGGTCTTTATTTAAAGGTGCACTATGTAGTTTTTTTGTTCAAAATACATCCTCAATCCTTCTTCGAAAATGTGTTTTTGTCATACCCTGATTCAAGCCTGTTATAACCAGGGTTGGGGAGTAACGAAATACAATTAACTTAGTTACGTGTTTAAAATACAAAATTTGAGTAACTGTATTTCATTACAGTTACATTTTAAATGGGTGGTAATCAGATTACAGTTACATCTGAAAAGTGTTTTAGATTACCAAAGTGATTACTTTGAATTTTAATGTCATTTAAACAGCGATTGGTGATTCTCTGACTCTGACAGTCTGAAAAAGCGGAGTTAAGTTTCATGTTTTCCACTGTTTTCATGTTTTGTGAGTCATTGTATAATTCACTCGTCACTGCAACTTTTTCTCACAATTTGTTTTTTCCCTCACAATTGTGAGTTTATATCTCATAATTTGGTGCTAATGTATGCCATGTTCAGGGCTGGGTAGGTTACTTTTAAAATGTATTTCACTACAGATTACAAAATACATGCTTTAAAAAGTCATTTGTAACGTATTTCGTTACATTACTCAAGTTTAGTAACTTAATCTAAATACTTTAGAATACTTTGGAAGACTAATAAGTGTGGAACAAACACAAAAAAGGTCATTGCAAGTTTTTATCTCACAATTCTGACTTTTTCCCTCAGAATTGTGTGATATAAAGTTGCAATTATGAGTTATAAAGTCAGAATTATGAGATATAAACTCACACTAAATTCACAATTGCAAGAAAAAGTCATTATTGCAAGTTTATTTCTCCCAATTCTGACTTTATAACTTGCAATTGTGAGTTTAAATCTCGCAATTCTGAGAAAAAGAAGTCAGAATTGTGAAATGCAAACTCACAATTGTGAGGGGAAAAACAAATAGTGAGAAAAAGTTGCAGTGACGAGTGAATTATAAAATGACTCACAAAACATGAAAACAGTCGTGGATCATCAGGTCATGACAGGACAAATTCAGTCATTTTGTCTTGTTCAGGACAGAACTAAATAAAAATAACAACATTTTTATGATCCTCTTAAAAGTATTAAAATGTTGATGAAACTTAACTCCTCTTTTTCAGACTGTCAGAGTCAGAGAATCACCAATTGCTGTTTAAATGACATTAAAATTCAAAGTAATCACTTTGGTAATCTAAAACACTTTTCAGATGTAACTGTAATCTGATTACCACCCATTTAAAATGTAACTGTAATGAAATACAGTTACTCAAATTTTGTATTTTAAACACTCAACTAAGTTACTTGTATTTCTTTACTCCCCAACCCTGGCCATGTATACTTTGGGCTTGGGACTACTTAATACCAGGTTACTCCAGGGAGACCAACCCTGTAAGAAGACTGATTTAATTGACCCTTTCAGAAAAACCAACCTGCATTCATTAGCAGGGAACTTATTGTGTGTTCTTAAATTCTCACCCCTCTGCAGATATATGAAGTATCTGTATCCTTATGAATGCGATAAGAGGGGTCTCAGCAATCCAAACGAGCTGCAGGCGGCCATCGACAGTAACCGGCGAGAGGG
Source organism: Zacco platypus (assembly GCA_038088235.1). NCBI lineage: Eukaryota > Metazoa > Chordata > Actinopteri > Cypriniformes > Xenocyprididae > Zacco > Zacco platypus. The sequence goes on from CM076064.1 coordinate 25,730,499, forward strand.
ACGCAGGCAAGGTTTTGGCAGCTCGCTCTTCACCTACTCCCCCAATGGAACACCCACCATGCTCTCCTCTCCCAAACTCTCCATGCCACCCATGGGCATCGCCCTACCCAGCAACGGAGCCTCCGTATTGTCCTTACAGAAAATCAAAAAAGGTAAAACCTGCTCACAGACACGCAGAAATAATGGAGAGGAGCAGTAAATGACATATTGCATTATTATTTTTAAATAAATATGTCTTTCTCTGTTGTAGAGGATGACGGGGTCCAGAGCCGTCTGCCCGTATCTCTGGCCTCTCAGACAGTAGCTGCGGCCCAGGCTGCAGCCGCACAGGCCACCATCGCACAGGTAGCTGCACTGGAGCAGCTGCGGGACAAGCTGGAGTCCGGTGAGCCTCCAGAGAAGAAGATTGCACTACCGCTGGAGGAACACCAGCGGCTACTGCAGAGAGCCCTGCAGCACAACCTGCTTGCCATGACTGCGCAGATCCCCATGAACATTCGCATCAACAATCAAGGTACGGATTCGTTAACAGTATATCCAGACCAAATCTATCTGTAAGCATTTTAAAAGCAACTATACCAAGGTTGGGCAACTCTGGCCCTTTAAGATCCACTTTCCTGCAGTGTTTAGCTCCAGCCCTAATCAAAATCACATGCCTGTAGCTTTCTAGCGGCGGTGGTCTTATTATTGAGAGATACCAGGGTCCACGCTTCTACTATTGGAGAACGGGTAACAGCCAACTTGGATTAAGTGTGCCTGGATAACCAATCACATTATAGCCTTGACGTCTTGAAATTGCTTTAAGAGTTGTGCAACAGTCAATGTTTGTGGATATCATAGAATGAGATGTGTTGTAAACTAATCGTCCTTAATCATACAAAATTGTCCATGACTTATCTTATAAAACAGAATTTTTTCCTAAAGTTTCATTAAATGATGAGCTGTTTTCCAACTAAAGCAGTTTATTCAGTGAAGCCTCTCCTTCATTGACATTCATTCAAAAAATGGCCTCTGGTCGTCTCTTCCCTGCGTACCGCAGCGCTGCGCTTTTTTCCTAAACTCGAAGGCTTGCCTTAAAGGGTTAGTTCACCCAAAATGATAATTCTGTCATCATTTACTCACCCTCAGGTTGTTCCAAAACTGTATAATTTTCTTTGTTCTCTTGAACACAAAGGAAGACACTTTGAAGAATATTTGCAACCAGGCAGCTTTGGGGCACCATTGACTTTCATAGTAGAAAAAAAAAAATACTATGGAAGTCAATGGTGCCCCAGAACTGTTCAGTTTCCCACATAACATAATATTATTAAAAAAAAAAAAAAAAAAAATATATATATATATATATATATGCATATATAACTTATACTGGATAACTTAATCAGATTCCAAAATTAAGTACTTGTAATTGGATTATAATACATTTTTAATTACTACAGTTACTTTTTCATTGATTTACATATTCACACAATGGCAGTAAATCATTCATTCATAATTTATTGATTCTCCCTAATTCTTCTTTTTCATGTTTTAAATTTTCCTTCTTCTAAAAAAAGCATATTGCTCATATATACATTCAGAAAGTATTCTGGCTTTGTGGAATTGCACACATAGACCAACCATTAGTCAGGTGACCTATAATTGCATAGTAAGTTGAGCATTTTACCACTGGATTTACAGAAATCATTTCTCAGCATCGTAATATTGAATGTTGAATCAACTCCTGAGAAACACATTAATTATTATTTGAATTATAACAAAGTCATTTAACCATGTACTGCTATGTCTTTTGTAAGGCTTTCAAACACATTTTTATTAGAATTTTTGATCAATTTAAAACAATCATTTAATATTTTGATTTATTTAATTATTAGCTTTCATAAATAATTTTCATTAAATAATCATTTTCATTAAACTCACAAAATCCCTCATGAACCCTGACATAACATTTAATGCACTTCATGTTGTTGATAACAAAGAATGGAATATATATATATGTGTGTGTGTGTGTGTGTGTGTGTGTGTATATATATATATATATATATATATATTTCCATTTCTATTTTATTATTTTTATATCAATATGGTACAATATTATTCTATTTAATTCAATGTGATAAACGATTTAGGTCAAAAATCATCTCAAAAGTAATAGAAACGTAGTCCAATTATGTTACCTAAAATGTGTAATATAACCGCAATTGGGAATCAGTAATGGACTCCAATTTAAGTAATCTACCCAGCGCTGACTACAATCATATATATTTCTATATTTTATTTGTATGTCGAAATCATTACAGTTCGCCTACATAGAGTTGCCTTGATTTGCATTCTTACTGTGGTTTTATCCTTTCCCATAAACACCAACCTGAGAAAAAACACCTTTTGTAAAATCTCTGATGTTTCAGGGAAACCTCTGTGTGGAATATCCAACTTCTGTTTCCTAAGGTTATGAAATGAACTCGGTGTGTTTTCTCATGCAGTAATGCAAAGCCCCTCTTACATCATCATTCACTGGTACTAACTATTTAGTAGGAAACAGTGTAAAAATATCACCACAGCCAGCCTAAATTACTGGCATGTGGTAAGTGCTCTTTTTCAGGTGGAGATGTCAGCCACCTTCTGTAGCGTGAGTCACTGGTCTGTGCTCTCACTGTCCCACAGCAGTTATTGTTGTACTGTTCTTACTAAATGCTGTTCTTGTGAATGAGAAAAGGGAATGCTTAAAAGTGACCTGATTAGATCTTATCAGAACTGAAAGTTGCACTGATGTACTTGCTCTAAAGGATGGTGGCATGAAGGATTTATTAGAAGACTGAAGTTGTTGACCCATTTTTAACCGCAAAGACAAAAACACAAGTCAAATACCTCTGCTTTGTGGGGAATCCCTGCCTCAACACAACCTGACTTCCTTTTCTTGGTTAGAGGTGTTAAATACTAGGTTTCGCCTCACATATTTTATCGGAAGATGAATAAGAGACAGAAAAATTCCCCTTGCGTGTGAACTAAATGCAAGTTGCTTTTAACCATTGACTGGGAAATAGCTGACAGGGAGCGCCCCCTGCTGTAAACCAGTGTGCCTTCAGATTATATGCCACAGATGATTATTACTATCAGGGTTGGGGAGTAACGAAACACAAGTAACTTAGTTACGTATTTAAAATACAAAATTTGAGTAACTGTATTTCATTACAGTTACATTTTAAATGGGTGGTAATCAGATTACAGTTACATCTGAAAAGTGTTTTAGATTACCAAAGTGATTACTTTGAGTTTTAATGTCATTTAAACAGCGATTGGTGATTCTCTGACTCTGACAGTCTGAAAAAGCAGAGTTAAGTTTCATCAACATTTTAATACTTTTAAGAGGATCATAAAAATTGTTATTTTTATTTAGTTCTGTCCTGAACAAGACAAAATGACTGAATTTATAAAAAGAAATTGCCCAACTGTCAACTGAACTGTCCTGTCATGACCTGATGATCCACGACTGTTTTCATGTTTTGTGAGTCATTTTATAATTCACTCGTCACTGCAACTTTTTCTCACTATTAGTTTTTTCCCCTCACAATTGTGAGTTTGCATTTCACAATTCTGACTTCTTTTTTCTCAGAATTGCGAGATTTAAACTCACAATTGCAAGTTATAAAGTCAGAATTGGGAGATATAAACTTGCAATACTGACTTTTTTTCTTGCAATTGTGAATTTAGTGTCAGTTTATATCTCATATTTTTGACTTTTCTCAATATTGTGAGTTTATATCTCATATTTTTGACTTTTCTCAATATTGCGAGTTTATATCTCATAATTCTGACTTTTCTCAATATTGCGAGTTTATATCTCATATTTTTGACTTTTCTCAATATTGTGAGTTTATATCTCATAATTATGACTTGATAACTCACAATTGCAACTTTATATCACGCAATTCTGAGGGAAAAAGTCAGAATTGTGAGATAAAAACTTGCAATGACCTTTTTTGTGTTTGTTCCACAATTATTAGTATTCCAAAGTATTCTAAAGTATTTAGATTAAGTTACTAAACTTGAGTAATGTAACGAAATATGTTACAAATGACTTTTTAAAGCATGTATTTTGTAATCTGTAGTGAAATACATTTTAAAAGTAATCCACCCAGCCCTGGTTACTATTGCTCATACTTTGGGTTAGTGATTTGTATAAATCCCCACCCCACGTATTAAATGTTGGCACTTAACTTGTTCCAGACTGTTTGTGTTGCATAAATAAGTAAAACTCATGCTACTTTTTGAGGAGAGTTGTTGTGCTTTTACTTTTCCAAAGTGAAAAAAATGCGTGTGCTTTAATTCAGATGTGAACTCTTGTTTGTTGTCCATCAGAGAGCAGACCGGACTCTGCCATGAACCTGACCACCAATGGCCTAAACAGCATCAGCATGTCTCTGGAGCTTAATGGTGTCGTCTACACCGGTGAGGAGCCTGTCCCCACATAGATTTGTGTGTGTGTGTGTGTGTGTTTTGGATTGTGACCAATCTTCCTGTTTTCTCATAATAGGCGTTCTCTTCGCCCAGGCCGCGGCACAGACCTCGTCGGGGGCGTCCAACAAATCGTCCGCAGGCAACAGCGGGCCTCAATCAGTCCTCCACACACCTACCTCATCCTCCTCCAACAACCAATCGCCTTAACACCTCAGACTCTCTCCCTCAAACCAAAACCAAAACCTCAGTTACTACAGAAGATATGCCAAAAAATAGTGCAGGAATAAGTGAACCGTTCTCAACTTGAAGTACACTAGCTCAGGTCTTTTATTTACACTCTCCTTTGTTCTGGAGTCAAAAGAAATCTAAAATAACAACAGAGTTTATTATAAAGATTACAATATGTAGTATATGCAAAACCTGTGAATAATTTATTTCTCTTTCTGCGAGCACACACTGTCTGGCGTTAACAAGGCAGTGGGATTCGCATTTTTAGGGTTTTATAGTCTCTGACTGACGAAAGCTTTTCATCTATAAGCAAAACCGTAACAATAGTAGTATTGTTATGATGTGTGATGCAAACAGCTTAATGGTCTGAACTAATAATATATTATTATAGATTTTATTTTCTCTGTGTATGTATCTGCAGTGCCTTGTGAAGGTTTTCTTCAGCACAGTTTGAATGCGCTGTTGACAGGCGAGCGTCTAGACTTCAGCACAACACGACACAAATTGATGTGAAGTTTTTTTTTTTTTTAAAGTCATTTATTGCAAGTATTCAACCGTTTGATTTCCCATCTCAGAGGTCAGGTGGTGTTAATGATCTTAATATCTCATTTTAAAAAAAACACAATAGGCATGCATTTGTAGATGTGTATACTTCCGTTCATAATGTTTTCATTATTCATGTTTTTTTAATGTTTCCCGGCCGACTCCGCCGGCTCCGTTCTGAGCCCCGCGACGGCGGCTGAGGGACCGAGCGTCATTACCTGGACCGACCACGTGCTCTTTTGGCCCGTAGTTGATCTAAAGTAGAAGTGGAAAGAGGTTGTTCTACTTGTTTGTGGAGCTTTCGCTCATCAGTGGTTTGGCTGAAAATAATCGAAGCGTGACAGAATAATAATAATAATACATTCGTTTTAAGATTTTAACAAACGATTCGTCCTGTGTTGGGTTACTACACTAACTAGAGATTCAGAACATCAGGTCTTTTTAGCTTAATGTAATCCAGTTTTGAGGGGTCCAACGATGCTTCCGCTTCATCACGCAGGGCAGTTTCTGGTTAACGAAAAACACGACGGCGCAAATCAGAAATTCTATTTACTGTGGGATGTTTTGAAAGTGAATGAATTTCCTTTTAGAAATATTAGATCACACCCTTCAAAGTTGTTTTTAATCATGTCATCATGTGTTTCCTGTCCTCATCAACATGCAATTTATGAATTATGTCAAGCTCTTCTAGCATTACACTGTAAGCAAGGTCAAACTCACTTGTTGGGCATCTAAGGGTAACACTTTCTTTTGACTGGCACAATCATAGTTGTCTAGCTACTACTGTCTCGGCTCATTTGAAGGTGAATAATTTCTTTTACATTTCAAGTTAGTTGGGCTTTAGGAAAATGGGGTTTCCATAAGCTTTATTTATATCCGAAACAGCTTGCGGGTGCAGCAACTTGAAGTTAAAAAGATCCTTTATTTTTTCGATCAAACTTTGCTGAGATCCTTCATGTACCACCTCCTCTGTTTCTTATTTTAATGCTCACGCTTGAACCCTTTATGATTCAAAAGGACCATAGCTGCTGTAAAGGAAACAGTCTAGAAAATGTTACCTTTTCTGTCTGTATCGTACAACTGTACATATGTTTTCTATTTATATCAGGACAACTCATTATCACAACACACGTTAAAGTCATTACTGCCAAATCTCTACCTCAAAGACTCATTTATCAGCTCAGAATCGCTTGCAAGCCTTCAGTTTGTCACTTTTCACATGTATTTACCTGCTGTGAAGTAGATCAGGGCACACGCAGCCCTTTTTATTCAGTGAATTTGAAATGTCCTTAAAACTTGTAACTGTAAAAATGCCACATTGGGATCATGGCATTTTTCTTTGATGCTTATCTTAAAAAGAATCTTTTTCCCGTTTCGTCCACCGGCCTGCCTTTTTAGAATCAAATCCTCATCTTTTAAGTGCTCATTATCATGTAACAGTAGTTTTTAATTGTAATGGCCTTTACCTGGTGTTTTTTCTTTCTTAGGAAACAGTACTGTTACCACACAGAGAAAGACCCATTGAAAGCAGTTGGTATCCATAAGACGGGTGTCGTACGTTTTCACTTTGATGTATGCCTTAAAGTATGCACATTTTAAAAAGTAAATCTCGCATGCTAATGTAGTCAACTTTATTGCAAGGACAACCAAAATTGCTGTACAATAAAACTTCGCTGTTATTGCAGGATGCCTTATTCTTTGATATTTCTTTGTTAGCTTTTCTCTCTTCACAACTTAATGTTACACTAAAATCAAGTACTTCACTTGACAGCAGTGAAATTTAGGTTTTACATCACAATAAGGCATTTGTCGTCGTCTTCTCAGGAAATACAATTCTACCTCTAGTTATACAGAGATGTTTAGTGCTGTGGTCACAGTAACATTTATTTTGCCCTTTTATAATGGTAATGGTAAATGTTCCCCTTGGCACACGGACTCAAGGATTTTTATTAATTGCAAGTATATTATGTTTTTTTTTTTTTTAATCTCAATATCCCTTTCTTATGTGAGTGCTTTTGAGTTTTGGCTTGCTTAGTTTGAATCTGAAATTGAGACCAGCTTTTGGTTACGGTGCTGAACGTACCACTGACGCACCAGTCTGTGTGTTTCCACTTGTGCGTTTTTAAAACGCTTGAATTGCGTCGTGTCGACCTCTTGACCGCTTCTTTTAGGGGTGAAGGACAAAGACAATCCTAACCGATTTAATCTATTGATGTGTAACCGGGGGAGAGGGGAATCAAAGAATGTCTCACAAGTGCTGTTATGGCCCGAATATTATGGATAGTACTCCTATAACCTAGAAAATCATCACACAAGTGTACCTCTCTCAGCCCGAATGCTGAAAACCCAGATAATGATTCAAAACAAAATGCAGTTATTCTTCTTTTTTTAACTGAAGTTATTTGCCTTTTTTTTTTATATGTTGTAATGTAATGGTAATTCTGGCGCTTCGGTTCGGGTGTTGTTCTGTACGTTATTGCCGTGTTTAAAAGAGAAATTTCATGTTGATGAGTTTTGTTTCGGAGTTTGCAAAATGTACTCTCAACGTTTACATTTTATAATTGTCAGGATTTTTCGATGTTTGATTTTTCAAAGTTGAGATCTTCAGCTGTTAACAGACATTGAATACAATAAAATGTAATTCTGTTGTAATGTTGTTAGTGCAGTTCTTGATTCTTTTCAGTTTAGAAACGTCAACACAACACCTTCCTGTGTGGAAAGTGCTTTTAGAGGTACAGATTCATTTGTATTTACTAAATCAAAATGAAACCATGCTATATTAAAATGCACGTGTGTGTTGTAACTATTATCACTTAATTTCCACACATTTTCAAATGATATCAAGGGTAAAAGACCCCACAGAAGTTTCTTATTTCAGAGTTTTCATATGTTTTTTTTTTTGACAAAAGTCAAAATTGACCTTATAACCTTAGTAAGGTTACACACACTATTAAATTCAGCCATACAATGTACAAACGGTACAGTACAATCCATTGAATGCTCTACTTCAGGCTACTTGTATCCCTCACAGCCTCGTTTTCCTTCCTGTCAACTTAAATTTGGCTACAGGTTGATCTTTCAGAATTTTAAAGGGGTTATATGATGCTTTTTTTAATGTTTTCCTTTTCCTTAAAAGGGTAGTTCACCCAAAAAGAAAATTCTGTCATCGTTTACTCCTCAAGTTGTTCAAAACCTGTGCGAGTTTCTCTTTTCTGCTAACACAAAAGAAGATATTTTGAAGAATATGTCAAACCGTTGACCCCACTGACTTCCATCGTATTTTTTCCAAACTGTCCCTTTAAGATAATGTCATTAAATAACATTTAAAAGATATATTGACAATGGAGAAGTTATTTAAAATCTATGTTCTATTAAGAAAGCTTTAATAATAACTAATACTTTTTCAGAGATAGAAACCCGCCTTGCCACGAATGACACACTTCTGCAATGAAATGATGTTTTGCCTCATCAATGTGACTTCCGCATCACGTTGCGCCACTGTTGATTTAAGCCCCGCCTACCGCTTAGAGCGTGTGTTCTGATTGGCTAAAGGTCGATTGTGTTTGGCGATTTGTGTTCAAACTGAGGTCACTCCGTCTGGAAACAGCGAGACGAAACCGATTAACCGAGTTAATGGAGATAAACGCGATTTGTGAACTATTGCATTATTCCTGAGAGTTTAAAAAGTGTTTATGTCAGTTGACGACATCGTTTAATCAGGGCTGCAGGAAAATGAGACTTCGCTCGAGAAATATATTAAATGAAAACCCACAAACGCCGTCCCGCCGTCGTCGAGCCGCTCCGGAGACCCCGAGAACTCGGACCCCGCTGATCCAGAACCAGGTCAGCCCTGCTGTGTTGAATAGTAGCGTTAGATATAAAAAGAAAAGAAAAGCTTAAGTGTGATTGAGCGCGTGATTCCGCATTATGAATGATCTGCGCGTGACTGTTAGCATTATGCTAACCGATTTAAAGCAAGAGAGACACGGAGCGGAATTAAACAACGTTACTGGAATAATGTCTCATCAAAACATTAAATACATAATAGGTTGTCGTTTATACGAATAATGATTTGCGTGTGCTTGTCGGTAAAAGTTTCTCAACGCTGCCTCAGAAATGATAATGAGGAGGGCCTTTCCTCCCCGTGTAGCCAATAAGATTTCAGTATTTTTGAATGGCATTTGGGAAGTTGCGTCTCGGCCAATCAGCTTCTCTGTGTATTATCGATCAAGTTGCACGTGCATCTTGTAATTTTTCTTTATTAAAACTCAAGTAAAGTAAATTGATATATTCATAATTTCTGTAGTTTAATAATTTTATCCAATGTAGTCATTTACTATTTTTTTTATTGCATTTATTTATATGAAATGTGTACCATTAATCTTTTTTTTTAAATGTAAATCTGGCTTCACCCTCGCTTTAGGATGAAGTAAAAAAATGTCTTCAAGACCATCCTGATCCTGATGACGTCCCAACAGCAGCCAAACGTCCACGGAGGAGGAGGAAAGCTTTATCAACTGTGGACAATAAAGGTACATCATTTCGTTTGACAAACGAATGTTATGAATATTAAGAATATCATGCTCACCACTGTGTTTTTTAGAGTCAGATTTCAAGACCCCAGTCCGTCACCTCCGGGAAAGACATTCCTTATTGAATCCTGCTGCTCGGAGCCTCTACTCTCCTTCTGTTCACTTTCTCACACCACCAAGAGACAGTGAGTTTTATGCTAATTTATTCCATTTTATGTAGTTGAGCCTTGAGTTTTTGTCCTCCGTCTTTAATACAGCGCCATGTGGAAGAAAAAAATACATTGTGGACACAAATTACGAATTTATTACTGTTACTTTTACCTAAAGTCCGTATGAAACAGAAGTTGCGATCAGCTTTTCTTCCCTATCATGAAGTATATCTAGTTGAAATTGCGTTTTAAAGAAGAAAACACACAATATTTCAAGTTCACCAACGTTAATCTACTATAAGCTACTCCCTGACGGCTTTGTCGGATAAAATGGTGGATTCGGCGTTATCATTGGTTAGATCGCCTGTCAATCAAACTGTTGACCGAAGAGTCAATTGCAGAGTTTGACCATCATACTATGAAAGTTTGTCATTTGAGTGTGTTTTAGGTCCTGTCAGTTTAAACATTCATGCGATTTTTAATCATCATAAGCTTGTTTTGGATCAGGAGGAACTGTAGAAGGCAGCGGCTGTCTGTTACTCAGCATAGACCGTGCTAATGGCATGTGATGTCGGACAGTACAATGATCGGACAAATATTTCTTGGTCCTGAGACCTTCACAGAAGATGCATGTACAAGTTTTAATATTTAGACCACTTCTGTTATTAAAATGTGAAAAGAGTTTCAACCAGTATAAGACAGTCCCTCCAGAAAAACGTGATTATGCGATCGCTTGATTTCATGCATAATCAGCCAAAGTCCGCATATTTATGCAAATTTTTTCAAACACGCCGCACATTCGCCGCATAAATTGCCGATTTCAGCAAGCAAAATATGCGGGCTAGCATGATTTCACAATCCCTGTATTTTCGTTGCAAAAAAGTCACATATATCTTAGCAGAAAGTTGAAAAACGTTGCGTTCACTTCACACAAGTAAAGCGCCATTATTTTCCTCTATTGCCATGGGAACCTCATGAAGTGACGTAATGACGCGACGTGAACATCATCTGCAAACCCCGCAGTGAAACCGTGATGAAGAACGCAGATCATTCTCATTTGACAACAAAAATAAGCGTGAAGCAGTTTCCCGGTGTGTCACATGACAGTGGGGGTGAATTATTTTGCGTGTCGGACCGCAGACGACGCTGTATATTAGTAGTGTGTAAAATAATTCACGTTGCAGTGAGAGATTGAACTTTGTGCATTGGAAGCACTTAATTTAACAGAAGATGTGTGTTTTGTAGAGCTACCTCTGTAAAACAGGAAGCACACATTTTATTTGTTTATATTTTATTTATTCATTTTTACAGAAGTTGTTGAATATTCCTTTTGTGAAGCGACAGAACTTGTTTGACTCAATGTTTTGTAAGTTTGATTCGTGTGTTCATGAAGGTCTGAAATAAAACAGAATGAGAACTTCAATATTCAGTGATTTAGTATCTTGAAGTATCAGAAATGACTCTTGACATGAAGGCAGAGTCTAGAGAGAACAGGCTGTTGGGAATCACTTTTCTTTCCTCTTTTGCGTCAAACCACAGTTTTTGCAAGTTCCTACAATTTCATCGCATAAAATTGCAAAAATATCCCATCACATCTTTTAAAAAAATGTGCCGCATAATCAAGGATTTTTGCCCACAACAATCACAAAAAAATCAGCTTTTTTCTGAAGGGACTGAAAAGAAAGTTTTTATAAAGAAATTGCCTACCCTACCTTTAACACTTATAACAAGTCAGATATAATTAAACAATAAGTACAGATGTTACATTTCTGTCAGCCATGCTGTATTGTTTTGAAGGTGGTGTGATAAATGTAGTAGTAAATGCTTTATTATATGAACCTTTAGTCAATACACACGTGTCTTTAATCAGACTACATGCAGAAAAGACTTTAATAAACAACCTCAAAGAATCATTTTTTCATATGGTTTAAATGTTATTCATTACAGTACAAACCTGTCTGGAAGTGTCTGACCTTTATTATGAAACATTTCTGTTTTTTTTAGACAAAATGAGTAATGACTTTCCAGATACCTTTTTATTTGATTTCGTGTAACTGTCGTTTTTTGTTGTAACAGGCGAGCATCCAAACGCAAGTCCCATCTTCAGCCCGGAACACTGTGTGTTTGGCTACAGTGCTGCCAGCCCTCTTTCAGAGGATGAGGAGAATGAGGAAGTGTTTAGTCCGTGAGTCTCTTCTACAAAGGAGTTTTTGTTGCTTGTGTGCTTCAGAATGATTGAAGTGATTGTTCTGTGGTTTAATCTGACTCTCGTCTCCGTTTCTGCCTCAGCTTCACGTTTATTAAGAACATTCCGAACCGTTCGCAGCAGTCCAGGCCCGTCTCAGCAGTGCGGGACATTCCGCCAAAGACGAGGAGCACACCTCCTGCTACCCTGGTGCTCGATTTGGTAAGTCATCTTCCCTCTAGTCAGCTTGAAATCACTAATTTGGTTAACTCATTGTTTTGGTCAAAATGTCACTGTTGTCATGAATTCATGGACTGAATGATAATTCCAAAATGTTGGAGGTTAATGTTAGAAGTTCAATTCTTGTTGAGAGGTAGGCTTCAACAATTAGGTAAATCTAGTTGAAAAGTTGACTAGTTTCATTTTTGTACGCCTCTAGGATGAAACCCTCGTGTTCAGTTCACTCAATGTGATCCCCGACGCCGAATACACCTTCAATACCCGCTTTCAAGATCACAAGTACAAGGTTGGTGAAGCTTTTACATGAACCTTTGACATGTACCATCACAGAGAACTTTCAGTGCGTCCCGTGATGAACTGCGACATGCAAATTTGCTTTCACGCTTTGGCTGGCGCTGAGGGCATCCATCTCTAGATCAGGGCTGCGTTTGCCCAAAGCCATCAATGGTGTCTACGATCAACTTAGTGCATGCAGTGCTTTTGGGAAATGCATCCCTGGGCAATCCAAAATGTGAATGCGAATTTGAATCGTATAACTATACGTATGTCAAATATCACAACCATTCAGTGTTTTCTTCCACATGTTTATTTTAGATTTCAGACATCTAAATAAACAAAACACATGTGTGGTTTAACTACACACTGATGTCAATAGAAACCGCTAGAATCCTTTTTAACAATTGTTTTATACACATCAGACTAACGATTATTTTTTTCTGTCGACTACTCTAACGATTATTAAGTTTTTTTATTTTATTTTAATTAATCTAGTGGTCTTTTTTTATGTTAGAACTAATTTAGCAGTTCATTGAGGTGTAGAAACACTGGGACACGCCATTATGTAATAATACGATTTGATTTTGATTGAAAATAAGCCACTACTGTGTGCTCGTCCAGTGGAAGACATTTGAACTTTAAAATGAAAAGCGTCAAAGACTTTCTATACAGTCTTAAAAGGAATTTGATAGTTCAGGAGACGTTTGTTCAATGGCTTGAACACTATGTATTTTTCCTGTAATGCAGAGAGTCTTGTGGTTGGTTGTCAAGCCAGCCAATCAGAATTTAGCAGCCTCATCTCTGATTGGCTGGAATTTTGGCACATTGTAACGCTGGTTTGTGTTGAGCAGGCGAGCGGTCGGCACTTAGTGAGCGCGCAGGGCGGGAATCAGGAGCGCGAGCAACTCAAACCTTGAACGTGCGGAAGAGAACGTCCGCGCACATCCAAATAAACTTCTTTGAAATGCAAAACTGAAGATTTTCTCCTCAACTCAGTTCACGCGCTCGAAATGCCCTTTTGGACGCTCAAAATATGATCTGGCGGGCGCAAAAATTTGGCAGAGATCCAATTCCACAGGTGGTACGCCGTTTCGGTTCGGCAAAGAGAACAAAGGTCCATTTTATTTGGCCTCTGTTTAAAGTATTCCCATACTTTTGATAATCGTGGTCCAGGTTTTTGTGATAGAATGGAACTTTCTCCGTTCCCAGGAGCAGAAGCCGCCATTACGCCAGATGAATGTAAACAGTGTGACGCGTCGACGTATTTTCGTAGTCGACGTAATCGATGACTTTATTGCAGCACTACATCAGACACACATTGTGTAGGTAACTTTAAAGTTTACTCTATTTTTCTCACAGCTCACTCACCACTTATTTTCCATATCTTTCTGGTAAAGTGGGTGAATTTATGTGTTGTAGATCCGATTCTCCGAATTCCGGTGCCCCACTGTAGTCATACAGCGCTATTGTGGCTGCGGTGTCATGTGAAAAGCTTGATGCATCACAATGGAACTCACACGGAGTACTCGGACTAGGGTCGGGGTGATAGACCATCGCCGATTGCTGACAGACGTCATGATGTTGAGGTGGCAGTGTGAATCACCCGCCCACAAAAAAACCCTCTTAATTAATTACACTCTGTGCGACGCATGCTTTCATTTTCCGTTCAGTTACTTCAAACAAAAAAATCTGATTCGGTAGTAATAACATAATGTTGTTCCTGATATACTACGGATATAAACACGGTCCGCATCCAGACCCCAGCATGAACCGCCAGACACAATGGAAGCAACATTTTACTGTTTCTAGTTGAAGTGAGCAGAGCGTCATAACAGCGGTGTGAGTCACACCACAAGCTCTCAGGATTGTCAGTGGCACTGATATTTCATTACTATATTCTCTAGTAGCTTTATCTAAAGTCAACCGCGCTTCATTTAAGCCCTTCCAGCTCCCTTCAAGAGCGAGCATTTGTAATTCATTCCAATGGAAGTAAAGCGGACATGTCGTCGTCCATCGTGATGTTTCAATGGTGACATCGTCTCACGCCAATTTGGTAATCATCGTCCAACCCTAACTTGGACATGTGAAAGGATTTATTCAAATTAAATTGTAAATAACATGCATTTATTGAAATAGTGGTTAACATCCTCTGACTGTCATTAAAAAGTTTGAGTTCTGCTGTTCTTGAAGTGCTTAACCCTCAAACTGTCTTTGTTTACTGTTCATCAATCCTGTCTTTGGGGTCAATATGACCCCAAAATTGAAATCATAATTGTAGAAAATATATACATTTTCAATAATAAAAATAATATATCATTTTTTTCGTTTACTCCTCATCTAGGCATTAATGCTGTGTTTTGGGAGATTTGAAGAACTTTTGTTCACATTTATCACAAAAATATGCAAATACATAATTTTTTGGCATATGAAATATCATTTTTTTATGAAAAAATCACTTAAATTACTGTTTAAATGTAATTTAAATGGTTTCTGGTTCTTGATCTAGGTGTTAGGTGTAAAATACTGCCATCTGGAGGTGAGTGAAAAAACTAAGATGATTTGTTTTTAAGCAATCATTTTTTTTGACCAGCAGAGGGCATTGAAAGCCATTCATTTTACTGGATTTTGGAACTGGCAAAAGGCACACCTAAAGAACAAAACTCAAGAGTCAGACTGTAGTTTCATATTATTGAACAATTTAATGATTCAAATGTGAAAAAAAAAATGAAAAAAAAAAAATTATAATTTTTGAATATTAATAAATTAATAAAAAAAATGAAATTTTTTATTTTGAAATTTTTTTTATCTTTGTGTGTGTGTAGGTGTGTGTGTGTGTGTGCATTAGGTCTCACCCCTTTATATCTTTTTTTTCCTGTATTTGTGCCTTATTTTATTTGAAAAATCATATTTTCCAAATTTATATACAATTGCATTGTGTGGCAGTCACATGTGTGTGCGTGTGTGTGCGTGCGTGTGTGTGTGTGTGTGTGAGCATGTGTTTTCCACATTGCATTCATGCTCAAGTACCAGGCCTTAAGTTCTGTGAGAAAATTTTCAGATTTGTGTTGCATTTATTGATTTTTTTTTGGAAAAATGAAAAAAAAATTCATTTTTTTGCATTTCCCATTCATTTTCAATTGGGGTCATATTGACCCCAAAGACAAGATTAAGTAACAAAATTTTTAAGAAACTTCAGAATGTCCGAATCAAGCCCAGTTTTTTTGTGCATGTATAGATAGATAATGCCAAAAAAGTTGCAAAATTTTATTCCTTTGAGATGAAGGGAACCCGCTTTTTTAACGTATTAAACGTCGTTTGGGGTCATATTGACCCCAAAGACAGTTTGAGGGTTAATTAAACCTCTTTCCTCAGGTCTATGTGATCCTCAGACCATATGTGAAAGAGTTTCTACAAGCCATGGCCAAACATTTTGAGGTAAATATTGTGAAGACTGGCAGCTTGTCAGGAATGGTTATTTTGAGACACTAATGGCTTGTTTCCACTGAGCGGTACGGTACAGTACTGTACGTTACAGTTATTTCCATTTCGATTGTCAGAAGTTAATGGAATGGTACCAAAATATGAATTGTACCATACCACCAAACAGCCACATCCGGAGGAGCGGGAACAAAATCTGCAGTGTGGCCATTGTTGTTTACGGTGTCGCTTTCTTCTTCATGCGAGTATGCCGGAAAATAGCGATCGACATCATTCGTCACACCTATCAAGTAAGAGTACTGTTGGTACCCGAATCGTACTGTACTGTACTGTACCACTCGGTGGAAATGAGCCATTAATGACGAATGTCTGGTGCTAAAGTTGTACGTTAAACATTTTAATTCGAAGGAACAGCTGTTAATGCAATAAGATTTTCACTTTTGATCACAAGCCGTGGTTTTCCATAAGCACCGCGTTCTGTCAGTGTTTACCGTTTTTTACACATTACCCTGAACAGTGAAATCAGAATGATTTTTTTTTTTTTTGTGCCTAATGTTTGTGATGGCGTGGCTTGCCTTAATCGTCACCACTGAGTAAATCTATTAATAAATCTGTCCTGTCTTTTTCTCTTGCAGATGTTTGTTTACACCTCTGCAAAAAAGGAATATGCCGAAAAGATTGCAGATATATTGGACCCTAATAAAAAGCTCTTTAGGTGAGACCTTTTACTCGTATTTAAAATTTAAAACATATTAAACTCATCCCATATGCCCAAAATCATTGAAGAGCTGGTTCCCAGCCAGTATCTGTATACCTGTCTCATATCACAGACTTTACCTTGACGGAAGCATGAATATGTCATGTATTGTAATTCTTGTTTTTCAGACATCGTTTGTATCAGGATGATTGCGCATGTGTGCTTGGACACTACATTAAAGACTTGACCGTTCTGGAGAGAGACTTGTCAAAGACGGTCATCCTGGACAACGCCCCCCACACCTTCCCATACCACGTATGTTTATCGTCACCACCTAGTGTGGAGGATTGTTTTCTCTGTGAAGGGGTTTGTTAAACTTCAGGTCTAACTAGAGCTGCACGATTAATCGTTAAAATAACGCATTCTCGCTTCAAACACCCATGCAAAGTTATTCCTAAGTGACACGATTCGGCTATATGTCTATTAAACCTTTGACAAAATAATGGAACATTCAAATCTGTGTTTGCTGACCCAGAGAGAGCAGCTGTCATGTATGTCTTTTCAACCACACAGTATTGCTCTTTCTGTCCTGCAATTCTGCGATCACAGAAGTACTTGATAAAAGTTACTCTAGGGTAGTGATCAAAATAGAGCAGATTCCCTTTTGAAAGTAAATTGACTCTTCAAATAATGATTGTATCGAATGCATTGTTACGCCCCGTAAAATATAATTGAATCTTTCATTCAAGAGTTTTGTTCAAAAACACTGATTCATTCAGCAATGAAACAAGTGAGTCATTGAATCATTCATTCAAACATTAACATTTTGTCAGAACCTCTGGTAAATTAAATTATTTTATAATTATTAAAATAAACGTTATTTCTCATTTTATTTCTGTTCAGAATTGCGAGCTCCTATTTGGGGAAAAATAAATCAAACCGTGCAGCTCTTGCCAGTATATCAGTGGCACGTTCTTATTGGATATGTGTTTGTATTTTGTAGCTGATGAATATGATTCCCATAAAGAGCTGGATGGGAGATCAAGAGGACCGTGAGCTGCAAAAACTCATTCCATACATGGAGAAACTAGTGCATGCGGTGAGTGTTTTTAGGGTAGTCGTGGCCTAATGGTGAGGGAGTCGGGCTTTTAACCTGAAGGTTGCTGGTTCGATTCCCACACCGGCAGGAAATGAAGGTGGGGATTGTGAATGAACAGAACTCTCTCCACCTTTGATACTATGACTAAAGTGCCCTTGAACAAGGCATGAAACCCCTAATTGCTCCCCTTGTAAGTCGCTTTGGATAAAAGCGTCTGCTAAATGATTAAATGTAAAATGTTTTAAGCCATTAACATTCCTTGATCTTTTGAATTGAGGGTAGATGGCATAAAGCATGCTGTAATTGTCAGAACTCCAAATTTCCTACCCAGTTCTAAAAAGTGTACAACGAAGCTGTCAGAACGTCATGGTGTGATCACCTACATTGGCCAGAAAAACCAAATATATTACCAAACAGACGTTGCTGCAGTGTCAGAGAGGGGGAAAAATGGGTCTGGAAAAACTAAATTTTGACTGGTTTCGGGACAAAATAAATTGTAAATTATGTTTTTTTTCTAAGCACTTGCTTTTTGAATGAATAACTTTGTTTTGTAGTAATGATTAAGCTTGTTGTTGTTGTTTTGGGGATTCTTTTTTTACTTATTTTTTGATTGTTTTCAGGATGACTTCAGAAATGTTTTAAAGAAGAGAACCGACCACTTCCACAGGCTGCTTTCTGAAGACTGAAACCTGCATCAAGTGTAATTACGTGTAGAGCCATCCTAGTAAATGCAACAAAAGTACCGAGCGACATGCTTGCAAAGGCTAAATTTGTAGAATGGCTAATTGCTCTGAAACTGTTAAGACTATTCTCTATCAAATAAACACTTTAATTATGCCACTTTTAATAACCCTGGTGATCAGCTGGTGTTCTGACCCATTTTGAAAATAAGGACTAGAATCTTGCCTTTTAATTTATTGATAAATCTTGTGATTTGTACAGGTTTGTGCCATTGTTAAATTAATTTCAATATGTGTTGTACTCAAGTGTTTTTTTTAAAGGTCACCAATTTTCAAAACCCATTAATAAAAGATTTTGGTCCATTTTGTGCTGATTCCAGTTCAATTTGTGGTTTGCTGAGAAAAGGTGTGCTGTCATTTTTCCAAGTGATCAGACATGTTAAAGGCTGATAAATTCCAGACAATTACGTCAAGATTTTCAGAATGAACAGACCCAATTTAAATCAAAAGGGTCTGAAGTTGTAGTTCATGGCTCGTCAAACGGGTCTGAGCCATTATGAGCCACCAGTGGTACAGCTTTAGTCTGACCGCCAACATTCTCGTCCTCCCGCATCCTGGAAATGGTGCACAAAACCACTCTAACTCTCAGTGCAAGCGTAAATAGTGATCCACCAATCAGCCTCCCACTGGCTGTTATTCTGCCATGAGAACTTGGGTTTTCTGCTGGTAACTTCACCTGGGTTGAGGTAGAAGTACGGAGGGCATGTTAAGCAATCGGACAGAAACGGGTATGACACGTTTGATGGCATGGAACTGTTGGGGAACACTGTTTGACACCCAAAAGTGAGACCAATATGCTCAATGAAGACCAGGAGTCAAATCTGAAGTTGACCGATCCTACTGAAGAGTTCTCCAAGTTCCAAAGGCGTAGAAAACGAGTAAGAAGATCTAGCTTTATAGGACTCAGAAAAACTCACAGGTGTATGGAAGATCAGTTTATGTAATTTCTACAGGTTTTAATTGGTTAATCTGTTAGCATTAGGGTAGTCGTGGCCTAATGATGAGGGAGTCAGGCTTGTAACCTGAAGGTTGCTGGTTCGATTCCCATGCTGGCAGGAATTGAAGGTGGGGATTGTGAATGAACAGCACTCTCTCCACCTTTGATACCATGACTAAAGTCCTTGAGCAAGACACCTAACCCCTAATTGCTCCCCTTGTAAGTCGCTTTGGATAAAAGCGTCTGCCAAATGAATAAATGTAAATGTAAATTCCACTACACCATCCGAGGTACAAATAGCATTCAAAATAAACTTCAGGAATGCTAATAGCTGAGAATATTCTAGCAACTTCTGAACATGGTGTTTGGTTCTTTACGCAAATGTAGTTGTTTAAAAAGACACTAGCATAAATGCACATATTCCTAAACAACTATTGCAAAAACACAGAACATGGGAGATATCCTTTCCCTTCAAGGTTGGGTCACACCACACCACTGAAACAGAACAAACTTGAGCTGATTAATTTGATTTTGATTCTTTAAAACTGATTGTCAATTTAAATTGATTATGTAATGTGTCTGAAGAGTGCTTGGCCACAGCTCTTTGTGTGATGTGCTAATAGTTTCCATCTGCAAATACCTGAGGATCAGAAGAAAAGGAGACATAAGTAATTATGACAATCAGACTCAGTGATTATGGTACCGGCAGCCATAATCCAACCTGTAATTTACGAACCGCTGTTGACTGAAAGACTAGCTTTCAGATTAGCTAAAAGATTAGCTTCCAATAATTAAAAACAAAATGACACGTATAACCTACTACAGCTTTGTAAATGAATAGCCAGCCATTTCTGTGTCACGTTTTAGTGTAATATTTTTGGTATGTATTATTATTTTTAGTATATTTGGCCCATAATGGTTATTACATTTTTATGCAACATTAATTTTTGTGTTTAATTTACATAACGTTTGAAATGTGAATAATGCTGTAGTTTATTTAGTTCGTTAGCTATTCTAGTACAATATTTAGTATTGTATTTTGTTTAAAATAAAAGTTCGTTTGACACTAGTCGGAAGTTGGATAACCACCGGAAGTGGATAGTATGCAAAGATGGCGGCGTTGTTGGGTAAGTAAACGGTCTCGGTCCTAGAAGATTTTAAGCCTCTTAATAACGCAGTATTGCTATTACTGCATCATATATAGATTGAGTGCATTATGTGTCACTAAATTACAGTGCGACTTCAGATGTTTAAGTAATTCGTTCGTGTTATGAAGGACTTTACTCGCTGACCTTGTTACTCAACATGACTTGATCCGATACAACCTGCCACACACAAACAATTCGCGTTATTTAAAGATCATAATTGAGCAAAGATATGCTATATTACTTGTGCTTTTCATAATACAAAATCAAAAATGGACTGGCGATATGCAGAAATCCCTCTCACTAAGTTGATATATAACGAAAGAGTATTTTTGCAGTGTTTTAGCCACAGTATATTTTCTGTTGTTGTTGTTTATGTTGGTGTTGTTTTGTGGTGTTGTGTGGTGTTCAAGTTTGTTTATACTGTTTTCTTGAGATTGAAACATTACTAGACTGACCGAAGTTATGTAAAAAAAAAATAATAATAAAAAAAAATATATATATATATATATATATGATAGGTAGATAGAAAGATAGATAGATATAGACGGAGAGAGAGATTTGTAGATATATATAACTAAGCCAGATCGAGGTCTGTGCTGAAGGAAATGGCAAGTAATGTGACTTAACTTTAAGTAACATGTTTTTATTTCAGTTCCCCGCCTTCCCGCCCTTGGCACTTTTAATCTAAGGTAAGTTTTTATTTGGATTTAAAGACTTCTTAAAGTCTGTCTGTCGGATCTTTTATGGAGAATATAGATATTTGTGTGTTCATGAGTGGAAAAGATTAAAATGATGGTTTGACAGGTGTTCTGCAGATCAACCTTAATCTTTATACGTGGCAATACTAATCTTTTTTTTTTAAATAACTTGCCTTTTTCAAATAAGTCCATAATTTGTGTGTGTATAGTTGTGTATATGATATATAATTACGATGTATATACAAATGTTATAGTTTTTTTCTTGCTTTTGTGCTTGTCATGTAGGGCCATTTCATCACTTTCTGCGCATAAAAAGGTTAATCTGACAGACAAAAAGGATGAGAACTCCTCAAGGTGCAATATTAATGGTTTTGTTATAGTTTTATGGTCTAATACTATTACAATGTTATTAACTAAGCGCACCCTTCTTTCCAGTCTGGTCCCATTCAGAGAGAAAAGCACAGCTCTGGCACCAAAACCAGCTTCAGCGGTCAGCAGTAAGGGTGAATACGTCATCACAAAGTTGGATGATCTGGTCAACTGGGCACGCAGAGTATGTGACGCTCTACACGTTTACCAAAACGTTTTTGAAAGTCCCTTATGCTCACCTATGCTGCATTTATTTGATCAAAAATACTGTTAAAAAAAAAAAAGGTTAATTTGTGAAATATTATTTCAATTTAACTTTTCTATTGTAATATTTTTTAAATGTAACTCATTTCTGTGATGGCAAAGCTACATTTTTATCAGCCGGTCTTCAGTGTCACGTGATCCTTCAGAAATCATTCTAAGATGCTTAAAAAAAAAAAAGTTATTCTGCTTAAATTCTATTAATCCAGTTTATTGTTCATTGACTACTATCGGTATGCTATTCGTTGGTTTATTTCCCCCAAAAGTGTAACCGCTGAGTGTCCCCGGCAGCATCATAACACCGAGCTCTTTCTAGCTCAACCAATAGGGTGTGTTTGGGGCGTGGCTACTGTATCAGGCGGAGCCAGAGGGGGGGTTCAGTCAAGGGAAAAGACCAAATGCATTTAGACCTAAACCTAAACGGAGCATTGCGATGTTACACGCTGCAATACCATACAGCATCATCATGCACATATTCAGAAAGACAAAAAAACACCAGTTTATAACGTTTACTTTGACGTGTTCAATATAGACAGCCTCAAACAGTTGTGGCACGTCATGTCAAAAAATACGCCCAGTGCAGATATGTTACATGGGTTTATTATGAGACTCGATTGCTTACCAGTCCCTCCAGAAAAACGAGATTATGCGATCGCTTTATTTCATGCATAATCAGCCAAAGTTTGTTTGTTTGACTCAATGTTTTGTAAGTTTGATTCGTGTGTTCATGAAGGTCTGAAATAAAACAGAATGAGAACTTCAATATTCAGTGATTTAGTATCTTGAAGTATCAGAAATGACTCTTGACATGAAGGCAGAGTCTAGAGAGAACAGGGTGTTGGGAATCACCTTTTTTTTCCTCTTTTCCATCAAATTTCATTGCATAAAATTGCAAAAAATCCCGCATATTCCATCGCATTTAACGTGCCGCATAATCAAGGATTTTTGCCAGCAACAATCACAAAAAAAATCTGTGTTTTTCTGGAGGAACTGGCTTACTCATGGCACGCAAAAAACACGGCTTAAACAGTATTCCTTAGATGGTGGAGTTTTATTGAAAGTAGCCTACTTTTTCCTTTTGAGCCCCGTCTTCACCCAGAGCTGCATTCATGATTTCTGAGTTGAGGGAGGTGTGAGATGCGAAAGGGGCGCTTGCTAGGTTCTTTGAAAATATGATACATTTTTGTTACATTTTTGTAATTCCACAGCTTGGTGCCACTAGTGTTGCGGAAACGACATACTTCAGCTCGAATATTTTTTGTGAAAATTGTGATTTCCGGATTCTTTGATGAATAGAAAGTTCCAAAGAACAGTGTTTATTTGAAATAAAATCTCTGTAAATCTCTTTTAATGTCACTTTTGGCATATATATATATATAATATTTTGGTAATATTTATAATTATTTGTTTATAAAAATAATTATAGTAAGTATTACAAACTGTTAGTAATTGTTTGCTGTAAAAAGCAGACAAATGATTCCCTTTCTAAAGCCGTTAAATGAACAAAATTTCTGTTTGTATTTTAGAGCTCCTTGTGGCCCATGACCTTTGGCCTGGCCTGTTGTGCTGTGGAGATGATGCACATGGCCGCCCCGCGTTATGACATGGATCGGTTTGGCGTTGTGTTCAGAGCCAGCCCCAGACAGGCTGATGTCATGATCGTTGCAGGGACACTCACCAATAAAATGGCCCCTGCGTTGCGGAAGGTATTTGCACCATGTCAATTTATTAATGAACTTCTATGGCCTATAATCATATTTTGATGGTTATGTTTAAGTTCCTTTTTGTGCTGCTGTAATTTCTGAATGTCTTGCTGATGGCAGGTGTATGATCAAATGCCAGAGCCCAGATACGTCATTTCCATGGGAAGGTAAAGTCGCAGTTCTTTCATTACCAACTTCATAAATGAGTTGATCAAAAAAAAAATTTTTTTTTTAATTATTCGAATTAAATTTATTTATTTTTTTCCTCTTTTATTAGCTGTGCTAACGGCGGTGGCTACTATCACTACTCTTATTCTGTGGTCCGGGGTTGTGATCGCATCGTTCCAGTGGACATCTACGTCCCAGGTGTGTTTTTGATGCTACGGGTGTTATTTTAAAAAATAATTTTTTGGTTTATTGGGTGTAATGGAATAGGTCAACATGCTTTAATGCTCACACATTTTTCACATACTGTACATTATTGCTGTACCTCTATTGTCTGATTTCTACAAAGCCCCTCCTTCTGAAAAGCCCAGAGTGCTCTGATTGGCCAGCTGACCCAGTGCATTGTAATTGGCTAAACACCTCAAATGCCACGCCCCTTACCATAATTGTGGCTTCCAAGGCTTCTAAAGCACTGTTAATAATGTCATTGGTTTTACCGTATCAGTTAAAGCCCGAGTCAGAATTTGATAATCAAGCACTGGAGCCAATTTTGTCTGCTCTGTGACAACTTTAAGTTCTGAGGTGACAACATAAAATAATTTAAAAGCATATGGAAGTGTGCATTTCTAATATTTTAGATGTGTGTTTAGCCATCGTGCTTACTGACTTTTTTTTTTTTTTATACATTTCTTTCTTCTGCTGAACACAAAGGAAGATATTTTGAAGAATATTTGTTATTGAGCACCATTGACTTTCATAGTATGGAATCAAAAAATACTAAGGAAGTTAACTGTTTGATTACTGGCATTCTTCAAAATATCTTCCTTTGTGTTCAGCAGAAGAAAGTCGAATTCAGGGTGAGTAAATGATGACAGAATGTTCAATTTTGGATGAACTATCCCTTTAAGGAAAAGGAAGACATTAAAAAGCATCATATACCCCTTTCTTTCTGAAAGAAGATCAGCCTGTAGCCTTTATCAGAATTTTCTCTAACAAAGTCATAAGTGAGCTCATACAGTCATGTGTCCGTCTGTCCTACCAGGTTGTCCTCCTACAGCAGAGGCTCTGCTTTATGGAACTCTGCAGTTACAGAAGAAGATCAAGCGAGAAAAGAAAATGAGAATTTGGTATCGCAAGTGAGGTGTGATTGTGTTTGTGTGTCTGAAATGTTTATTTAATCCTGGTCATTTGTTGGGCTCAGAAGGCTGATTTCTCAGGAGCTGCTCTGGTTTGAGCGGATCTCCTCCTCTTTGTAGCTACAATAAAAGACTTTCTGTTTCAATGCTGAGTGCAATGAGTTCTGTTTGATGCAGATTGTATTTTTATTCGTTGTATTTTGTCATTGTGGTGCAGTAGTTATCGTGGTTGGGACGTTTCTCATTCGGGTAAATGAAGCCCATTTTTTTTTAATCTGAAACGTGTATTGTTGTTGATGAGTCACATGCGTAGATCACTGATGGTTTGGGCTACAACATCTTGGCATTCCCCACTTTGATTAGTTTTCCATCTATTGTTTTGTTTTATTTCAGCATTATTTCAATTAACAAATGTTTTTGATCATTTTAGTAACAATGCTCTCGAAGAAATACATTTGCTGGTATGTTATATTTTCAAGGAGACCGATGCGCACTCATAATCACCAGGTCTTTAGGCTCTACAGGACCGTGCGGTGTTAACATTTCCAAAAACACAATACAACTAAAAGAGCAAAATCACGTCTAAAGGGATGGGTCACCCAAAAATGAAAATTCTGCTGATCACAGACGATATTTTGAAGAATGTTGGTTACCAAACCGTTTTTGGTCCCCATTGACTTCCATAGTATTTGCTTCTTTACTATGGAAGTCGGTAAGGACTAGCTCACATTCTTCATAATATCTTCTGTGATCACTTCAGACAGGTTAAACACAACTTGAGGGTGAATAAATGATGACAATTCACATTTCTGGGTGAACGGTCCCTTTAATATCTGCTTAATTCTTAATCTTCGAGTGTGTTCTGCTGTAAAACAAATTAAGCTATCTGCTTAACCCCTGAATTCCTGCTGTTATTGGGCAAAACACGAAACTCCTGGATACTTCAGGGGTAAAATACCTGAGAAAAAAGTTTACTGTAATTCCCCAATGATAAAAAAGTGTCTGCAATATCCAATTTGAACAGCTGACTGAGGCAAAAAAAAAAGTACAAGGGGACTGCAGCTGTAGCCGCTTTATCTGTGAATAATACATTCAGTGAGGACCTTATTAAATGCGGTATATGAAGCAGAACAGCTAACAATATGTAAATTAGAGTTTATTTTCAAGCAGTACAATCAAAACATTAAAAAAAACTTTCTTTTTCTAGTCATTTTGAGATTGAGGCATTTTTGAGACAACAGAATGATTTATATGCATGTTGTGTTTTCTTATTCCTTAACAACAGTCGGTGTGATCATCTTATTAAAGGAGTAGTATTTGCATTCACTGGGAGGACTGATGTCCATCAATTTGGTGCTGATCTTCTCCTTTTTGAATCCGGCCTCCAGCAGGTGGGGAACTTGTGTCTCCTGAAAAAAAAAAAAAAAGCATAAGACCAGAGCACAGTGGGACGGATATATAAGTATGTGATTGTGAAGTTTTACTCACTTGGAACATTTTGTCAATGTCATTATATTTATTTTTCAGCAGCTCGCCCCAGGAAGTGAGATTACAGTATGTGAGCACACCGCCGGGCTTCAGCAGTCTGTTAGCGTGACCCTAAGCACGGTTCATTGCCATTAGGGAGCAGTTCAACAAAATGGAGTGTGATCGCTGATAGTTAACATGAACTTAAACTGCAATTGAACCGTCCACAAACCTTGATAAAGTTGAACTGATGTGTGTGCCAGGTGTCCTCTGACAACGGGTATGTGTCGTAAAGAATACCTGTGATTGGAAGGCAAATAATTGCAACTTAATATAATAGTCATAAACAGCCGAAAATGTTTGTGGTTTGATATATTGCATATATTATTAGATCAAATTTACTCTACCTTCCAAAAGTTTTAGATCGGTAAGATTTTTTTAATGCATTTCAAGAAGTCTCACAAAGGCTGCGTGTTTTTGTTTTTAAAAAATACAGTAAAACGGTCGAATTTTGTTTTCAATTTTAATATATTTGAAAATGTAATTTTTTTCTTTTGATGCTAAAGATGAATTTTCAGCATCATTCCTCCAGTCTTTAGTGTCACGTGATCCTTCAGAAATCATTCTGATATGCTGATTTAGGCTTAACAAACATTTCTGGATTGTTTTTTAGGATTCTTTGATGATTAGAAGGTTAAAAAGAACAGCATTTATTTGAAATGGAAAACTTGTAACATTATACATGACCACATTTTATCAATTTAATGCATCCTTGTTGATTAAAAGTATTCTCTTAAAAGAAAAAAAATCTTACTGTACCCAAACTTTTGACCGGTAATGTACATTTACTTATTTTTAATGTACAGTCATAGGAAGGTAAACAACACTTTTCACTGCCTTTGTGCTAACAATCAATTTTAACAATCTTTAAAAATATATTTTTCTTACATTATAGTAAATATTAAAATAATTTTACCATTAAAGTGATTGTCAGGTAGGGTCGGCACAACATCTTCCCACAGGCCTTTCAGAGGAACAATCTATGCAGGTAAAACCAGTCAAGTCATTATTAAATGGTTCATAAAAGTCCAACACAATATAAATATCAGACATGGATGTTTTTTGCTTTACTTTATGTGGCTGACTCTTGGCCCATTCCTGTAGCCTCTGGAACACGCCATCATTGCACTCAATGATCCAATGCTCCTCGATGGGGAAGGACTCCACTTTAGTGGCTGCTATGGCCATCCCAAAGCCAATCTCAAGCACCCTTCCACCTGCATTCCCAAACAAGAGGAGACACGTTGTTAATGCTTACGATTCCTTATCCATAGTTTATTGCTCCTGACTACAACTGCCTTTTGTTTATTAAAGGGACAGTAAAGTCACTGTTATGGTTGTTTAAGACAAGACATGAAAAACAACACACTCCATCTTTTAGGGTTTAAAGAACAGTTTCCAAAACATGCTAGAAACATAATAATCACTATAATAATGATCCAAAATTTGAGTAACTGTATTTCGTTACAGTTTCATTTTAAATGGGTGGTAATCAGATTACAGTTACATCTGAAAAGTGTTTTAGATTACCAAAGTGATTACTTTGAGTTTTAATGTCATTTAAACAGCAATTGGTGATTCTCTGACTCTGACCGTCTGAAAAAGTGGAGTTAAGTTTCATCAACATTTTAATACTTTTAGGAGGATCATAAAAATGTTATTTTTATTTAGTTCTGTCCTGAACAAGACAAAACGACTGAATTTATTAAAAAATTCCCCAACTGTCAACTGAACTGTCCTGTCATGACCTGATGATCCACGACTGTTTTCATGTTTTGTGAGTCATTTTATAATTCACTCGTCACTGCAACTTTTTCTCACTATTTGTTTGCATTTCACAATTCTGACTTCTTTTTCTCAGAATTGCGAGATTTAAACTCACAATTGCAAATTATAAAGTCAGAATTGGGAGAACTTGCAATACTGACTTTTTTTCTTGCAATTGTAAATTTTGTATGTGAGTTTATATCTCATAATTCTGACTTTTCTCAATATTGTCAGTTTATATCTCATAATTTTGGCATTTCTCAATATTGTGATTTTATCATAATTCTGACTTTTCTCAATATTGTGATTTTATCATAATTTTGACTTTTCTCAATATTGTGATTTTATCATAATTTTGACTTTTTTCAATATTGCGAGTTTATATCTCATAATTCTGACTTTATAACTTGCAATTGCAACTTTATATCACGCAATTCTGAGGGAAAAAGTCAGAATTGTGAGATAAAAACTTGCAATGACCTTTTTTGTGTTTGTTCCACACTTATTAGTATTCTAAAGTATTTAGATTAAGTTACTAAACTTGAGTAATGTAACGAAATACGTTACAAATGACTTTTTAAAGCATGTATTTTGTAATCTGTAGTGAAATACATTTTAAAAGTAATCTACCCAGCCCTGTATATATATATATATATAATTACACTGCCTCAAAATCTGGAATACTAAGATTTACACACAAATGAATGACAGAGTGGTGGTCATGGGAAAGGTCCTGCCCCTGGAGTTGCAGGAGGTGATATTTCAGAGAAGAGTAAAAATAGGCTTGTGAGGGGCAAAGTTGAGGTCACTGACCCACCCGTCTCAAATGAACGGCATTTCTAGACATTTAGATTGTAAACCCTTGATATGATGCGCTCTCTATAAATATGAGCATAATGACACGAAACGTAGCAGCCTTGACTAACTTTATGGATGTAAGTGAATATATTCAGGCAAAACGCACTGCGATTGAATGCTGCCACTCGAGAAGCGCGCACTCGAGAAGCGCGCCGCCTCATGGCGTGTTTAGTGAGAATGAACTCAATCAAATTCGCTTAACTGTCAATTTTTTACTAGTATCTCGCCTCTGTAGATTTAGTGGGGAATTTTTGCACCTGTCGTCGAGACACAAGCACGTGTTTGTGTCACATTTACAGATAACGCATTCTTATCTCACCAATAAAACGTGAACGTTGTTCAAGTACTTGGAATTCTGGTGACGTGAAGGCGTAGGTAATGAATATTAATTAGGTAACGCCACTGGGCGCTCGAGGAAGGTAAAGAAGCAACGTCAGCATTTCCAAATGAATATTCATAAGCTAAGTCTTCGCCATAGTAAGTCTCTAACAAGACTAATTTTCGGAGTCGGTTCTTTCGAACAAATCGTTTTGAACTTATTTACGTCACGGCATGGTATCCGTTCCCTAAATTTTTCCAATACAAATGGCGCATATACAGGTGTTAATTACGGTTTTACGATTAATAACTTGAGTAATTTGTTAACATTTCTGCTATTAAAGTTCCGTTTTCCTCAAACAGTTGTTGCTACGTGAGAAAGATTGACAATAACATCAAGTGGACAGTGTAGTATAATTAAATCCATTTTTGTAGCTTTTTTTCTGAACATACATCCGCCATTTTGTTATTCCTCAACTGTTTCATAAATACTCCTATTACATTCACTTTATCGACGTAGTGATTCCTGCATATCATACAGCAGGTTAATGTAGACGCTTATTCAGTTGACTCGCGAACCGCTCAGACTGATTCACAAATGAATCGACTCAACTGAAGGATTCGTTCACGAATCCGATTCCCATCGCCATAGTAGAATTTTATTATTAAGTTATTGAGAACACGTCTTATTTGAAAAGTTTTCAGCTTCGACATATCACACTGACGTCTGTACGATGTTAAATATAATGTATTTTATTGAAATTAAGTCACTTTTAAGTGAAAACTAAAACGTAACACAACGAATTGCTCGAGATGAATAAAGAGTTAAATAGGAAATTACCTTTAGATGCAGCAACTGTTGCTAGAGAGTGCATGTATGGAGTTTCCCAGCGCTCCATAACGGGTTTCCCCATGATCTCCAGGTGTGTGTCGGCTGCATTGTAGTCAGCACTCGCGTCGTGCCACACTTGTTGGCAGTTTTCGCCCTTTGAGAATATCGGCTGCTCGGTGGTCATGGTGGATTGTTGAATGTTGACAGTTGTGGCGTGCAGTGGCTGAAGAGATCGGATCAGCCCTGGCTTGAGTGTTATATATTAAAAGAACTGCTGAGTGTGCAAGAATCAGTGCAGTCAAAGAGTGAGTGTTGATAAGGAGTCAGTGAGAAGGGGTGGTCTGTCACATGCATTGCTAGACAGCTGGAACAGCTTCTGATTCATGATGGTTAACCCATCAGCTGTAGCCCTCACTATTCTTCACTATTTAAATGTCATGGTTATGCATTCCCATGTGGCAGAATCATGGTTCCAGGGATTGTTGGAGATGATCACACAATGCACTTTGATATGGGTCCATGTACAGACAAGCTGGAAATAAAAGGATTCAGAAATGTTTAATTGTATGCACTGTTTGCCGGTCACAATCAAATACAAAAATGTGTGATTCACAAACTTCTTTTTCAGCTCATTTCATTGAAAGAAAGAATGAAAGAACATGAAATATGATATATTCAAATACTTATAATTGTCAAATTCAGTTTCAGTTTAACTTTTCATACAAATTGTTACGCTGCAAATATGTTTTATTTATCTAAATGACAAAAAAAGCAAAATATAGATTTTTTTTTTCCATGATGCTCTTAGACTTGAACCCCTTTGCATACAATGATACTGAATAATTATCAAATGCATGTATATTATGCATGCACATGTCCAAAAACATGATATTTCTGATATCATAGCACAAAAAAACAATACTTAGCACAGTCGTAGTATATTGATATGACTCGGGTGGTTGAGGTTGCGCAATTGTTCAGGACAAGTGGACTTTCTGAACTATTTGCATGCTGGACAGCCACAGTTTTGCAGTTTTCGTCAATATTCTTGTCAATAATTTAAGGCAACGTGCATACACGACATTCCTGTTGTTACAAAATGGTTAAAATATTGATAGTGATATTGTGGCACACTTAATGGATCTCTATGCATGTAATAATTCACATTCTGCGAGCAGCAAACAAGAACATTTGATCCTCTATATCTAAACTCTTTCTCCTGTCCTGTAAATACAGATATCTATAGTGTATACGTGAAGCACGTTTGCTGATCATTATCATGATTCAAGCACCATAAAAGTGGCCCATGTACAGGGCTGGTTAGGTTACTTTTAAAATGTATTTCACAAAATACATGCTTTAAAAAGTAATTAGCAACGTATTTCGTTACATTACTCAAGTTTAGTAACTTAATCTAAATACTTTAGAATACTTTGGAATACTAATAAGTGTGGAACAAACACAGAAAAGATCATTGCAAGTTTTTATCTCACAATTCTGAATTTTTTGTCAGAATTGCATGATATAAAGTTGCAATTGTTATAAAGTTAGAAAGTCAAAATTATGAGATATAAATTTTCAATATTGACAAAAATCAGACTTATGAGATAGAAACTCACAATACTGAGAAAAGTCAGAATTATGAGATATATAAGAAAAGTCAGAATTGCAAGCAAAGAAGTTGAGATAAATTCGCAATTGCAAGAAAAAA
The DNA here is from genome assembly GCA_038088235.1 of Zacco platypus. Classification (NCBI taxonomy): domain Eukaryota; kingdom Metazoa; phylum Chordata; class Actinopteri; order Cypriniformes; family Xenocyprididae; genus Zacco; species Zacco platypus. The sequence continues at coordinate 25,762,511 of CM076064.1, forward strand.
GTCAGTATTTATTGTGTAATTCTGACTTTATAACTTGCAATTATGAATTTATATCTCCCAATTCTGATTTTATAAAACAGTTGTGAGTTTAAATCTTCGATTTTTGAAAAAAAAAAAAGTCAGAATTGTGAGATGCAAGCTCGCACTTGCCAGGAAAAAAGTCGAATTGTGAGATAAAAACTTGCCATTACCTTTTTTACAATCACAAGGGACTCAAACAACTGTCGCAAAACATGAAAACAGTCGTGGATCATCCAGTAATGTTTACATTAATGTTTAAATGACATTAAAACTCAAAGTAATCACTTTGCTAATCTAAAACACTTTTCAGATGTAACTGTAATCTGATTACCACCCATTTAAAATGTAACTGTAATGAAATACAGTTACTCAAATTTTGTATTTTAAATACGTAACTAAGTTACTTGTATTTCGTTACTCCTCAATCCTGGTAGTGGCACACCTGTAAACATCGGAAAGATCAAAGCTTTTATACAGGTGTTCAAAAGTTTTCCAAAAGCCCTTGACCGTGGTTAGTCCTTTGACTCTCCACAGTAATGATACCTCGTGCAAAAAAATTTTGCTTATTGCAAACGGGCAGGTGCACAGAAGGACTCATAATATTCAACGCGGTCTTCATTTGTTTCAGAAGGGCTTGTAATAATGTGCACAGATAAATCATTTATAATAAACACTGCAATATTAAAAAAAAAAATAAGATTTTGATTTCATGGTGACTGTAACTCTCATCAAGAAGAAATTAATCAATTCAATTCAATTCAAATTTAGCGCTTTTCATGATACATATCGTTTCAAAGCAGCTTTGCAGAGAATGGATGTCAACATTACAATTTAAAGAATACAGTTATCAAATATATAATTTAGGTAATTAATTTACAATCAGAGTTAGCAGTTTAACTGAAGGTAGAAGCAAAGAGCTCCTGGAGAATGAATTACGTTAACAATAATTAGGATACAGAAATAGAAATGAATCAGTGAATGGTGATGCTATTCACTTTCATCACATTAAACCAGGAAATTCTTCAAAAATTAAACGAACAATTTCTTTGAGATCACATCTTCACCAGCCCTTTTTTTGTTTTGTTTAATTGTTCAACAAAGTGGACTCCATTTCCCAAGATGCTGTGCTCTCGTTGCACCGCCCTTGCTGGGGCGCCCCGTGGCTCGCGTCAGTGTTGCGCAGATTCGGTTTGAACCGAAAGCGGAGTGTGACCTTCCCGGGCGGCGGAGACCGGCAGGAGACCGAGCGAGCGGACCCATGTCAGCACTCCCGTCCACAACCCTCGCCACAGAGATGAACAGCAACTTAGCTGGAGATGAAATCGGGTAAGACACGGTTTGTTCTGTGACAGTGTTTGGATGTAACGTTCCGGCGGAGATAGATGCGCAGCGGGCCGCCCGGAGCAGGGAAGCAGCCCGCCGGGCTCCTCACTCACACCAGGAAAGCTCCTCACATTTAAAGAGCACGGTGATGAAATTTAGCTGATAAAATGCTTGCTTAAGAAATATTGACAGCTGTCAAAGCTGTCTCTTTTTTATCCTGCAAGTTTCTTATCAACAAACTGGAGGTTTACAGCTCTCCATTGATAGTGTAAGTTGTATAAACACAAACTGGAGGTTTATACTGCACTCTTCCATAAGTTTATAATCACAACTGCTGTTTTGTGATCATGCAAGAGGTTTGTATGACACTTTTTTTGTGTGTCAAACCAAATTGAAGACTGATGTCATTGTGTTTTTGTGCTTTTTAATAATCACATTGAAGGATTTTGTCTCTCTCTTATGCTGTGAGATGTACAATCAGAGCAGAGGAGCAAATCTCAATGCACGGTGTAACCCAGTGACCCAGCCTGCAGCAGTTTACAGTAGCCAGGTAGAGGTGTTAACCAGCTCATGTCTGAGATGGTTTCGGAGTGGGAATACCGATTATGACCCGTTAAACCGCACGGATCAGGCTTTCTGCCAAGGGCAAACGTGTTTTCGCTCCTTCACCTTGACTCATGTTCCTTTCTGAATGATCTCAAATGCTTTGTGACGTTCCCTCATCTTTGTGTTGCAGGAAGCTGTTTGTGGGTGGATTGGATTGGAGCACCACCCAGGGTGAGTGTAACTGTCTTATTAACCGCCGTGTAGTTTTATACAGTAACGTTAGGGGCTCTTAAATAATGCAAGTGCCTCTAGCACATAGTGTGCGTTTCATTAAAAGCACCGGCTTGTTTTGCTAGATGCACGCTATAATATTCTGCATAAACGTTGATATTTGCTCGGCGTGTTCCGGACGTAGAAAGCAGGTTGTCACTCAGGGGCTGAGCTTGCCTTTTCAGCAAGTGAGAGAGCCTGGGTTAGACGCAAGCTCCAGAAATCGGATAAAGCCCGTATCAAGTAGCATGCGTAAAATGCAATGAGGAAATCGATGGAAAGTGGATCTAATGGTGTATATAATAATTTGATCATATATTTCATGATCACTCCTGTCACATGATGATTTTATGTAATTGCTTTTCTCGCTTTGGCATGTTGCTGCATATAAAACAGAACAATTTTGACCTTCGGGCCGTCTGCTCGTACAGGACTGAAAGCGGAATAAGATTTATGTCGCTTTTTACTCGTTTACACACGGCAGATCATTTTGCTCACCTGAGACTTGCACGGCAGTTTATAAATCATACGTTACTGTTCAAAAGTTAAAGGTTTTATGTTTTTGGATGAAGTCTCACCGAGGCTGGATCAAAAATACAGTAGAAACGGCAACTATTATCATCATTTATTATCTGTTTCCTTTCTGTTTATGTGTTTCCAGCAGTCGTCAGTCACATGATCCTTCAGAAATCATTCTGATGTGCTGATTTGTTGCTCAAGAAACATTTCTGATTTTCTTAACTGTCACTTTTGATCAATATTAAAACTGAATTGAAGTCTGACTCACTTCTGCCAGTTGACAGATGAATGAAAGTTTGATGGGAAATGTTTTTTTTTTGCTATCTTAGTTCAGAACCACCGATCTAAATGTGTTAAAAATGGCTAATGATTCCTTTCTGTGTTTTGTTAGAGACTTTACGAAACTACTTTTCTCAGTATGGAGAAGTTGTGGATTGCGTCATCATGAAAGATAAAAGCACAAATCAGTCCAGGGGCTTCGGCTTTGTGAAGTTTAAAGACCCCAACTGCGTACGGACCGTCCTGGACACCAAACCTCATAACCTGGATGGGAGAAATGTGAGGAGAATGACTGATAATTCTATTTTATCCAATCACGATGCTCCACATTTAAATGCTCACTTAAAGACATCTGCATCTTGTGACCCCAAAGTCAATCAAACCTGGTTTGATTTTGATCTGTTTATTTTCGCAGATCGACCCAAAGCCTTGCACGCCTCGAGGTATGCAGCCCGAGAAGACTCGAGCAAAAGACGGCTGGGTAAATCCAAGTTTGTTCAACTAGAGTTTGTTTCTTTTTTCATTCATTGCTGTAATTCAATCCAGTACTTGCCTAACTCCAAAAAAAAAAGCTAAAATATTCTCTTTTTTGTGTGTTTTAGAAAGGAAGCAAAAGTGACAGCAATAAATCTAAGAAGATATTTGTGGGTGGAATTCCTCATAATTGTGGTGAAGCTGAACTCAGGGATTATTTCAACAGATTTGGAGTGGTGAGATGGACACAGATGCAGAAATGTACCATTTTGTTTTTAATCACACTGTGACTGTCATAGGGCATTATTAATAACTAGATAAAATCCATAAAAATGTTGCAATGATGTCAGATGATGCACGAATGAGCATATACAGTGGCGTCTAAAAGGTCACATGGCCATGAACTTGCTTATTTGATTAATGAAATAGTGCAAAATCATATCATCAGCATGATTTTCAGTATTTTCTCACACCGATAACTGTAATATGTTTTATATATGATGCTTTTTTTATCACCGTTTCGTCCTTCACTGGTCCTGTTCTCCCTTTTGAAGGTCACAGAGGTGGTAATGATCTATGACGCAGAGAAACAGAGGCCTCGAGGTAAACCACACATTCATATTTGCTCCCATTCAGTCTCTCTCTCACCTCATGCGCAAGACAAACTATTCCAACCCAAAGAGAAGAGAACATCACGCAGGCCATCCGTCCCTCTCATGTGTGCGATGCTTGGTTTGTGTCTCAACTCTTGCATGGTGGCAAGGCAAATCAGCAGCATCCACATGACACGCAAACATTTGCATCAAACATGTGCAGTCAGTTCAGCTTCTTGTACTTCTGCTTGTGTCTTAAAGGAGTAGTTCATCCAAAAATGACCTTTTTTTTTTTTCCTGTTGAACATAAAAGGAGAAATTTCGGAACCATCTAATTTCTTCTGTGTGGTAACTGAACGTGAATCGCTATTTTTGAATAGATGCTTGCTAAATGTAATGTTTATTAGTTTAACCATAACAATTTGAATCTGTTTAAAAGATTTTTTTGACGTTCAACTCATCTGCTCTTCTTTTAAATGGGGCTCTGTGAGGATTGAAAAACAAAAAGGGACTCACTGTGCCTTTAAAGGGGATAGTTCACTCTAAAATGAAAATTAAGTCATCATTTACTCACCTCGGTGTTGTTCTAATGCTCCTAATGCCCTTCTTTTTCGGGAACACTAAAGGATAGGGGTGTGATGAGATCTAGTGCCGCGAGATTAAAATGTGAAGAGGTTTCTGGTCGAAATGAAAAGCAGTCTTGTGATGTTGCCATGATGGGCTTTTACGTTACACCTCCACTTATTATAGAAATAAAAACCATGTAATTCAGTTGGAGAACGGTCGGAGTTCCTTCCAGCTCATTCAAGCTGCAGAGTCGTACGTAGTGCAGCAGGAATCAGATCAGTGATCACATGATGAGAGTAATGAGGAGATGACTGACAAGACCATGGCAGAGGATTCGCTCTCTATTCCGCTCCCTATTCTCCGTACGCGCAATCTCGAAAGCGAAAGTAAAACGCGAGCGTGCGTTCAAACCGTCTCTTAGCTTTATATCATGCCCGAAGAAAAATTTGGTCTTTATTCGCACTTTGAATATTGAGAGAGCACTTTGATTAGGATTGCACTTATTGTTTCTATGATCAGTTTGCGGAAAGGTGTTCAGTTAGGAGGTCAAAAGTTGTAGAAGCTCATAAATCTGGTCTGAAGGAACTCATGAAATTATACAGGAGAGAAGCCAGTCTGTGAGTTTGTGGCTAAACCTTTTACATTGCTTGTTGTCTTTTACTGCATGTGATAATTCATTCTTAGAAAGTAAAACTGGAATTACATTCATTACAAGATGATTAGTTAAAACATTTAAAATGCACCTGCAGACGATTCTTCTAGTCACGTGTTTCGTAATAAAAATCTCGTCTCGTGAGCTGAGTTTCTCGTCACACCTCTACTAAAGAAGAATTTTTTTTTTTCCCAAAAATGTCCCACTTGACCTCATCCTTATAATGGCAGCGAATAGCAACCAGCATCAAGCTTTTTAAAAAAAAGTATCTCAGAATAATCTAATGCCACACGTGTCTTATATTCCAAGTGTCCTGGGGGTATACGATAGGGTTTGGTTAAAAAAACGTCCGTGAGACTCTGTTAGTGCCTCAGTTCACTCTGTCTCACCCAGAAAAAACACACAAGTTGTGAGAAAATAACAAAAATCCAATCCATGTACCTTCTTCTCTATCCGTTGTGTTCATCGTATCAAGAAGTTATCGCGTTCGCCTCTGACAACTGTTCCGCTCTGTCTATTCAACTAAGCAAATACACTGATAACCGTTTTAGGATTTGATATGAGGTGTATTTCATGTCACGTATTTGTTAGTCTTGATTTCTGTGATTTTTCTGTGCGAGACAAAGTGAACTGTGGGTAACACAAACGCTCGTGTCGTGCAGCAGTGCACAGAAGACCAATGGCCAAGGTCAGGATGTTCTTTTTTTTTTTTCACTATCGTATACCCCAGAACACATGGGATATATGATACATGTCGCATGAGACCATTCTGCATCTTTTTTTAAAGCTTTGATGCTGGTCACTATTCACTGCCATTAAATGGATATATTTTTAATATATTTTTGATATTTGGAGCTTGACAGATGTGGGCACTACGAACCGTTGCATAGAATAGAGCTCTGCGAAGACGATTAAAAAATTTCCATTTTTGTGTTGCATGGGAAAAATAAATAACAGGACAGTGAGTAGATCATTTTAATTTTTGCGTGAACTACCGCTTTAAAATGTAAAATTGAAATGCATTATGGCTGACACCTTCCAGATAGGATTCAGTGGAGCCACCGTTTCATTGATATTGAAAACGGACTGTGGCCATGACCCGGTCTAGCTGAAGAATAAAGCCGTCGGTATGCCTGAAGAAATGAAAAGAGCTAGCTATTTCATTTCAATGTTTTTACACAATGTTTATGGAAAGATTGCATTCACTTAAACCATGTCCTTCCATGTCTTCCAGAAAATGTTCTGCTATGCTTTTACTGTTTAGACTTAAAACGCTTTTCACCTTTCACTCTCGTTGGGTATACATGGAATAGTTTGTCATGTGAACATTTGTAGTTGACCTGCTGAATTTCCAATCACTGAAATGAATTTCTATTAACCTTTAGACGTATAAGTTTTATTTTAATGCACATTTACATTTGATTGATCTACGAAATGAGTGTTTATTACAATGTAGTACATTTAAGTAAGCCCTTTCTATATTTCTTTTTATGTCCCAGTTTTCCTTGTCAAGTGTTTGAATGCATTAACGTTTTTCCTGAGATATGTCTGTTCTTTCTTGTAGGATACAGTACAGATAGTGGCACCACACAGATTAAGGCCTGGTGTGAAACACACTCAAGCCTGTTTCTCTGGTGTAAACACGGTTAATGGTTCAGTTTGTGGCAGTGGCTTATCGTCGGACAGTTTACGCATTAGTTTCTCTTCGCTAATACTGCGTAAAACACTTCCTGTTGAGAGATTCGGTGTTGCAGATGTTCTGTTTGCGTTTCGCTTTTCCTAAAAACATAATTGCACACTATCTAGCTGTTAAAGGCAGGTTTGTGTTCTCGGTAGCTTCAAAGATGCAGGACTTCACTCTGCGATGTTCTTGACCGCAATAGGGATGGACCAAGATGGTCAACTTGTCCTCCAACAACCATCTAGTGCAAATGGGAATGGGAATAATTCCGAGATGCAGCTTCACAGAGAGTGTTTTAGAGAGCTGTGCATTAGCGTGCAGTACTTTCCGCAATGCAAAACACTCTTCATGAAGTTGTGTCTGTAAATTCATCCCACTTAAAGCACCAGTTGTTGAAGCATCGCTCGTGCAATCTCGTCATCTTTAAGAATAAATTCCGTTCAGGTGCTGTTTTTCAGCATCTTGTTCAATGAGTGTTACATTTTTAAGATTAAAAATAGTTGGTATCTTTTAAAAACGCAAGAATGTATCCGTTTGAACGGGCCCTAACAACAACCCAATGACTGATCGATTTTGGTAACGGATTAAATTTGAACTTTTGGAAGCTTCTATCAATTGTAACTTTCTTCCTTAATGAAACCAGGCCTGATGATGAAGGGCAGGTTGGGTATATTTAGTCCTCATTTAGACAGATGGTTCTGCTCCAAATAGTGTACGAATTCTCAGATCTCTTCAGTCTCAAAGGACATGCAATCGGAATCAGGTTAGATCCCAAAGTGGAGATTCTCGCAGCCCAGTTCTGCCACAGTTATCTGATCTGACAGAAACTAGTTCACACTGGTGGATCTGGCGCAGCTAAACTCAGCTGCTGCTGGAGGATTGTGCTCCGTCTTATCGCGTAAGTGACCTTGGAATCGCGTTCCGCTTCGGCGGCCCACTTTGATAGTTCTGCCTGCGTGACCCCTGCACGCGTGGGTGCACGCAGTTGCTTCTTTTTTACTGTCCCCGAGCCTCTGAGCAGATCTCTGAGCATTAACTGGGCTTACACCACACGAGAAACTGGGCTGCATTAAATGTTTCACAAATATCCTTATATCCTTGTGGTGCTTTTGTTGCAGTGTTACAATCTATGTTCTCTTGGTTTGCCCAAAGTACTGTGGCATTTTGGGAAGCTTCGAGAAAACCAGTAAAAAACCTGTAGTTGTAATGATCATTCTTGTTATGCATTGATAATTGTGGTTGCTGCTCGCATTTGTTGTGTAAGATCGGGGTGGTGATGAAACGAGGTTCGGATGAAACGGAAAAAGGCAGAAATATGTACATACGTTTCCAAAATCTGTCGTCAGTACCGTCGAGGTTACATAAGAGCTGGCTTCACTTATCGAATGCCTTCTATGGCTGTTAATCATTAAATATGTCCAGGGTTAAAGTATTGAAGGGAACAGGGTAATACGTAACACTTCTGTCCTTTGGCCTCCACCTGTGACCTTTCCTGGTGACTCGGGCCGTGATGTCATCCGAACCTCAGGTACCCCCCACCCCATCCCTCTTATGTTCTTCTAGCTGTTCTGTCCCAACACCCTGCTGCTCTGTTGACTTTTGGTCGTTGGCTAGGTTTTGGATTTATTACTTTCGAGGCCGAACAATCAGTGGACCAGGCTGTCAACATGCATTTTCACGACATCATGGGCAAAAAAGTGTGTAGTTGTAGTTTTATTTTCCCCTACATCAGAAACTGAAGCTTGGGCGACCAAACATGCATTAAATGTTATAGAATGGACATTTAACATCAGAGGGAGTTTTTTGTTTCTAACACGATTGGGTTTTTTTCTCTCCCAGACTGGGGAAAGTTTGCAAGCGTGTTAAATGTTATTCATTTTTACTTGTATAAATCTCTGCCCATGTTAGTCGCCCAAGGTTTGGTTCATTTTGACCGCTCCTTTAGGTGCTGTAATGCTGTGACAAACTTAGGGAAATTAAGGTATTAAAACAAATTAAATCCATTTGTTAGTATACTTCGCTATCATTATTAAATTATAAAGGACCATTATATATAAATGCTAACGTAACTATAGCATTAAGTGTTGCATCAGCACTCACCTAAAGAACCGGTTGGTTTCCTTTTTTGTTTTTTTTTTCTTTCTTTCTTTTTGTTTTTTAATTCAGGTTAATACTGTCAGGTCACTTACTATTTGAGTTCTATATTATCTCAGAAGGCAAAGAGAAATCTCAATTAAGTGACCTCAATGTTTGAATCTCCATACTGTGTCTGCTAGTCTACTCCAAACGGGCTTTGGGCGGGTTGCAAATGTCTCTGTAGTGTAAGATTATTGTCTGATACCTAGGTGTATTAGTCTGTTTCGAGGGATAGCGCAAGACCGAACAAGTCGGATGACGTGTTATCTCGCCTTACCAGCTCGACTTAGTAAAATATCACTCCCAGCATGGTTGCTTTTAGGAAGTTGATCTGCACTCTGAATATATAACACTAGCTTTTCTCACATATTTGGAGTAATAGTCTCACGCAGAATTCAGAGGGAATTACGTGGGCCTGTCTTGGACTTTAAGCGTTCGGTCTCCCGAGGCATTTCCTTGCTCTGTCATGACTGCACTGTGCTGATTTAAAGTGAAAAACCACTTCCAGCAAGTTTGCTCAAGACTCCAGAATAGCTTCGTAGTTTCTGTCCTACATTGAGTTTGTTCTCGCCCGCTGACGCTCTCCTTGACTCGGGTCTGTGTTCCTGAAGGAATCAGGTGCTACGGTACCTGGGCTATTGTTCTTCACATGACATTATTTCATTGGGGCTTTAAGGGGGGTGGGGCCATACGTTATAAAATTAGAAACTGGAGCATATCAAACTGTGTACCAAATCCCAGCTCTACTGTTGGACGCAAAGACTTGCGCGAGGCCTCCCATCACTCTGAGCCGTGATGCCCGCGGGAGTGGGGGGGGGGTGTTGCCGATTCGAGGATTGCAGACCACTCGCTCAAACTGATACCTAATTAGGTCGACAGTGAGAGAGGAGGCGAGAGACGAAAAGAGAGTCGTTACGTTTATGCTGCTTTCCAACGGAAAAATATCGTCTCGCTCTTGATGCAAGGTGACCCCAATAACTCACCCCCTTTAGAGTCTCAAGTCTATTTCTGGCTCTCCGCTTTAACTGGAGTGAAACTTCCCTCCGTGTGTTAAACTATGTTTGTCCATTTTTTTTACCCGAGTGGCAGGTAATAGAATGTCATCGGCTTAATTGGCTGATTATATAATTAGTGGTAATTAGGAAGGCAAGCGTCTAAAAAGCAAAGCTGAAATCTTCTGGATTCTACTTAACTCATCTCGTTTGTGCTAAAGATATGATTGATAGCTCAAATCGTTTTGTGTGTGTGTGGATTTAAGGATGGATTTAAGATTTTCACCTGCCGGATTATTTATGAAAAAAATCCAGTAGATTTATATTAAAGTCGGAATGAAATGAAAATTGGCCCTTATCTATTTTCCAAATGCATCTTATCGGTCTGACTGTGAACGATTTGTCCATGCATGTTTCAGTTTTAAACAATATTTTTAAGCTTGTCATTTTTAATCACTCAATGTTCAATAACTCAAAATTCTTGCAATCGACTGATCTAACATCATCCAATGAACAACTAATGGATTGAGCCTTGTTTACATCCTATATATATATATTTCTATAATTCGCTTTACTAAGTTGTACATCACAGAACAGAAGAAAAGATCTGTTGCTCCTTTGGTTACGTCACGACTTTAAGGAGAGTAACGAGACATCCTTTGACTCGGGCCAGTAAGAAACCACATAGATGTGTGGTACCAAACCACTAAGAAAACATTACAACTGCCTAACCACGTCTTGGCAAACACTCACAACAACTAGCATCATAAGCAAAGGCAAACACCACTCTAATTTTCTTCAGAACATGTACAAATCTAGTCATTTTAATTTTCATATTTGACACAGTATGAAGATTCCTCCTATGGTTAGACTTTTGTCTCTCCATTTTTATTCTTTGCATGTTAAGTATTTGGTACAATTAGATAATCATACATTTAAACATCACTGACCGTTATATTTCTATGTGAATTGAGATTCTTAAGCATTAGCCAGGGGGGAGGTAAGTCTTTATTTTCTATCAGCAGTTTATAACTACTTAAAAGAGCTGAGCTATAAGATACGTACAGGGATTGTGTTTCTGAGGTACATCTGCGGTCATGAAAAATAAATATTTATTGTCAAGTTTAAGCAGAAGTCATCCTGCCTGATATGAGCCGTCGAGTTTTAGTGGACTTTTAAAGACCTAAATGTCCTTTTCATACCCAAGTACCTCAGAAACATTGGTTAAAAAGTTAACAAATTGAAGAGACCAAGTATATTCCATTCCATCTGGACTAAGGTCATGTATTTGGCCTAAGTAAGCGTATCTTTTCTGAGGTGAGGGCTAAAGTTTCTGATAGGTGAGTGGGGGAAGTAGGCAGTATGTTAATTCTCCTCTTGCTAGTTACGACCTCTTGTCCTTTGTGCAGGTTGAAGTGAAGAAGGCGGAGCCACGGGACAGCAAAGCTCCCGCCCCTGGTCAGCTGGGAGCCAATCAGTGGGGGCCCCGAGCCATCTTAAGCGCAGCCAATGGCTGGGCAGCACAACCGGCTCCGAGCTGGCAGCAGAGCTACGGGCCTCAGGGTGAGTGACACGGTGGGCCAGAACGCAGCGGGAGCGTAACACGTCCCAACCTGTAAAATGATACTCGGAGCCAACTGGTATCAGTCATGCTTTGCTTTAGGTCAGCTTGCGCTGTTTGCGCCATCTGGCTGAACCGCACTGGGTTTGTCCACTGTGCAGGGAGAAATGTTTTCACGTAGATCTTCCCCAAAATAAGCCGGCTCTGCCTGGCTTGAATCCAGAAATCCAACACTTTAATCAAACACGTTCTGATTTCGCCGTATGATTCTGATTTAGTTTTGAATTTATAAGTAGTTTCATGGTCTGTTGACTGAAATTTAAAATGTGTTTTTTTTTTGCTCCAGGTGTTTGGGTGACTACAGGACAACCTCTTGGTATGTTCTGGTTTTTTTTTTTATTGTATTTCTTAATCCAATGATTTTTGACTGTATATGTATCACTAATAGGCCTATTCACATCAACTTATATTATATTATATTATATTATATTATATTATATTATATTATATTATATTATATTCGGACTTGTTTGGGGTCAGGAAGACATTTTAATATTATTCAAAGAAGTCTCTGATTTTTATTTTAATAAATTTTAAAATGTATTTTATTCCTGTGATACAAAGCTGGATTTCCAGCATCATTACTCCAGTCTTCTGTCACACGATCCTTCAGAAATCATTCTGATTTGCTGCTCAAGAATTTATTATTATTATCATTTTTGAAAAGAGCTGTGTATGAAAACCTCGATGCATTTATTTGAAATCAGAATCTTTCGTTACATTTTAAATGTCTTTACTGTCACTTTTCTGTACTGATATATTTAATGTCACCTCACTAAATAAATGTAATCATTTTATCAAAAGATATTCTTACTGATCCCAAACTTTTGAACATTATATATATTTAGATTTATAGATTTATAATTCTGATTCTATTTTGTGTGTATAGATGGTGTGGAAAATAGTTATATAATAGTGTAAATATTGTATACTTGTTGTTCAGTTGGTCTTGCTGTGAATAGGACTTAACTCGAGTATATTTTGACTCAGTGAAGTGTGTGTGTTTCAGGTGGGTATGGACCTCCTTTACCTGCTGGCCGTGGGGCACCTGCACAACCTCCTTCTCCGTTTAATGCATTTCTAGTTGCAGCGGCACCTACAGGGGGATTTGGGGCACCTCAGGGATACCCCCAACAGGGCTTTAGCGCACAACCTCAGTTTGGTAGGTGAAACATCTCCTACATTTTTACAGTATTAGTGTTGGTGGACATTTATATATGTGACCCAAAGGCTCTGGTTGACCATTAAATACCACAAAATAAAAATTTCTTATATAAAATATGAATGATAAATTAAAATAAATGAACCAAGATTGTAATATCTCCTGCATTACTGTCCTTATGTGTTTATCAACATAGGATATAGCTTCGGAACACCTCAAGGTGACCAGTTTGTAGCACAGGGAATGCCTCCCCCACCCAACACGCCGGGCGCAGGCCCTTTAGGTTTCGCCCCGGCTACGACTCCCTCTCAGGACCTGAGCAAAGCCGCCCCAGCACAGCCAGACTTCTCCTACAGCCAGTATGGTAAGAGTGCACTGAAACTGCAGATGTGCTGTAGCCCATCACTGGGGTTCTGCTTCCTGTTCACACGTCTGAACGGGCATGATGACATCACATACACACGCTTCCACACAGACCCTCAGTCTATTTACCCTCAATCGAGACCTTTTAGATTTTGATTTTTCGGTCTGTGGAGGTTTATCCAGTGGTATGTGTGAATTAGATCATCCTGTACTGCAATGCTGCTTTTGACTAGATGACGCTTCATCTAACTCAGACGAGGGTTTTCATCTGCAGCGTTGGACTGTGGCGGTGCCGATAGGATAGAGTAAAGTTGCAGTGCATGTGAGATTGTGTAGGTAGATTTAACTGACTTTAGACAAAGATAGACAAAGAATGTCTCTTGCTGCAGGTGCCAACACATTTAGAGCATCCATTAGACTGTAGAAAATAGAACTGACTCTACAGATGGACCCCTAATGGCCAGTACTAACAGCATCTGGAAGTCAGTGAGATGTGGGACGCCGTACATGTTAGTGATGCTTGCTAAGGCAGCTATTACTACAACAACAAACCTCTAACACTAAATATTGTTTTTGCCATCATTTTGGCACATAATTCACCCTGTACCATTTGTGCTACAAACGTGAATGATGCCTCCAATCATGCAGCATGTTTAGGACAGGTGTGCTGTTACTTACTTTTCCAAGCGATTAGACTTACCTATAGTGCTGGGCGGTATACCAGTTCATATGGGAAACGGGTGTCAATTTCGAGACCAAAATGTATTTTTCAAAAACCGCCATGCGCAGCTGAAACAGCTGCTGTATCTATTCAACGGCCATGAAGTGTATAGAGAGCGGACTTCTATTAACTGCACACCACTAATGGAAACAGCTTTATAACACAACAATAAATAACTCACAAAACTAACTCTCTTTAATACTGCAAATACCATGTAGAGACATATGATTTCTGCGACGCAGAAAACACGGATGAAATCACGTTGAAGTAACTTAATGCCTTTCTACCTGTGCGCTCATCATCAGTTGTGTCTGTATGCTGGCTCGTCCTTTCCACCAGCATCCTTGACCTTCAAACTTTGTTTTTATTATTATTATTATTCAGCTATTAACCTTTTCATTTTTATAATTCCTACATTTCCTGAATTCCTAATTGGCGTTTCATCATCACTGTTCAATGCGTGTGTACGTTCGCTCTCTAGTGGTTAATAAATAGAACTGCATGTGTCTTGCGGAAGAACATTGTAGCCGGAACTTCTTCTCTCTGTTTGTCTATGACGAGTCACGCAGGTACTGTGATACTCCGCGGTCCGAAATAGTCCGAATATAAACACTTATTATAGGCGTACCGTAATGATTCAGGATAAGACAAAAACACGGTTAGGAAAATGGATTCATGATGTACTCGTTCATTATATAAATTGTTCATTTTGAAAACGAAACAGTTACGGACGGCAGCAGCTGCTGATTCCTCGTTCTGTTACACACTCGAATAACATGATCATGCACTCGCACAAATGCGACCACATAAAATTTTAACTCGCACATTCTCAAAAAAAGGTCGCATATGTGCAGTCTGGAACCCTGCCTTTAGTTACGGTTGCTATGTCCGACAACCCATGCGCTCTCACGCCACACATCATGTTCTCACGAAGTGAAAAATACAGCCCGGAGCAAAAAGGACACTGACAACATCTGAAACAGTTTCATATTTAATATATTGTAATCTTTTAAAGAAGTTGAATCAATAAATAGCGTCTAGTGTGTGTTTAATGTGTGGTGACAGATCGCTGTAGCTCCTCGTGAACCGATCATCTCTTCATACTAGTTCATTTATAGCATCAAATAAACATGAATGAACATCAGAAGGAATGTTGTTTCAAGACGTGATTCAAGTTCACCAACGTTAATCTACTAACTCCCCTGACCGCTTTGTTGGACAAAATGGCCGATTCGGGGTTATGATTGGTCCGATCGCCTGTCAATCAAACTGTTTGCGAAGGGTCAGTTGTAACCTTTTATATTGTAGTAATGTGTAAGAAAGGGCTCCCTATTTATAATTCATAGCATTAGCTGAGATAGATTTTTATAATTAAATGTATGTAAAGAGACACAGTTTGTTCAATAAACCATTGTTTAATAAAAAAAAAAAAAAAAAGAAGTACCGAACCGTGACTTAAATACCGAGGTACATAACCAAAGTGGTAAGCCTAAGTTGATCAACGCTTTTGGGAAACGCAGCCCAGATAACCTTACCGACCACATGGCAAAATGCGAGCCACCACCCATGTCACTTTACCAACTACTACACCTCAGCTGTCATATATTAATGCAGCCACCCAGATCAACAATCGCACACTGTACAGGAAACAACTGTCTAGTATTGTGTAAAAATATTTGCAAGTGTAGTTGTCATGGGACGCTCAAATTAATACCAATCTGAGAGGTAAAAATTAAGTTTAAGATTAAGTTATTTGGGTATAACAAACATAACAACGATTTGAAAGCATGTAATGCCAGAACGATCAAGGAGGAATTAGTCCAGTTCCACGGTTGATCTTAAAATAGCACTTCGCATCGCTAGGGTTGACGTACATTAGAGTGCTGTGTGGGTTGTATGTATGTATGGTCTTACGAGACGGTCTCATCAGCCGCTTTGTCACGCCTCCGCTTCGCTTCCATTCATCAGCACCTCAGTGGCCACGCAGCCTGATAAACACGCTCATTTAGAAAACGCGCAGAGCCGATCCATCCATGTTCTGTTCATGAGCCCTGAGAGCAGGAGAGGGCAGCGTTCACCTGGGTAGGAGCTGTAAGGTAGTAGTTAAGTCAGACTCTGTCAACCTGGTCTCCTCATCTCCCTGCTAGGCTTGGGTAACTATCCTCAGGACCCCTCTGCCTACGGACCAACGCGTCCTTCTCACACTTATGTACAGGAAGAGCAGGGATATAGCGCAGGTAGGTGAGCAACTGCATCCTACAATCACTCAAACCCAATAGAACAAACATCAACAGCCTGTGGACCCATAAGGCTTCAGTTCTGTTTCTCATGCATCCCATGTACAATATGCATATGCCGTATGCATATTCTACATCTGTTTGAGGCATATCTTCGCTTTTCGATGGGATATACTAAAGTACAGCTACATGTCATTCAGGGGACGTTAAAACGTTGAAACGGAACAAACTCGTCTCTTGACAGTGCTGTGGCTCGTATGGCTTGTAGCTGTGGTTTACTATATTAAAACAGACGGCTTGCTTCAGATGTTCTTTTTTCAGTCACTGCATTGCTTTGCTGCCAAAAGGATGATCTAATGGTGTCTCTACTGGGTTTTCTGTGGATTCTGTGCCCCTCATGCAGCGTGTGACAGTCACGGCTGAACAAATCTGTACGGATTCGGCGAATTCTTTACATTTTTGACTCTTGAAAAGACTCCATTTCTCTTCATTTGTGCTCATGTAGTCTAGAGTTTCACTTTCATTTAGAGACTTTCGAATAAACTCTTTCCAAAATGCATTTCTGCCTTTTATTTTTTCTTCCAGAATGCTTTAAGTGTGTTTTCATGACCACCATACCTTTTATTTTGTAGATCTGTTCAGTGATTTGTTTCTGTTGTAGATGAATCTTAGACATTTTGGCCACGTACACACTGCAAAGTTGCTGCTTTTAGAAGTGAATTCACTTCATTATGAGTCTGCGTGTGGAAGGAATTGGCTTTGTGATGACCAAAGCAACCTGCTTAGTGTTGCAAAAAGTAAAACTGCATGGAAATAATTAGTGAAACACTGATCACATCTTTTCAGGTTGGAGAATTATAGGATTGAAACTCAAACCCAAAGTGCACTTCTGTTTTAATGCGTACCACGTGTAGCGTGTACCCTTTGAAGTATACTGCATTTGACACTACATGCACACTTAGAAAGTTTCATTCTTGTCTCTGCAGAAGTAGTGACCAATAAAAATGTCGTTCTCATTTAAACTGGAGTTGTAAATCTGTTAACCCTTCACTCAAGTGCTCGTTATCAGGCGTCTATTGTTGTCAGGTGCATAGTTTTAGGAAATTATTGAGAATTATTAACTTTATACATTATGCATTTTGAGCTTTTATGACAAGTGTCAGGTTCCTGTCTCAAACGCACAACTAGGATCAATTATATGCGGAACATGCTTATTTAACTTTGCAGTGATGCGGAAATCGTCGTGTAGCGTGCGCTCGTTCACCAGTGTGCTCTAAACGTTTGATACGATTTATGCTCTTATCATGAAACTGATAAAATGTGCAACTTATTTGAATTCTATCGAGTATGTATTACTTTAAAACACTATGTAGAAAGTCAAATGTCTAAAACGGCCACATCATTTTAAAAGACCTTGCACCAACATGAAGGCTTTTTAACCCCTTAACATTCCTGTAAAATTTGCCTATAACGCCTTAAAACAACACATACCCAAAGTAATTTGCATGCTGTTCTTGATCCGTTTGGAGCGTGTGCATGGTTCTGGTCTCTTTTGAAAGGTATGTGTACCGTTGAATGCCAAGAGGTTAAATTACTCAAGGCCAATTTTCTTAGTGAAAAAAATGTCATTTGAAATACATTCAGTTTTTCTAAGTATACCTCAAATACATTCACATATTTATGTGCTCAATAAAATACCCTGCAGTTGTACTTTTGGGATACTAAACTGGAATATTGGAACAACTCACTTTAATTGTGTGGAAGTAGTGCTGAGGTCCAACTAAAGTTGGAACTATTGCAAGTATACTTTAGGTGCACTTTAAATATCTTGCATTTAAATATTATAAAAAGATATGTAAATAGATTTTGGTATAGGTTGTTATAAAAATTAACTTAAAAATTCTGTGATATGGGAATATATATATATATATATTTTTAAATAAAACAGACAATTTTAGACAAACTAATCAGTGCAAAAATAAAGCTGAGCGAATCCAAGATCTTTACAATATGCACATACTTTGCCAATGAAGAAACGTGTCCCTTAGCGTACGTATAAAAAAAAAAAAAAAAACAACGTGTACTTTGGGCTTGAGAGAAGTGACGACCAGAAGTGTGTGCGTGGCCTTTGTCCTGAGAAGTGACCTAAATTACGATGAGGGGTCACGAGAGATGCCCAGAAAGCCTAGTCGCATGTTCGTTCCTTGGAGTCACTGGTGTTTAATATCACTTTCCATGTTTTCATGTCTGTTGAGACAGGTTATGGGCAGGACCTGAGTGCTTTTGGTCATAGCTTTGCAGACCCCAGCCAGCAAACTGCCTCATACGCCGCAGCCCCCTCCGCACCCTCGTCAGGAGCCCAGCCGGCAGCCAGCAGCTTCGGACGAGGACAGAACCACAATGTACAGGGCTTCCACCCCTACCGGCGCTGAGCTGCCCCCTCCCCCACCCTCCCCACCCCAATGCAATACTCATCGTCAGGGATATAGACGTTTTGAGCGCAAGCTGAACTGGATTTTGGGATTGTCTTTCTGAACATTGCAGAGTAAATAAAAGGGGGTTTTATTGTGTGTAAATTGTGAACAGGGGCTCTACTCCGATAATAGGAGACCACAATACTCTTCTATATTTTGTAGTCGGACTGAACTACTGAAGTATTTAGCAATAGTTTTGGACTGTCTGGTCAAACATCAGCACAGAACAGACGCGCCAGACGTCGGCGACAGGGTCTCCCAATTATTCAGCTTTAATTATCTTAGTGGGGAAATGTTTTTATTTTCAATTTTGTGAATTTTGTTTACTCTATGAGCCTTTTACCGTTTATTTAAGTTTGAAATAGATTACAAATGTGTATTATACACCTAAACTGTGCAATTTTTTAAAGAATTTTGTACTAATATATGTGCGCTTTTCTTGTTTTTTTATTTAAGGACGTAGACTTCCCTCAGGTGGCTGTTGGTGCACTTTTGCACTTATGCAAAAAAGAAAAAAACACAAAAATGAGAGTTTATTTGAAATAAATGATTTAAAGAAACAATTTTGTGCAAATTCATTGCTGCAAAGACAACATGAACTTGTGAAATATGAAGTGTTCTTTTGTTGGCGTGTCCACAGTTTGATATCTGTCATCATCTCAATGTTATATTACAGTTCACATATAACTTGTACATGAAATTCAACATCCAAGTTCATATTAATGTATAAAAGAAAGAAAGTCTCGAGCATTTTTTCCTTTCAGTCACCATTTTATATTCACTTGGTGTGACAAATTAATTATTAGAAGTACAAATATGAGGTCATGAATGCATAACAACTATTAATAAAAATAGTATAGCATGTCCTACCACAGAATGTCAACTTCCTAAAAGTACACATATTTATTTATAAATGTACTCCTGGTACCAGAAATCATAAAATTGAATTTTCTCATTTGTTTGAAAGGCTTTGAAATATTTTCTATAGTATCTAATAGTATCTAGCTCAGCAAAGCTCATCAAAATATAGTAATGTTGTGAAACATTATTAAAATTTAAAATAATTTAAATATATTTTACATGTAATTTATTCCTATGATCAAAGCTGAATTTCCAGCATCATTACTCCAGTCTTCAGTGTCACGTGATCCTTCAGAAATCATTCTGATGTGATGATCTGGTGGCCAAAAGATTAATACTATTCTTAAAAAATAAATCTCGTAATAACGAGAAACGTTCTCATGATAATGACTTAACATCTCATGATAATGACTTAGTATCTCATAATAATGACTTAACATCTCATAATAATGACTTAACATCTCATGATAATGACTTAGTATCTCATGATAATGACTTAGTATCTCATGATAATGACTTAGTATCTCATAATAATGACTTAACATCTCATAATAATGACTTAGTATCTCAAAATAGTGAGAAACTTTCTCATAATAACGACTTAACATCTCATGATAATGACTTAGTATCTCATAATAACGACTTAACATCTCATGATAATGACTTAACATCTCATGATAATGACTTAGTATCTCATAATAATGACTTAACATCTCATAATAATGACTTAACATCTCATGATAATGACTTAGTATCTCATAATAACGACTTAACATCTCATGATAATGACTTAGTATCTCATGATAATGACTTAGTATCTCATGATAATGACTTAACATCTCATAATAATGACTTAACATCTCATGATAATGACTTAACATCTCATAATAACGACTTAACATCTCATGATAATGACTTAGTATCTCATGATAATGACTTAGTATCTCATAATAATGACTTAACATCTCATAATAATGACTTAACATCTCATGATAATGACTTAGTATCTCATAATAACGACTTAACATCTCATGAAAATGACTTAGTATCTCATGATAATGACTTAGTATCTCAAAATAATGACAACATCTCATAATGACTTAGTATCTCAAAATAATGAGATGTTAAGTCATTATTATGAGATACTAAGTCATTATCATGAGATGTTAAGTCGTTATTATGAGAAAGTTTCTCACTATTTTGAGATACTAAGTCATTATTATGAGATGTTAAGTCATTATTATGAGATACTAAGTCATTATCATGAGATGTTAAGTCATTATCATATGATGTTAAGTCATTATTATGAGATGTTAAGTCATTATTATGAGATACTAAGTCATTATTATGAGATGTTAAGTCATTATTATGAGATACTAAGTCATTATCATGAGATGTTAAGTCATTATCATATGATGTTAAGTCATTATTATGAGATGTTAAGTCATTATTATGAGATACTAAGTCATTATCATAAGATGTTAAGTCATTATCATATGATGTTAAGTCATTATTATGAGATGTTAAGTCATTATTATGAGATACTAAGTCATTATTATGAGATGTTAAGTCATTATTATGAGATACTAAGTCATTGTCATAAGATGTTAAGTCATTATCATAAGATGTTAAGTCATTATTTTGGGATACTAAGTCATTATTATGAGATACTAAGTCATTGTCATAAGATGTTAAGTCATTATTATGAGATTTATTTTTTCAGAATAGTATTACTTTGTAACTCATTATTATGAGAACGTTTCCCATTATTATGACTTACGGAATTTTTTTTTCTCAACAGTGGCGGGAACGGGCTTCCACAGAAAACAGTTGCGCTTCTTAATATTTTTGTTGAAACCATTACTAATTTTTCTAGGATTCTTTGAATAAAAAGTTAAAAAAAAAAACAGGATTTATTTGCAATAAACATGTGTTGTAAGAGTATAAATGTCTTCACTGTCACTTTTAATAAATTTAATGGATTGTTGCTAAAAGTATTAATTTCTTTTTTCTTTTTTTTTTTTTAAAAGATCCTCCCGACCTCACACTGTTAAGCACAGTTTCATCGATGCCACAGCGCATTTACGAGGATTTCTTGATTTAACGGATCAATTGCATCAACCGCATTCACATTTGATGTCAACGTGAATGAATTCTTGTTCCTCCTCTCCGCTAGAGGGAGACGTACTAATCTCGTCGAACATTCGCTGAACTCTCGCGATATTATTGCGTCTCTCCAGCCTTCTTCCTTTTCCGGGAGTCTCTCAAGATGGTAGGTTCACGATTTATTTGTGAATAGCAAAACTACAACAATCCATAGGAATCTATAATAATTATGATACATATTAGATTGGATAACATGAATAAGGCATAAATAAGAATTAATGCACGTTTTCAGGCCATTATTTTTCGCCTGGGATGAATGTATAGATAGATGTTCGTCCGATTTGTAGCGTCAGTCGCGCGGTGATGGATTTTCAGGACTGTTTACTCTTAATTTTCCTGCGTAACGTGATTAAATATGAACTGATCTGATGTTATCAGTCGCTGTTTATCTGTTAGTTAAGATGTTAACGGTCAAGTACCGGCCCGTGGAAAGCGGCTGACGGTGGTTGTGTTTCCCACAGGCGGACGTCGAGCAGAAGAAGAAGCGTACCTTCAGGAAGTTCACCTACAGAGGAGTGGACCTGGACCAGCTGCTGGACATGTCCTAGTGAGTCGAACCTCTGGTTCTTCACATGCAGGGAAAGTGTGGTCAAGTGAATGAATGAACGAGTGAGGAGAGAAAGGAGTGAGTCACTTAAAAAATGGCTAATGTCAAAAAAAAGAGTTTCAAAACTGACTTTTTTCCTGAAGGGAAACAAAAGATGAGGTGGAAAGTCCTGTCTGTTTTCTGTGGACGCTTGTTTCCGCCACTGAATGAAAATAAATTATGATCTCACCATTCTTTTCTTCTCAGAATTGAGTGTTATAAAGCCGCAATTGCAAGTTACAAGGTTTATCTCAAAATTCTGAGATTAAAAGACTCTTTATCCACTTCAGAATTGGACTTAAGTCGCAACTGACCCGTCGCAAAGACCCGCCCCCATTAGTTACTGTTGCTATGTCCGCTCTCACGCCACACATCATGTTCTCATGCAGTGAAAAATACATCGCGGAGCGAAGAGGACACTGACAACACAATTTTTAAAGAAGTTTAAACCATAAATAGCGTCTAGTGTGTGTTTAATGTGTGGTGACAGATCGCTGTAGCTCCTCGTGAACCGATCATCTCTTCATACTAGTTCATTTATAGCATCAAATAAACATGAATGAACATCAGAAGGAATGTTGTTTCAAGACGTGATTCAAGTTCACCAACGTTAATCTACTAACTCTCCTGGCCGCTTTGATGGACAAAATGGCCGATTCAGGGTTATGATTGGTCAGATCGCCTGTCAATCAAACGAAAGTCAATTACAAGCTTATATCTTTATTTTATAGATTGCCTCTTATGGTGAGTTTCTTAAGGAAAAAGTCAGAATAGCGAGACCTAAAATCTCAATTCTCTGAAAAAATCTGTAATGGAAACTAGAATTATGAGAACGCTTTTAAAATGTGAGATGTAAACTTGCAATTGTATGAAGTAGGAATTGTGAGGAAAATATCATGGCTACCTTTTTATTCTGTGGTGGAAACTAGCTTCCATAGATCTCTTTCCCGTGTGACGGTTCTTAAATTGACAAAGCAGATTAAAAGTATTCCATATTATTTGAGCTTTGTCAATACCCGTCATGATAGTCTTCTGAACAGAACTGCTAGAAGTCAAAATATTTCCATCTACCGCAGCTCAAATCCCATTGGTATGTAAGACAGACCAGAATGAATGAAATATTTTGATCAATGCGCTCCTGTGCCGTATCCTGAACTTAAACTCTAATTTCTACACTTGTTCTTTTCCAAAGTTCTGAATAATGGTGTCATTTATCAATGATTTAATATAGAAATATTGACTAAGCTAGTGTGTGTTTCCTCAGTGAGCAGCTGATGCAGCTCTACTGTGCCAGACAGAGGAGGAGGCTGAACCGCGGCCTCAGGAGGAAGCAGCAGTCTCTCCTTAAACGCCTCCGTAAGGCCAAGAAGGAGGCGCCTCCCATGGAGAAACCAGAGGTGGTGAAAACTCACCTGAGAGACATGGTCATCCTGCCGGAGATGGTCGGGTCCATGGTCGGCGTGTACAACGGCAAGACCTTCAACCAGGTTGAAATCAAGGTGGGTGTGAATCATGCACTGTTGAAAGTTCATGAAGAATGTACTTCTGTGTGCCACAAAACTTAAAAGTGTTAGTTCACCCAAAAAATGTACATTCCATCATTAATTACTCGCCCTGATGTCGTTCCAAACCCGTCAGACATTCATCTTTGGAACGCAAATTAAGATTTTTAATAATCTGAGAGCTATATGACTCCAATATAACAACATAACCACCACTTTCAAGGTACTAAAGACATCATTAAAACAGTCGACGTGACTGCAGCGGTTCTACCTCAAATTTTCGAAGATGATACTTTTTTGTGCAAAAACAAAAATAACTTTATTCAATATCTTTTGTCATTCTCATACGTTGTTTACGTTCAGCGCTTCAGAATGCCGACTCGTTCCTGCGTCAGCATCACTCGTGTGTTGTGCTGCTCATGTGATCAGCTTTGGCCAATCCTGAGCCGGCGTTCAGACAAACACTGAAGCTTCACTGCTTACTGTGGGAACTGCGTAAGGATAATGACAGCGAGGAGATTGTTCAATAAAGTCGTTATTGCATACAGAAACTACTCTCGTATCTTCATAACATTAAGGTTGATCCACTGCAGTCACGTTGACCATTTTAACAATGTATTTATTACCTTTCTGGACATTGAAAGTGGCGGTTATATTGCGGATACGTCTCGGATTTCATCAAAAATATCTTGTTCTGCAGATGAACAAACTTCTAATAGGTTTGGAATGGCATGAGGGTGTGTTATTAATGACTATTTTCATTTTGGGGTGAACAAACCCTTTAAATATTACTGACATGCATTGTGAGTGAAAGCATCTGCAATTCTTTATTTTTTTAATATAATGAATTTACAAGACCCAGCAGAGTGCAGCTAATGATGTGAATTTTCTCTCTTCAGCCTGAGATGATCGGTCATTACCTTGGAGAGTTCTCCATCACATACAAGCCTGTTAAACACGGTCGTCCTGGTATTGGAGCCACTCATTCTTCCCGCTTCATTCCTCTGAAGTAAAAAGTAATTGAGTATGTAAATAAAAGCCTCCAAAACAGCCTCTAATTTTGTCGTCTTTGTTTTTTTGCGTAAAAGCTTCATTTTTAGTTAGTTTTTGTATTATCTTCCTCCGTGTGCATCAGTAGGCACACACATCTGTCGTCAGATTCACATATGACAGTGCGCGTATTTTCATTTTGACGCCCATATAACGATGCGTGGGACAGATCAAGCCTTTTCTGTTCATTCTTGTGGAAGTTGAGCTTCACTGAACTGAAATCAAAACCCTCAACCGGAAATCCTCGCTCATGAATGTGAATCCACTACAGAGCATCAGAGTTGCACTTTGCAGCAAAAAAAGAGGCAGTGTGTAAATAATGAGATTTTAGCTTTATTTTCAGTTCAAAATGTTACACTGTAGCCAGCTGTATATTACAAACAAGACCATATGCACTCTCCGTTAAATTTTTTTTTTCAAAAACCTTTCTTTGCAGGGAGTAAAACATTTGAGAAGTATTTTAATTAAATACAAGTGAATAAAATTACAATAATGACTCCAAAAACAAAAAGACTACCTCCACTTTCTTTGTAGGCTATCGAGTCTGAAGTGGTTTACAGTCTGGATTTTCAGGATGTCACTAAACGGTTTGCTTTGCAGTAGACTGATTTTAGTGGGCTGTTTGTTGGGATCGGATTAGATCCTGGCCTGTTTTCAGTTTCAAAAGTCTGTTTACAGATTATCCATTCATATCTGGAGTTCTGAGTCTCTGTTCTTCATTTATACGAGATTATGCTTCCAGCGTGATATTAATGTAATTTGAGGCTTAATTAATGTCCACACCTACCCTTATAAAATACAGATGGTGTTGGTCGCAGTGTTTGTTAGTACACTTCCCTCATCTCGTACTTCTGACAGCGGCCCACGCAATACAGCATTACACTCTTGAACTGGAACAGCTAAAATATGAATTATGACTTATGGTTTTTCATATTACTACCTGTTTTTCATCTTCCAGTGCTCTCATCCATCTCTTAAACCTGTCTTCTCAAATCCTGCTTCAATTTGTTCACTAATCTGAAATATGAATGAATCTCTGAGCAGTTCTGGGTTTGATGCTTCATTTTCTCCCAAGGAGCATATTTTCAATATTTCTGCTTCAAACTGTTTTTAATAATTATGTAATTATAGTCCTACTTTAGTTGAAAGTGTGTATTAGTCATGTGACGGTATCAAATGTTCATTTAAAAGCTTTAATCGTGGTACTGTCAGTGGGACAGCAGTCTTTCAAAAGACACAAGAGTGCAAATTAGCACCTCAAAAGTACATATTGGTACCAAAATTGTACATTAGATTATTTTTAAAGGGTCCCATTGACAGATTGTGTCCATTTTCTTTTTCTTCTGAGTGTAGCTTAAATAGTATCTCATGTTGAATTAGGTTATAATAAAGTGTTATTTCAAGTCTTCGGTAACTTCGGTTTGTTGCTCTACGACATTTCTGGTCTAACTGCCACAATTCTTGATTTTTAATGTCTAAATGTGTTGCTTTGGTGTCATGGTTGATACAAGAGTTGTCGCTGTTAGAGCTTACAAAGCAATTAATTGATAATATTAATATATTACTAACATATAAATCAGCGATATATAGTAGGGTTCCTCAATTAGTTTTCACCAAGGGCCAAATTCTGCCAACAATACAAAGCAAAGGGCCGATATTCAACTGATATTGGTAATTTAATGACCGATGCCAATATCTTAAATCATGGTGGCCGATATATATGTATAATTTATATCTATTTTAATTCATATATAATGAATTATAAATATGAAAATTAAATTAACATGAAAATTCAGTTAAAAAAATTCTTTAAAATAAACCTGCTTATATTTTAGATGGCAACATCTTGATCCAGCAATCCTATTAAGATATATATATATATATATATAAAAGCAAACACTTTCTCACATACTTTCCTTCTTTGTTGTGATTGTTCAGGCAAAAAAAATTCAGTCCATTCACATTTGAGTCGTCTATTTTCCATGTCCACTTTTCTTCACACTTGCCCTGTTTTCGCTGACAGATTACCTGTGTGTGTTCACTGGCTCGGTGCAAGGACACTGAGTTTGAGTTTTCGTGACAGACGTGCTTATATACATTACCTTAACAACACTATTTGACATTAGCACGGGCCAAACATGTTTCTCTCCGCCCTGCGGGCCGCCTGTTGAGGAACCCCGTACTATAGTGTCGTTCTATCGATGTCGAGCGTGCTGCTCGTGCATTAATTGTGTTTGTGTTCTGTTTTCAGTTTCACCCAAAAGTGAAAATTCTGTCATTAATTACTCATGTCATTCCACACCCTCAAGACCTTCATTCATCTTTGGAAAACAAATTAAGATATTTTTGATGAAATCCGAAAGGTATCTGACTCGTCCATCAACAGCAATTTAACCACCAATTTCAAGGTCCAGAAAGGTACTAAAGACGTTAAAAGACGTTGATGTAGTGGCTCAACCTTAATATGAAGCAACTAGAATTTTTGTGCGCAGAAACAAAACAAAAATAACGACTTTATTCAACAATATCCTCTCTTCTGTCATTCTCTTAGGCCGTGTGTCCAGCAAAGCGTTTTTAGCCAGCTGAAAACACCTACAGTGAGGAGAACAAGTATTTGATACACTGCTGATTTTGCAGGTTTGTCCACTTACAAAGCATGTAGAAGTCTGTAATTTTTATCACAGGTACTCCTAAACTGTGAGTGACGGAATCTAAAACAAAAATCCAGAAAATCACACTGTATGATTTTTAAGTAATTAATTTGCATTTTATTGCATGAAAACCCCTTAAGTCACGGCTGTTGCACAAATTACATTCATAATCCGCGTGTTCCCGACCGGCTTAACAGAGAGACGTGAGTTCACATTTTTCGAGTTTAAATCGACCGATGTTACTCTACTAACTCTCCTGACTGCTTTGTCGGACGTAACGGCAGATTCGGCATTTTTATTGGTTAGATCGCCTGTCAATCAAACTCCCGGTGAAAGGCTTAAGCTGTCAATCAAACTCGTCAAGCATTATACAAAACACATTTTATTTTTTTTAGTATTTGAGATGTTATAATAATTTTGTAATTATGTTAAAATAGATTAAACAACAATTATTTAACAAATATTATATTTGCATAATAAACTGGGCGGGCCCATTCACTGGCTACGCCCCTGCGTGACTTATTCACGATACATGAAATATAAGTCAAATATAATTAGAGTAAATGTAAGCAGAATACAAATATAGCCCATATATTTAATTAATGCAAATTGATTTCTTTGACAAACGCAGAGCCATAGACTATCGATTAACAGCATCGGATAGGTAAGGAATAATTGACGACGTGTCGGTGAATTTTAGGAAATAACGAACACCCGAGGCGCGTCGAGGCCGTTTCTCAGCGTGAAATATAATAGGTATGCATTTCTGCTTCATATTAAGTCTCTGTGTCTCTCTTGAAATGAATGTGTTGGTAGACTAATGTCAATGAGCGTGAAGCAGACAGAGCTTGTTATTTTAGGCAATCTCCCTTTTAACAGTAATTCAACAGGGCTGGAGAACTTTCTACATAAAAAGCATAAACTAATATGAAAGTTTAAAAAAAAGAATATTCTACTTTCCATTACAGCTGAATAACTCAGAAATGGATATGAGCTGATGATATTAAACCCTAAATAGATGTATAAAATATTTAGAGAAAAAGCATCCACAGCAACAGTATTTCTTTGTGAATTTTGAATATTTAATATTGAGACCAGCATAAACATCTTTGAGCTGACAATATCATAACACATTTTATCCTATTTAAGCAAATAAATCCCATAGTAGACAAGAATGCAAACCATTCATTTGAGTATGGTGATATCTGTGATTGTAAAAAAAAAAAAAAATGAAATAAAATAAATAAAAAACCGTCCTCTAGGGATCTTCATTTCATTCAAAAGCTGGAAATATTCAACCGCTCTGCTCTGGGACAAATGTCCCCCTGTTCTCTTCCCTCAGTCAGTCTGAAGTCACACGTAGACCAACTGGCAGGACATCCTTCATTCAAACTGCCATTAAATTTGTCCCACATGGAAGACACCTTAAATGTATACCGTAACCTTTGGTATTACTTCTTGCCCTTAGATCTGATGTCCACTGAGGCCTCTGACCCAGAACTGATGCTTTTTGGTGCAGTTGTTGGTCTTAATAAGTCTGGCTGAGATTTGGAGGGTGACTTAGGAGCAGTTTTTGGTCTTATTGTGTCCTCCGGAGGTTTGGTGGTCGTCTTTGTAGGGGCTACTTCCTGTTTGGGTTTCGAGGCAGTTGCTGGCTGCCACAGGAAGAATTCATGTAAGAGAGTATTAACTACATCCGGGCACTCCATCATAACCATGTGACTTCCGTCATCAATGACCTTCAGGAAGCCCAGCATGAGGATCTACAAGAAGGTTTGAAAAGGAGAAAAGAGTTATCAACATGTTTTCGCACACCAGCCCATCAACATATTTAAAATATCAACTGCCACCAAAACCCTACAGAATCTCTTGAGGAAAAAGCCACAACTTCATGGACGATCATTGTACCTCTGCCATACGCTGGTCCTCTTGTACTGGGACAAACTTGTCATACATGCCGTGAACCAGCAGAACAGGCACTGTGATTTCAGCGTGGTAAACCTCATCACCCTCCGGCCAGTACTGTCCACTCATCATGGACCGCAGAACGAAGGAAGACACGTTGAAGGCATTGTTCTCTTTTAGTAGTTTCTTTTCTCTTGTTCCCTGATGGGCAAATCCAGCCCTTGAAGAAAGAAAAAAGCACATTTATTAGTAAAAAACGTTAAATGGACAAGGTGGTCGCTCATGTTCAAGCTGGAAAAAGGCACAATATGTCCTGTAGACCGTTATTCTTACATGAGGAAACTCCAGGTGAGGCACGGGGACAGGAAATTAAGGACACACGTGGGCAAGCTGAAGACAGAGCAGAGACTGGGCTCGAGTGCTGTGGGACCTCCACCATTAATCATCACAACCTTATGAACTTGTTCCGGATACTCGTGAGCCAGGAAGGTGCAAAACGAGACACTGCTCAAAGAAAGAAAAAGCTCAAATTAGAGGGAAAATCTATCTGCATCTACCAGGTAAATGTGTGGACCATTTCTCACCCATAAGAGTGTCCAACTAAAATGTTCCGTCTCTTTGCGTATCGCTTGAAGATGATTCTGACGTCCTCAGCCAGAGCGTAAAAGGTATAGGCAGCGGGGATCTGAGGGGCTGAACTTGCACCATGGCCGACCAGGTCTGGGGCGATGACCTCATAACCAAGTTGGGAGAAATAGTCCAGCTGGCTTCCCCAGATATCCAGCGATCCCCCGACTCCATGTATGAAAAACAAGGCCACGTCGGGGTGAGTACCTTTGCAGCAGGCGATCTTCCGCTCGCAGTCAATCACAATGGAGCGCTTGGGTTTGCGTCTCCGGCGCTGCACTTGCTGCTGCTCCTGCTGCGGTGCAGTTTTGGGATCTGTAGCCTGTCCTGCAGCTGACCCCGGTGCCGCCTCAGTAGCCTGGCCTGCTGCAGGAGCCTCACAGTTGGAAACTTCCATGTCCACAGTGCTGTCTCCATTCTGATAGCGGACCAGCTCTGGATGGGTGGCTTCGTTGACGTTCTCAATCAGAAGCTGTCCGTTTCGGTACACTGAGATTTTGCGCTTGCAGCTCACTGTACCCCCTTCCCCAGTCCCCGGCTCCTCGATCACTGGTCTGTCCGGGATAATATGTCGAACCCTCAGAACCCTTCCTGGTTTCACCTCAACAAATTCAAAACCATCGGTGGGCTCGGACGATTCAATAGGGACCACCACGTTAGTAGACTTCCCTGTAAAGCAACAGAATATTCCATCCACAAAGCTGGTGAGCATGGTGAACGCCTGGGGAGATAAGAAGTACATTTGGGTTCTCAAAGAATCAATGCTTTAGTACATGAGCTTCTGCAAAATTCACTTTGGCTGATCATGGACCCACACATACTCCATACACTCAAAAAAATATTTCAGTCTAAACATAAGTTTTATGTAATTTAATTATATAGCAATTTTCCATCCATTTGGATTACATAGTTTTAACATAAACAAACTAATAAACTTAATGTGATTCATATTTGTCAGTCATACGTAAATGAAATAGGTAAGATTTATGTAATAGTTCACAGGTTAATGAACACTGTTTAGTGGTCATGTGTGTGCGCACTACTGAGTTAAAGTACCATTGAAGCAGTGTCAGAGTTAATGAGATCATTAAGTGATGATTGAGCATTAATGATGAACACCTGCTGTTAACAAGCAGAATCACTGAAGGACAGAGAAACACAAGAACTACAACTGATGAAATCAACTGAAGATAAAAGACATTTAATCTCTCACTATTCATATACTCAACTATTACATAAATCTTACCTATTTCATTTACATATGACTGACAAATATGAATCACATTAAGTTTATTAGTTTGTTTATGTTAAAACTATGTAATCCAAATGGATGGAAAATTATGTAATTAAATTACATAAAACTTATGTTTAGACAGAAATATTTTTTGAGTGTATATATGATTTTACTCCAGTGTGTTCGGTGCCAAGCTGTCCAGTTCCTTTGGCCAAAGAGAGCCTAGAGCATGCTTGGTGGTAGAAATTGGGTTGTTTTTGCATCAAATACAATACTTTGCTTTCAGTTCTATTAGCTACACTTGTTCTCACAGAATTTTGCACTCTACTAACATCTCTTTTCTCAAAAGTCGTGTTCTTTTTAGCCACTCTCCCAAAGATGCTGGATCTGTCCTGTCGGTATATCGGTTTGTATCATATTATATCATATTACATGCATGTTACACACAGTAATGCTTATTTGCAGATTTGCACACTGTGTCATGGGGCAAAAATATAGTTTCTGCCCCAATTCCCAAAATTCAACCCCCCAAATATGTTCTGTTTGGATCATTATTGGACAGTACATTTACAAAACATATCTATCATTTATTAATTATAGAATTCTATTTCACATTTATAGCAAATAGTGGAATTAAGTTGGTTGTCTTGGAATTTTTTGTTTTTTACTATAGATTCTAAGATTGATCCTCAGTGTGCCTTAATGCTTGGGTTTTGCCTTTAAAAATAAATCAATAGGTTTTTATTAATACAATTGACATCCAAGTACTCAAACTCATATAGACATAATGAAACATCTTTTCTTTGGCTGTCAGGCAAAAATTCTAAGTAAATAGCCGACTTTGATGGGAGTGAATGCTATTCTGAAGCAGTGTAGTTAGTCAGAAAAATGCCTTTCCTTTCGTCAAGGCTTTGGCCTTGTAGGTTGCCTCCAATTTTAGGTATAAATCAATTTATATTCCTTCACATACTGTACATTGAAATAACTTACCTGATTACCAATGTTCCCAATACATGAAAAAGATGGACTGTTGACTCCAGTATTGTCTCTTCCCAGTGTAATGAAATCGTGGGTTGGTAATCTGCTACCCTCAATCCAATAATCTAATCTAAATAGAATCTGTCCCACACTATAAAATTCCTCAAATATACTTTAATGACTTCATTTGATGTAAAAACAAAAACAAAACAACAAATTACAAGAACAACAACGGGACTGTTTTTCGCCTTCATTCCCTTCCGAATCTACGTGCCAGCATGGTCACAGTAAGAACTCCAGATTAAAGCGGATTACACCTGTTGAGCATATGCCGTTACAGCCTCGCTGAAAACGTGCCACTGGCTGACCAATTTTAAGTATTCAACCGTAATCTCTTGCCTTGAATTGATTACGAATTACCTTGAAATGCAAATTAAAGTTCACTTGACAATTTTTTTTTTATTTTTTTTTTAAATTTCATTTTTATTTTGATTCACAAAAAAATGTTGACCTCAAACATAGAAGTTGGAAAGGCTTCATAAGAACAATAACATACAAATGCAGGTGTAATTGCAGTCATTGCGGTAACTCTTTCGGCTAGAATTAGACTCTCTCTGCACACTTCCCCCCTAGAGGTTTTAAATATTTCCTTTACTCAAAACATACTCCAAAGCCACAATGCAGGCATGATTTTTGTTTTATGTCGATGGTTTAAATATAATTTCAGTTTTTTAACATGAACGCACGAACACACTTTGCCAGGAAACAGCTTGAAACTGTTGACTTAACCTAACATTACGTCTCCAGCCACAGTGAAAACACAGTTTTACGGATGTTGTGGACTCTAAACACTGGCTGAGAGCACTAAGCCCCATGTGTAAAGCTCCTACTGTTTATTGTACCACAACCACAGTTCACCGACTCCCTCTGCAGGTTTAGAGAGGAACTGCTGCATAGATGCACCTTAAATCTCAGAACTCCCAACAACTACAAACCCAGAAAACTAAGGAGACATTAATAATCTCTAACCTGGGAAAATACACAGAAATGGATCGCACAGGGATTGAGTAAATGATCGAGTCAGGCATCTGAAGGCGGGTGATGGATTTATGATTCCAGGGAACTGCTGAAACTAACACAGCACCGAAGGCTTATATGACGACAGGAGGAAGTGAGAGAGACATCGACATTTGTAAGTCACCATTTGTATTTCATCACATCACCAGAAATGTCATCCTCAGTCTGTGACAACAGGTTAACAGTCCCAACAGTGCATTCATGCACAATTATGCACCTGCTAGGAAGACTGTTACATTACCAACACGAAACACTACATCTAAATCTGCCAAACGAGGCTGTACTTTTCTGAATTTTCCCTTTTTGGACACTTAAGAGAGACCCTGTGTTTTTAGCGCCTGTGGCAAAGTATAACATGAAAGCAAAAATCCACAGCTGAGATAACTAGGGTGTTTTTAAACTCAAATTGCATTAATAGTGTCTCAAAAAAATAATAATTTTCAAACACGTCTTCACAGCAGACATTCCTTATTATGTGCTTGATGAATATTGCAGAACCCGCCCCCTCCCCCCTCTCACCCCCAAGCAGTTCAGAGTTCAGCAGAGACCCATTGTGCCCCCACACATTCAGAACCGGGCACTGACTGCATCAGGAAGCACTCAGTAAAATAAAAAAGCACACTGTAAGATAAGTGTTCCATTTCCTTCTTTCTGAGACGATGTTCCTGTGTGGTGTGCGGGTGTTTGGGCTTGTTGTGTCCGTTCTTGTGCTGTTGGATGGTGGGTTCCTCTACGAGTCCTCGTTCATCTCCTGGCTGTCTGTCCGGGCGATTTTGCGGGGAGGTGCTGGGCTGCCACCCTCTCCTTCTGCTTGCTCCTGCTCTCGCTTTTTAGCTGCATTCTGCATGACAAAAACAACAACAACATGCGTTTAAAATTCATATTACATTTCTCACCAAGGGAGAACATTTTTCCATTCCACTGTGCTGCTTTTCCTATTAAACATGCACTTGATGGGCATGTTTTAAGGCCCCGACATACTCTTGGCAAAGCTCTTTTCCATTCTTCGCTTAGGGATTAAATACATTTTAAAAAATCTTTTCAACAGCATACTGTTAGTGAACATTCCGACCAGTGCTGCCAATTTGGGGACTCTCAAATAGTTGCTGTGACTTTTATTAATGTTTTGTGAAAAGGAGCTATTTTGGCTATATTTAAATCAAATTAGCGATTTTTTATTTTGGACAATTAAACCCGGTTGGCCACACCCTGCCGTGATCTCACATTCGCTCTCAATCACACCATGAGCCTGAGTGGTGGACGCAGCAGTACGCCAAAAGGCTCTCCAAATATAGAACTGTACGGGGAAAAAAGTTATCAGAGGGTCTGTCTAGCAATTAATGATGAATACAGAGAACTGTGGACTGTCTGATTAGTATGCGGCCGCTACCCGGTGACGGCCAAGTCTGTACCGCTGAAGGACAAAAGACTTACATTTATTCATTTAGCAGACGCTTTTATCCAAAGCGACTTACAAGTGAGGCAATTAGGGGTTAGGTGTCTTGCTCAAGGACTTTAGTCATGGTATCGAAGGTGGAGAGAGTGCTGTTCATTCACAATCCCCACCTTCAATTCCTGCCGGTGTGGGAATCGAACCAGCAACCTTCAGGTTACAAGCCCAACTATGTTTATAAGAGCTTGGCAGACATAATTGTTATGTTGTAAGACAATATTAGACATCATTAATTGATTAGAATGTTATTTATTATTTTTAAAATTCATATATATATATGAATATATATATATATATAGAGTGGTGAACATTCCCAGGAGTGGCCAGCCGGCCAACCAAAATTACCCCAAGAGCACAGCGATGACTCAGAGGTCACAAAAGACCCCACAACAACATCCAAAGAACTGCAGGCCTCACTTGCCTCAGTTAAGGTCAGTGTTCATGACCATAATCACCACAAGAAAGAGACTGGGCAAAAAAGGCCTGCATTCCAGAGTTCCAGTTTCATATTCGTCTCATTTTTGCCAGAAAAGATCTTGATGATCTCCAAGACTTTTGGGAAAACACTCTGTGGACTGACGAGACAAAAGTTGAACTTTTTGGAAGGCGTGTGTCCCATTACATCTGGCGTAAAAGTAACACCGCATTTCAAAAAAAGAACATCATACCAACAGTAAAATACGGTGGTGGTAGTGTGATGGTCTGGGATGGGTTGTCAATTTGGGGTTTTTACCGCAAAATTTAGGGACTCTCATTGTTGCTGCGACTTTTATTAATGTTTTGCGAAAAAGGAGCTATTTTGGCTATATTTAAATCAAATTAGCGATTTTTTATTTCAGACAATTAAACTGTGGAGAATGGAGAGTTTGCAAAATTATTTTTGTTGACAGACGAAGCAGTTGACAGAAGCTAGATCACAAAGCATTATGAGATTGTTACGAGTTTTATACGGATAATGTTTTCAGAACACTTACTCATGCAATAGCAAGGCGGCGTTGAAACAGTTTCCTATGCAATGACATCAGCCAATCATAACAGTGGCCGCATACTGCCAAGCCTTAAAGGAGCCGCCCCTTGAAACAGATCATTTCTGACTGAGGTTCAGAATGAGGGCCAGACGCATGTGCTGTTTAACGCATTTCAGACCTGTAGTCCTTAGTGCATAACTTTCCATAATATATATAATAATATATAATATAATAATATATATATATATGCTGTAATGTTAAAAATTTACATATTACCTTTTACATAAAAAGTCTTAAATCTGTTAGTCTTCAATGAAGGACAGGCGGTGCACATCAAACAGATGGAGTGCAATAGAATGGGAGCACAATAATTCTGACTAAAATATACATTCTACTAAAATATTTTGCTTTCAAGCACTTCAAACTTTCTCCACCACTTCCAACAGCATCATAAACTTCAGTACTAGGTGTGCTGGAGCCGGTTGCAGAAATATTGATAGGCTTTATTTTGATTAAACAGTAAACCAAATTAAAAAAAAAAACCATTGAATTTATCCATTGGGAATCGATTGGAGGGTTGTGCTCGTGTGAGTGACCGGTTGTTCTGCCCATGCACCAGTGATCGTGTCATCAGACAACAGTTATGAAATTAGTCAATTTTTCCATCACCATGCAGCCGAGAGCTTGACAAACACTTGCCTTTTTGTCCCACTGTTGATGAAGATAACGCAAAAGGATGTTTGTCTTCTCTGTGACAATGACTGAGGAGAGAAAAACACAACTTAAAATTAGGCTTCAGATTGAAACAAAGCATTTTGAGACATTTTTATTATGCAACGTGTGGTCCTTCATCCAGCAGCTACACAAGCACTCACTCTGTTCCGAGGGATACTCTCGTGTAGGCAGATATACTGACGGCCTTCTGTTCTGCAAGACACAATAAATGCACTGTTAATGTGACTAAAACAAAACCTGAAAATGTAATTCATTCACTGAATATTCAGAAAGATGACGGTTAACAGCTCAGTCACTCGAAGCTTACCGATGCTTTACATACAGAGTCCGCATGAAATCTGCTGAAGTTCGTCTTATTATACACAGGTAGTCCTTTCAGGAAATCTGCCTTCAAAGTATTCAGAGACAAAAAGAGGTTAAAACACTTACTAGAGAGTATATCAGAAATGCTACATTAATACACTTGACATAGGACAGATCATTTTCCAAGGTGTTCCCTTATTTCTGAGTACAATTCATTTTTAGATCATGCCATGAAAGACATGATTCAGTGAATATGAATGATTAACAGTTTAGATACGGACAAATAATCCCAGTTGCCCATGAATGCACATTTATTGATCACAATACCCATCAGCCAATGATCTTATAGATTTTAAGTAGTCAGAGAAGCATGAAGATTACGTGTTTAGATCATCAATAACATGAGGAACCTTAATAGCACTTCAATAAATAATACATGTAAAAAACATTTCCAAACATTAGCTGAGAGAGTAAACTCATATCCAGATGGAGGAGGATGATGCTTGTCAAACCTTTGGGCGTTGCCAGTCAACTCCAGCAGATCTGTAGAGCTTATATGCTTGATTTTTTTAAAGGAAGCGTTTTGTGCGATCACGTTTGACCGAAATAACACAAATAAAATGAATATATTCAGGTCGTGACTGAACAAAAGCTTAGGAGAGTCTCGCTCGCGCTTGTCAGCGTGCTAATGCGAGCTAACACGTTAGCATGACATGTGGGAAGTGATTTTAAGATTATTCACATATCAAAACACATGATAGCCCTGAAATGAAAGTTTTAGTAAGCCTGGTAACCGTATTCAAACGTGACCGTGTTTATTTCAGGCTGTTGCTATAAGGAAATTGTACATGAAGTAGCCATGAGTGTTTAAAGCGGCCTAGCATGCTAACCCGAAAACGGCTAAAATAGTTCAGAATTTAGCATTTAACATGATATCTCAGCGCCCAATCCCTTTACAGTCAGCTGAGACATGAAAATACGAAGTTGTGAGTGCAAAAAAACTTACTTTGTCCATGATGAAGTTCAGTCCTGTTGGGTGTTTGTGCTCAGACAGGCCTGAACACTGACAGAAATCAGAGCTTTGAACCCCGTTCCACTGAATACGACACGAATTCACAGACCAACACACAGAAATATGCGTGAATACGAGCGACTAAAAAACAACAACAGCAACAACTGAAAGCTACCGACTGACAAGCGACTCTCTCTCTCTCTCTCTCTCTCTCTCTCTCTCTCTCTCTCTCTCTCTCTCTCTCTCTCACTCACTCACTCACTCACTCACACACCATGGTAACCGTGTGTCCTTCAAAATACCATACTTACTGCTGTTGTTACTACAATAATACTGTGGTAACCTGCTATCATCGCTATCAAAAAAGAAAGAAAACAAAAAATAAATACAAAAAAGTACATTTTATGAGGTAGTGCAATTTCAATTAGTCAAATAATATACTTATGTTAACCTTTACCATTAATATTTCTCATCCATTACAAACAAGCTCTGTTTAAAATTTTTTTTTTTTTTAACCATGAAATCAAAGTTGACCACTTATTTTTCTTATGGAATGTTTAAGTGTTTTTATTTCTAAATAATTTATCCGTGCACGTCCATTATTTTTAACTTCATATGCGTCATGTTCTATAATCAAAATAACTCCCCCTCTCTTTACTGACGGAATTGACCCTTCCCAAACAGTTTGATTGACAGGCGATCTAACCAATCATAACGCCGAATTCGCCATTTTACCCGACAAAGCCGTCAGGGAGTAGCTTATAGTAGATTAACGTTGTTTAACTTGAAATATTGTGTGTCCTCATGTCTTTCCGCGCTTGAAACAACATTCCTTCTGATGTTCATTCATGTTTATTTGATGCTATAAATGAACTAGTATGAAGAGATGATCGCTTCACGAGGAGCTACAGCGATCAAAGTGACACTATACGCTATTTATTGTTTAAACTGCTTTAAAAAATTACAATATTTTAAATATGAAACTGTTTCATATGTTGTCTTTGCTCAACGGTGTATTTTTCACAGCGTGAGAACATGATGTGTGGCGTGAGAGCGCATGGGTTGTCTGGTATAGCAACAGGGGGCGGGTTTTACGAAGGGTCGATTACTGATGCGAGGGCGGGGCAAGCTGTCACTCACATGAGATCGACCAATAGCGATCCAATCAATCCTCAAAGGACAAAATTACATCCCGCCCTACATTTTTTTCTTGTTCGAGAAGCCGTTTCACATTTGGATATACGTCACAACTTCCGTTCCGAGTCTTCAATGCAGTTTAAATTTCTTCAGATGAAAGGGTCCGCCAATTGCATAAATGTAAACACCCTAAGATGGTACTTGAGAAAGTGACATAACAAAATACATCAAAGAAAGTTTTTATTTCGGGTCACAGCTGCCCAGCTGCAGTCAAATCGACCCGTAAATATTATCATCGCGATTTTGTACGCGCATTCCACAAGACAACAGAGTATCGACATTTTGCAGTCATCTTCATGCCCCCAAATGAAAAATAATCACAGAATCTCAGGACAAGCAAAGGTTAACCCTTTTTCCGTCAAATCAGGATTTGAAATCTGTCAAATTGAACCATAATTCATACGAATTAGCCAATTTGCCAAAAACGTGTTGAAAATACTATATTAGAAAACTGTAACTGAAAGACAACTCAGAAAAACAATAAATTTAAATCTGTTTATTATCCCATTTCAAGTCTTACAAAAATATGACAAAATAAAAGAAATAAATAATCCCATTCCCTTCTTTAATAAAGGAAAGTTTTACAGTGGAACATTGGAAGAGCTCATGATAGGTTTGTGAGGTTGCCTTCAGAGAGGGAATCCTCTTCACAATCAGTTCATATTTCACAGTTAGACCGAATGTAAAGCAGTTCTTACACGACAAACCTATGCTTCCAGCTATCGGCAGCTTAACTATTCACATCTTTCGACTGAACGACAATAACGGAAACATGAATGTTTTTATGCCAGACGTAAATGCTTACGTTAACCGTGTGATGTGATGACGTGGACGAATGATACAGGGATGACAAAACATTACAGCAGCCTCACGGATTCGATACCATGATCTGTCATATTGCAGAGTTCAGGTCAAAAAGAAAGCAAAAACAAAAAAAAAAAAATGCCTCTTACTATCAAATTATTCACCAATTTTTGACAGCCCATCATAAACATTGAACATATCCAACATTTTCACGTAAAAATTACAATTTTATTGTCAGTAGTTGTGATGATAATATAACTAATATTTCAAGACACAAAGGAAGTATATTGCTGTGTCAGGCCAGATGGATGAAATTTGTCAATGAGATGAATGGCTTCATAAACATGTACTAAACAGATTCAAGACCAAAATATTATTGCAACAATGTCTGATCAGCAAATCCTGTCATCCAAATAAAGAACAAATGCATAGCTTGTGTTTTTTTTTTTTCTTTCTATGAAACTAAAACGTAAAAATGTAATAATCCATTACTCGAGGCACCTCTCGTTTCTTCATGACCTTACACTGGAATATAAACTCGTACGCCGCTTTATAGGGTGCGACGCCGTGACTTTCTGATAGCAACAACCGAGGACAATGTGTTAAGATAAGACCCTCCCTTAGTGGCTCAGGACAAACTTACTAATTCAAAGAAGCTCTTTCAAAAACACACGTTTCTGAAGACAGAAACTATTCCATCTTCCTTCACATTTCCAAACCGAAGCACGCGCTTAGCAGCATTACACTAAAATAACGTGTCTTACACTAAAATAATGTGCAAAGAGGAGGCAAATATTAGTTTTGCGTCAGTAAAAAACAAAACAATTCTATAAAAAAGGTAGACACGAATGGTAACCGATGCTGAATATTAAACTGGAGTAAAAAAGTGACCGTATATTGATTCAGTAGTGTAATAATAAAAAATAAATCCGAGCGTTTTCATATGTAACGAGGCATGGTACTGCAGGATAATTAATATTATAGCAGTGAAAGGTTTGGAAACACCAACTCATTGTTAGAATAATAGGAAAGCCATCAGAACTATGTAATAAAATGGGAATTATGTAGTGATCTTATATTTGAGCTCCTTCAAAAAATGTGTCCGCGAAACTAATTTCAAGCATTTAAGCCGAGGTTTGGATGAATGCATGTCAAATACATGTTTTTAACACCATCTTGTTTAGTTTAGAGTAGTTTGCAATCTGATGTGATGTAGTTAAAAGGGGTTAAAGTCTGCTCTCAGCTTGACGGTTCAAAACAGAGCTGTAATGATAAGAATATGCAACGTGATGGCTGTCAAATTCAGGAGATGACACGTTTTTATGATTTCTCCTGCCGCCTTTGTGTACAGTGCTTCACAATAGTGTGTAATCGACATCACACACCCCTTCGCATTTGTTTCTTGCACTTTTCATTATTGATTTTTTTTTAAATCTTATTCATTAACATGAAAATATTGCCATCCGGGGCCTATTATTCAGTATGGACTTACTAAACCACCAGTTGTTTTTGCTTGTAAAGTTGCTATTGCTCTACTAAACACATACAAAAGTTTTCAGGCCTAAAGTCACCCATAGTTGGAACTGCTGCTTATTGTGTGATTATTGTTATGATTTTATGGAGGTCATACTGCGTTTGTTTTTTCTACCGCCAACCCAATAAACTGTTACAATTATCAGACTAGTAATTAAACATCGCATTGTCGGAAACGCAGCTCATGCATTCCTAGTTGGGTTGCAGAAAAGGCAATGTGTGTGTGATTAAGTGTTTGGAGGGGGTCTTTTCAATGGAGTTCTTCTGAAATGTAGTGAAGCATTAACCGTTATGGGGCGAATTCACTAAACACTCGCACCACTGTAGCGTGTGGCGTTTCCGCACGAAACCGAGCCTCCCGTTTACCAGCTGCTCTCCAACTTCACCAGGTTCATTATATGCGTCGATTCAGCACGGTAGCATGCGTATTTAAATTCTTTCATCGTCAGCTGACTTTCTATCCAAATGAAGCGCTGACAGAAAATATTTGATTTTAAAATGGGTGTTTGTGTGCATTTTCCAGTAGTAATTTGTAGCAAGCAAATATTTTCTGACATTTTAAAAAAGTTCCTGCTGTGAAAATTGTACCAGCCGCCGTCTCTAAGCTATTGTGTGGAAATAAGGCGCGAGTACTTTCGTGGCAACCGTCACCCGATTCGCTTACTTGAGTGAATCGGGTGCTAAAACAACGCGGACAACACGTGCAAACACACAACGCTAATTTGTGGGCGCGATATATTCTAAAGCCGAAAGTAAACTTCTCTAATCCGTGTTCCGCTCCGGCTAGCAGACACTC
This sequence comes from Zacco platypus, assembly GCA_038088235.1. Lineage (NCBI taxonomy): Eukaryota > Metazoa > Chordata > Actinopteri > Cypriniformes > Xenocyprididae > Zacco > Zacco platypus. The sequence goes on from CM076064.1 coordinate 25,804,580, forward strand.
AGCATGACAGGGTTTTCGTCATTGGCACAGTCTGCTGATGTTCCTGCACACCATCCATTTTGTGCATGTTCAACAGTGCATGTGTGAGCGATTTTCAAAAAGAAAAGGATTGAACACATCCGTCTGCGCTCCGAGTCAATTGAGTTCACTTTACGCGACCGATTGCGCGTTAGATGGAGCGGAACATGGAAAATGGAGTATACCCGGACTTTTAGTGAATTCCCCCTTATATATTTTACTTAACAGCTTCCAGGTCAAGTCTTAGGGTACGTTTACACGACCGCGGTGTACTAAAAATGAAAAAGTTTATCCTTCGCGCTTTTTGTGTACAGATGTCAAAATGATCCCCGTTCACACGGATCCGCAGCAACGTCTAAAAACGCTGTGTTCTGCTGCCTGGCCAGTAGATGGCGATGTCACTTTGTAAAGAAACGCTACGCACCTTTAGACTGAACAGGTAACACGCATGCGCATGACGTCACCGTTTTCGTAGTTTACACAGAGACAATAACGGTATCGTTTTCAAAAACTTTTCAGGACCCCAAAACACCATTGTCGTGTAAATGAACGACCATAAAAAGTTTTATGTTTTTAGTTAAAACGGTGTCGTGTAAACGGCCCCTTACACAGCCTCGAAAACCAGAAGAGGACCTTCCCCTTCCCATTCCACCTCAGTGTTACTAAGTAGTTTCTCACACTGTTTTTTTTTTTTTTATTGGAGATCATTTTCTTGTTACATCTTAGGACCTGAAGGATCAGCATCGGATGAGGATCCATTCTCCTCATTCTCCCTATAAGGGGATGGGATTTCGTCCGGGACCCCGTTGAGGTCGGACTTATTGGGGGGCTTGTCGTGCATCTGTCCCCCATCCCCTGGTTTTGAAGGTTGAGCCCCGTTAACACACGCCCCTCCTTCTGATTTCCCAAAGTTAAAGAGTTTCCCAGGATTGAAGGACTTGTTGGGCGATTGGGACCTCTCGGCTCTCTCCTGGACTGGAGGAGCTGTTGACGTACTGGAGGAAGCTGTTGCAGTCTCTTTCTTGTTCTCAGGAGACTTCAGAAACTTGAAACTAAGAAAACCCGGTAGCTTGGGTTCACTACCCGTGGGAGACTGTGGGGAACGGGCCGTGCCGGAAGAAAACTTGTTCTGCAGAGGGATGATCTGCTTCAGTTTCATGACATTGTTGTTGCCGAGAAGTGAGCTGGGTCGCTTGGGTTTCTCCCCCCCAGAAGCGCTTCCCCCTCCCCCTGGTCTGGATTTGCCACTTTGGCTCTTGTCGTGGTGGTGGTCGCCTCCTGAGGAGTCCGAGCGGCCGTCGTCTCGATCACGCCGGGCCTGATACTCCGCCTGGCGCTGCCGCTCCTCCTCCTCACGCTTTCTTCTCTGTTGTTGCTGGTAATGCTGCTGTGCCTGACGCTCGTGCTTCTGAAAACACATGTACACCAGCAATGAATCCAGCTGCTGCCACAATTCTAGAGAGTTGAGAGTTGTCAGGATGTTGCTAAGCAATTGCTAAGTAGTGTGTTCTTGGTCAGTGGTTCTCAACCTTTTTGACTCAAAGGCCCCCCAATATTCAATATCCAACACCATATTCAAAGCCCCCCATATAGGCTATTTTCATTATTATGACAGAGCTGCTTGATTTAAAACATTTTCATGAACAGAAACTCGGACTATCGATATATTAATTAACTATGATACATTGTGATTGTAGTTTGCTGAGGCCGCCTATTGGGTAAAAAAAAAGGTACGGTTCACTTTACCACATCCAAAACATATAGAGCGAATCTACTAGTCAAACAAACTAGACTTTGGGGGTCAAACATGCTCAGGGCATGGTTCAGATCGCCTACTGACAGGGTTGGGGAGTAACGAAATACAAGTAACTTAGTTACGTATTTAAAATACAAAATTTGAGTAACTGTATTTCATTACAGTTACATTTTAAATGGGTGGTAATCAGATTACAGTTACATCTGAAAAGTGTTTTAGATTACCAAAGTGATTACTTTGAGTTTTAATGTCATTTAAACAGCAATTGGTGATTCTCTGACTCTGACCGTCTGAAAAAGTGGAGTTAAGTTTCATCAACATTTTAATACTTTTAAGAGGATCATAAAAATGTTGTTATTTTTATTTAGTTCTGTCCTGAACAAGACAAAATGACTGAATTTATAAAAAAAACTGTCCTGTCATGACCTGATGATCCACGACTGTTTTCATGTTTTGTGAGTCATTTTATAATTCACTCGTCACTGCAACTTTTTCTCACAATTTGTTTTTTCCCTCACAATTGTGAGTTTGTATTTCCTAATTCTGACTTCTTTTTCTCAGAATTGCGAGATTTAAACTCACAATTGCAAGTTATAAAGTCAGAATTGGGAGAAATAAACTTGCAATACTGACTTTTTTTCTAGCAATTGTGAATTTAGTGTGCGAGTTAAATGTCATAATTCTGACTTTTCTCAATATTGTGAGTTTATATCTCATAATTCTGACTTTATAACTCACAATTGCAACTTTATATCACGCAATTCTGAGGGAAAAAGTCAGAATTGTGAGATAAAAACTTGCAATGACCTTCTTTGTATTTGTTCCACACTTATTAGTATTCCAAAGTATTCTAAAGTATTTAGATTAAGTTACTAAACTTGAGTAATGTAACAAAACACGTTACAAATGACTTTTTAAAGCATGTATTTTGTAATCTGTAGTGAAATACATTTTAAAAGTAACTTACCCAGCCCTGCCTATTGAGTACACTCTTAGTTTACTAAATATTCTTAGGCCATCCAGCACTACTAATATAAAACTAAATACTTTGTTTAAATCATCAGAATAGCTCTTGAGGGGTTGAGTATTACCTTGAATGCCTCTTTGCGCTGAAACTCCAGCTTGGCCATTTCCTCTCCCACCCAGCTGGGGATGTCTGGTATTGCCACATGAATTATATACTTCAGTAGTACTGCAAAGTGCTGGTCATGAAAGGAAAGAGAGCAGAAGTCAAAGTCTGTTTACTATCATTTCCCTCATGTGTGGTATGACAAAAAAACTGAATATAGTTCTCCTGGAGTCACAGCACAGAACCTACAGTCTTTAACACCAAATCCAATAAACCGAAGAAAAAAGATGGCTTCAAGTGAAAGAGGTTTAAAAATTAAAATTAAAATTAAATCAGTCCTTTACGCTACAAATTGGAGCAGGATGTGACAACACACGGACTGCGATAAAGGCCTATTGGTCACTGTCACAGATGTGACAGTTGTGAAGGACCAAAAAAGTCTTTATGTTGAGATAAAACGATTGATTCTTGCGTTTCAACGCCCATTGTCATTTACAAATACCCATGACGCACTATGGATCGTGCCAAAATTGGGCTGATATTGTTACGTTCTTGCTGGGTACGAAGACGGAGGACAACGGAAAATAACAGAAATCACTTTTAATAGTCACCACACAAGTCAACTAAACCATATATAACGGACGACAAAGCAACAGAAGAAACACAGGGTTTATAAAAAAGGAAACACAAGACGATAATGAGAATAATTAATGGAATGCAGCTGATGGAAACTAACTAATGATGATGGCAGAAACAAACAGACAGAAGGAACACGTGACTGAAACTGAAAGTAAACACACAGAGTCCATAAAGACATACACGTAACAGATATTGTGTAGTCTGACTTTTGTGACTTTTCTGACTATCGTGTAGTAGTACACACTTATGTGTGTGAATGTGCTTGAGTGTGTGTGTGTACCTCAAGGATGACAATGGAGATAATGGCCATCTCAGGACTGAGCCAGGGAAACAGTCTCTGTAGCTGCCCACACTGACCAATCAGATAGCAGTTCACTATGATGGCAATCAGACCCATGGCTTCCATCACTGTCTGTGCAATGATACAGGATTTTACTCAACCTAGTAATATAAAGACACTCCTAGAACAATATCGATTCAACACATTTGTCCTTCGTGTATTCCGTGTAGTCTAACCTGCCATTGTCCGATGCTCCCCACCCTCAAGCCGAAAGGTCTCTGAAGGCTGGTGCACAGTTTAAACGCATCACTCCGAATCTCAATGATATTGTTGATGAGGGCACACATGGCAGCCAACGGGAAGGCTGAGGAAAAGAGGACCACATAACCAAACTGGACAAACATCTCCTGGTAGTCCTGAAATGTGTCCTGGAAAGCATTAAAAGGCAGGGTAGGTGATTTGTTCCAGAAACATTATGCTGGGTGAAAGTCTCTTTACATCCTGATTGCAAACGTTAAAGGGTTAATTCACCTAAAAATGAAAATAATGTCAGTTATTACTCACTCTCATGTCGTCCGTAAGACCATTTGAAACTCAAACATAAATTAACTAGACTAATAACTATTGATCTTTGCAACGGAATGAATCAATAATATATAGAATAAGCTGGACAATGACACCATTTTCTTTGGGAGCTGCTGTGCAGCCAAAAATTATTTGCCAATTATTAATGTAAAGCTGCTTTGCCACAATTTGCATTGTAAAAAGCGCTATATAAGTAAAGGTGACTTGACAAATTTGATGAAATAAGATGTCTCAGTGAGGCCTCTATTGCCAGCAATCTCACCAAACCTCTCAAGATCCAGAAAGGTACTCAAAACATATTTAAAACAGGTCGTGTGGGTACAGTGGTTCTACCTTAATATTAAAAGACAACGAGAATACCTTTTGTGCATGAAAAAAACCCCCAAAATAACGACTTTTCAACAATATCTAGTGTTGGCCGATTTCAAAACACTGCGTATCAAACTGCTGAAATCACATGACTATGATCAACTGATTCGAAACAAAAGAACCGCAAAGCTTCGAAGCAGTGTTTTGAAATTGCTCACTGGATATTGTTGAAATGTCGTTATTTTGGTACACAAAAAGTATTCTCGTCGCTTTGCTGGCAATAGAAACCTCACTGAGCCATCATATTTCATCAAAAATATCTTAATTTTGTTTTGAAGATGAATGAAGGTCTTAAATGTAAGACCTTAAAAGTGGTCTAAATGTATTTATTTGAATATATATATATATAGATATAGATATAGTCTGTGGAAGGCGTAGGACCATAAAATGTTCATCCAATCATTGCATTCTGTTTGAGTGCACCGTTGTTATGTTTTACCTGCCTGTCTAAGTATTTTCAAACCTCCATGCACCCTACTCACGCGGACATCATACGTCATCAGCACGTCAGGTGGTGCAGGTCAGTGCTTTTTAAGTTGTTTACATTCATCATTATTGTAATGGTAATGTGCTTTGAGACATGTGGTAGTTTAACACCGTCTCTTTTGACGCTTTTTGTTTACTTTTGTTTTGTTTTGCTTTTGTTATGAAGAACAAATGGACTTGCAATGGTCTGTAGACAGCCGTTGATGCATGACGTGATAATAGTCGCATCCAGTTTAAACACAGCGGTCAATAGTTCAGATTCAGGTGTGCTGATATTGGTGTGCAGCCCAACTAACCCGTCTTCAAACACATTCTCTGACATTACACTCACTGCATGTGCAACTGCCTTTAGAGGGGATGTCAAAACCCATAACCAAAATGACATATTCCTTAAAGGTGCAGTGTGTAAATTTTAGCTGCATCTAGCGGTGAGGTTGCAAACGGCAACCAACGCCTCAGTCCACCGCTCACCCCTCCCTTTCGAAGCACATAGAGAAGCTACGGCCAACACAGGACAAAGACAGTCAAGCAAACGCGCTCTTGTCCAGCTTGTCCGTTTAGGGCTACTGCAGAAACATGCCGGTGCAAAATGGCGATGTACAGAAACATATAAGTGATGTATGTAGATAGAAATGGCCCATTCTAAGGCAATAAAAACATAACGGTTCGTTATGCAAGGTCATTAAACACCACCGAAAACATAGTTATGTATATTATATGCATTTGTGTCAAAAGATCCTCCTAATATTACACACTGGACCTTTAACACACTTTGACCTTTAATTCATAACATAATGATACATCTGCAAATCATTATCTTATGATTAATTAAAGCAGACAACTAGAAGTTGAAGCACATAGCTTTGACCAACTGTGGAAATTAACACATTAATTTATATTACACCAGTGCTTCCCAAACTGTGGGCCGCGGCCCCCCAGTGGACGTAGCGGTATTGCAGGGGGGGCCGTAGCTAGTCCAAATCCATATATTAAAATATTCTAATTGTTCTAAAATTTGATTTTTTTGAAAGTATGTAAGGTTAGTGTTATGGTTTTAAATATATTTGTAAAGAACGTTTACATCATAGTTCTCATAATTCACATGAAATTCTTGTTAATAAATGTGTTTGTAGGTAAATGTCGGTATGTGTTTTTTAACGGCGGGTCGTGGAGCTTTTGCAATGTTTTTGCTTACCCCTCTTAAGTTAGGGAAGCTCTGTACTACACTATAAACTTTACACTATAACACTATATGTTATTAAGGAATTAATAGATGATGACACAATTCAATTATTACTTAATCTATTAATCATATAGAATCTTTATTAGTCGCTGATGCAGTCATTCATTAAAGGGATGGTTCACCCATCATTTACTCTCACCCTCAAGTACTTCCAAACCTGTATAAATGTCTTCGTTCGGCTGAATACTAAGGAAGTAGTTAAGCACGAATTAATGCGTACTAGTGCACCCACATTAAGTGTTACAAACATATTTAAAGATTCCGTTAGTTTCGAACATTTTCCGTTAGAACCGCTAATGAAAAGAAATGTGTTTGCTGTTTGCGTATGGAGTGTCTTCTGACCTGGTTCGTCTGCATGCAGCTCTCCATCTCGGCCTGTGTTAGCGTCGTGGTTTCTTGCTCCTCGGGAGGATCCATCCACGAATCTCTCTTCGTCTTACTGTCAGCCCTCTCTAAGCTCCGCCCCCTCTTCCTGAGCCGGACTGACGTGCTGTTCTCCACTCCTGTTGGCAGCGGCTCCGCTGTCAGTTCCTTCATCTCCGGAACCCCGTTTTCATCATCATCATCGCACATCTCAAAAACCGAGGCAGGATCCATGCCTCTCTCCACCATGGTGGGGCTCCCCTCCTCCAGGAAGCTATCATCCACCGGGCTGACGCAGCTTGCGGACTTGCGCTCCACCTTCTCAATGAAGCTGACCTTTCGCAGCTTCAGGCCGCAGTCAATGAGGCTCTCTGATTCGTTCTCTTCTTCACTGTGCCTCTCCCCAGGCTCCTCTTCCACATCCTCGTCCGGGACGCCACAGCCACCATTGAGACACTTGCGTTCTCGCCTCTCTTGGGGACCCTCCTCACCCATCTGTGGGCCTCGCAGACCTGACCCGAGCACGGTGGGGTCGCTGGGCGAGACCTGCGCTCGCCCTGCTGCGAGTCGGCCGTACTTGAGCAGTGCAGACACCAGCAACTCCCAAACAGCCCGCAGTGTGAGCTCACCCAACCGGTGCCGCTCGGCCAGGTAGGGCTGCAGGACCTCCTTCATATTTTGCACAAACTGCCGGATAATCAGCAGCGTGGCCAGCATCTACAGCAAAAGACACACCAGTTATACTCTCGCATGACAAGGCCGAACATTGACGTAGAAATCCCAATTTCAATTCCAATTTTATTTGATACCAATTTATTTGGACACGTGTCATCTAAAATGTCCATTTTCATTACATATGAAATTCTCCCTCTCTCTTTCTCTCTCAATATATACACACTACCTTTCAAAATTTTATGAGTTTTTAAAAAAAAAGAAAAAAAGAAATGAATACTTTTTAATTCAGAAAAGTTCCTTTAAGTGAAAATGTATAATGTTACAAACAATTTATAACTCATAAATTCTGTTTATCAAAGAATTGCATAATAGAATAAAATAGAATATTTATTTAAAATAAAATAAAATAAATAGATAAGAGTAAGATCTTTCAAAAAATATTAAAAATACTGAAACTGACTCCAAATTTTGATTGGTAATATTATATATATATATATTAGAGCTGCAACTAACGATTATTTTTTTCTGTCGACTAATCTAACGATTATTATTATTTTTCCGGTTAGTCAACTACTCTAATGATTATTTTTATTAATTTTTTTTTAAAATTAATCTAGTGATCTTTTTTTACGTTAGAAGTTAGAACTAATTTAGCAGTTCATTGAGGTGTAGAAACACTGGGACACGCCATTATGTAATAATACCATTTGATTTTGATTAAAAATAAGCCACTTTTGTGTGGTCGTCCAGTGGAAGACATTTGAACTTTAAAATGAAGAGTGTCAAAGACTTTCTACACAGTCTTAAAAGAACTTTGATAGTGTTCAAGCCATTGAACAAACGTCTCCTGAACCATGTGTTTTTCCTCTTGCGCTGTCTGTAATGTAAGGAGTCTTGTGATTGGTTGTCAAGGGAGATGAGGCTGTTAAATTCTGATTGGCTGGAATTTTGGCACATTGTAACGCTGGTTTGTGTTGAAGAGGCGAGCGGTCGGCGCTTAGCGAGCGCGCAGGGCGGGAATCAGGAGCGCGAGCAACTCAAACCTTGCACGTGCGAAAGAGAACGTCCGCGCACATCCAAATAAACTTCTTTGAAATGCAAAACTGATTTTCGCTCGCTCGAAATATTTTCTTATTTGCGAGACGAAGATTTTCTCCTCAACTCAGTTCACGCGCGAAATGCCCTTTTGCACGATCAAAATATGATCTTGCGCGCGCAAAAATTTGGCAGAGATCCAATTCCACAGGTGGTACGCCATTTCGGTTCTGCAAAGAGAACAAAGGAGCGTTTTATTTGGCCTCTGTTTAAAGTATCCCTTACTTTTGATAATCGTGGTCCAGGTTTTTGTGATAGAATGGAACTTTCTCCGTTCCCAGGAGCAGAAGCCGCCATTACGCCAGATGAATGTTAACAGTGTGTGTGTGTGTGTATATATATATATATATTAGTGCTGCAACGACGCATCAACGTCATCAATTACGTGCGTGAAATGCGTCGACGCGCCGTTGCATCACTAATATATATATATATATACACACACACACACACACATACTAGACCGGTCATGCTGTGTGTTATTGCCCAAAAAAACACTCCACAACTATAATGATAATAACACAGAGCAATGATATCATTAGAATCACTTTCAGAATGATCTTTTTTTCCAGTTGACGAATGATAAAAACACTGAGCATTTAACGTAGAACCTGGAAGCGCTCGACGTCACTCTCGTCACTTCATAACATTAAGATTGAACCACCGTAGTCATGTTTACTATTTTAATGATGTATTGACTACTTTGAAAGACGGTAATTATGTTGCTCTCAATGGGAGATAAAAAAACCTCTCGGATTTCATCAAAAATATCTGAATTTGAATGAAGGTCTCTGTTCAATATGAATTTTCTTTTGGACATGGGGCTGTATATTCAGCTGTGGGATGCATTTTTGTTTCACAGAGGCCCGATAAATACAGACTAAATTTTTTAAGTAGAAGGGCAATCTGATAGGAAGTTGCAATTTTGTACATCGTGCCTCTACTTATGTACATCTACCTGATATCACAAACTGGCCCAGTAAGTTTTCACAGGATACATGTACAAAAGTTTCTTGCAAGATGTTTTCTGCTAAGAGATTTGTGTTTCTTTGCTGTGATTTTTGTATGAAATGTAGAGCAGATGTTCAATCTCACCTCTTTCAGACGCTCCATGTCTTTGAGGTAGAATCCAATATAGAAAAGGCTGAGATAAGAATTTACAAACTGAAACTGAGAAAGAAAGAAAGAAAGAGAACATTTCATGAACAAAATGTTGAATACTCCAAAATCTATATATATTTTTTCACAAGTACTTACAAGAACCATTTTAATGATGAGATTTTTCTCATAGGCACTCTGGAGTCTGTAGTTTTCTGTGGCAAACAGAAGATTCAGACATTAGTATTCACCTCACAGAGGCCTAACAACTCGCCAGTATTTATCTTCTTTCTCCTTCTCACTCCTGTTTTGTTTCTGGAAGACTGTGTACCAAAAATCTAGACCACTATCCATTTTAGCCTGGCTTCTTTTTACTATTGACAACTAAACCAAAACCTCCTGAATTTAGTGCTCCGTTCCCTAATAAAATTCTGATTTGTTGAATACAGTGTTAATGATCAGCTTAAATAATGAATTAAGTATTTTACACAAAGATACACATTCACAAAACTGCAGCTCTTGCAGATATCGTCTGACTCACCCATGTCATTTAGCCAGCAGGCGATCTTTCTGTACACCTCATCACACGCCGTCACAGTGATGGCCAACATGATTTTAGGGATAAATCGTGCTACTCGTGGAAGCTCCTTAATCCCCATCACAAATTCCTGCCAATACATTACTTCATTACAACTCACATTAAATGAACCGGTTTCCAAGTATTTGCACCGAATAATATGTAAATCCATATTGTTATTATTTTTATTATGACGCAACAAATATTATTATTGTTTTTTCCACATGTGATCCACTTATAACATGTAATGTTAACGCTTAATATTTTATTTATTTTCTTTAAAAAAAATATATATTTTTTTCATCCCTCTCACATACCCTTAAAATTAGGAGTTTTTTGTGGCTAAGAAAATGCAACTATATCGTGTACGTGGACTTATTTTAAATCAACAACAATAAAAATGAATGTATAAGGCCCCATACACCCTCTTGTATATATATATATATATATATATATATATATATATATATATATATATATATACAAGATATACAATCTTAGGTACTGTGAATGTTTAAATATTTCACTATTTTTAAATCACCTTTTTGTCTTTACTTGTTCTTTTTAAAATCATCTTGTAGTGTTATAAAAGATTTTTTACAATTACAAAAAGTACATGCAGCCTCTCAATTTAAATGAGGTCATGAAATCTGCATGCATAATAATGAAAAAATATTGAAAAATAGGCTGTCACAATCAGGGCTGGGTAGCGTACTTTTAAAATGTATTTCACTACAGATTACAAAATACATGCTTTAAAAAGTCATTTGTAACGTATTTCGTTACATTACTCAAGTTTAGTAACTTAATCTAAATACTTTAGAATACTTTGGAATACTAATAAGTGTGGAACAAACACAAAAAAGGTCATTGCGAGTTTTTATCTCACAATTCTGACTTTTTTCCTCAGAATTGTGAGATATAAAGTTGCAATTGCGAGTTATAAAGTCAGAATTATGAGATATAAACTCGCAATATTGAGAAAAGTCAGAATTATGAGATATAAACTCACATACTAAATTCACAATTGCAAGAAAAAAAGTTTATATCTCCCAATTCTGACTTTATAACTTTCAATTGTGAGTTTAAATCTCGCAATTCTGAGAAAAAAAAGCAAGAATTGTGAAATGCAAACTCACAATTGTGAGGGAAAAAACAAATTGTGAGAAAAAGTTGCAGTGACGAGTGAATTATAAAATGACTCACAAAACATGAAAACAGTCGTGGATCATCAGGTCATGACAGGACAGTTCAGTTGACAGTTGCGCAATTTATTTTTATAAATTCAGTCATTTTGTCTTGTTCAGGACAGAACTAAATAAAAATAACAATTTTTTTATGATCCTCTTAAAAGTATTAAAATGTTGATGAAACTTAACTCCGCTTTTTCAGACGGTCAGAGTCAGAGAATCACCAATTGCTGTTTAAATGACATTAAAACTCAAAGTAATCACTTTGGTAATCTAAAACACTTTTCAGATGTAACTGTAATCTGATTACCACCCATTTAAAATGTAACTGTAATGAAATACAGTGACTCAAATTTTGTATTTTAAATACGTAACTAAGTTACTTGTGTTTCGTTACTCCCCAACCCTGGTCACAATGCAGGACGTCAACTACCACAGATCAATATGTGTGTGTTAAGAGTGTTTAACTCACCTGAAGCTCAAAGCAGACGAGCATGGCCAGAAATACAAAGCAAAGGCATAATATACAGACAGGAAAGCTGACCAGCCATCTGAACACTCTCCTCCTCCATGGAGGGTAATAAAATTCTTCACAGCCCGTCACCGGACTGCAACGCTTCACACCCTGACCCAACGAGCAAGAGAGAAAAAAATATTTAAAGAGCAGTTTTAAAAAAAAAAGATGTTTTTAGACATTTTTCACACTGACATTACCCTGAACTGAGGTCTGGGCTCCTCCAGGGACTCAGCTGGGGTGTCCAGTGTACCCCACTTATAGGCGAGCTCTGCCCCTCTGCGTTTCCAGCGCTCCAGGAACAAAGTGGCCCACACCACATTAAAGAGAGCGAACACCACACAACAGATATCCCTGCTGGTCTGAGAGGACAGCGACAGAAAAATCAATCACGTGAACACAATATGAATAACAACAGACTCCAATATAAACATTTCAATCATAACCATGTTAATGTATTTGGTCTTGGTGGACAAGAACTAGTACGGACTTGCTACTGCCAATAGATACACAGACACGCTGCTGAGAGCAGTGTTGGGGTAACGCATTACACGTCACACAAGTTATGTAATCAGACGACTTTTTTTCAAGTAACTAGTAAAGTAACGCATTACTTTTAAATTAACAACAAAGTAACTGACATACTTTTTCAAATAAGTAACGGAGGTTACTTTGTTTTCCCATTCCCACAAATTTCTACCTGGATACTATAGATTGCAATTTGTTGCCCATTCTCAATGCAAGCAACATCGCTCAAAAAGTTGCCCCATGTATCATCACCCGATTTCTCTTCTGTCCCCATGTTGAGAGAAACCGGGAGTAAGCGCAGAGGCGTTGTATGTGCTGTGTGTGAACATGACGGAGCTCGAAATATGAGCATATATTTACTTATTTAATTCTACTGGAACACATCTGAACATCTCCTTCAGGCTAAAGCCCAAAGCATACTTCACTTTTGACTCATACACGAGGGTCAGCGTATCTGATTGTTTTTTTTCACCCTTGGATTTTTGTAACCGTGTACTTGTAAGTGCAAGTCGCACGTGCACATTTAATTTTTTTTGCAGTAATTTGTTTATCCACAAGGTGGCAACCGTGTCCAGGGAGTGTCGATTCACAAGTTAGTCAAAGAGAAACTGCATAAACAGAACAGACATGAACGCATGCAAGCTACAGCGTCGATGGTGGCCTACATAGACGAGAGATTGTGCGAAGTGCCTTCATTCAGTCCCTCCAGAAAAACGCAGATTTTTTTTGTGATTGTTGCGGGCAAAAATCCTTGATTATGCGGCACGTTTTCTTAAAAAATGCGATGGAATATGTGGGATATTTTTGCAATTTTACTTGCAACTTGCAAAAACTGCGGTTTGATGCAAAAGAGGAAAAAAAGGTGATTCCCAACACCCTGTTCTCTCTAGATACTACCTTCATGTCAAGAGTCATTTCTGAACAAAGTGCAATCTCTTACTGCAACGTCAATTATTTTACACACTACTAATATACAGCGTCATCTGTGATCCGACACGCAGTTGCACGGAGTGAAAAATAATTCACCCCCACTGTCATGTGACACAGCGGGAAACTGCTTCGCCCTTTTGCGCTTATTTTTGTTGTCAAATGAGAATGATCTGCGTTCTTCATCACGGTTTCACTGCGGGGTTTGCAGATGATGTTCACGTTGCGTGATTACGTCACTTCATAAGGTTCCCATGGCAATAGAGGGAAAATAATGGTGCTTTACTTGTGTGACGTAAACGCAACGTTTTTCAACTTTCTGCTAAGATATATGTGACTTTTTTGCAACGAAAATACAGAGATTGTGAAATCATGCTAGCCCCGCATATTTTGCTTGCTGAAATTGGCAATTTATGCGGCGAAAGTGCGGCGTATTTGAAAAAATGCGACTCCCGCATAAATATGTGGACTTTGGCTGATTATGAAATCAAGCGATCGCATAATCACGTTTTTCTGGAGGGACTGTTCATTTGCACAACTCCAGCAATGTTTACATGGGTTGGATACTCAAATATTCCCAGGGCTTTGAGGCTTATTTATTTCACCTTTGGTGTGAAAGGGCCTTTACATTTGCCAAAAAAAATTTTTGTTATAAAAACAAACGATCAAGCTCAAAAAGAAAAAGGAAACGTAATGCAAAAGTAATGTACTTTCCATAAAAAGTAACTTAGTAACGCAATGCAAAAAAAGTTACGTTTTTTGGTAATAACGCAACATTTCATTACTTTTGTAAAGTAACTTTCCCCAACACTGACTGTGAGCATGTAAGATCTGCTGCTGCTGCATGAATAGACATAAATAAATCTGTAGCTGATCTAGGCAGGTGGAGTCAGACAAACAGCGTGATAACAAGCTGCAGAACTAGCACAGCAAAAAATGAAGCAGACTATTTAAATGTTGGGCAAGTCATCTCATTGGCTGCAGGATCAGTAGAGCTCAGTCAGCTCGTGCCGTGCGGTAATGATGAGATTGCTCGCAGATTGGAAGGACCTATCAGCCCGCGCCATCTAGCGTTTCATGACTGAACTAGATGGATCATCACACATGTGGATTCCATAAATTAAAATTGAATTCATCTTTAATTTTATGTTTACAGTTTCAAAACTCTTGGAATATAGCAGATGAGTCACTTTTATGGTATGTTATGGTGTTTAAGTGGTCAAATACCTGATCTGATTCTGTCAGCATCCACAATACAAAGCCGATAACAGCTGGATACAACATGGAAGTGGTGTAGAAACCCAGCCAGGCGAAGTACATGGCAATCTTCGCTCCAAAATAATCACAAATGTCATCTAACATAGAAAACAAAGAGGAGACAATCATCCAAGTATCCATGTAAGGCTACTAAGTGATTAAATCAAAAATTATCAGTAATGAAAATAATCAACAGCGAATTTGTTTATTGAGCACTTGTGAAAAAATCTGCCAGTCACAAACAAGCGGAGCACGGCAGATTTAATTCTGACTAAAATATCCATTTTGCTAAAATATTTGTTGTTGACATTAAATGTAGGTTCAAAATTGTACGTGTAATACAAATAATAACAGTATTTTTATGAGCAAAAAAATTATAAATGTGATTTAATTACTATGTTAATATGAACATATGCGTGAATGTACGAGTTAACGTTTAGCCTATGCTTTTGTTCATTATCATTTTTAATTGAGTGATAGACTTCTTAACTCTAAAATGGTAAGCCGGAATCAGTTGTTTTTTTAGAAAGTAATATTAATATTTCAACCCTTTTTGCACATAACATACAGCATAGAATTCTGTTATGATTCCCGTCGTGTTGTTCCCTGTCTGGTGTTCAAGGACTCTTATTTTGAAGTATATTTTGGTTGATGTTTTCTTATGTTCTGTTTTAGTCCCTGTTTGTCTTGTTTTTTGATTGAATTCCTTCACCTGTTAGTCTCTCATTATCTCAGTGTTGTCTTTGTTATTTTGTCTGGTGTTGTCCGTCATGGTAGCATTGTGTGTGTGATGCCCTTGTTTTCTTGTCGTAACTGGATTTACTCTTTTTGCTTCCATTCCAAGTGCCTGGATTCACTTTTGTTATGTTTGTTAATAAATATCTGAATTTGGATCCGACTCTCCATCGTTTCTGAACCATTGACACTTTCATTTGATCGAGAGGAATGTGGAATAACATTTTTGATTAAAATTACTTACGTTTTTAGTTAGTTGCAGTTCTACATCTAAGAATCATATTTTTGTTTTAAAATTCAGAACTTAAAGTCTTGAAGATATTACAAAAAAATATAATCTTTAACAAGGGAAATGATCAAAAAGTAAAAAAGAAAACTGCCATTCCCTGCTAAAAACCCTTAAAATCAACTTAAAGGATTAGTTCACTTTAAAATGAAAATCACCCCAAGCTTTGCTCACCCTCAAACCATCCTAGGTGTTTATGACTTTCCTCTTTCTGATGAACACAATCAGAGTTATATTGATAAATATCCTGACGCATCCAAGCTTTATTATGGCAGTTAATGGGAAAGGAGTTTGAAGCTCAAGAAAGTGCATCCATCACTTATAAATGTACTCCACACAGTATTCAGGGGGTTAATAAAAGCCTTCTAAAGCAAAGTGATGCATTTGTGTAAGAAAAAAATCCATATTTAACAAGTTATGAAGTAAAATATCTAGCTTCCGCCAGACTGCCTTCCGTATTCAACTTAAGAAGAATTTTTAGGTTGAATACAGAAGGCGTAGGATGTCGCATAAGCATTTTGACCTGCGAGAGGCTGAGAGAGAAGTTGAAAACTGAAAGTACATATTTTGCTTCATAACTTGTTAAATATGGATTTTTTCTTGCACACAAATGCATCAGAAGGCTTTTATTAACCCCCTGAATACTGTGTGGAGTACATTTATAAGTGATGGATGCACTTTCTTGAGCTTCAAACTCGTTGTTTCCCATTCACTGCCATAATAAAGCTTGGATGCGTCAGGATATTTATTAATATAACTCTGATTGTGGATGGCCTGAGGGGGAGTAAAGCTAATTTTCATTTTAAAGTGAACGAATCCTTCAAGCTGATTTCTTAGCTGGTCCACCAGGTTTGTGGGTACTTTCAGCTGGTCAGTCTGAGAGACCATCTGACCACCCAGATAAACACCAGTTTATTAAGCTGGTAGACCATCTAAAAGACACTTAAAAGGGTTAGCGACGTTACTTTAAAATTCGCAAAACTGACGCCGAAAAAATTGTACATTTCACGGTTGACTTCCCATTGATAACTACTAACCCAGTGGCTGTTTTTCACACACGGCCTGCACCCATGACTTCATCAGCTGTCCCAGAATCCTTTGCTCATGAAGCGGGAAGACTTGCTGGATCACACCTCTCGCCCTCAGCTCAGGAACTGGAACATACACACACAGTGCACACTCACTAACACACACACACAACATGAACAGGTATTCAAAACTTCGGTGAAACTTTTCCTTCTAGAAACGTTCTCTAGATCTGTCACAAGCAACATATAAAGTGTCAGCCTGAACAATCAAATTGCTTTCAGGTAATCCAGATACTGATACACAAATATGAGTGTCTTATACATACATACAGGCCACAGGCACACACTTCTCAGGGCTCTCAGGAAGTCTAAACATAAGGACTCACTGATTGGCTGCCCTTCCAGGAAGTGGATGTTGTGAAGGGCCTCCCCATGTTTAGCTCTGAGATTGTCCAGCCAGTATTTGATTATGCTTTGACGTTCCTATGATACGGAAAAGAATACGCTTCAATCTACAACAATGTCCGAGTGAAACAAGAACGTACAACCCAACTCGATGTCTCAGTGACGTCATTCTTTAAAAGAATATTTTGGGTTAACTAAAACTTTAGCTCTATGGACAATGACCATGATGTTGATCAGCACAGAAGAAAAATTGATTCTCAGTTCATAACCAAAATAAATTGTTTACAGTAATGTGATTACAATGGAATTCCATGGGGCAAGATATTAACCGTTTAAAAGTAAAAAAGCAACTTTTTTTGTTAAAGCACTCATAAAATTGAACTGTATGTCGTGGTTTGAGGTGGTATTACTTTTCTAGTTTACCATTGATTTACCAACATCAAATCTAGTGTTTCCTCCATGTAAAAACTGCTTTATGGATAGAACATAATGTCTATGTCTAATAATGTGTATTATTGTGGTGTACATCATGCAGATTTACTATGGTATTGGTATTATAATACTTATTTATATTTGAATAAGCTTTATTTTTATATTTTTTTTTATTATTGTAATTTTATGTGCTTTTATGCGCTTGGCATTATTATTATTTTTTTTTAATTTCTATAGTATTTATTTTTAATTTATTTTTATTTCAGTTTTAGTCATTTTATTACTTCAATTTATTTTATGTCAGTTTTTCATCTAATATGTATATTTTATGTCAAATTCTGTCCTATAAACCATGTAGTAATATTATAAAATATAAATAGCAAAATTATATATTAAGTTTATTTGTGGTGTATGATCGCCACATAGACTTTTATTCAAGTGAATTTTTACACACATATGCTATATTTTTACAAACTGAGGGATGAGGAAAAATTATTTTGTGTGATAATCAATATAGCACAGATGTTGTTGAAGTTTGGGTTGTATTTAATCCTAAAATACTTCCTTATTACTTTATGAGTTACTTATATAAGAGTGTTTTTTTACTGTAACTTGCAAATGTTACAGCATTTAGTAACAATTCTTACTATTTCGACCTGATTTAAGCTATAACATTTTGTTTTGTTGATATGAATGAATGTATTTAGTATGGAAGCCCGTTTCCGCCACTGACTTTTTATCTCACAATTCTGACTTTTTTTGTCACAGAATTGTGAGATATAAAGAGATATTGTTTGTGAGTCATTTTATAATTCACTCGTCACTGCAACTTTTTCTCACAATTTGTTTTTTCCCCTCACAATTGTGAGTTTGCATTTCACAATTCTGACTTCTTTTTCTCAGAATTGCGAGATTTAAACTCACAATTGCGAGTTATAAAGTCAGAATGCGAGATATAAAAAAAAACGTCTGACTTTTCTCGCAATTGCGAGTTTACATCTCACAATTCTGTGAAAAAAAGTCAGAATTGTGAGATAAAAACTCACAATAATCTTCTTTGTATTTTTATTTTTTTCAGTGGTGGAAACGGGCTTCCATAATTTATCTTTATTCAGTGATATTAAATAATAAACTGTGATAAAAAATAATAAAAGTTAATTTAGAAGTTACCATTTACATTACTCCCTTTGCATTATTTTCTGTTTAAATAAGTTGTCAAAAGCACTCATGACATTAGTGTAGTGAAAGTCCTGTAACAAAACACTGCTGAACGTCAAAACTGTATGCTCAATATTGTGAAGGACCTGTGAAGTGAAGAAACAGAGTTCACTCTCAATGTTGTCGTAGATGTAATCTTCCTCACAGGAGAAACTGCGAGACCCGCCACCAAACTCCGGCTTCACGGCTTTCTGCAGTCCCATCTCTTCAGCCCCTCGTAAAAGACTGACCACACAACGAAAACAGCATCAGCATCAAGGTCAAACTTACGCTAGCTTCACCCATAAACACTACGAAAGGTCCTAAAATTAAGCAAAGAAAAATAACCGTCTTAATGTTCCAAAACAAACCGTCTTTGTACTCAATCGTTCAAAAGTTTGAGGTCAGTATGGGTCTTTTTTAAAAAGAAATTAATACTTTTATTCAGTAAGGATGCATTAAACTACAAAAGATTTATATTTCAGATAAATACTGATCTTTTGAACTTTTATATTTATAAACGGGATCTAAAAAAGTATCAGTTTCCACAAAAATATTAAGCAGCACAACCATTTTCGACACTGATAATAATAAATGTTTTTTAACCATCAAATCAGCACATTAGAATGATTTCTGAAGGATCATGTGACACTGGAGTAATGACGCTGACCCCATACTTTGAACGGCAGACCCAACTTCTCAGGCTTTCTTTAGAGGCTCAAGTTGAAACATGACAATAAACATCAAAAAAGCACTAGCATCTCATATCGCAGAACATCACCTGAAGAAACCATTTATAAGAAGAAACTAAAAGAGACATAAAAGCGGTTTCCTTCTCACTTTTCGTATGTTGCCGTGACGAAGAAGGCGTACATTCTGGTGTGTTTGTGATGTCGGATCTGAATAATGAGTTCTGGGATGCCGAGCCGTATGTGGTTCAGAAGCCAGAGCAGCGTGTGGTCATCTGTGGTATCTGCGCGGAGACAAATATCATTTATCAATCATTTATCACGTTCAGATACACTGCTGAAAAATACAGCAAAAATCATCCTGAATTTTCATGCTGGTTTAAACGAGCACGCCTTGCTAGTAACTAACAAAATGTTTGTGACCTGCTGTATTAAATATTATATTAAAACACAATATCGCAAGCCTAAATAATGTAAATTTAGTCAAAAACACATGATAAAAAGGCAATTAAATGAAGTCCTCATAGTTTTTTAAAAAAATCGAATGTAAATTTGTGTCCCAATTACAAACATCTTTGCCTTCTTGGCCACCGTAGCCTCTCCATATTGCAATTCACAACCTCACCGCTAGATGCCGCTGAAATTTACACACTGCACTTTTAACTGTGTAATTAATGTTCTATATATTAAAACCAAGTATAAATCTAATCAGGTTTTACATTTATTCCAAAATAACTAAAGGCAATTTAAAAAATATACTGTATTTGTGAACTGATGTTCAGCTGTTCAATCAGACATCATCAAACGACTCATTCATTTTACGTGCGAAGGCGTCTCTTTTTAAAGACACTTGGCAGATTATTGCAGATGTCAAAGTTTATTGTTATAAAAAAATGCACAAAAATGATATTTTCACTTTTTATATGAAATATATATTTTCCAAAACCTTTTACTCTAGAAAATCAGTGCCAGTTGGGCGCAGTACCAAACGTTTCCACTAGTTGAAATTCGTCTACCTTCAATTTCCAACACAATCAATTCGGACCACAACGAGCACAAGTGTGACTATTCTTTTCAGTGATCATGTACGCGATTTTTGTGTGTGTGTGTGTGTGTGTGTGTGTTTGTGTGTGTTCATATAGAACAAGTTTACCAAGTTTCGTACCATTCCAAAGAAGTAAAAAATTCTAAAAAAAACCCCAAAGGAGAGCAATCAATCCCTCGCTCTCATATCAGTGGCTCATTTGCTCTAAAATGTTGTTTTGTAATTAGCAATGGAGGAAATAACTACACACAACAGCATTTTAAGGACAAAAACCAGGCAAATATCTTGAAATAAAACATTTGAGAAATGTCTTGAGGCAACCATGGCATAAATGAGATAATTGTCAACTATCCCTTGCTTATAGAGTAAAATTTAATCTTAAAACATTTTAATTTTTGTTTATAGATTTAGTCATTGATGGATGAATGGTGACTTTTTCCATACGCAGATTTCACACATTAATTTGTACATGGTTAGTGAGTGAGACAAAGTGTGTGCAAACAAAGAATGGAAAGAAAGAAAGAAAAAAGAAAACATCCGAGGCACCTGGAAACGTCATAAGGACATCACAGTTCTCCGTGGGCACCGTCTTCATCCACGATTTATGGGACATGATGTGTCTCCCGGCCTGCAGCAGCCGCTTTCCAAATAGCTTATCTGAGGAACACAACAATGAGAGAGAAAAGAAAACAAACGTCAGTCACTCTGCAGTGTTGCTATGGACAAACAGACTCACTCCAAGCCGTTCATTCTCCCTCTCTGTCTCACAGTGCCAAGTTTAAATGTCACTCTCACTCCCCTTGAAACATGAGAAGAGGAGGCATAACTGAGCGCTCCAGTGCTGAAGCCCTGACAGCACAGCGGCCAGTGTCTGAATATGAACAATGACCTCAGAGACCAGAGACTCTGCTCAGCGTGTGCCACTGGGGTTTGAGCTCTCGGTAATCTTGGTGAAGATTTTTAAAATATTAGTTTTTTTTTATTTTTTTAATGAACGTATTTAAGCTCAGAGAATGAGAAATTAAGATATTAATTATTAGAAATTAAGATATATATATAATTTATAATATTATGATACTTTTTCTCATATGTGTATATATATATATATATATATATATATGTTTGAACAATGCCAGACAGGAACAGTTATTATTTTTTGCAAATTCTTTTTGTTAATGTTACAACACAAGAGATCTCATTTGTGTTTATTTATTTTGTGTTTATCGTTCCTATCAGTTGAATTTTTATTTATTTATTATTTTTAGTTTAAAAAAAATTAAGTCAGAATTAGGAAAGATTCAAAGGCATTATAGCCAAATAAAAAGGTTCTGGTCAGTCGTGTTGTGTTTTTGGCAGTGGTCGCTCTATAAATGTTCAGCTGCTCACAGTGGCTTCATGCTCACTGATGCACGACCTTCAGAAAGTGGGACACAGTCTACATAAATCCAACACAATCTCAGTTCACTATCCAGCACCTTACTTAAGAATCTTATCATAAAACACTGCTAGCACTAAAGCCTAAATATTTGCACTTGATATCTAACATAAAGCTTTTACGTAATGTGAAGGATTTAAATAATAATAAATTATTTTTTGTAAATAAAAACATTGGCTAAATTTATTTATTAATTTATTATTTATTATTTAGTAAATTTATTCACACTGGAAGCCTTAGAGCTCAGTTCTGATTCACTGCTCAGATCACATTTTAAAATGTGGCCAATGTCAGATTCGAGTGTGAACAGGTCACGATCCTGAACTGACCTGCATGTGCAAACGGACGATAACGAAGACGGTGTAGCCGTAAGCACACCACGAAAAGGGATATCCAAAAAACTATGTTTAACAACAAAACTCAGGAGACAGGAAGAATACAACACAACCACATCATTTAGCTATGACACGGAAAAAAATCTGAGGTAACTAAATACACAAGAGCTGCGTCCCAATTTAGAGGCTGCATCCTTCGAAGGCCTCATTCGTATGACAACTGCGTCACAGCGCACGACGAAGGCTCCTTCTAATGCGGTCTCCAAATGCGTCCTTCGTTTCCCGTGCAAAGAAGGATACAACAGACGGATCTTTGCGGCCTAGCCTGAATTCAGAGCCAGTGACGACAGGATTTTTTTTGAGAGAAATTGCAGGATTACACTTTTAAACGTAAGTATTGGGTTTAAGCTGCTCAAATATCTAATGATACAAATGTAAAAATAAAAAAAAAACCTTTAAAGTGTTTCAAATGTTGACATCTTACAAGATGCGATTATATATAGTTTCTTATATGGGTCATTGAAGAATAAGGTTAAAAAAAATAACATAATGGAGAAGTTTTATTAAGTGTTAACAATCAGATTATGTGGTTTTAATAATCAATTAACACTGTTTTTGTCATTTCTTACAAGATGGACAAAATTTGTCACCAAAAAAGTAATTCAGTTTAATCAAAATTTCGGTTTTACACAATGACACCATTGGTTATACCGAATGACGATATTTTCAAACAATGCTAACATGCTGATATCTAGCAAACAGGGTTGGGGAGTAACAAAATAAGTAACTTAGTTACGTATTTAAAATACAAAATTTGAGTAACTGTGTTTCATTACAGTTACATTTTAAATGGGTGGTAATCAGATTACAGTTACATCTGAAAAGTGTTTTAGATTACCAAAGTGATTACTTTGAATTTTAATGTCATTTAAACAGCAATTGGTGATTCTCTGACTCTGACCGTCTGAAAAAGTGGAGTGAAGTTTCATCAACATTTTAATACTTTTAAGAGGATCATAAAAATGTTGTTATTTTTATTTAGTTCAGACAAAATGACTGAATTTATAAAAAAATTTCCCAACGGTCAACTGAACTGTCCTGTCATGACCTGATGATCCACGACTGTTTTCATGTTTTGTGAGTCATTTTATAATTCACTCGTCACTGCAACTTTTTCTCACTATTTGTTTTTCCCTCACAATTGTGAGTTTGCATTTCACAATTCTGACTTCTTTTTCACAGAATTGCGAGATTTAAACTCACAATTGCAAGTTATAAAGTCAGAATTGGGAGAAATAAACTTAGAATACTGACTTTTTTTCTTGCAATTGTGAATTTAGTAAGAGTTTATATCTCATAATTCTGACTTTTTTCAATATTGTGAGTTTATATCTCATAATTCTGACTTTTTTCAATATTGCGAGTTTATATCTCATAATTTTGACTTTTATCAATATTGCGAGTTTATATCTCATAATTCTGACTTTATAACTCACAATTGAAACTTTATATCACACAATTCTGAGTGAAAAAGTCAGAATTGTGAGATAAAAACTTGCAATGACCTTTTTTGTGTTTGTTCCACACTTATTAGTATTCCAAAGTATTCTAAAGTATTTAGATTAAGTTACTAAACTTGAGTAATGTAACGAAATACGTTACAAATGACTTTTTAAAGCATGTATTTTGTAATCTGTAGTGAAATACATTTTAAAAGTAACCTACCCAGCCCTGCTAGCAAGCTAGCAAAAGGACAATCAAACATTTTATATTTAGTAAAAGCTTTCCCACTACACACAAACAAAGTCAGAACAGATGGCATTAGTTGCCTGAAGTAAGGCAGTGTAGCAAAAAGGGTAAAGGGGAAGGTTTTACAAAGCCTAACACGATCGAGCGTCTTGATCGCATCACAACACATGTAACTAGTAGACTCCAGTGATCTGTCAGCGCTCACTGGCTCCGTTTCCTAGAACTCTCTCAGCTTTATTTTTACCCAGTGTGTAAAGCCTAATGCAGGTGTGATACCATGCGAGATACCTGTCATAATGCAACACATCAGTGAGAAACAAGATGCCGTTCTTTGGACGTGCAGAGAGAACGCTTCACAAATGATAAGCAATGAAATGTGTGGAGTTACATCATAAAACTACACAACCAAAGGAAAATTCTGTCTGTCTTTTC
Organism: Zacco platypus; assembly: GCA_038088235.1. Classification (NCBI taxonomy): domain Eukaryota; kingdom Metazoa; phylum Chordata; class Actinopteri; order Cypriniformes; family Xenocyprididae; genus Zacco; species Zacco platypus. The sequence continues at coordinate 25,829,017 of CM076064.1, forward strand.
AAATACTGCAGTGATTTACCACTGTGAGTGCACTTCTCCTATCATAGAGGTCATGGAGGACAGACATTATGAGTGCTACAAACAATTATTCCAAAATAAAAGGGTGCTGAAAATGAAAGTACTGCAAAACAGCAATAATTCATACTGCTGATGAGCCAAAAAATCTGGTAATTACTAAATCACTTGAACAGAAGAAGAATTTACTGCATAGTCAGGGACTTAGGTGGACAGTAACTACAAGAGGAAGCAAAAAGTATTTGTTAAAAGTACATTCTGAAAAGACTGAGGGGATATTAAACAACAAATTTACAGTGTATCAGCAAGCCATGTATTAACAGTAAATGTTTCATGTGCAACTGAGAATATATACTTGGTCCCTCCACAAAGCAATTCCTGTGAAGCAGATAGTTATCTACTCAAATGAATAGGGCATTGTGAAGGAAAGGAGAAATTATGAATGACCGAATGGGCTGGAATTTCAATACAAGCTTTGGCACTTCCCACCGTACTTGATTATAGACTTTAATAAGCAGTACCTTCGAATATGTGTGAGAGTCAGGTCTTTAGTATACGTAAAGATGAAAATATGCAAGAAATTCATTCAGTCTTTCACCGATATTAAACACATTTTTGCTATTTTACATTCCACCAAAAAGTGGTTCCGATATTAGAATGTTTAACCACTTCACCATATTGTTATTTGTGTTGCATGGCAACATTCAGTCATTTTAAGGACTATTTACTGCATCCAAAATCACATTTTGTATAGTAAATGCAGAATACTTACAGTAGCCTAAGTCATCTGTTGGCGATTCATCTAACAATTGTATCAATTACATTGGTGGTGACAAGTGACTGTTAAAAAATGTATTTGTCATTGAATCAATCATTCAATAGCAATGCTAATTTATTCAGAATCAAGTTAAGTCTTTATGGATGAGTCATTGAATCATTCATTCAATACGATTAAAAAAATAATTCAAATTAATTAAATATCTTTTAAATAGTAAATACATTTTGTTTAGGTGTTTATTCAGAATCATGGGAGAATTGGATCTCTATTTTAAACAACAACAACAACAACAACAAAAATCATGCAGCTCTAGTGTGAATGTGCATTTCATTCATACTACATTCATGTTGTCACTGTCATGTGACCTATGGTGTCAGTTATATATTTATGTGTTTATACAGTATGGGGTCACTAAGATGTTTTTAATAATGAATTTTTTAGCCTCTTCTGTTCACCAAGGCTGCATTTATTTGATCAAAAATACATTAACAAAGTAATACTATGAAATCTTATTACTTTTTAAATAATCGTTTTCTATATGATTTAGTGACACTTTTCCTATTATTATAAATGCTGCCTAATATATTTTTTTTTTTTTGTGGAAACCATGATGGGGTTTTTTCAGGATTATTTGAAGAACAGCATTTATTTGAATTAGAATTCTTTTGAAACATTATAAAAGACTTCCATCTGTAACACACACACAGCTTTTTGCCATGCAGTGTGTTCTTTCCCATCTCCTGTGAGGGACAACTTAAAATATTTCTGCACCATGTTTCCGAATACTAAACAACATTCAGTCCTTCATGACGTAATATTAATAAATGAGAGAAAAAAGAACATTCAGCCTCATATGATCCGTGTTACACATTTTCGAAGGAGTATTGTATTTGTTTATCAATGTGAGGAGGAACACACTTCCATAGCTATAACAACAGCTGCTATTATGAGATGTTGAAGGAGCGAAATCACATCTTGAGTCCTGAGAGTCATCTCGAAATGTAAAAGCCTGTCATCTGGAAACATTGAAGTTGAAACATGAGATCATTAGCTGTTAAAGACAGCTGTAAACTTACAGTCCCACTGTGAGGAAACAAGTAATCTCAAAACAGATTTGCTTAGGTAAACCTATATAACAAAACCAATAACCTGAGCCTATGTTTGGTATTCTTCAGCTTCAAAAATAATAATGTAACTGTTTTGCAATGTCACAAAAATAGAACCTCTTTAGTCACTGCCAAACTCCATCAGACCAACTAAAACAATGTCAGCTTTAAAAACCGTTTTACTACTGAAAGAGATTTGGGTCGACGTCACCTCTACAACAGTGACAGATTTCTCTAATTATTGGCTCTGGAATCTATTTTGTGTTTATTTATTAGAATAAAACAGATACCAGAACCAGTTACTAAAACAGTCATTTTTTTTCTCTCCAAAGACTTAACTGTAAAAGATGAAATACTGGATGAAATACTGTAAAAGATTAAATACTGGATGAAATACTGAAATACTGGATGAAATACGGTAAAAGATGAAATACTGGATGAAATACTGCAAAAGATGAAATACTGGATGAAATACGGTAAAAGATGAAATACTGGATTAAATAATGAAATACTGGATGAAATACGGTAAAAGATGAAATACTGGATTAAATACTGAAATACTGGATGAAATACGGTAAAAGATGAAATACTGGATGAAATACTGAAATACTGGATGAAATACAGTAAAAGATGAAATACTGCAAAAGATGAAATACTGGATTAAATACTGAAATACTGGATGAAATACGGTAAAAGATGAAATACTGGATGAAATACTGAAATACTGGATGAAATACGGTAAAAGATGAAATACTGGATGAAATACTGAAATACTGGATGAAATACGGTAAAAGATGAAATACTGGATGAAATACTGAAATACTGGATGAAATACGGTAAAAGATGAAATACTGGATGAAATACTGAAATACTGGAACAAAACAGATTTGCTTAGGTAAACCTATATAACAAAAACAATAACCTGAGCCTATGTTTGGTATTCTTCAACTTCAAAAATAATAATGTAACTGTTTTGTAATGTCACAAAAATAGAACCTCTTTAGTCACTGCCAAACTCCATCAGACCAACTAAAACAATGTCAGCTTTAAAAACCGTTTTACTACTGAAAGAGATTTGGGTCGATGTCACCTCTACAACAGTGACAGATTTCTCTAATTATTGCCTCTGGAATCTATTTTGGGTTTATTTATTAGAATAAAACAGATACCAGAACCAGTTACTAAAACAGTCATCAAATTGCTGGCCTTTCGTTTAGTTTATGAAATAACAACTGAGGCAATGACATCATGTGAGTCATAATGGTTCAGTTATATGGAGCTATCATATGGAGTTCATATATATCCAACTCCACTTGAAGGGCGTAACAGATCCAAATGAAGCAAAAGCAGAATCAACTGTGCTTCTCCTAAAAAAAAAAAAAAAAACCCTAAGGTACCAAGTACCTATAATAGTGACCTAGTAATGATGCTTCACTTCCAGTTCAGTTGAATCCTCTTGAACATATTGGTGAATGATTCAATGACTCACCCATACACAAAAACACACTACGTCATCACCAACTGCTTTAACAATGTAACCTGCAGAAAAGGCTACTGAACAAATGAGCAGACGACCGATAGACCGACAACAAGCAAGCTTCCAAAAGAAGCCAAAGCATCAAGCTTTGCATGGAAGAGAAAATGCTCATCCGCTCCAGGTGTTTGATTTCATCTCTAGTGGGAAAAACTTGCTGAACATACTTTTCGCTGCCATTCGTGAAGCGAGAAAACACTGAGACTGGGACGATGCATAAACATCAATTTAAAAACTTGAATGCATTAATGAGACTCTCTCTTTATCTTCATCACCAGTAAAAGCCACTTAGTAAGTTATACTCAACACATTCATAATAACTAACTTTTTCACAAAGCAATAGAATACGAACGCCAGTCCCATATTTTAAGCTTAACGCGTACGATCACACTGGTGTGATTAGAACGTTCAGTGGGTCATGTGATCAAATTCAATCGTTCTTCCGCGCGTTGGCTGGCGCTGAACCAGTGACAGACGCGCTCAGCGCTGTCGATATATCACAAATATGCAGTGTTTTCAACCACATAAAGTTTATTTTACATTCCAGACATTTAAATGCACATAAATACTAAACAAGTTTGTAAAATACACACTGATCTATGGAAGCGGCAATAACAATCCTTTCCATAATAATTAGATGACGTTTTATTCATATCAGATACACATTGTGTAAGTAACTTTAAAGTTTACTCTATTCTTCTCTCAGTTCACCGGCTCACTTACTTTCATGTGTTTCGGCAGAAGTGGATGAATTCGCATGTTGTAAATCCAACAGATGCGATTCTCTGTATTGGTGCAAACTAACATGGTGCTCAACTAACCCGATCGTTATAAAAGGTGTTTCACGAGTTCGCATGTACATATTGTTAAAGAGAGTAAAAGTAATGAGTATTTGGCGTGCTGTCCGAGGGGAGGGCTCCGCGCTCGGACCCCAGAGATCTATAAAAGATCTATAAAAATAGATAGAACGAGAAGTGAGGAGATGAGGTGGAGGAGGGATGCTGGTAAACTCTCAGAATGAACAGGGATAAGTCTGCTGTATTTATACCTCTTGTCATTGATTGAGTAGATTAACTGAATGCTCTCCACTTGTGCTAACAAGGTTAATTATCTGCATCTGCTCCTCCCGAACTTTGTTAATAAAACATCATTTAAACAGCAAAACACATCCACTTCCACATATTTGACAATCGGAATATCATGCACTTCATGCTAACAAATTTGTGAATATTTTGAATAAAAAAGGTCATCAGTCATACAGCGCTATTGTGGCTGCGCTGTGTCACGTGACAAGCAATGATGCGTCACCATGGAAACAATAAAATGACACGTTCTAAACGACGGTCGCCTTGTTAAACTCACAGGTTAAAGGGTTTGTATTTATTCACCCTTATGTCGTTCCAAACTCTTAAGACCTTCATTCATCTTCGGAACAAAAATTAAGATCTTTTTTATGAAATCCGAGAGCTCTTTGACTAGGGCTGGGCGATTAATCGAAAAGTAATCGAAAGCGAAATTCAGAACCTCTAACTGACATAATTTCAAAGTTTTTTAATCCTGTTAATACTTAAAAACATACTACCGCGTGTGTAATCAAACAGAAACTCGTTGTCAATGCTGTCCTGTGATTTGTCACTAAAATAGCTTAGAAACTCAAAAGTTATATTTTTCTACTTTTGAAGTTACTATTCACAACACCACAGCTTCACATTTAATAGAGAGACGGTACGACTAATTCACAAAAGCAAATGCTCTCACATCAATGCATTCAAGCAAAAGCACTGGTGCTGTGCTAATTTATCTGTATCTGATTTACAACGAGCAGAAATGTAAGAAATGTCACGAACCATAGATAAAATAACTGCTGAAAGTGAGCGGTTATCGTCGGTGCACTCTTTCATTAGGAAAAAATATCCCACCTTTAATAGTCAAGCATATTTAGAGTATAAACCTTGTCAGTAAACTATAAGGGCAAAAAAACAAAAAATAAAACTCAAAAAAAAAAAACACACACAAATTCACTCATTTAAGGTAAACCAGGGTATCAACTGAGGTAAAATGTTCAATTTTCGGTCATATAGTCCAGCTTTATCTCTGACATCTCCATAGACAGCAATTCAATCACTTTCAAGGCCCAGAAAGTTAGTAAAAAATAGTTAAAAAAAATAGTCCAAGTGACTACAGTAGCATAACCTTAAGACAAAACAAAAATAACGACTTTATTCAACAATTTCTTCTCTTCCCTGTCGTCCTCCTACACCGTTTACGTTGTACTTACAGCTCAGCGCTTCCAGGTTCTGTCCGAACCATCTTACTGCGTCAGCAACACACGCATGCGTCGCGCTGCTCACGTGTACAGCGTCAGCCAATACTGAGTCAGCTTTCTAATTATAGCGTTCTTCATTTTTTTTACGTTGGAAACTTGAAAAGTAGGCCTATTTTTATGAGAAAATGTTTGAAAGATTACATACGTTACGAATATTTATTAGTAAAACTAATTGTGAGAATACACCGCTCTGCATTTCACATCATTTGCACGCATTCAACAAACAGGGATAATAATATTAGTGCGGACTGAGAGTTATAAAACAAATATCAGCACTCTCTGAAATGCGTTCATCCAAACAGATTCGAGCACCACAGTGGTTCACATTAGGCCGTCCAAGCATCAACAAACCCCAAAACAGCAACGTTTCAAAACAGAAAACGCTTTCAGCCACAGACAACTTGAACCTGCCCAAATGCCCGCAAAAATGGACTAATCGAGCGCATGGCACATATTATGTTGACCAAAGCTTTTAAAGTGATGCTGCCGCATGACCTTCTATAGGCCACACGTACATCACAGTTGTATGTATCGGGACAGCATAACAAAGCCCCGCATTGTTTATTCTGCGCCTCATGCCAGCTTTCCTCCACCTGTCCCTTCCATACTCACCCAAAACGCCCGCTGATGTGGACTGAGTGGCAGCGCTGTGCTGCTGCTGCTCTTGCCGCTCCGCGTCTCCCTGCGCTCGGTGTCTGTGCCGCGAGCTCTCGCTGTCGCTGCTGCTGCTGCTGCTGCTGATGCTCGCCGATGATGCAGCAGCGGCCGTCGCCGTGTCGGGCATCATGCTGCTGCTGTTTCAGCGGGGAAATGATGTAGAAATGGGGCGCAGTGTGTGTGGATACACACTGGCAGGGTTAAATGAAGGTGAGGGTGAAGTGAAGGTTGTTGTGAGTCATCCTGTTTGCAGCGGGATGCGTGGAGAGACTGACTGCGGCGTGAGGAGTAGGTACTATGGTGGAGGAGAGGAGGGACAAAGAAGAGGAGAAGATATACACCGCCTCTTTCTGTCTGGCTATGCTTTCAAATACTCTCAGAGACAGGCTACTCGCACTGCCAGCTTCTCATGAGACATGCATTAGCTGGCTGACCTCAGCATGAGAGTATTGATGAAGCCTATTGATTTGGACTAGAAATCAAACCTCAGCATTTAGAATGTCAAAACTCTGTCATTCTTTTGGGCTGAAGGGTTTTAAAGAAATTGGCTGACTTGTTTGCTATGCAATATATTATCATATTTTAGATTTAACTTCATTTTTTTTTCTCTTCAAAGACTTAACTGTAAAAGATGAAATACTGGATGAAATACGGTAAAAGATGAAATACTGGATGAAATACGGTAAAAGATGAAATACTGGATGAAATACGGTAAAAGATGAAATACTGGATGAAATACTGAAATACTGGATGAAATACGGTAAAAGATGAAATACTGGATGAAATACGGTAAAAGATGAAATACTGGATGAAATACGGTAAAAGATGAAATACTGGATGAAATACGGTAAAAGATGAAATACTGGATGAAATACTGAAATACTGGATGAAATACGGTAAAAGATGAAATACTGGATTAAATACTGAAATACTGGATGAAATACGGTAAAAGATGAAATACTGGATGAAATACTGGATGAAATACGGTAAAAGATGAAATACTGGATTAAATACTGAAATACTGGATTAAATATGGTAAAAGATGAAATACTGGATGAAATACTGCAAAAGATGAAATACTGGATTAAATACTGAAATACTGGATGAAATACGGTAAAAGATGAAATACTGAAATACTGGATGAAATACAGTAAAAGATGAAATACTGGATGAAATACTGCAAAAGATGAAATACTGGATGAAATACGGTAAAAGATGAAATACTGGATTAAATACAGTAAAATATGAAGTACTGGATGAAATACTGTAAAGATGAAATACTGGATGAAATACAGTAAAGGCTGAAATACTGGATTAAATACTGTAAAAGATGAAATACTGTGTGAAATACGGTAAAAGATGAAATACTGGATGAAATACAGTAAAAGATGAAATACTGTAAAAGATGAAGAAAATATGAGGCTATTTCAGTCTTTCTAATTCAAAATTTCACATTTCACTGAAATTTATTTTTATTAGTTATTTTAGTAAGTAATTGAGAGCAAATCATATTATTATTATTAATAATAATATTATTAAAAATGTAGTAAATTGTGTAAATGAACAACTAAGTTTATATGAATGTTTATGGCAACATATTTCAGTTTTAAATAGTCCAAGTGCAATTTAGTACAAATATTACACTAATATTAGCGCATTAAAATGCATTCATAATGATTATAAAATAATTGAAAATGCATGTCAACTTCCTAAAATTTTTAAGTTTATCCATCTAACCATTATTTACAGTAAAACCGCTCTTAATTCCATCCTTGATAACTTAATCCTCACATGAAAGTTCATAACAATGATTGGTTATACTTCTCCCTCTGTATTTCTGTTGGACTAAAATGAGACGCAGCCTGTCCGAAAAGATGAAGTAGGGTATTATTTATTAATTAATGCAAAAATATCTTCCTAGCTGAATATTTCAGTGTGGCTTAACTAAGGTGATCCATTTTACCTCTCACTGAACAAAAGAGCAAAAGGCATATATCGGTTTCTCCAGACTCAAGATGGATATATTGTCCAAAGATATAATTATGATTCATATTGACCAGATTTAGTTATTTTTTATAATGTAAGATTTTACATGCGAATATCTGTAAACTTCCCACCATTTTCAAATGATCTTATTACCACAGTTGAATCAGATTGTATTAAATAATGTACCCTGCATTGTGATGAAAAAGATGCTATTGTGATATAATGATAATCAAGTGTGTAGAATATAAAAATATAAAGTGTTTTTTTTAGTATCAAAATGTGCAGTTCATTTAAATAGTTCTGTGACAAATTTATTTTAAAGTATACAAATATTTCATGCAGACTCTCAACTAATACAATCTTAAAACTTCACATATAAAAATTAGACAGGAATTAGAAATTGTTGCATGGAATAAATCACTCATTTTTAAGTCCCTGGTTTTATACAGTATGGCAGCATCAATTTTACGTTCACTGAAACATAAAAGTGAACCATTCATGAGTGAACTATTCTTTTAGCTATAAAATCAACAAACATGTTGGTAAATATAATTTTAGATTAATTATAATATGTCACACTCAAATAGATTGCTCAGACTATACTGGAATTACACTGAATATAGCTACAAAGAGGACTCCGTCACTAGTGTCACACGGACAGAATAGTAGGGCGCACAAGGGGAGGGACTTTTATTTGATTGACAGAGAATCTGGCGAATGACAAGCATCTTTGCTCGCACGTATAACGACGCGGACCAATGAAATTGGCCTGAACTTGATCAATAACTAAAGTCGTCTAAAACTCACGTAGAGCGACATCAGTGTTATTATAAGTGGTAAACAATGATTCAGGCGGGCAGTTGATACACATACAGTTCATTATCATGCACTTCTTTAGTAGTTGGAGAAGAAGTGCCGCTGTCATAAAGGTTTCTTTAACGCACAGTAAACATGACTGGTTTGTTTTTGGCAGATCTCTTTCAGTCAGAAGGCTCTTGTGTTCTGTCGGGCCGGAGGATGACACTATCTTCGCCTTGTCGTCGGGTCAGGGCAGGTGTGGGGTGGCGGTGGTTCGGGTCAGTGGTCCGGCATCAGCACACGCTGTCCGCAGTCTGACCCGAGGTGTCCCCGCGGCTCGCACCGCCAGCCTCCGCAGCATCAGTCACCCGCGGACCCACGAGCTGCTGGACCGAGGCCTGGTCCTGTGGTTTCCAGGTCTGACGTTTTAGACACAGATTAGCCTGTTTTCGGTCTACTGTGTGGGGTATTGTATATTTTTAGGAGATTATAACACACACACATTTAACGTGACTGCTTCATTTACTCACATGTGTAACACCGGAATATTTCCGGAAACACATGTAACAACGTGCATCATGGGAAATGTAGTTAAATAACGTACACAACATGGGGCATCCTAGGATTACTGTAAAGAAAAAGACAACAAAAGTCAATCAAGTCTTAAAGGATCACCTTTATTAGCTTCAAACGTTTCAGTGTGTAACTTTAAATTACTTTTCCTTTTTTAAAGAGTGTTGTTGAAATGTTTGAATTTTCCAGAATTTCACTTAAGGCGCCCACTCAGACTTTATAACTTCCCAGGACATGTGATAAATGTTGTAATGTTGTTGAAGAAGGTTCAGTGAATGTGAATGTGTGTGTGTATATATATATAAATATTTTTAAGAACTATATATTCATGAAAGTTTATATATTTATGTAAAATAATTATATTGTATAGGGTATATATAGCGTATATTTCATAAACATGAATATATAGTTCTCAAAAAATATATAATTATTATTATTTTATGGGATATATATATATATATATATATATATAAATATTTTTGAGAACTATATATTCATGAAAGTATATATTTATATAAACGAATTATATTTTATAGGCTATATATATATATATATATATATCCTATAAAATAATAATATATTTTTTGAGAACTATATATTCATATGTTTATGAAATATACACTACAGTTCAAATGTTTGAGGTTTATTTGATTAAAAATACTGTAAACAATAATATTGTGAAATTCTGTTCACAATTTGGTTTTCTATTTTAATATATTTTAAAATGTAATAATTCCTGTTATGCAAAGTTGAATTTTCAGCTTCATTACTGCAGTCTTCAGTGTCAAAAGCACATCAGTTAATTAAAATAGAAATATTTTTTTTCAACATTATAAATGTCTTTACTGTCACTTTTGGCTAATTTAATGCATCATTGCTAATTAAAAGTGTCCTTTCAGGTCCTGGTAGTTTCACAGGAGAGGACAGTGCAGAGTTTCACATTCACGGCGGTCCTGCTGTCATCAGTGGAGTCTTACAGGCGCTTGGTATGTGTAAGAGAGATCAACCATTATTGTCTAACCATTACTGAATTTTGTCTATAAACCTTTTATAAATGTTTTTTTTTTTTTTACTATCAGTATGTATTATGTACAATCAGAAGACAGCTAGTTGTTGATTCACCATTGTAACACTAGATGGCAGCATCTGTTTTGTGCTAAAAATCTAGCTTTTTATTTCTTGAGCTGATGGATTTACTCATAAAATTCCCATTTCAAGCAAAATAGTACTTTATCAACTCGTAGCCTTTATTTGAAGATATTATGAAATGTAATTTTAAAAAGTTCATATTATTTAAAGGATGTCTCATTTGATGTGTTTCAGGGAGTTTGCCAGGGCTGCGGCCTGCAGAGGCGGGTGAGTTTACCCGACGGGCGTTCTGTGCCGGAAAGTTGGACCTTACAGAAGTAGAGGGCCTAGGTGACCTGATCCATGCGGAGACAGAAGCACAGAGACGACAGGCGCTCCGACAAATGGCGGGAGACCTGGGCCGCATTTACCAAGACTGGAGTGTTCGGCTTAAACGAGTAAGTAAAAGATTGATCAGGGTGTAACTTTTATTTTGAGAACTTTTTATGGTCCCATATTTTATGTCATCTGACCCCCATGGGCCAAAATGGCACCTTGTTTGATGTAATCAATGTTGGGTTCAAAAGTTTGGGGTCAGTATGATTTTTTTTTTTTTTATTGATACTTTTATTCAGTATTAAACTGATCAAAAGAAATGCTGTTCTTTATAAAACAATCCTGAAAAAATGCATTATGGTTTCCACAAAAAAATGAAGCTGTACCAGCTGTATTTGATAATAATAATAAATGTTTCTTGAGCAGCAAATCAGCATATCAGAATGATTTCTGAAGGATCATGTGACTGAAGACTGGCGTGATGATGCTGAAAATTCATCCCTGGAATAAATTACATTTTAAAAATGTATTAAAACAGCTATTTTAAATTTTACAATATTACTGTTTATACTGTAATTTGGATAAATTTCAAATGCAGCCTTGGTGAGCAGAAGCTCTTTTGAACAATAGTGTACGATTTTCACCTAAAACGGATTAAAAAAACTCCCATTGACATGCATTGAAGGAGGGAACCAAGTCACTGTCAAATCAGGTGAACCCCTGTAGTCACATGGATTATTTTAATGATATCTTTACTACCTTTCTGGGCCTTGAAAGTGGTGGTTAAATTGCTGTGTATGGACGAATCCGATATCACTTGGATTTCATTAAAAAAAAAATTTTAATTTGTGTTCCAACGAAGGTCATACAGTTGTGGAACAACATGAGGGTGAGTAATTAATGGCAGAATTTCGTGATAAGAGCTACTGCCTAAAATTACACAAACCATCTTTGTAAAAAAAATGATTTGAAGTGTAATTGGATTTTTTTTTAGTTTGGCTCGCATCCCGTTCAATTACATGCAGATGGTGGGGTTTATGACCTATGTAGCAGCCGACCACCAGGGAGCGATCAAAATGCTTTGGCTTCACTTTTCAGGGTGTGTGCGGCACACTTGACATGGACCTAGAAGCAACCGTTCTAACAAACAGAGAGAAAACTTTCACAACCATACTCGCCGAGTGTGGAATCTGTAAGGAACAAAGCACCCAGTTTTCTCATTCCTCGCCTCATATTTGTAACGGTTGAAATAAATGCAGTTTGATCGATAGATTGGAGAACCCATGATTAAGCAAGTTCAAAACTATACACATGCTATTTATTGATAGGAAGTCCTGGTTTCCTTTCAGTGTGAGGAACAGTGGCAGATTGACTGTTGAAGATGATTTAGACAACACTAGAACACTTGTTGTAAGTGTTTATATGAGAGGTTATTCTTTTTTGTTTAAGGTCTATTAAATAATTCCAGAATTTACAGCTAGATTGGGCAATGAATGTCAGTCTGTCACGGATGGTGTCCATCTATTGTTTGTGTGTAAGAGCGTGCTGATTGCTCGAGTCGGTGAGGAGCAGAGAGCAGGAGACAGGACATCCTGAGCAGGGTGTGCGCCAAGCCGTCAGAGCTCTCAGGACCCCAGTGTGATGTTGGCTGATGGTTTGTGTGAAGACTCCTTGAAAGAGAGTCGAAAGTACTTAAATTCAAGCAGTTTATTTTTTATAAAAATTCTAAACAGTTTATTTTGATTTTCAAAAATCTAAAACATAGTGAAGTTATGATATAACATGAAAATAACAAATGATATGAGGTGAATCCAGTTTTAAATCAAGGAGTTATTAGTTATTATTTTGAAAACAGGTTGCATGTACGAGATGCCGAATTGGACATTCAAGACTCACTCATTCATATTTATTGAAGGGGGAAGAGAAACCGGTCTGTGATTTGTGTAAGAATTTCATGAGTGTAAAACATATTTTAATGTCCTTTTTTTAAATAATATTAGACAACGGTTTTATACAGAGAACACATTAATGGACATTTTTAAAAAAAGTTTCTCCTGGAGTAATTTTAGAATTTCTGTCAAATATGACTCTATGTAATTGTTTTTATTATTAATGTTGTTGTTATTGGTATATATGCCTGATTTTATATAGTGATTGTTTTTTAAGACAAAATTGTTAAATTATTGTAAACAGTGTATTGAAGTGATATTGCTGATTGCCATGAATATAGCCACTGCTGCTGATAGGGCATTAAATCATAAATAAATGATATAAAATGAATTAGTAAATCTTTAAAATTCTGTACCAGTGACAGACGGTCAGATGTTCCTGCTTCCACTGAAGCACAATATGCTCTTTGGATCAGTTTCAAATTACGCTAGATAACGTCACGTTTTGAACTTGTGGAGCTCATGCAGCTGCTTTTATTAAAACTAAACGGCAACGTACTGAATTTTGTATTCATGGTAGTTTCTCAGATTTTTCATTTAAATCATGCTGAAAATATCTTTTAGCAAACAATTAGTTCTTGTTGTTAAATTTGATTGGCCGAGTGGCTTTCCAAGAGTGGTGACAAGTGAGTCACTGAATCTTTCACTCAACCAGTTTGTTCAAGGAACAAAACAGACAAACGTGGAATTTAATGTCTAAAATTTACTCTAGTGTTCAAAAGCTTGAGGTCAGTAAGTTTTTTTTTTTGTAAGAAGTCTCTTATGTTTTCCAAGGCTGTATTTATCTGATCAAAAAAATTCTAAAAATATTAATAATGTGTAATATTATTACGTTTTTTTTTATCTCGGTATATTTAAAAAATATAATTTATTCCTGTGATGACGAAGCTGAATTTTCAGCATCATTACTCCAGACTTCAGTGTCACATGATTCTTCAGAAATCATTCTAATATGATGATTTGATGTTTAAAGAGTTTTTAAAATTCAGAAAATTAAAATTCTGCCATCATTTACTCACCCTTGTGTTGTTTGAAACCCGTAAGACTTTTATCTTCAGAACACAAATAAAGACATTTTTATTAAAATCTGAGCAAATTTTTTTTTTACCTCTGTTGACAGCTATTTTGACGCTTCAAAAAGTTCATCAAGAGATTGCAAAACGAATCCATATGAATTGAGTGGTTTAGTTCAAATTTACTGAAGAGACTCGATCACTTTATGTGATGATTTAATTTAATTTAGGCCTTTATTCACATATAAACATTGATCAGCGAACACAAACAGAAACTCAACCAAACCTGCTTGATGCGCAAGAACAAACCACATTGGTTCCCGCAGAAGCTCAAACCTTAAAACACACGGGAATGAACCTCATTGGTTCTCACACATAAGGCAAGCATGCTTGAACTTACGTTTACCACAACTGATGTGAGTTGATGAATGTTTAAAAATGCATGTGAAAGAGAACTAACCCTTAAAGAAACATTTCATCCTATTATATATGTTGAAAACAGTATATGCTGCTTAATATTTTTATGTAAACCATGATCATTTTTTGATGAATAGACTTTTCAAAAGAACAGCATTTATTTGTTAAATGTCCAGCTAGTTCATTGAATCGTTATCTAAACTACATTCTGTGGAATCATGACTAAGTTGTTGTTTGTGTACGTGTTTTCAATGTAGTGCTTGGCGCACGTAGAGGCATTCATCGACTTCAGTGAGGATGAACTCATAGAGGATGGAATCTTAAATGATGGTATGTCGCAGGCGGATTGGTAAATCCGGTGGATTCATTTGCAGAATGTTTTGTAAGACTTTCCTGTTAGTATTGACCTCAGAGAAACCACAGCAGCTGTTGAGAGATGGGATCAAAACCACTGAATGTCGCTTTGAGATGCCATATACAGACATAGTCGTCGTGTCTTAAGAATACTGCGTGTACAGTTAATGCCCCTGCCATCATTTCTCCAACATTACACAGATGTTTGGGTGTTAAATTTACACGATAGACTGTTTCTCTGGAGAATTGAGGGATTTCATTGTGCGTCAAGGAACAAGCCTGTCACAGACAATCTCCTTCCTCTGAGAGTATCAGATGGGCTGTAAAGCCATTAATAGAGGTCATGAAAAATGTGCTCATGTTTAGTACAAATGATGTGTCCATGTCCCTTAAAGTTAAAGCCCTGATTTCAGTTTACAAAATGGAAAATTACAACATCAATTTGATAAAGATGTTTAAAATTTAAAATGAGAGAATTTTCAACCCTGATGCATTGAGTGTTTTGTTTTCTGCAGTGGATGCAGGTGTTCGACAGCTGCAGACAGATATGGAAAATCACCTTTCAGATCAGCGGAGAGGAGAGCGTCTGCGCAGCGGTGTTCAGGTGGTCATTGCTGGAAGCACCAACGCGGGCAAGAGCAGCCTGCTCAACATGCTCAGTAAGATCAGATATACAATCCGTGTGGAATATTGAAGCATTCTAAATCTGACATGTCAAAAATGAATGTCGAACTAAACTCTTGCTTCTGGCAGACCAGTGCTTCCCACCTGGTTTGCAAAAGTAAAAAATAAAAATCTATAAAATCGCACACTGAAATGTATTGATTTATAAATAAATAGTATATTAAAATACACTTAGTGCCTATAAAAAAAATCATCATACCCCTTTGAAATAGTTTCTTTATTTGTCGTACAGCCTGAAATCAAAACACATTCCAAAAAAAAAAAAAAATAACCTTTTCCAGATTTATTTACAAATTTTGGCAACAGGCAACAGTTCTGGAAATTAATGAAAAACTGAAAAACTAGAATAACTGGGTTGGAGAAGTAATCAGTTCCCGATTTAATTCTTCATAGAGCCACCTTTTGATTTAATTACAGCCATTAATCTTTTTGGATATGTCTGTACTAGCGTTGGACACCTACATTGGGGGATATTTTTCCATTCTCCCTTGCTGAATTGCTCAAATTTCTCTTCAATCCTGACTAATCTCCAGTCCCTGCTGAAGAGAAACACCTCCACAACATAATGCTTCATGCTGCAACATGCTTCACTGTAGGTATACAGGTGCTGGTCATATAATTAGAAAATCATCAAAAAGTTGATTTATTTCACTAATTCCATTCAAAAAGAGAAACTTGTATATTATATTCATTCATTACACACAGATTGATACATTTCAAATGTTTATTTCTTTTATTTTATGATTATAACTGACAACTAAGGAAAATCCCAAATTTAGTTTCTCAGAAAATTAGAATATTACTTAAGACCAATACAAAGAAAGGATTTTTAGAAATCTTGGTCAACTGAAAAGTATGAGCATGTCCAGCACTCAATACTTAGTTGGGGCTCCTTTTGCCTGAATTACTGAAGCGATGCGGCGTGGAGTCGATCAGTCTGTGGCGCTGCTCAGGTGTTATGAGAGCCCAGGCTGCTCTGATAGTGGCCTTCAGCTCTTCTGCATTGTTGGGTCTGGCATATCTTCACAATACCCCATAGATTTTCTATGGGGTTAAGGTCAGGCGAGTTTGCTGGCCAATTAAGAACAGGGATACCATGGTCCTTAAACCAGGAACTGGTTGCTTTGGCACTGTGTGCAGGTGTCAAGTCCTGTTGGAAAATGAAATCTGCATCTCCATAAAGTTGGTCAGCAGCAGGAAGCATGAAGTGCTCTAAAACTTCCTGGTATACGTCTGCGATGACCTTGGACCTCAGAAAACACAGTGGACCGACACCAACAAACCATCGCTGACTGTGGAAACTTTACACTGGACCTCGAGCAACGTGGATTGTGTGCCTCTCCTCTCTTCCTCCAGACTCTGGGACCTTGATTTCCAAAGGAACATAACTTTGGAGCACTCAGCAGTAGTCCAGTCTCTTTTGTCTTTAGCCCAGGCGAGACGCTTCTGACGCTGTCTGTTGTTCAAGAGTGGCTTGACACAAGGAATGCGACAGCTGAAACCCATGTCTTGCATACATCTGTGCGTAGTGGCTCTTGAAGCACTGACTCCAGCTGCAGTCCACTCTTTGTGAATCTCCCCCACATTTTTGAATGGGTTTTGTTTCACAATCCTCTCCAGGGTGAGGTTATCTCTATTGCTTGTACACATTTTACAGCTCTGGAAAAAATTAAGAGACCACTGCAAAATTATCAGTTTCTCTGGGTTTACTATTTATAGGTATGTGTTTGGGTAAAATTAACATTTTTGTTTTATTCTATAAACTACTGACATTTTTCCCAAATTCCAAATAAAAATATTGTAATTTAGAGCATTTATTTGCCAAAAGCAACAACTGGTCAAAATAACAAAAAATATGCAGTGGTCTCTTAATTTTTTCCAGAGCTGTATGTGTGTATATATATATATATATATATATATATCTGTGTATGAATGAATATATATAATGAATATAATATACAAGTTTCACTTTTTGAATGGAATTAGTGAAATAAATCAACTTTTTGATGATTTTCTAATTATATGACCAGCACCTGTAGTGTGCTTTAGGTGGTGTGCTGTGTTTGCTTTTTGCCTAACATGGTGCTTGGAGCACCTTTTGCCAGATGGCAACAGAGTCTTCCAGGTGTGTTTTTGCATAGTGGAAACGAGAATGAGTATGGCACTTTTTAAGGAAAGGATTCTTTCTTGCCATCCTGCCATACAGTCCAGCTTTGTGTAAAGCTTGTGAAATAGTTGTCACATGCACAGACCAGTCCCAGCCATAACTCCTTGTAAGTCCTTCATAGTTGCTTTTAGCCTCTTGGTAGCTTCTCTGATCAATTTCCTCCTGGCTCGGTCAACCAGTTTGGACGGATGGCCTGATCTAGGCAATGTGTTGGTGATGCCGTACACTTTCCACTTCTTAATGATGCTCTGAACAGTACTCAGAGAGATAGCTTAAGCCTCTGAAAAGTTTTTGTCGCCTTTATCCCGGAGGCCTTTAGAAAGCACTTTCCCAATCATGGTGAATTCATGTACATACAGCTCAAAAAAGTTAGACTTAATTTATTTAATTTTCCAAGGTTTTCCATGCTGTAATTTGACAAAACATAAACAATATAATATATATATATATATATATATATATATTAGTAATTATTTATATTATATTTTTAATGAATTATATATTTTAACTTAAAATGAGTAATTCATTGCATAAAAGAAACACTCTTTATCTTTGTTGCAAGTGAAACCGCATTTAATCTAGGTTGTATTTCCTTTTACCTCGCATAGTTTTGTTGATGGTTTTTAATGTTAAGGACATGTCAACCTGGCCGTGTTGGCATCTGCGTAATTTGGCTAGCTTATACCAAACAGATGAGTTTGTGCTGAAGGATTTATTGGCTGTACAGCCTTTGATGTTACAACAAAAGATATTGGAAGTGTTTTCTCCTCCCTAAAGCTTTTTTGTTTGGTTAAAAAGTATGCAGCATTATATAATTAGTGGCATTTTTTTTTAGTTGCCATCCCAGGAAAGTACTTTTTAAAATATCTTAAAATGGAAAACAATTTTTGTTGTTTTACTGTATTTTTGATCAAATAAGTGCAGCCTTAGGGAGCATAAAAGACTTCTTTCAAAAGCATGAAAAATCCTTACCGACATGGTTGGATATCTAAAGTGATTATATTAGCTTTGACAGACTTGAATACATTTAGGGTTTTTCTTTTTTAAACATTTTGTTTCTTTTCAATTTTTCACAGAAGGTTAATGGTCGTGATAAATGCGCATATTATCGTGCACACTCATAAAATGACGTTTATCTCTGACCTCTGATCTCTCCGGTAGCAGAGGGGATGTTTGGATATCACCACACTTCCTGCTCTGAATTACCCCACATTCATCAGGTCTGTTATTGTTTGCGGTCCAGCTTGCAGCGGTGTGCTCTGCTGGAACACTGAGTCTAGTGGTGTCACTTCCTGAAAAATGTGAATTTAATTAAGCAATTTGTGAATTCTCTTAAAAGCTAAAACAGAATAATAATTTAACATGTTATGTATTTGAAGAATTTAGATATGCAGTAAACAACAAAGACAATTTTAAGATTAAAATTTTATGCTGATTTTAAGATCGATAGGTTCTATAAACTCTTTAAGGAAGTTCACACAAAGAGCTCTTGAGTGAAACTGGCCTCTTCCTTCCAGTGGACATATGGAAATATACTTTAATACCAGACTATACCAGAATGGCAAAAAATAGAACATGTTTGCAGGACAGCAGAGAAACATTTCTTCAAACTTTTGTGCGCTCAAAGAAACGGTAAAGCACAGCGCACTGGTTTAGAGCGGTTTATTGTGTTTATAAAACTGCAGTTATTCTGTTTCAGTGCAAAAAAACAACAGACAAAAGTACAAGAGTTCCTAAAGGTGTTTTATTTAAAAGTTATTAAATTCCAGACTAACATGCCATTCAGAACATGACAAAAGATCATTTGATACTGAAAACATTCAGTGCCTTGCTAATTAATGAAACCCTTTTTAGGTTTTGCCTATATTTGCGATATATTTTGCCTATAGAGGAGAACTGGCCCCCCGACTAAGCCTGGTTTCTCCCAAGGTTTTTTTCTCCATTTGTTGGAGTTTTGGTTCCTTTGGCTTGTTTAAGTTGGGGACACTTGTTTGATATTCTGCAGTGTTTTTGATATGCCTGCATTTGGCGCCGTTGTATGTGAAATGAGCTGAGCCGGACGATTACGTCACTGTTTTCTCCAGTGCTGATATACATAAATTAACTAGACTAATAACTATTGATCTTTGCAACGGAATGAATCAATAATATATAGAATAAGCTGCACAATGACACCATTTTCTTTGGGAGCTGCTGTGCAGCCAAAAATTATTTGCCAATTATTAATGTAAAGCTGCTTTGACACAATTTGCATTGTAAAAAGCGCTATATAAATAAAGGTGACTTGACATGATTTGCTCTTCTGATAGTCATTATACACAGATATGTGACCATACTGTAAATAAGCACATTTCTCTTACATGAGATGAAGAATAGCTATAACTTTGTTCATAGCACACGACTGCTTGAGTTATTGGAGTAATAAATTAAAATTAGGGATAACTGGCTTCAAAAAGGTAACAGGGTTGAACATTTTACTTGTGCTCAAGGTCACGAGTTATACAAGGGCTTTTTAAAAAGAGAATTTAAATGCTGATATTTCTTCAGTTTTTCATTAATATAGTTTATTAAGTCAAGTCATCTTCATTTATACAGCGCCTTTTACAAAACTAATTGTTTCAAAGCAGTTCTAGGAAAAAGTGGTCTTCCCTTGTGAAAATCGTTAATTATTAACTTAGGGGCTGCTTAAATGACACCTTTTTTGCTGAAAACGGAAGACTTTTAATGCGTACTTCCCGTTCATTTACATGTTTAGTCTATTGGTATGCTCGTTTGAATGTGAATGAGCGCTGACGCTTAGTCTTTCTTTACAAAGTGACATTGCCCAATTTACTTGTCTGGCCCTAATAATACAGAATTATTTGTCGTTTCCGTGGATCCATATGAACTGGAATCATTTTGATGAAGTTTTATCTATACATAGGGAAAGGGAAGGAGGTCTTCACAGGGGATAATTTAGATGACATCGTCATGTCTAGGCACAGGTTCTTCATCTCATCTGGATACGGCCTGGATCTGGCAGACTACAGTAAACCTCAGGATAAACAGAGAGAGACTAATATTAGCGTAGATGACATTCCTCTTATGATGTAGTGAGTACATCAGGTGTTATGGGAAGTGTTCCTGGTTCCGGCTGGCCTCATTTATGCAGCCTAACAATTTATATGATTTGAATTATAGAAGTTGATAAGATGCCATGTGTATGCCAGGTTAAAGAGATGCGTTTTTAGTCTAGATTTAAACTGACAGAGTGTGTCTGCTTCGCGAACAATGCTAGGAAGTCTGTTCCAAAGTTTAGGTGCTAAATAGGAAAAGGATCTACCGCCTGCGGTTGATTTTGATATTCTAGGTATTAACAACTGGCCAGAATTTTGAGATCGCAAAAGACGCGAAAGACTATTATGTATTAAGAGCTCACTCAGGTACTGGGGAGCTGAACCATTTAGTCCTTTGTAAGTAATAAGCAAGATTTTTAAATTTATACAGTGTTAAATGGGGAGACAGTGCAGTGTTGACAGAACTGGGCGAATATGGTCATACTCCCTGGTTCTAGAAAGAACTCTTTTCTACTGCGTTTTGGACCAGCTGTAGTTTGTTTATTAGGAGAGCAGGGCAACCACCCAGTAGAGTGTTACAGTAATCTAGTCTCGAGGTCATGAACGCATGAACTAACTGTTCCACATTTGTCATTTTAGAGCACATGTCGAAAGATATATATATATATATATAGATTTAGATATATTTTTAAGATGGAAGAATGCGGTTTTACATATGCTAGAAATGTGGCTTTCAAATGAAAGATTGGAAACAAAAAGAGCACACCCTGGTTCCTAACTGACAAAGATGACTTAACAGAGCAGCCATCAAGTGTTAGACAGTATTCTAGGTTATTATGTGCAGAAGTTTTTGGTCCAATAATTAGAATCTCATCTCATTTTGTTAATTGTATGAATTGATGAGATTCGTCTGCGTGCGAAGAAGCATAGAGCTGAGGATCATCAGCATAACAGTGAAAACTAACGCCATTCTTCCTAATGATATATCCCAGGCGAAGCATGTTAAAGTGAACGACAACGGTCCTAGTACTGAGCCTTGCTGTACTCCATCTCTTCGTTTACTACTACAAACGGATAACGGTCAGAGAAGTATGATTTGAACCATGCCAATGCAATTCCACTAAGGCCAACATAATTTTCGAGTCTATTCAAAAGAATGTTGTGGTCGATAGTGTCAAAAGCAGCTCTAAGATCCAGTAACACTAAAAAAAATCATACTCTCAAATCATACTCTAACTTGTAACTCTAATGAGAGCAGTCTCAGTTCTATGGTACAGTCTAAATCCTGACTGAAAATACTCAAAGATACCATTTCTTTCCAAGAAGGAGTATAGTTGTGAGGACACTGCCTTTTCTAGTATCTTTGACAGTAAAGGTAGATTTGAGATTGGCCTGTAATTGACTAATTCTGTCGGATCAAGTTGAGTTTTTTTAACAAGAGGTTTAATAATAGACAGCTAAAAAGTTTTTGGTATTTATCCTAATGACAAAGATTTAATGATTTAAGAATTTATGATCTTAAGAAGAGGATCTATGACCTCTGGAAGCATCTCTTTCAATAGTTTTGTCAGTATAGGGTCTAACATTACATGTTGTCGATTTAGATGTTTTAACAAATTCAGACAATTCTTCCTCTCCTATAGCAATGAATGAATGGAGTTTTTCCTCATTGACACTACAATGCACTGTCTGATGTGATACTGTAGTAGACGGTTGCATAGTTATAATTTTCTCTAATATTATCAATCTTGTAAGTAAAGAAGTTCATAAAGTCATTACTGCTGTGTTGTTTGGAAACATCAGAAGTTGAAGCTTTATTTCTTGTTAATGCCGCCCTTATCAAATAAATACTTAGGGTTGTGTTTGTTGTCCTCTAAGACTGTTGGAAAATAAATCATATCTAACGGTTTTTAAGGCCTTTCTGTACGCAGTCATTCTCTCTCTCCACGAAATGCGAAAAACCTCTATAGTTTTGTTTTCTTCCAGCTGCGCTCCATTTTTCAGGCTGCTCTCTTAAGGACCCGAGTATGCACGTTGTACCACGGCATTGGACTATTTTCTTTAATCTTTTTTAAGCACAAAGGAGTAACTGTGTCTAAAGTGCTGGAGAAGAGAGTTGATAGTTTCTGTTGCAACATCGAGTTCTTCTAAGCTGTCTGGTATGCTGTGGAGATGAAACTGATCAGGAAGTGATAGTTCGACCATATTTGTAACTGGGAGTCAGCTTCATAGCCTTGGTTAAATGTAGCACGCATGAGACTAGATAATGATCTGAGACGTCATCGCTCTGCTGCAGAATTTCAACGGCATCAATATCGATTCCATGTGATGATATTAGATCTAGAGTATGATTACGACAATGAGTGGGTCCTGACACGTGTTGTCTAACTGCGATAGAGTTTAGAATATCTGTTAATGCCAATCCCTGTGTGTCTTTTTCATTATCTACATGGATATTAAAATCACCAAGAATAAGGACTTTATCCACAGCCAGTACTAACTCGTACTAACTAGTATACAGTAGCCAGCACAAATGTCAAATGGGATTTATCACGTACACTAGATAACATAACTTAAAGCACCATCACTTTTAAAGAATTATATTTGAAATTAAACCCCTGAGTCTGTCTTTCAGACTGTTTTTATAACAGTAACCTTGAGGGCTAGACTCATTTAAAGTAATGTAATCGTCTGGTTTTAGCCAGGTTTCTGTCAAACACAGCACTTCGAGGTTATGATCTGTAATCATATAATTTACAAAGAGTGATTTTGTAGAAAGGGATCTAATATTAAGCAAACCGAGCTTCATCATTTGTTCATCTGTATGATATCTGTTTTTTATTTGTTGAACATTTTTTTGTTTTACCCTTAAGTGGGTTTGAGAGTTTTTTGTATTTATGAATTCGGGGTACAGACACACAGGGAGGAATGAATACCATCTCTTTTCAACAGGTCAGGTCTGCCCCAAAAACATTTACAATTGTTATTGAAACCAATATCATGCAAAATCATGGTAACGGTGTTGACTAGTCTATGTCTTAAAAGAGAAGATGTTTCAAAATCCAATACCTGAAAGGAATATTTATTTTGACAGCATTTTTGATCTATAGAATAATTTTATGATAAGAGTGTTGAAGCATAACGGCTTATAAGTGGAGACAATTTCTACAGTATTGAGAATACAACTTTTTAAAGTATTTGTAATAATACCTGTAACTCACCAAACTTTAACCTGTAACTACCACTTTCAAGCCCCAGAAAGGTAGTAAAGACATCATTAAAGTAATCCATGTGACTCCAGTGGTGTATTTGCACAAAAAAAACACAATTTACCACTTTATTTACACAATATTATTCTCCAACGCATGTTCATGAGGGCTCCACGATGTATGCATGTTGTGTTGGCACAAGTGCTGACGTTGTAGCGTGAATGTGTGTTGGAGATTAATATTTTATTTTATTGAAGTGATAAATTTTCTTTTTTTTCCGCAAAAAAGCACTTGCATCACTTCATAAAAGTTATTATGTTATCCAGGTTAAACCACTGGAGTCACATGGATTACTTTTATGATGTCTTTACTACCTTTCTGAGGCTTGAAAGTGGTAGTTGCATAGACGGTCTATGGAGGGACAGAAAGCTCTCAGATTTCATCAAAAAAATCTTCATTTGTGTTTCAAAGATGAACGAACGTCTTACAGGTTTGAAATGCGAAATGAGGGTGAGTGGATTTCATCCTATGTCAAAAATGAGGAACAAATCAGGAGGCAAAAACTTAGCCATGTGCCAATTGAAGGTCATTTATATGAACTTTTTGCACTCGTATATACCAGTAATTTAAAATAATCCAACATTGTTTATTAAAATGTAAAAATAAAAAGACAATCACAATATACATATTATATGCACAAATGAGCAACTGTTTTTGTGGTTATGTCACTGAAATGAATTCATTTATTTATAGAGATATTTGTGGGCGTTCTGTAGATTGAGTGGATGCGCTTGTTCACAATGGGTTTGAGTTTAAAGTCGGCATGACACGGAAGTTGCGATAGTCTTTTCTTTCTTTCTTTTTGTGATGTATATCTAAGTGAAGCTGTTATTCAAACAAGAAAAAATGTAGGACAGGACTTGATTTTGTTCATCAGCAATTGATTGGATGGTTGTGGTTTGCTATTGGTCGATCTCATGTGAGTGACAGGTGGTCCCGCCCTCACACCGGTAAACATCATCAAAGAAGAGGTGTCGCTGCACGAGGGAGGGGAGGTTATTTTAATGAAATATTAGGAGAGCATATGAATAAAAAAAAAAAATTACATAAACACCAAGAATTGTCAATTGTTGACTTTAAGATGAACTGCTATTTATGAAGTGCGTTTTATAAATTGTTCATAGGAGCGTTTTGGAAATTGTCATATGTTCACATTTATGATCATACAAATGTCTTTATAAATGAGGCCCCTGGAATCCCAATCCATCCAGAACCTTCACCTGAACTGCACAACTGGAGACTTCAGTGGTTGTTGGCTTCACTTTTGCTTCAAAAGTGGTGAACTTTGTTTTTGTACAACCCTTACAAATCTTTAAGCTCCATTTTTAGGAAGATGTTTCCCAGGGTTATCTCATCTAAAAGGTTGTATATGTTCCTGCTCATGCATATTATTTGCCGTTACGTTTCTACAGGATGTGAACTTTGTGTGGTTTTTGTGTACTTGCAATCACCACATTTTAAATATAGTAAATCTTGAAGTCTTGTGGAGCTCCCTTGGTAATACCCTCTGCCCTCCATCCTGAGAAACGAAGGACTTCTGAGAAGTCTGAGTCCAAGAACAGAACGTCTCACGGGCCCCCCAAACTCTCCACTCTTAAAGGGGAAACCGTGAACTAGTTAATTGTTCTTAGAGGTGCAGTATGAGCAATGCAGTTGTTTGTTTTCCTCATTAGTTTCTAAACTAATTTCATTATCTTCTCTCACTCTGTAGCTCAGCGTCCTGCTGCCATAGTGTCTGCTACAGCCGGAACCACCAGAGATGTGGTGGAGGTCCCTCTGGACATCGGGGGCTATCCTGTGCTGCTGAGTGACACAGCAGGGCTACGGGACACTACAGACAGCGTGGAGCAGGAGGGCGTCCGGCGCGCCCGTCAGCGGTATGTATTTACGGACACGTGTGGGAAAATCAAGGTAGGATAAACAGTGAGGTATTTTTGCGCAAACAGTCCAAAGTGATAAATATTGCCATACTAAAAATGGCCTGCAGAGGGGAAATATCTCTTAAGATTTTTTGCCACTCATTGTGCCTCATGAGGGGAAATTATCTGTTTATTCACAGATTTAGATATAGGTGTGCCAAATTTTTTCACAATTGAATAAGCATTGGAGATAAGTGTTTAGTTACATAATGTTTGCAGTTTAGAAAAAGACGGCAGTGGCATAAAAACACTTTCAAGCAACATGTTACAAAAGACGTTTGTAAGCCTTTAAATAGTAGATGGTTGTCAGAGTTAAACTTGATTAAAATTAGGGATTGAGAATCATCATTACTCCAGTCTTCAGTGTCACATGATCTTACTCCAAACCTTTAACCGACAGTGTAGAATTGCAAACAAAACCCAAAACAAAGATTAACTGAGATCATTGAGACCAAACATGTTAATCGTTATTAATTATTGCACTTAATCAATAAAATATTGCTATATTATATTTATTTGTTTTCCTATTGTCAAAGTTTTTTAGAAACGCAGAAAAATAGTCCTACAAATTAGAGGCAATTATTATTTGAAAAATAAAGCAAAAAGAAAGTTAATTCTTTGAAAAGGTCTAGCATAATTAGATAACATTTTACATTTCTTTTTTTTCTAGTGCAATGAACATTTTTAAGTCCATCTAAAACACTTTTTGCCATCACTGCACATTAGGCCTTATCACATTTTACCTTTTGTGTGTTATGGTGATTTACTAAAGAGTTGGCATAGTCAGGAAGTGGTCACTTTGTTTCTGTGAGGTCAAAGGTTGTAAGATGCTGACCAGGTTCAGGAAACAGACTTAAGAAATGACCTTCCTCTGCTGCCCACAGGGTGGAGCAGGCAGATCTGTCTCTGGTGGTCGTCGACTTGACGCAGCTTCCTCCAGAGCCCCAGCTAGTGCCTGTGTTCCTCAGTGGACACTTGAAGAATATCCTGGAGCACTCATCTCACAGGCAGGAGTGCATCCTGATCCTCAACAAATGTGACCTCATCTCTGCGGAGCACAACCGCAGCATCCAGGCTTCCCTTGAGCAGTGCACTGATGTTCCTCCTGCATGTTTTTTGTCATGCCACACCAGGGATGGCCTGGAGGATCTCTTGACTTTATTACACAACAGACTAAAGACTCTGTGAGTGGAACTGGACAACCCAGAAAGCACTTCTATAATTATTGATAGATAGATAGATAGGTAGATGGGTAAATAGTAGGGGTAGCACGGTTCACAAAACCCACGGTTCGGTTCGTATCACGGTTTTCGGTTCTGTACGGTTCTTGTTGTTATCTCTTCTTTTAATCTTTAACACTCCAGAAATTTCCTTCAGCATATGATATATAGCTTATTAGCTTAATCATCTACAATTCAGGATACAGTATTAACATTTTTGTAATGCAATCATGCACCAACTGAATTTGACTTGACTTTAAGCACATTATTGGGACCATCTCTGAGTAAATCTGGGTGAGATTTTGATACAGTGACAGAGAAGACATTGATGATGACATGCTTTTCGTTTGTTTGGCATAAAAAGGAGCACGTGTATTGTTATCTCTACAGGAACTTGTGCCTTTTTAGCACATAAAGATTGAAATTAACTTGCATTTATCAAACTGCCAACTTCAGTGTAGCTCTTACAAAAAAAAAATATTTTAAAAGACAAAGAGAGAAACTCTTAAAGCTCTGTCTTTTAAACAAGTCAAAATACTTTAAAGATAAATATATAACGTAATAACATAAACATCCCCAATGCTTTAGTTAGATGCTCTAATGCTCTAGTTAGAGGTTGCTTAAATGCTGCGGACAGTAGAAGTGTTTTCCTAACCGGCTCTCTCCTGTTTGTGTTTATCCACACATTGGCGTGAAGTCTTCTCAAATGAACTGTCATATCAGAAGTGTTTCCATTAGCATATTGAATGCATTTTGCTCAACGCTTGCACACAGTCGCAGTTCTGTCTACTGTTTTATTTCCGTTGTCATCGTAAGTAACATGAAATCCAAAATGTTCCCACACACCGGATTTGAACGACACGGGCACATCCGCCAACTCGGGCAGCCTTCATTAGGGGCCGTTCACATATCCCGCCTAAAAAAACGTGGAAAGCGCGGCCGCGTTGCTTCCATTTTGAGCGCGCTTGCCGCGCCTACATAGGATATAATGAATATGCGCGTGCAAAAGAGGGGATATGTGACGGCCCCTTACTCCACTTTTACTGTCAATATGTATGTTGTACGCGAAACTGTCTAAATACGGGGCTACATTGCGCATGCGTCGAACCATGCGACGCACACACTAACCGAACGGTTCGAACGGTTTTTCATGTACCGTGCCATCCCTAGTAAATAGGTAAATCTCTGGATATCTATCTATCTATCTATCTATCTATCTATCTATCTATCTATCTATCTACGACACTTTCATAAAGTCTTAGATCTCTGTCTGTTTAAGGTGTGGTGACCCACTGATCGGCAGTCCCAGTCTGACTCAGACCCGACACCGGACTCACCTGCAGAAGAGCGTCGAGGCTTTACTTCAGTATCATCAGTACAAGGACGTGGACCTGGCGCTGGCAGCAGAAGGGCTTCGTTTGGGCCTCTCCAGCCTGGGCAGAATCACTGGTAGAGTCGGTCCTGAGGAAATTTTAGACACCATTTTCAAAGACTTTTGTATTGGGAAATAGAATAAAACCATAAACGTATAAATGTGTCAACAAGAAAGATGTTTATTATTTTTTACTAAAATAAAAATCAGACTGTTTCCCACGACTGTTCAAAAGCTTGGAATCAGTAAGATTTTTTCTTAAAAGAAATTAATACTTTCATTCAGCAAGTACGCATTAAAACGATCAAAGGTGATAGTAAAAATATTTATTGCAAAATATTTTATATAAGGTTTACACAATATTTATATTTCAAATAAAAAATTAAAAAAAAAAAAAAAAAGACTTTTTATTTATCAAAAAAATATTAAGCCAGCCAACTGTTTTCAACTGCAACTTAAAAGTAATATATAATAACAACTGAAAATGATAAGAATGTTTCTCAAGCAGCAAATCAGCATATTAGAATGATTTTTGAAGAATCATGTGAAACTGAAGATTTGCATTACAGGAATAAATTAAATTTTAAAATATATTCAAATAGTGAACAGTTATTTTAAATTGCAATCAAATTTGACAGTAATACACAATTATAACAAAAGGTGCAAGCATGCTCAAGAAGCGGCGCACTGCTTTAAGAGCCGGGGGTGAACACTTTTGAACAGCGTGATTGTCTTGTGGGAAGTATGCCATTATCTTATTTAGTTTCTGAAAGGCCGTACTAAATAAAAGATATTAATACAAAACAATAACGATGTAACTGATAAAATGCTTAAAATCTTTAAAAATATAAAGATTAAAAATGAAAAAGCTGATTCATAGAATGACCTGATCAGTCCAAGCAGCCAATATTGTAGAGTGCACTGTAACCAGATTTATTTTATTGCATTTAGTGTCGGCTCCTCCAAAAAACAATTACATTTCCTCCCATGTCTCTTTTTAAAGGAATGACTACACACTAGCCTTGGAAGGGAGAATTATTATTTGTCGTAGTTACATTAAGCTCAAACACGCCGGTGACGTTCTGATGCAGCTGAGCATTCGGAGTTCAACTGTACCGGCTGTGTAGGAAGGAGGTGGTCAGAACTAGTCCCCACGGCCCTTTGTTCTCCTGTCAATCTGACGTTCATTTAAATATTTATGTGTGCCTGCTGAACTCTTCACCCATTTGCGACATCGGCGTGCGAGGAGCTGTGCGCAGCACACTGTACCTTCTGCCTTCCTCTCATTCATGATGCTGTTGATTCTGCTGATTAGTGGGGTTAAAAGGGACCCATAAATCTCACTGCACTGCATCAGGTTGGTGGAGCGGCCACCATGTTCATAAAAAACTGCCGTGGAACATATAGATTCCTTGAGAATGGTGTCATATTTATTTGAAAATGCACAAATATAGAAAAACAAAAATATTTATGAATCTTGGGGCATCCAGTACAGATGAATCTTTATTCTTGTAACTAATCTCCCCCTTTTAAATATGCAGTTTATATCTTCAGATTGCATGTTAAATATAAATAAATTAAATATACATTTTTAAGCATTCATAATGACACCCAAAATGCAAAAGTATATATCAGCATATTTAATTAGTGAGTCATAGTGCATAATTCATTTTATGTCATAATTTATGTATAAGTAAAAACAAAACAAAATAGGAGTTGATTTTTATGTCATGTTTATTTATTAAAACAGATCAATATATTAACAAGGACATTATTTAGAAAAAAAAACTGAAAAAGGTCATTGAAACCTGCAAATGGTTGAAAGAAGTAATTGCTGAAACACAATTCTTAATGTGTAAAGAATATTATATACATCACAGCACATGTGGACGTTTCACAGAATCTCAATTTGAACTGTTTTGCTTAATATCAAGTGTGTACTTGTAGGAAATTCAGTCTTGTATTCACACATTTTTATGCCTGCATTACCCTGAACAGCTAAATGAAACCCCTAAAGCACATCATGTAATACAAGTTCATAGTCCATAATGCTTAAATACAACTTTACAGTGAGCTAAACATTAGAGTGCATGTACATTTACAGTGATCCACGGTCACAACATTATTTACAAAAGAGATCACGGGCTCAAAATGAGGAAACTCCCACACACAAGACACTCAGAGTCCGACCTTGAGATTCAGATCATTCCCTTCTCCACACCCAACCTACGGAAAAAAGGAAAACGGTTAAATAAAACACTCTGAATGACTCCGCCTGAAATGAGTCATTAACTCTAGTTTTCCAAACTAAAAGCCTTAAACCTTAAAGAGTTTTTAATATTAATATTATTTTCAGATTAAATGCAACTATGTGACTTGTAATTTAGCACTTCACAAAGTAATTGATCAGTCACGTCTGTTTGAGCTCTAGAGGTTCTGGGAATTTTTTTTTGTTTTTGGGAAAAGGCAGAAAAGTTGTTCCAAACAAAATTGAGGTAGTGAAGTATACATATGAATCACTTGAGGGAAATAATTTTTTCATATATTATCACACATCAGATTTGCAGTTAATTGTAAGGTAATTTTATTACTTCGAAATCCTTAATTGTGCCCCGGTACACTAATAGACTATTGGCCGAAACTATTCCCTATAGATGAACATATTTTCATGTTGTTTCAACAAAATGCCACGCATAGAGTCGGTGTGTTTTATAAGGTTATATTTAATACAAGTTTTATTTGCCACAACCACCTCAGTAGCTCAGAAGCGTCCAATCCTGCTCCTGGAGAGCCACTTTCCAGTAGGGTTTAGTTCCAGCGACAATTAAATAGACCTGAAGCTGCTAAACGAGGTCTTCAGGTTCACTAGAAACTTAAAACCTTCCGGAAGGTGGCCCACTGTCATGGCAACATTCCAATTCAAAATAAAGTGACAGTGATGAATGTCTTTGTGTGGGGCAGGTGTGTTCAATTCTGCTCCTGGAGGGCCAGTGCCCTGCGAATTTTAGCTCTAACCCTCGTTCAACACACCTGAATCAGCTAGTCAAGGTCTTTAGGATTACTGGAAACTTCCAGGCAGGTGTGTTGGCCCTTGTGTAGGACTTTGGCCCTACAGGAGCAGGATTGAACACCCCAAACGGACAGTAGTGCCCTGTATAGTGGTGCTCACTTCAAAGTGTGTAGGGGCCAAGTGAATAAACAGAACTCTGCCCATGATCGATGATGACCACTTACCTTGTGGTTAATGGCCCCTACCAAGTATGGGGGGATACACCTTGGCCGGGGGTTGAACTCCAGGTTTGGGCTGCAGAAGCAGTGGAGATTGAGTTAATTATGGTACAATCTATAACATTGATCACCATTTTCCAGATCTTTTAGGCATCGTTATTCATCCTACCTGTTGTACGCAGCCATTTTGCAGAGATATGAGGGTGGCGTCCTTCACCGCTAGCTGGGCGTCTAGCAGATCTTTGGCATCCCTCAGTCTGCTTAGCTCTCTGAGAAGTTGCTCCAGTTGCTTGTCGTACGTCTGTTGGGCGTCCTGCATTTTTTTGCTGCTCTCCGCGGCCTCTTTCTCTCGACCTGTTTTACACTCGTCCAGCTCTGAAGTCAGCCTCGTGTTCTGTACTTCCAACCAGCTGCTCTGTTTTTGAATGTTCGAGACTTTTGCTCCCACATTGTCCAGGTAGCTCTGGAACTTGTCCTCCACCTGTCGAGAAAGGCTGGAGCAGTTGGAGCGAATCCTATTCATCTGTTCTTCCTGTTTCGGGCAGGTGAGGTGAAACGTGACCGAGTTGGTGAAGAAAGTGTCGATTTTGGATAGGAAGGCACTTGTGACTGTCTGGATGCCTTGGAGGGAGTCTGCAAAGTCTTCTTTGCATTTCTTAGTGTAAACGTCAAGCTGGGATTTCAAATTCATGTTTTCCTGTCTCAGTTGTATCACCTGAGTATGATGCTCATTTTTATCCTTCACCGCGTTGTCCAAGTCAGTTTTAAGGTACTCAACTGTCTGGCTGAAGTTAGTCTTAAGGATACCATACAGAACTTTCTGCTGATCCAGAAGAGTATTCAGGGATTTTATTTCACCTGATAAGAGAAAAGAGAGCCACGTCTACAGGACAGTCCATTCATGAGTTTGATTATTCATTGATCAGTTATTGTACTCACCATTTTGATTGTTGTTGGTTGGTGGACATGGTAGTGGAGTATTCCGAGTGCTTGAAAGTTTCATCTTATTGACCTCACAAAGAGACTGTAAAACAATCAAAATCCAACTTGTAATGATTGTTAGGGTTAGGTTTACAAGAGTAATATACCAAGGATACAATTAATGAATCTAAAGGTAGATTAACTTAATAGTATCTTAGAATTAAAGAGATGAAACTTCACTCCTCACTCCCAAACCTGTATGACTTTCTTTCTTCTGTGGAACACAAAAGAAATCATTTTGAAGAATGTCTGTTTTTTTTTTGTCCACACTTTGAAAGTAAATGAAGTTGTTTTGTGCCCCACTAACCAAAGCAATGGAAACATTTTTCAAAACAGCTTCTTTTGTCTTCCACAGAAGAAAGAAAGCCACACAGCTTTGGAACGATGTGAGGATGAGTAAATGACTTTTCATTTTAGGGTGTAATATTCAGAATCAAGGAATTAAAGGACTTACAAGTAACTTCTGCAAGTTTTTGCCATTGGAACTTGTTGCGTTTAAGTCATTTTTCAGCTTTGCTATCTCTTTGTCTGCCGCATCCTTCTCTCCAGTCTTTGCTTTGAGGGCACCGGTGAGGTCAGCTTTCTCTTTTCGGAGTTTGGTGTTGTCTGTGGAGAGCTTGTTATAGGCCTGCTCCAGCTCTTCTACTCTCTTCTCCTCAGCAGTCTTCTCCGGCTGGCCATACACGAGGAAGAGCACCAAACTGGCGATGATGAGGGACTGGATCAGAGACGAAAAGAAGAACACAATCCTCATGTAGTAGCCGCAGCTTTTCCCCTTCGCCTTGTGGATTTGTTTCGCCTCCAGCCCGAACGTGGCCCGGGAGTAGCTGTTGTTGTACATTTCTGTGGTCCAGTTGTGGGAAAGTGATAAACCTTCGGAGGACTGTGATTCTTGAGGTTTGTTATGAAAAAGCGGTGGTCAAAAGGTTACCAAAATACCTTGCAGTCCTGTCACACTCGCGGGTGAAGACATGTAAACACTCTACCAGGACACGGGGCGGTAGCTGTGTTTATAAATGCAGAGACACACTTCCGGCGCCGTGACTCTTTCCAGGCCCTCCCCAGGAATGCTCCAGAGGTTATCGGTACTTCACGCTGAACCTATGGAGATCTCCAGTGAGAAACGAACCGGAGCTCCTCCCTTGCTTTCCCTCATAAATCACACCAAACCCTGACAAGCAATGCAGACCACCATCAAACATCTAGATAACACTTATTTCATAAGTACTCTGTGGGATTCGTGTGTAATGTTCTTGGCCTCCATATTGGTATGTCTCAATATTTAATAAGGAGTTAATCAAATTCATATCAAGTGTCATTTTGGAATCGCCCACTTTGGCCAAGAAAAACAATGTTCCTGCAAAGGACAAAAGCAGGTCCTTCCATCTCTTCCTGGATCAGATCAGATACATAAACACACATGATCAAAACAACCCATCTGAAACGGTTTCCTGCAGAGCCGCAGAGACTATCGGTGGAGTCGGAGGGACAACAATGGTGACCCGTCATCCTCCTCGCAGGAATGAATAACAAACTCTCCCAGAAGCCCAGGAGGCGGCAGCACGTTTGATCCAGGGCTGGTGATGACGCTCGCAGCTGACACCCGTGTCTGGGAGAGTGTGAAGAGGGAACATAAAGTAAGTCAGGGGTTTTCCTGCAGGCCATTGTCTCCTTGCCAATCCATCCTCAGCGGAAAGTAATTTACAGAGGGTTTTTGAAACCAACTAAAAGTTCTCACAAAATCCCTTACAGATTGCAGATGAGCTTTAAGACAAAAACAGGAAGCTGAATCTGCAAAAGACAGACAAACACTGATGACATTCGAAAATGAAGACAGATGAGCAGTGGTGCTCAAAATCCCTTACTCCAAGGAACTTTTCTTGTTTTTTGGGTGCTATCAAATGTTTCATTTTAAAAATAATTTAACTCAATATTCACTCACTTCCAAAGAAAAGTTGAGCATTACAGTGTGCGCCATACAGGTTTGGAGGGCGAGTAAATATTGGGTGAAGATGATTAAGGAAAAAAGCCGTTCACAATATCCGTCGCTTAATTCTTAAAAAAAGGTTCTTTATTGCCATTTATGCTTCCATGAAGAACCTCAAATGGCCATGGAAACTTTCCATTTCGTGAAAGATTCTTTATAGTGGGAAAAAAGTTGTTGAACCTTGTGTTGGCAGTGTTTAGAGACCCTTTCTAAGAATTGAGCATCTTGATTTAGGTTTTTCTCCATCTTTGTTTACAGCTTGGAACGAAATACTTCTCAGAATTAAGGAGGTTGCAAAGTCAAAGAGGTTAATGATTATTAACACAATAAAGGAGAAAAAAACTGTGACCTGAATACTCTTCCGACTATTATCTGTGAACTTTAGTGCTACTCAACAGCAGGATACAGATTCACACACGTTTGTGTGGTCAAAGAATCAAAACAAAGCAATTTCTAAAGAAACCACAAACAATTCCAATTAATAACTCCAAAGGTAAATGAACCATTGTGTGTTTTCTTTTGCTCAGCGGGACTCTTGCGACCTCTTGTGGACACAGCTGCTTCCATTTCTCCCATCCTTCATTAAAAGTTTTGCATTTTTGTAAGTATAAACTATCTTTATTAGATATTACATTCTTCATGACAACAAAACAAAACTTGCCCCTACTTTTAAAAGCATGTTGCTGACACATCCGCATTATTATCAGTGTGCCCTGTTCTATAGCTCAAAATAAACTTTATTACCAGAATATACATTTAGTACAGAAAATAAACAATTCAGTGTAGCATACATCAACACAATGAGGGATTCTGTAAATAATATTAACCAATATTTTCCCAGCATCAAGCCTCGTGAACTATTACTTCCCACTAAATATTGATTTTATTTTTGTTACCTCGAATGTCTCAAGTAAAATGCAGTTCAAATGCCTTGTTGTCTTTTGCCAGTGCAGCAAATGAGTCCCACAGAGCATTTATTTGACAGGAGCAAGCAAGTATTTATTAGATGGTGTCCAGATGAACCCTCACCAAACCATCAGCACCCGTCACATGAGCTCATCTGTGAATCTCCACATATCAATTGGATGTTCTTGTGCTGAGATCAAACCATCAATTGACTGTTAGTGTAGTAAATTAAGACACTGAAGTTTTCAAAAGTAATAGAGACATTGCCAGTACATAAAGAGTGGACAAGGCCATATATATGCAGTTATTCACAAGTCACTCCTTCAGCCTTACTCTCGGAGATCTGAGGGCTCTATTGAGTAAAATCTCACACCGTGGCTTCATTCTCTTGCGTGTCGTCCTCCTCCAGCAGACTGTAGGATGCGTGGCTCTGGAAGGGTCTCTGCAGTGGGTGGCACAGCAGTTTGGCCATGCAGTTGTGCAGCTCAATAGCAGGACCACACAGTGACACCTCAAACTGATAACACATGCCTTTAGAGTCCAACTCACTGAAGGAGGCGTACACGTCCTGCAAATACACGCGCAAAGGTTCAGTACCTCTAATAGAAACGTGTAAAAACGTGCAGTAACTTGAGTTGGTGGAAGAGAATCTCAAACCTTCCAGCTAGTGTCCTCTGTCTGTTCTTCAGTTCCATTATGAAGATACACGACATCAAAGAAGAAATATGGAGACTGCAGCATTTTCTGGAAAGAGAGAATTTTAGAGACATGCAGGTTTTCTCATTCGATGATTCATTTTGTTTAAAGCTGAATAAAAGCAGATAAAGAATGTTTTTAAAATCTAATATATAAAATGCATGTTTCAAATTGTTAAATATGTAGATCAGGGGTGGCCAACGTCGGTCCTGGAGAGCCACAATCCTGCAGAGTTTAGCTCCAACCCTGATAAAAACTCACCTTCCTGTAGCTTTCTAGTAACCCTTAAGACCTTGATTAGCTTGTTCAGGTGTGTTTGATTAGGGTTGGAGCAAAAATTTGCAGGATTGTGGCTCTCCAGGACCGACGTTGGCCACCCCTGATGTAGAGCTTGAAATGCTGACTTCATATGGTTGTGAAAAACACACATGTGACGAGCAGGGCGGGCGAGAGCCGTGAGGGAACGGCGCGAGGCCGGTGACGCGAGTGATAATGAGCGTCAGCTGCGCGCTACACCGGTCTCGTGTCTCTCACGGAGGAGCTCTGGAAGCATAAAAGAGGAGCGACGACAGTGAAGGACGAGAGAGGACCAGGCCTGGACTTTATGGTGTGTTTTATTTTGTTTGTGTGGGCGGCAGTCGCCGTGAGGAACTGCCGCCCTTTTGCTTTCGTTTTATTGTTTGTTTATTTATTTGATTAAAAGTTATGTTGAACTTTCGCCGGTTCCCGCGTCCTTCATCCCGTTCTCATTGAACCCCGTTACAATACAATTTTCAAAAAAAAAAAAAAAGTTTAAATTCAACCATAAAGTAAATATTCCTTACAATACATGTGGGTATATACGATATTCCAAAAAGTATTTAATATTTTCAAAATTTCAAAATAATTTATGATATTTGCCAAAAATGCTTTAAGCTTTTTAATCAACTTATTTTTGTATGTGTTTGAACCACATGCAGCATCTGGACAAATCAGACACAAATTATTCATTATATTTAAAGAATAATCCAGGAAACTCACTCTTTCAACAAAGGTCGGTGAACCGACAAATGCAGTTTTCACCGAGACTCTTTTTACAGGACACAGGAAGACTGATAAGTTTTACGACTGTAAGGAATTTGCAAAGAAGTTAAGACTCACTTAATTCTTGTTGAGAAGGACAAATAAAGCCTTTTAATCCGATATATTCCATATATAACCACTTGAGAAATGTGTATCCAATTTTCCCCGCTCTTTTATGGGGGGGGGGGGGTTCGCCTATATATTAATTCTCTTTTTGAACTCAGTAATTTTGCTTTTTGAGCATGAAAAAGGTCTGAAAAGTTAGAAACATTTAAAAAAAAAAAAAAGTGTGAAACTCGAGGTTATGCTAACAGGCGTGACATTTCCCAAACACGCCAGAAGCGGTTGACCAATCACAAGAAACAGGTCCAACCGACCAATTACAGCACGTTGGGCTTTTTGAAAGGAGGGGCTTCTAAGACAGGAACTAAACGGAGCATTACTGACAGACTGGGAAGAGAGGAGCTGCAACAACGTAAAACATATATATATAGTTTTACTGATCATTCAAGCATGAAAAGCTATTCTAGTAGAGCCCAAAAACTAAATCAAGAAAAGGGAAAAAAGGGGCATAAAAGTTTCAATTTCTAATGTTTTAACAACGCTGCACCACTGCTTTGTTCCTCCTTAAGGTGTGGTCACAGGTCACAATTTTGTCAGGCGATATCCAGTCATTTCAATAGAAATCTGAACGATTTAACGATTATATATATATATTTATTACACAGTACTGAAAGATTTCAAGAAGTAATAACTTCACAACGGGTTCATGTTCAATGGGTGTTGACCAACAGAAAGCTGCTCGGTTTGGAGGTGACTTCTGAGTGTATTTTTGAATAAAAAATGGATCCGGATCCAGAAAAAAAAGAGTAAAAACTTATAATTGGTCCATGAATGTATAGTAAGATGGGTCAAACAGACTTACTTTGACGGCATCAGGAGGATTGAACTGAAGCATGCCAGCATGCCGGCTGAAGATGAGGAGAGTCCGAACTACGAAAGGAGGCGGGATGGTCTGAATGTTCTCCATCTGAGGAAGTTCAATTTTCTGCAAACTACAAGGGAGTTTTGATGAGGGAGGGAGTTTTAATCTGTTGCAATCAAACAAAAAAGACCAAATCTACTTACATGACACTGAGAAGATCTTCCAGATCTACAGATAACAGTTAAGGAAATGCGATCATAAATAATTCTCACTGCTTCCTCTGCACCTCTTTCTGATGTCGGAATATATCCGATATCTTTCACTTTCAATGTTTATCGGATTCCATAAAAATGAGCCAAACTCTAAAAATAAGGATACTGAAGGACTCGCAGACGTTGGTATCCAGGTCGTACAGAAAGCTGCACAGCTCTCGGGGGTCGGAGGTGAAGCCTGATAACTGTGTGAAAGAAAAATGACAAGCACTTATAGCAGAAATTTAAATAAAATGTAAATATAAAACATGAAAAATGTTAACAAAAAATAAACGCTGCCAAGGCAACATAAATGAAACTGAAATCAAAAGAAACGAGAATACAAATGACACGAGCATATAACAAAAACACTCAAATTTAAACTAAAATTAAAATGAGAACTGGAAATATAGAAATAACAGCTAATTCAAAATAACACTAGTCCACAGCTTCTGAAATGAGCGTAGTCAAATTAAGAACTAAAACGATGGTCAGGATGATATCTGTGATGATGATCTATGATATCATTTCCTGTTTTATGTTTATGAATGTTGGTTGCACCATGTGATTTTGCTTTGGCATACAAATCTTTTTCAAATATTAAGTGAAGTATTGTTCTTATTAAAGGCACAATATGTAAGATTTTTGGATTAAAATATCCAAATAACACTAGAAGGGTATTATATATTTTGTTGACTTGTGTACTAACGACGTTTCCAACAATGTTTAACCCTTCTGTGCTGTTCGGGATGTTTTCATCCACTATGGGGAATTTTTGAGTCTTAATTTGGCCGTAACTTTCTCCGCGTTTCAGCAAATGGAATGATTTTTGGTGACAAATCTTATTTTGACACATATTTTGGGAAAATGCTTTGAAACTTTTCAAAAACTCAACAGTACTCTGTGGGCAAATTCACGACCCTTTCGTTATTTTAACTACTTTAAAAATGTATCAGATAAATATTTTTTTCAAATTTTTTTGCTTAAATCTATTAATCAACCTCAATCCTGATCAAAACTACTAAATTGAAAAAAAAAAAATCAGGATTTTAACTCTTTAATTGCCAAATTCTTAAATGATGTCACTGATTTGGAAAAATCGTGTCAAAGATTAGAAACAACATTGGCTTTGATGCGTTGTTAGTTTTTGTGCAGCATCAGATTTTAACGTTTTAAAGAGTTAAAATCCTGAATTTTTTTTTTAAAATTTAGTAGTTTTGATCAGGACTGAGGTTGATTAATAGATTTAAGCAAAAAAATTTGAAAAAAATATTATCTGATACATTTTTAAAGCAGTTAAAATCGTGGCTGTTTTCTGCCACGAACATAACGAAAGGGTCGTGAATTTGAACAATGCAGAAGGGTTAAATCCAGAGAAATAAGCAATTTTAACGAGGACAAGTACTGTGTTCATGTGTATCAATGACATCATACTTGCGTTACCCTCGATTTCCAGTTTTATTTTGTAGAAACACCAAGTTTTATTAGACAACTGTGTGGATACATATATAGACAGAAATCTAATCACAGGAATAAAGCTCAACACGTTTAGTCTAATTGTTTGAATCTCGTTTTCTTGATTTTCCGCAACTGCAAAAAACTTATTTTTATCAAGTAACTAACATAGCATAATCAGATGCAGCTTTATTTTTAGTAACAGTAATACAGCATTTTCTCCGTCATACTGTGTTTTAAAATTAATCGCATGCCATTTTTCAACACAAGCCATCCAGCATTTATTAATATGATATTCTAATATCGATCTAGCTCACTGCAGTGTGCAACAACAAGTGTCTCACAGCAGCCGCTCAGAGTAACGTTATAACATTTTCAACGCTCAAATGTATCTAATATGATAAAACAGACAAACGAATGTGGCATAATAAAAGTTCTGCTGCTCTTGAGACTTGTGTCACTCATCTCTCATTATCAAATGTCCAGCTCCCACATCACTCGGCCGTGTTCTGCTTCATACTACAGTAATGATAATAATCTCATCCATAAACATTATTTGTGCCCTAGTTCCGTGCCGATTCTTTTCCACCGGCTGTGAAGTAAAGACGAAGCTACGCCTTTCTTTTGAACAGGCGACCTCTAGTGGCAAAACTTTACATATTGTGCCTTTAACTGAAGCTATTAAAAATAATTTTTGAACAATTCAAATAATAGATGAAAGCGAAAATTAGATAATTAAATTAAGTCGAAGTAAAATATGAAAAACTGAAATAAAAAATTAATTAAATCAATACAGAATTATAAAAACTTTTTTTTTTTTTTTAAATTACAAAATTAAAATATAAACATAAAAGCTAAATAAAAAATAATAAACAAATAATACTAAAATAACACTGGCTGTAAAACAATTTTGTTTAAGCATTTTTGATGAAATAAAGAAACTATTTGAAAGAATTTCATTCTTTTTTTAATGAAAATTAACATTTGGACTATTTGATTAAACTTTTCTGATTAAATTACCAGACCCAGACCAAAATTAGCACTTGTCAACAACCCAAAGAAATGTTTTAAATTACAGTGAGTTTGACTTTCACAATGACGGTGTCGTCGAACCCTCGGTTTCGTCCACTCACCCACATGGCATCATCGTTCAGCACCACCAAAGCAAACTCATGCCTTTTGTCAATCTTGTGCTTGGTTCTCACAAACATCTCAATCATTTTCTGTGAAATATTTAAGGCGTTTGTCTTGGATCTGGAAATGCAAATCATTTACATAAAAATATATTTGTCATTTCTAATAGAATACATCAAGGAAAGTAATAAAAGTTTAAAAAAAACAAACGTATAATTACCCATTAAAGGACTCCAACTTCTGCAGCGACATCTCCTCTGAAAGGTCCAAGCAGATGATCTGTTTAAGAAAGATATGAGTGAATGACAAAAGTGTTTTCAGACGCAAATATTGTGAAGTTTATTGACACACGTACGACTTTCTCTGGGCAGTTGACTCGTGGCACCCGCAGGTGTAACTCCGCCGATGGGGCGATCGGGGTGACCATGGACGGCGGAGGGGGTTTCGGTCTTTCCTTCGCTGCAGAAGCCAGCGCAGACAAGCTGGCTGCGGTGTTTCCTGCCGCAGGAACCGGGGCAGACGCAGCAGCCGTGATGGCGGTGGCAGAAATCGGGGGGTTGTCGGAGCTGGACGCCTCTCCCTCTCCCTCGACACGGCTGCCCACGGCCGGCTGCGGGGGGGAAGCCAGGCTGCTGTTGTTCAGGCTGCCGGTGCTGCTGCGCCGGTCCTCCGCGCCCTCCGGATTGGACCGGGTCCTGGGTCTCAGGTCCATCATCCGCTCCTCTCCATCCGCCTGACCGGGCTCAGGTGTCTCCATGGCAACCTGACCCCATCCCATAGACAAACACATCATCAACAAGAATAACAATATATGAACCAAACATATGCTAAAATATATACTTTAGACTGCATAAGGGTTAAATGAAAGCAAACATTCATAGTCGTAACATATTAAATTTGTATCCTAATATGACTTATCTTAAATTCCAAACCTAAATTAGCTTTATTTAAAAATCCGTTCCTAATGATTCCTTTGCATAAAGCAAAAGCAGTGAATCAACA
Source organism: Zacco platypus (assembly GCA_038088235.1). Taxonomy (NCBI): domain Eukaryota; kingdom Metazoa; phylum Chordata; class Actinopteri; order Cypriniformes; family Xenocyprididae; genus Zacco; species Zacco platypus. The sequence goes on from CM076064.1 coordinate 25,871,241, forward strand.
TTCGTGATTTCTCAAGAGAGATTTCATGAACATGAGAGACATGCACACGTAGAATAACGCAATAACGTGTAACAATAACTCACCGAACATTCAACAGACGATAATATGAATTTAGAAGAGGAAAAAAAAGATCTAAAATGTATTCTTCAGCACTTCCTCTTTCGCTGTCTATGTCGGTGACATTCGGAGCAGAGTGCTGAAGAGCGTTTCTGAGCTTCAGCGCCTCTAGCGGACTGGAGAAGCGTTGTTTAGCCGAGTGAAAATAATTGCACACCTCAGATTAACGTTCGTCAGATTTAAGAACTCAACAGTCCCGTAATGATTTATCTAATATTAGTATAGTATGTTTGTTGGACAGAAGGCTTTTGCATCAGAATTCCTTCAAATGCTCGTTTTTGTACTCCTCTGCAGGGATTATGTGTGGCATGTGTGGGCCTTTGGGTCATACTGAACCTGACCCGCGAGCAGAAGGATGCCCAGCTGGCACGAAGTGTGTTGGGCATTCTTGAGCATGAGGAGATGGACAGGGCTGGGTATGTTACTTTTAAAATCTATTTCACTACAGATTACAAAATACATGCTTTAAAAAGTCATTTGTAACGTATTTCGTTACATTACTCAAGTTTAGTAACTTAATCTAAATACTTTAGAATACTTTGGAATACTAATAAGTGTGGAACAAACACAAAAAAGGTAATTGCGAGTTTTTATTTCACAATTCTGACTTTTTCCCTCAGAATTGCATGATATAAAGTTGCAATTGTGAGTTATAAAGTCAGAATTATGAGATATAAACTCACAATATTGAGAAAAGTCAGAATTATGAGATATAAACTCACATACTAAATTCACAATTGCAAGAAAAAAATTCAGTATTGCAAGTTTATATCTCCCAATGCAAACTCACAATTGTGAGGAGAAAAACAAATAGTGAGAAAAAGTTGCAGTGACGAGTGAATTATAAAATGACTCACAAAACATGAAAACAGTCGTGGATCATCAGGTCATGACAGGACAGTTCAGTTGACAGTTGGGCAATTTTTTTTATAAATTCAGTCATTTTGTCTTGTTCAGGACAGAACTAAATAAAAATAACAACATTTTTATGATCCTCTTAAAAGTATTAAAATGTTGATGAAACTTAACTCCGCTTTTTCAGACGGTCAGAGTCAGAGAATCACCAATCGCTGTTTAAATGACATTAAAACTCAAAGTAATCACTTTGGTAATCTAAAACACTTTTCAGATGTAACTGTAATCTGATTACCACCCATTTAAAATGTAACTGTAATGAAATACAGTCACTCAAATTTTGTATTTTAAATATGTAACTAAGTTACTTGTGTTTCGTTACTCCCCAACCCTGGAGACGGATCACTGGACAGCCTCCTGTATTGGTGACGGGGAACAGACCCAAGTGTTACTGTGGCCCTGGCCAGCTGTGCCATGTATGGTGGGCACCGCTGTCAGTGCGTGATAGAAAAACAGGCGGCTGAATGGCTGTTCCCTCTGGCATCCTCCAAAGAGGACGAGCCACAAATCCGCGCAAGCAGTGTGATGACAAAAGAGTGGAACGGTTACTTTACTCACTGTAACTGTGAGAAATGCACCGAGGATTGCCATAACTTACTAATACACTCACCACTGCATTTTTAGAGGCCATGAAAATAGCCCCATTTTACTGCTAAAGTTCAAGCTAAAGTTCATATATATATATGAATAATCCATATATTAAATTATTTAACGGTATATGTGAAAATGTACAGAGTAACATATTACAATATACTGAGTAATACATAAGGAATTGCCGTTTTTCATATATTGAAAAATATGGGACAATATTGTATTGGATCATTGTTTTGTCTCAAGATGCACATCAGTAATGTTTTATTCTAGTGTACATTTATAAAATATACTTAAATATCCTAATTGAACTAATACCTAATCCTAGTTTAGGCTAAGCCCTGTCTGTGAAACCAGGCCGTAAGGTTTACCTACTTCATCAGAGACACTGTCACTGAGGTAAAGCAGCTTCCAAACACCAGAGTCTGATCTCAGAGTGTGATCCCTCATTTGAGTCGTAGTCAAGCAAAAGCGACCCTCCACTTGAAAGATGAGGACATTTCAGTTTCTCAGTTCCCAAGCTGATCAACCATTTAAGTTGGGGTGTAAAGAAATGCAGTTTATTCATTTTTTAATGTACACAAGGAATGTATTTTTGTAATGAACACCAGTGCATGTGTGTGTGTGTGTGTGTGTGTGTGTGTGTGCACGTTTTCATGATTTATGAGGACACAAATGTGTATAATGTTATGGGTATGACAACTTAAACGTGAAATATGAGGAGGACATTTCATGCGTCCTCATATTTCAAATAGCCTTAACAACATACTAAACAATGTTTTATTAAAAATGTCAAAATGCAGAATGTTTTCTGTGACGGGTAGGTTTAGGGGTAGGGGGACAGAATGTACAGTTTGTACAGTATAAGAACCATTACGCCTATGGAATGTCCTCACTGAGATAGCAAAACAAACCTGTGTGTGTGTGACGTGTTTTAAAACATCAAACCTCAACAGATATCTCAAGCCCTGTGTTCAATACTGGACAAGCTACAGTCGTCAGAGGATTTCAAAACTATGCGTTCGGCCGTGTCTAACCCCACAAAACAGACGCTTGCATCACTGGGTCGACTCAGGAAGTCCTGCTCACATTGTAAAGAGGCTCGTAGACCGGACAATCACTTTCTCAGTAAAGTGTTCCTTTCCTGCTCCTCCAGACAGAGCATTCATTGCAAGGTGTTCGCTCACCGTGTCACTCTGACATTCTGAGGATGACATAACACATATTATGTTAATAACATATCATGGAACATTAGCTTATTGTTGGTAGAACAATACTAGGTACAAGGCGAAGAAAATGAAGTTCTGGTATGAGAGTGAAGATATCCCATGAGTTTCTATCCCACCAATTGTTCCATTGTTAGGAAAGGCCTGGGAGGACTTTCTTAAGAACTTCTGTTCTGTCGTCGGATGGAACAGGAACTTCAGGAACCTCATTCTGACTCGGTCTCGTTGTCCGAGGTTCCATCTCTCTGCTGATCCTCTGAGAGCTGACGTTGGAAGGGGTTCAGAATAATCCTCCTGGAGGAAAGACAGTTTTTATGATGGTTAGATGGAGATAGACATGTAAAGTTTCATAAATTAAATTCTAAAAGCATGTCGGACAGTTTAAACAGTGCTCTAAATTGTGAACAGTACACTCAAAAAAATATTTCTGTCTAAACATAAGTTTTATGTAATTTAATTACATAGCAATTTTCCATCCATTTGGATTACATAGTTTTAACATAAACAAACTAATAAACTTAATGTGATTCATATTTGTCAGTCATATGTAAATGAAATAGGTAAGATTTATGTAATAGTTGAGTATATGAATAGTGAGAGATTAAATGTCTTTTATCTTCAGTTGATTTCAGTTGTAGTTCTTGTGTTTCTCTGTCCTTCAGTGATTCTGCTTGTTAACAGCAGGTGTTCATCATTAATGCTCAATCGTCACTTAATGATCTCATTAACTCTGACACTGCTTCAATGGTACTTTAACTCAGTAGTGCGCACACACATGACCACTAAACAGTGTTCATTAACCTGTGAACTATTACATAAATCTTACCCATTTAATTTACGTATGATTGACAAATAATAATCACATTAAGTTTATTAGTTTGTTTATGTTAAAACTATGTAATCCAAATGGATGGAAAATTGCTATGTAATTAAATTACATAAAACTTATGTTTAGACTGAAATATTTTTTTGAGGGTACATATAAGAATATACAAATATATAAGACGGCAAAAATAATTTATAACAAAATTTTGATGTCTGTAAAAAGAAAAAAAGATTTGTCTAATTCATGCATTATTTACTACATTGAATATTTGTGCTTTTAGAAATGCATTTGTCAAACTACACGAGCGTTTTAGTACATTTTTTGAAATCGCGATTAACAGTTTGCAAATTTTAGAAACGTATGTATTCTCCTGTATTTGCTCAGGTTTATAAGTGATTTCCTGATTAAATGGCACACATTGCTTTCCCGGATGAGCGTTATAAGCAATCCAACTCACAGAATATGCAGAAATGGAGTTTGTTAACTGAGCTGCTAAGACACACTTCATATGGAAAGCCGTTTTTACTTTTATTCATTTTCAGGATATGAGCTTGTGATATCGACAATTACATTTTCACTAGTATAAACTATAATTGTTGATATCTGTAATTGTATTTTCACTAGTGAAATCTCGCCATAGGCTGCCATTCAAATTCAATTGTTGATATCAAGAATTCATTTCTTACTAGCTGAAATTCCAGTTTCACATATCAGGAAGACAATTCTTACTAGTAACAATGCACATTTCTGATAGGACTAAATCATTTTCCATACAGCATATTTTCGTCTTCTATTTTCCTTAAGAATACTAGAGACTCATTAAAAACTGAAGTGATAATTAAAATGAAATTGTTTATAAATAAAGTATTTAGAAATCATAAGATTAATCAGATAATCTTCTATAGAGAATCTTCTAGAGAGTCAAAAATAAACCAAACAGGAAAAGATCTAAAAAGACACAGTGGGTGGAGATGACAATCAGGAGATTCGGCAGAGAGCAGGTTTTAGCCCAGTAAAGTGGAGAAGAGTGTTGGATCGGGATGTGCTGAAGCTTCACATGCTCAACGAGAAAGCCAGCAGCGCACCGGATCACTCTTTAAAAGCGCTTTCATTCAGGACATTACCTACGGACACGACCTGAACCAAGATCAGACAAATGACAGAGGTGAGTTTATGGGACGGTGATGCGATTTACCCTCAATCTGAACCAATATTTGTTTTTAAATGCATGTTTTGCAACTTAGTAAAGTGTAAACCAGCCTTTTTTTTTTTTTAATAAAGATCATATTGCACAATTTCAGCCTAAGAGGGTTTAAATCATGAATTTATAATAATCCTGCAAGGGAATTTAGAATTTTCACCAGTTTCAAACCAAACTCAGTGCTTTGGCAGATACATCTACAGCGAGTGAGGTCCCGAAACCATGTAGTTAAATCATATTTATATCTGAATACTGAGAACAACAGTTCGAGGGCTTCTTTTATTCACAGCACCATAATGCAGCAGCAGGAAGTGCAGTTACAGGATGTCTGTTTCCTCTTGTTCCTCCCCTCAGAACAAAAGGGTGCCGAGAACAACAACTCCCATATTGTTTTAAATGGCATCTTCATGAGTTTGTTTTGATGTGTGAAGAAAATCAACAGATATTTTGTTCAAAATTAAACTATTTCTGGTTGTCAGATGTCACTACTCCTCTGATACAATAACATTTAGTCATTTAGCAGACGCTTTTATCCAAAGTGACTTACAAGGGGAGCAATTAGGGGTTTCATGTCTTGCTCAAGGGCACTTTAGTCATGGTATCAAAGGTGGAGAGAGTGCTGTTCATTCACAATCCAATCAATTCCTGCCAGCGTGGGAATCGAACCTGCAACCTTCAGGTTAAAATCCACGACTACCCCATAATCACTTTCAAAGGGGATATGTCATGAAAATATGACTTTCTCCATGATTAAGTGCCATAATCGGGTCCCCGGTACACCTGCCAACCCAGAAAATGTGAAAAGCCTTTTTCTGCAAAACAGGCCCTTGAGACGTAGGAAGGGGACCTTATTATAATATTACCGCCCCTCAATCTGCACGTTTCCACCCACGGCGCCGCCGTTTTGTTTTCACAAGCGGAAATGGTACCAGTTCTAACGCCATGGCAAAAGTTTGAGCAAAGCATGTTCAGTTGTCGGCCGCACAGATGAGCACAGAACACTAGTTAGTCTCGTTGGCTTGGACAGCCTGCGAGTTGACAAAATGTTAGACCATTCACAGCATTTGATAGCAATCATAAACGTTAGCCTGGTGTGTATGGCACTGTTTGGTATGTACAGTGGGCGTCCATGCTAGGTTTTGCACAAAAGATGAACATGACGACACATGCTAGTGATGAGTTGATCAACTCCACAGCAACTACATCAATTTATCCACTAACCGTTCAGAAACGTCTAAAAATTGGAACTTCTTCCTGAGTCTCTCCATCAGTTTGAACACTTTCCTCATTTTGTCTGCGTGAGATTTTCCAGCTTTGTTGTTGTTGAGCTGTTAAAGCTCCGCCCTCTTCTGGAAAGGGGGCAGGGAGCAGAAGCTCATTTGCATTTAAAGCTATAATAAATTATATTTTGAGCTGAAACTTCAGACACATTCTTATTTTGGGTCACTGGAGAGTGTCATCCCACCTAACCTGACTTCAATTCTGATCTGAAATAAAGACATTATTTCACATAAGTGACGCGTTCCTGCAGAGATCGGACAGTCTGGTGTCGGCGGACTCTGAGCTGGTGCAGTGTGAGACGGAGGTGAGCACTTTACTGCAAATCATTTCTGAACTCAACAGGAAGATGGACTCCCTGCAAATACCACGGTAATACCCATCTCAAACGATTGCAAACTATGTATTTGTGCTCTAACAAGTTTAGTGAAAAGGTCTGTGTTCTCACAGAGAGATGAAAACGTCTGCGGGTCAAGTGCGGGTCAGTGGGAGCGTCCCGCGGCAGGGCTCGAGATCTCCGGCCTGCAGCCTCACTGGCACGGCATCAGTGGAGCCCAATAATAAGAGCGTCTGCGGGGACTCAGAAGGCACGTTCTGTTTATACAATGCCTCGTCGTCAATCACAGTAAATGCTGTGTCAAAACAGACAGCCTGCTATTTACTGCACTATTGGTCCTGCCAGACTTTTGTTTCCAAATGCAAAACTACTTATTAAACTTTAACTTTATCGTTTCCGCACACGAGTACGCTTTTCTAAATCAAGACTGTGAATTTTTTTTGTTAAAAATCAAAAACTTGAAGTAAAAAGTAAAAAAACGTACGTAATCTATGATATAAATGATATAAAAACCATGCATATTAATAAAACAACCAACTTTTGTTGTTTTAATTATAATATTATAATACAATAATTTAAATAAAATAATTATCATAAAGAATTCTAGGCCAATCGTTCACCAATTTTTAATGTTCAAAACAATTAGTGGTATTTTGCCACATTTTCTTTTTATTCTTTTTTTGTAAGAATAACTATGGAAACTAATACTAATAACAGGAATAAAAAATAGGAAGAGTTCTTAATGGAGTGCAAACATCTAAAAGTGTATTAATATGATTAATAATAATTAATAATACATTTCAAACTTCATTCAACATAATTTGCTACATTTTATTTGTAATGTTATCTTATTATTATTATTAATAAATAATTGTACAATAATAATAACTTTATAAATAATAAAGTAAAGAATAGTAATGACAATAATTTTGTTATTTTAATAATATAAATAATATTTTAATCAATTTAACTTACAATAAAAAAATCTTGACTAAACAATAATAATAATTATTAGTTATTAATAACAATTGTAAAAAAATTAAGTGGTTTTGCCATGTTTTCCTTTCTTTACATCTTTGCTGTGTATTGGATTTAGAAACTGTGTTTGAACAATTTGGATATGGCAATAATTTGGAAAGTTACACAAGAAAAATAAAACAAATAACGAAGTCTGAGTTTTCCCGCAGGGGGCAGCAGTGAGCTCTGGGACGAGCTGCAGAAGGTTCTCTCTGCTCTTGAGACCTCTAGCGGTCAGGGGAGGAAGATGCTCAGGCTGCAAACTCAGAATGCTGAGACAATCCAGGCAAAGCATCTCTCTGCAGCCCAGGAGAGCTGGGTTCAGGCCATACAGGTGCTCATCTAGCCTAGGATACTGTATGTACTGTACTGCATCTGGATTTCCTCCAGCTCTGATCTCTGTAATCTGCCCCAGGTGCTGGAGGAGATGGAGAACGATTTGGGGATCTCATACCCCTCTGCTCTGCCCCCTGATGAGAGGCGTCAGTATCAGCGGGATGTTCTCTCACTGTACAAACACAACCAAGACCTCAACACCTCCTTGAAGAGCCGACAGGAAGAGCTTACAGATGCTGAAGGAATGCTGATGGATCTTGACGACGAGAGAAAATGGCTGCAGGAGAAGGTTGATTGGGATATTCCTCATTAATAGAGCCATTTTTACTTGTTAGAACAATACCATTAATATACATATACTAAATATATTATAAATATATCTCATGTATAATTATATCAATATTGAAAGTTCATAATTATTTTCAATTTTGTTAACATTGTGTATCAGTAGCACACCTCAAAGTAATAATTCCTAATTAGTTCAGCTAGATAATTTGATGAAATAATGTTCATTATGCATTCTGTCATTTAATTATAATTTAATTATAACTTGTGTTGCTGAACTTTCTCCAGTTAGTGGACCTGAAGAGGAAGTGGCTGTTCGGAGTGAGTCGTTCTCCTCCTGTTAGTCCATCGTTGTCATCTAGTCGAACTTCGAGCCCTTGCTTTTCCTCTCCTCCATATCCTGGATCCCCTCTGCTGTCCCGCAAACTGCCTGGCTCCAGGCCGGATTCCCCTTCGTCTCCCTGCACCGTTGATTCTGTGCTTCAGGCTGAGATCGAAAAGCTGCAGAGGTGAGAGATTCATAGTTTTATTCATCTATACTGACCTCTCTCTCTCTCTCTCTCTCAGATAATCTCTGGTCATTAGTCTAATAGAGGAGCACAATCTCAAAAAATATACTAAAAAAATACAAAACAAGGCATTTTAGATGTTTGTTAGCTGGTTGGTGAGGTGTTCTCAATTTAATCAATTCAACAAAAGCTATTTCAGTCCTCACAGACACTTTTTCATGATAAATTAAAAGGTGTAGACTGAAGCCTTTGCTTATGATGCCTTCCCTTTGTACATAAGCGTCACTCTTTTTACTGGATTTGATTCATACAAAATAAACAAAAACTTTTACATAGACATTTCCCAAAATGTACAGGAGTGAGTAAAACCCTCACATTTTTGTAAATATTTTATTATATCATTTCATGTGACAACACTGAAGAAATGACACTTTGCTACAATGTAAAGTAGTGAGTGTACAGCTTTTAACAGTGTAAATGTGCTGTCCCCTCAAAATAACTCAACACACAGCCATTAATGTCTAAAAGTGAGTACACCCCTAAATGAAAATGTCCAAATTGGGCCAAATTTGCCATTTTCTCTCCCGGTGTCATGTGACCCGTCAGTGTTACAAGGTCTCAGGTGTGAATGGGGAGCAGGTGTGTTGAATTTGGTATTATCGCTCTCAGTCTCTCACACTGGCACCTCATGGAGTACAATATGAGTTTCCGTTTAAAATAGGTTTTGTTCTATTTAATATTGCAATGGATTTATACATTTTTGTTTTTACATTATTTATATGTGTCGTTTCCAGCATTATGTACGCTCTATTATAACACCCAGAAATGTATTTTCATCCTCTCCTCATTTCCTCATTGTTATCAATAATTTTTGCTTTATAACTTTGCCAATTACTAAATATTATGAACTTTGTTCTACTTAAATTCAATAGTCTATTATCATCAAACCACTTTTTTCAATTCAATTTTCACTGTATTCAGAAGCGGTTTCAAATTTTTCCCCAAACGACATTAATTTGTATCATCAGCAAACAGAGCGATTTTTTAATACTTTAGACACTTTACAAATATCATATATACAGTACAAACAATTTCGGGCCTAGTACCGAACCTTGTGGAACGCCACAAGTGACTGTCATTAGATCAGATTTAACATAATTTATTTTGTACAAATTGATATCATCAACTATAAGAAACTTTCTTTTCTTTTAATACCATCTCTCCAGTTTCATCATTAATAAGCGTGATCAATAATTCGTTTGTTTTTTTAAACTAGGAGCAGTATATTCATTATCATCCATGGTGGTGGAAATTTCTTCAGTTTGACCTCTTTGCTCTAAAGCCATACTGATGTTTACTCAAATTGTGTTAATTATATAAAATTATCAAACCTGCAATTAATCTCTCAAATTTTTTAAAAACTGGGAAAGCAGAGAAATTGGTCTGTAATCGCAAAAAATATGTCTATCGCCACTTTTAAAAGTAGGAATAACTTTAGCTGTTTTCATACTACTTAGAAATATCCCTTTTGTTGTTGCAACCAGGGAAGCAACATAAATGACACGAAGCCAATCAAAAGTAAAGTTTATTAAATTATAAATGAGAAGAGAGAGAGATAAGTGAGATAAATATGAGAGAGAGAGAGAGAGAGAGAGAGAGAGGCTCCCTTCAGGTGTCACCAATTAATCAGTTGGTCACAAATGAGTTACCAGGCAACTGTAACGAATCACAAATTAGAACTGGTAATACAGGAAACTACAAACGAACAACAGGACATAACGGTGTTAAAAAAGACTGATTACAGATATACATAAATGGTTTTACTATGTATTCGATAAATAATGACATTTCAATTTCATTTCAATCAGTAGAATTTTTATTCTTACGATTATTAACAATATCAAGTATTTCGTTTCCATCAGCTCTCCTGATAAATCCCCGACTCTATCCCCAGTTCTCTGCTCCACTATCTCTTTTGCTAACTAATATTCAATATTTAGAAAATACTCATTAAATTTATTGACAATGTCATTCACTTTTAGGTTATAATTCTTGTGTCGTCATTTACAAAATAATTTGGAGAGTCTACTTTTGCAGTGCTCTTTTTATATTTAAAAAAAAACTGTGAAGTACTTTCCATGTATTACTCTTATATCTCTCCAATAGTTTGATAATAGTCTTTTAATACTTGTCTTTATATATTTTTTAAATTGTTTTCAGCTTGTTTTGTTCTAGTTGCTAGGCTGCTCTGGATGGTTGCTAGGGTAATTTCTCACTGTCAAAAGAGTCCGCCCACTATGTTGTTCAGGTCGCAACATAGGGATTGATTTACGGCAAGCCGTTTTGACTTTTATTCATTTTCAGGATATGAACTTGTGATATCAACAATTCAGTTTCCACTAGTATAAACTATAATTGTTGATATCAAGAATTGTATTTTCACTAGTGAAATCTCACCATAGGCTGCCAATCAAATTCAGTTGTTGATATCAAGAATTCATTTCTCACTAGTTGAAATTCCAGTTTCACAAATCAGGAATACAATTCTTACTAGTAAAAATGTTCATTTCTGAAAAATGCAAGCTTGAATGAAAGTCATGACATTTTGATGAAGAATTACATGGTCAAAAAAAAAAAAAAATTAAATGCATGGATGCATTTAGAAAACTGGTGATTTTCTTTATTTTTTTTTTTTTTTTAAATTTCTTGCCAGCTTAATACTTAAAAGTGAATGTGTTGGTAAAGTGAGGCACTGTTTATCGGCTAGTGTTTGAAATGCTGGAACTGTTGAATCTCTTCTGACAGGTGCGTTTTGTTTGAGCAGATGTCTGGAGCGACTGAAAGCTCGGAATGAGCGTCTGAATGCCGCACTGGTCAGGAGGAAAGGAGAATCAGAGCAGCTGAGCATGAGTCTCAGCCGACAGGAGGCAGACAGCTCGGCTCTACACATGGCCCTGGCGTACTGGTGTGCTGCTGTCTTCACCTATGTCTCGCACTGCAGGAGCCTAAAATTGCCACTGATCCAGGATCAGGCCTTAGTCACTTTTACAAATCACCGTTTGCTTCTAAAACTGATCCTGACACTGTTTATTTGACTCTTTTTAATATTATAAACCTTGACCTTTGGCCCCCAGGATTGTGTGTGTGTGTGAGTGGTATGCTGATAATGGCTCTTTGATTGACAGTGAGGAGTGTGAGGAGGCTTTTAGTGACCTACTATCCCTGTATAAAGCCAGAAAACAACAGAACGCAGGTGCTTACAGCTCATGTGACACATAAACACATTAATATACAACCACACACAGACACACTTACAAATACAGTATTTTTTTTTTCTTGTAGGAAAAATGAGCACACCCCAGCCTAACCTCTCAAAGTTAACAAAGAAGAACTCGGACGAAGGCGAGTCGTCCTCCAGTCCACCAGAGGGCACCGCTGAGACTAGACCAAACAGGTTGTTGCATAATATACAATCTCTTCAAGGCACAATATGTAAGATTTTTGGATTAAGATATCCAAAAACCACAAGAACGATGTTATATATTTTGTTGACTATGCCAAATGTTCCATGTATGTTTAAGTCCAGAGAAATAAGCAATTTAAACCAGGACACAGACCATGTCTGTGCATATCAATGACATCATATTCCCGTTACCCTCAATTTCCAGTTTTATTTTGTAGAAACACCAAAGATGCTTTAATATGTTTTATTAGACTCTTTGGATACATTTACAGAAAGAAATCTAATCATTGTTATACAGCTCAACACGGTAAGTCTTATTGTCTACCGAAAGTACCATGTTTTACCATGCCTAATATCGATCTAGCTTACTGCAGTGCGCCACAAGTGTATCATAGCAGCCGCTGAGCGAATGCACAAAGTAGCATTATAACAACTTTCATTGCGCAAATGCATCTAATATATGCTGTGTTACGCATGACCGGAAGAAGTAGAAGCAGCATAATAAACGTTCTGCTGCTCTCAAGCCGCGTGTCATGCTAATCTTTATTAGCAATTGCTCCTGTGGTCTCGTTACGCTGCAATGGCTCTTAGCCACATCCTGCTTCATAGTACAGTAATGTTAATAAATCTTTAATACATTAGCTCAGCTATGAATATGATTCCAAGTCTCGTCGCATTCTTTTCCACCGGCTGTAGATTTCCGCAAAATCAAGGCGTCATCAAGCTACACGTTTGTTTTGAATAAGCGACCTCTAGTGGTGAAAATTACATATTGTGTCTTTAAGGTAAAATCACATTTACTGTTGCTAAAACTTCAGTAACTTAAATGAGAATCAACGAAATGAAGAATTTCACCTGAAGGACTTGCAATGGTGAAAACATTTTAGCAACAGAACAAAACGAAAGATCCACAACTGGTGAGGTGCTCATGGTTGAGTCGGCCAGTTTGTATCACACTACACTTCAATATTATAAAATAATAAAAAAAAAGGCTTGGAAAGAAGTTATTTAGGGTTTGTTGGCAGAATTGCTTTGGATGTTTTGACAAGAATGGTAAATGCGACCGCACCTTTAGACGCGGTCTCGATTAGTGCACTAGACGTGTATTTGCGATTATGCGATGATACACTGTCAGAAAAGATGTGCAAAACTTGAACCTTTTAGGGGTTCAACAGCTTGTCACTGGGGCCGTACGCTTAAAAAGACAGCTTTGTACCTCAACTCCTAAAAGGTGCATTTCAGTACCTTTAGAGTAGTGATATGTACCCTTAAGGTACTACAATGAACGTTTAGGACAGAGATGATGTCCCCAGTGACAAGCTGTTGTACACCTAAAGATACAAGTTTTGCAAATCTCTGTTGCATTTGCATGTTCTTGATGTCGACTAGACTAAAGTGTCCCATTTTGACATTTTAGCTTTCAGAAAGGTGCTGTATTTTGTCACCAACGTATGGACTCCCAGGGCTGGGTAGGTCACTTTTGAAATGTATTTCACTACAGATTACAAAATACACGCTAGTTTAAGTTTAGTAACTTAATCTAAATACTTTAGAATACTTTGGAATACTAATAAGTGTGGAACAAACACAAAAAAGGTCATTGCAAGTTTTTATATCACAATTCTGACTTTTTCCCTCAGAATTGTGTGATATAAAGTTGCACTTGCGAGTTATAAAGTCAGAATTATGAGATATAAACTCGCAATATTGAGAAAAGTCAGAATTACGACATTTAACTCACATACTAAATTTACAGTTGGAAGAAAAAAAGTCAGTATTGCAAGTTTATTTCTCCCAATTCTGACTTTATAACTTGCAATTGTGAGTTTAAATCTCGCAATTCTGAGAAAAAGAAGTCAGAATTGTGAAATGCAAACTCACAATTGTAAGGGAAAAACAAACAAATTGTGAGAAAAAGTCACAGTGACGAGTGAATTATAAAATGACTCACAAAACATGAAAACAGTCGTGGATCATCAGGTCATGACAGGACAGTTCAGTTCACAGTTGGGCAATTTTTTTTTATAAATTCAGTCATTTTGTCTTGTTCAGGACAGAACTAAATAAAAATAACAACATTTTTATGATCCTCTTAAAAGTATTAAATGTTGATGAAACTTAACTCCTCTTTTCCAGACGGTCAGAGTCAGAGAATCACCAATTGCTGTTTAAATGACATTAAAATTCAAAGTAATCACTTTGGTAATCTAAAACACTTTTCAGATGTAACTGTAATCTGATTACCACCCATTTAAAATGTAACTGTAATGAAATACAGTTACTCAAATGTTGTATTTTAAATACGTAACTAAGTTACTTGTATTTCGTTACTCCCCAACCCTGGTGACTCCGAGGTGGATCTCAAAAGCTTCAGGTGGCATTTGGGACAGGGCTTTAATCAGAGACTTCAAAGGCATCAAAGATTAAGATTAGTCCGTTCAAAACTATAGATTGTATCCCAAGTCCATTCTTCTGCTATAAAATTAAAAAAAAAAAAGTACTAAAGTACATACTTTTGAGTTGGAAGAGTATATGAGTGTTGACTGGAATTGAACTTTTGTAGCCTTATTTGTTGTAATGTAAATTTTACTGTCTAACAATTTTTTTTTTTTAACTTTTAAGCTTATTTTAAAAATTCAAAATGATAACCATTTTTACAATCCCCTTGTTTCTATAATATAATACACTGATAAATATCTTGGTAATCCATTTGTGCACCATTAGTACTATTTTCAGTGGAAATGCAGATTGAATCTGAGTATCTCAGCAAAGCTTTAGTCTAATTTTCAATCCTAATTAGATTAATTACAATGGCTTAAAATGCAATTACCCTCCCAAACCAATTCAATCAATCCACTTATTTTGGTCTGATAATGAAACAGACGTCATCTTAGATCTGAAAAGCCTCTCTCTCTCTCTTTTTCTGCATACTCCAGCTTCTCGGAGCAGGAGTTTGAGGGCAAGGCTGGTGTAATTCTCCGGAGGATCACCAGGCTAAAGCAGGACAGGGCTGCTATGTGTATTCCGCAGCAGGGCAAAACAGGAGAAGGAAAGATCAGTCCCGACACTGGCACACTCGCAGGGGTCAGAGGTCGCACCAGTTCACTTTCCAAAAACACCAAAGAGGAGAAAGGGGCTCTACTATATGAGCTGGTGACAGTCAGGGTGGGCAATTATGAACAGTTCACCCCTACTTTTAGTTTTATTCATAATATATATGTTATGAATGTGATGCAAAGCAGTTTTATCATAATTACTTTACAGTTTCTCATAACTTGATTTAATTTTACACAGGAGGAGATGTCAGAGATGCGTGGGAATGTCCGGCTCCTGGAAAAAGAGAGAAGGTGTTTAGACCTGGTGCTGATGGTACAGAGCGCCCAAGATTCAGCCGGTGTTCTGATCCTGGACAGTCTGCGAGATGAGCTGGGCGAGAGGAGAGCCACCCAGCAGGTGCTTTGAAATGTGTGACCTCATATGAGTAATAATCTGAATGACCTAAAAGCTTGTTTTTTCTTTACTAGCCTGCACAATGTGATAATGTGTTTAGGACAGAGGGGGTGTGCAATCCTACTCCTGGAGGGTCACTTTCCTGCAGAGTTTAGCTTCAACACTCTTGCCTGGAAGTTTCTAGTGATCCTGAAGACCTCGATTAGCTTCCAGGTGTGTTTAATTAGAGCTAAAGCTAAATTCTGCTGCAAGGTGCCCCTGCCCCCGGTTCAGAACACCATCCACATGCAGTTTTGTGTTCGCATGTTCAGCTTAAGTTTAAAGTTCCCCTATAGTGCTTTTTTGGATGTTACCTTTTATGCAGTGTGTAATATAGCGGTTTGTGAAGGTAAAAGATTTGCAAAGTTTCAAAGAACAAAGCGCACAACGAATAAACCTATTGTCTCCTAAAAGAAAGAATCGATTCTGAACTGCTGAAAGAGTCATCAGTTCCACTCTCCTGTTACATACCTGTGTAACAATGTAACAAATTCAATTTAGTTACGTATTTAAAATACAAAATTTGAGTAACTGTATTTCATTACAGTTACATTTTAAATGGGTGGTAATCAGATTACAGTTACATCTGAAAAGTGTTTTAGATTACCAAAGTGATTACTTTGAGTTTTAATGTCATTTAAACAGCGATTGGTGATTCTCTGACTCTGACCGTCTGAAAAAGCGGAGTTAAGTTTCATGTTTTCGACTGTTTTCATGTTTTGTGAGTCATTTTATAATTCACTCGTCACTGCAACTTTTTCTCACAATTTGTTTTTCTTCCCCTCACAATTGTGAGTTTGCATTTCACAATTCGGACTTCTTTTTCTCAGAATTACGAGATTTAAACTTAAATCGCAAGTTATAAAGTCAGAATTGGGAGATTTAAACTTGCAATACTGACTATTTTTCTTGCAATTGTGAATGTAGTATGTGAGTTAAATGTCATAATTTTGACTTTTCTCAAAATTGTGAGTTTATATCTCATAATTCTGACTTTTCTCAATATTGTCAGTTTATATCTCATAATTCTGACTTTATAACTCGCAATTGCAACTTTATATCACCACACAATTCTGAGGGAGAAAGTCAGAATTGTGAGATAAAAACTTGTGTTTGTTCCACATTTATTAGTATTCCAAAGTATTCTAAAGTATTTAGATTAAGTTACTAAACTTGAGTAATGTAACGAAATACGTCACAAATTACTTTCTAAAGCATGTATTTTGTAATCTGTAGTGGTTATAGCTGAGGCTAGAAGAGTTTGGTTTGTGTTGTTGACATCTCGAGAAGACCCTGTTTTCAGCGCTGCAAATCCACTTTGCATGTCCTTCAAAAGGATGAGGACTCATGCTGGAATTGATAAGGAAAAAGCAATGCCGATGTTTGTATCACTGAGTATCAAGCCTTCGGAGATGAAATTCAGATATGGTAATAGGCGTAATAATAAGACTGAGGTGATGCTGCAATGTATATTATGAGAAAATGAAAGTGCTTTTTGACCTTGGATACATGTAAACTGATTGTAAGAAACCTTATAAACAAAATTAGGAACTTTTAAAATAGCATAATAGGGGCACTTTAACACTTCAACCCCTCTGCCTCTATTGACGTTACAGTTGTTCTTGTAGTTAGGAATCTGTAGAGTTGATTTGTCAATAGAAAGTTGGTTCAGCTGATTGAAACGAATATGTATGAACTGGTTCGCTTACTAGCACTTCGTGTGTTGAACTACCAGATGCTGCATTGCTTAGAAATTCAATAAAAAAAAATAATAACCCTTGGAAAAAGTGACTTACCTCGTCTTGGTTGTAGAGAATTGCTGAAAATCTGGCAAAAATAGAAGCTGGAGAGGGAATTCCTGGTCCTCGCAATCACTCTATCCTAAAAGAACTACAAGCAGCATTGCAAAGGTGGGAAAAAAACATGAAAAGACATAAAATCTCTTTAAAGTTCATGAAAAAAGACTTAATCTGTGGACGCTCTACTTCCTGTTGCAGGGAGCAATCGCTGAGGAAGAGAGTGGCGGCTTTACGCGAGTCGCTGGACTCGGCACTCACAGACAGCACCACTCAAAGGACGATCAACAAAGAGGAGATTGCACGTCTCTCCCGCTACTACAAGTAACCCAAAACCACATGACATTAGCATAATATCTAGAGTATCTACAGTCACATGATTGTCATAGTAACAACTGATATAGTCTCATGATCACTCAATTTACACCAAGAAGGTCTAATATACCTTCCTATACTAGACTGGAGAGCATCTGTCCTGCAGAGTTCAGCTCCAACCCCTATCAAAAACACCTGAAAAAGCAATTCAAGATATTCAGGGTTACTTGAAATTTACAGGCAGGTGTGTTGGAGCAGGGTTGGAACTGAAGTCTGCAGGAAGGTAGCTCTCCAGGAGTTGACTTGAAGAAAACTGTCTGTTAAGAATGGGACACACCAAGCCGACGATTGGACGTCGGACAATGTCGGACCGTTTTTAAGCAACGGCCGACTAAGTTTTTCGGTATGTTTGGCACCGTTGGTTTTTTTGGGCCGATTCAGAATGCAGAATCTGCGTCGGGCGAGAGAGAGAACTCTGATTGGCTGTTCGGTTTAGTGAATGAGTCGAAGCTAGAAAATAATAGCAAAACAGTGAGCAAACAAGTCAAGATGGTCATCATGTACCTGAGTGTTCCTGGGCAAATGTTTAATATTAACATAAGCGGAGGGGAATAAAGAATGTGATCAGCCTGATTGATATTCAAAACGGTAAGCAAGCGCTGCTTTGTTTATGGTTTGTTTACATGCAGTCTTAGTTTCGCTTTCCCTTTTTGAATGACGAATATTGACAAATATATCTGCTTAAATAGACAGTTATCTCCTGTATACATGGGTGTTGAGCATTGGTTTGATATGTCAGAGCAACTTTGGACCCAGAAGCTGCCGACGTGAGCTAACCCCACAGTCTGCTTTCGTCGCCACTAGTTCGTCGGCGTCGGCTTGGTGTGTTCCCGGCTTTACGCGCTGGCGCAGAACGCATTTGCTGGCAGTCGGATGTAGTGCTCTTGGTGTGTTCAAGTGCAGCCTTTCTTCCCCCGACACAGGCGACGTGAGGCAACAACACGGTCAGGTTTCATCAGCGCTAGTTCGTTGGGGTCGGTTTGGTGTATCCCGGGTTTTAAAGCAATCTGACAGTCCCAAGCCCTTCACTAACATTCTGACTAGTGATGCACCGATACCAGCATCTGATACTGCAGTCATGTACTGGTAGAAGACAGCACTTGTATTCTGAATTGATTTCTCTTTCTTGATGAATTCACACAATATGTAAAAACGCTGTCTTTGCGAGTATCCTAATAAACATAGTCGGTTATATCTTGAGTGAACGAAGACAGCTGAGAAATAAAACAAATGTGTAACAGTACACCCACCTAAAGGATTATTAGGAACACCTGCTCAATTTCTCATGAATGCAATTATCTAATCAACCAATCACATGGCAGTTGCTTCAATGCATTTAGGGCTGTGGTCCTGGTCAAGACAATCTCCAAACTGAATGTCAGAATGGGAAAGAAAGGTGATTTAAGCAATTTTGAGCGTGGCACGGTTGTTGGTGCCAGACGGGCCGGTCTGAGTATTTCACAATCTGCTCAGTTACTGGGATTTTCACGCACAACCATTTCTAGGGTTTACAAAGAATGGTGTGAAAAGGGAAAAACATCCAGTATGCGGCAGTCCTGTGGGCGAAAATGCCTTGTTGATGCTAGAGGTCAGAGGAGAATGGGCCGACTGATTCAAGCTGATAGAAGAGCAACTTTGACTGAAATAACCACTCGTTACAACCGAGGTCTGCAGCAAAGCATTTGTGAAGCCACAACACGCACAACCTTGAGGCGGATGGGCTACAACAGCACAAGACCCCACCGGGTACCACTCATCTCCACTGCAAATAGGAAAAAGAGGCTACAATTTGCATGAGCTCACCAAAATCGGACAGTTGAAAACTGGAAAAATGTTGCCTGGTCTGATGAGTCTCGATTTCTGTTGAGACATTCAGATGGTAGAGTCAGAATTTGGCGTAAACAGAATGAGAACATGGATCCATCATGTCTTGTTACCACTGTACAGGCTGGTGGTGGTGGTGTAATGGTGTGGGGGATGTTTTCTTGGCACACTTTAGGCCCCTTAGTGCCAATTGGGCATCGTTTAAATGCCACGGCCTACCTGAGCATTGTTTTTGACCATGTCCATCCCTTCATGACCACCATGTACCCATCCTCTGATGGCTACTTCCAGCAGGATAATGCACCATGTCACAAAGCTCGAATCATTTCAAATTGGTTTCTTGAACATGACAATGAGTTCACTGCACTAAAATGGCCCCACAGTCACCAGATCTCAACCCAATAGAGCATCTTTGGGATGTGGTGGAACGGGAGCTTCGTGCCCTGGATGTGCATCCCACAAATCTCCATCAACTGCAAGATGCTATCCTATCAATATGGGCCAACATTTCTAAAGAATGCTTTCAGCACCTTGTTGAATCAATGCCACGTAGAATTAAGGCAGTTCTGAAGGCGAAAGGGGGTCAAACACAGTATTAGTATGGTGTTCCTAATAATCCTTTAGGTGAGTGTATATTGGATCTGTGCATTCACTCTTAAAGGGACAGCGACATAGTAAACCTGCTGCTGTGTTGTTTATCAAACAGCAAAGGACAAAGAAATCACTCACTGCTCTTGACTGAATGACTTTTGTAACTTTTAGAGATTCATCTATATTTTATTCATACAGTGAAGACAGTGTTATTTTACATTTGATTACTTTATTCAAATTTTGTACCCGAAAACTATTGTTAGAACTACCTGAAAACCTGAAAAGAACTGTTTGTTTCATTTGTTTCTTTGCTCTAATGTATTTATTTGTGCAATAATTTGTTCTTATTTTATTATTGACCGTATACTTGTTTTTAATTTACATTAATTAGGCTAGTAGTTTTTGCTGTAGCATCAAAACTGTAATAGAGAACTGTGATATTTCACTGGTATCTGAACATTTGAACCACTGACCCAACCATATACCAGCAAAAGAAATCCTTAGCATTGAGCAGTTCTAAATATGCGCTGTGCTATTAAATGAAAGATAAAATATGATAGAGAGATGGAATGAACAGTGAAAGTAACAGAGGGTTGTACAATACATTTTAACAGGAATAATTAAGCATGAAAACAACTGAAGGAAATATATATTTCATAAACAAATGAAATCAACCAATATGATTCATTTTCTTTTTGTTTCTACACCTAATATATTTAAATATAGCTGCAAGCAGCGATGACGGGCCCAAGCCCGGTGGCACCGCCAACCCGGTGGCTTCAAGGCAACTGTGCACGGCGGGCAAAATGAATTTAAACGGTGTCTCCAGTTGGAGACTGACCAGTTAGTTGAGTCAGATTATTCAATAACATTTTAAACAATAAGAATAAAGTCTATACTGTGACAGAAATTTATCTTTGACATTGTCTTAATATATACATTCAAATATAAAACTAACTAAAAAGTTTAAGTTATCATTAGCAGTTCAAAGTGTTATATATTCAACTGAATTTATCTTATGATATTGTTAAACTAATTATATAAAACTAAATAGTCAGTGAAATACAAATGAACTGGTTCTTTGCCTTTATTTCTTTATACAAATTTATAGAAGAGAAGGGCTAAGAGATTTCCTATCCTACAATGCAGACAAAAGGAGACAGCAAGTGAAAATACAGGTATCAGCAAGTACCAAAATGAGAGTATCGGTATTGGCCTAGTTCTGGAAATGTGGCATCGGTGCATCCCTATTTGTGATAGATATATGTAATGGAGGCCAGCTGGTAAGATGTGAAGGTAAATCTCACTCACTTGGCCTCAAGAGGTGCACTAACAACTGATGCAAGTGGCTGTGGACTTAAGTGTGCTTTTTACTGCTTCGGATTCCAATGCCAGTTGATGCTGATGTAAATCTGGTTGAGAATGTGGTGAGAACGACAAGTTACATTGGTGCTGTGACCTACATAAGAAGTGCAGTTTATGGGGATGAGTGTAATGGAGGCTAACTGGTAAGAGCTGTGATAGTAAACCTCACTCCCCTGGCCTCAAGAGGCGCACTAGCATACTTGACTCCCACGCCCGTTGAGGGTGGATTGAATCCTGCTCAGAGTAGTGAGAGTAGTAGCTATCTGTGTCACGTTAGCATTAAAAGGATCTGTGTTAAGCTAAATGTCAACCACACATGTATGTGAATGCTAGGATCAATCTCAAACTTTTTTTCCACAGTAAAGTCTCAAGCACTTACAGAAGTTCTCGAAAGAAGCAGCAGGAGCAGCTGTGGCAACTGGAGAAGCAAATCGCAGTCATGAACGAACGTCACGCTACTAAGGAAGCTGAGCTAAGTGCCACACTCGAAGCTATGGAGTGGAGGAAAGAGGAGACCATACTCTAAAAGACTCTTCAGAACATTTCTTAACGTCCTTTTACTGACGAAGGCTAATGCTACGCGGAATTTGAGCAAGAGTTTGGGTAATGGTTGTCTTAGAAATACTGAGCATATAATCCACTGACCTCGAAATAAAATTGCCACTTAAAGGTTATTCTTTTGCTAAGATATTACGTATAATTTGGTAGTAAAATGTAACCTTGCACATTTTATTGGTGTATGATTAGCATTTTTATAACACTGTGCTGTAAGTAAAAAGTTCTGCACACACTTGCAGTCTTCATGCCCACTTGAACACTTGGGCCAAATACAGGAAATACGTCATGTAAGTGGTCAAGTGCAAAGACAAGTGTGGATATTGGGACAGGGCATCTTTATAGGCCACTGATATAACTGAGATCTCTATAATCTCCATAATCATTCAAAAAAAAAATATTTGTTGTAAGTATTATTCATTTGTTTAGGTGTAAGACTATGCAAGTGCCTTTTTGTTATAATGTATATTTATTAAAGTTTTTGACAGTTTAAAACTTTTGTGAATTGGTAGTTTTCTGTATAAAAGCAGACAACAACACCAACAATAGGTGTATGCACATTAGAAAAACACTATGTCAGCTTTGTTCGTCTAACAATTCACAATTGCACTGACAGAGATCGCTATGCAAATGCTGTAACTCCTCTCGTCTGAGACCTTTCCCTCTTTACGATCAAAGCAGCTGCATAATCATTTTCATTTAAAAGCATTTTTCTTTGTGAGCCTCAGAAAAACAGAGATCACAGAAAATAGGTCAGTGTATGCCAGAAGTGGAGTGCCTTTCCCAGAGCGGATCACTCTTCCTGTGAAGATTCGGCCTCGCGGTCGCTCTCACAGTAGAAACGGGGGGAAGGGAGGGACACACAATAGAAAGAGAGGTCAGAGGAGCCTGACTCGCACGTTTGTCTTCTCTTTTCACTGATCCACGTCTTTCAGTGCTGCCCGGGCCAGCTGACTGCAGCTGTGGCAAAGGTTGAGTGTCACACCCCCGGGGTTAAAGGATTTGCTCTCTGTTGTAGGAGCTGGTGAATAAAGGGGGTCATGGGGTCACGTTAAACACAGACTCTGTCCTGAACACGCCTGCTGGGGAAGATCCGAGTTTTAGTGATGGTTTGGATAAAGATAATGATTATGTCTCTGATAGATCTGTGCTGGGAAAACTGCTCACTTCAGCTCTGAAGTGATGTGAGAAACGTCCTACGTGATGATGAGATAATCATTCTTGTTTCTTCACAACCATGAAGAAATTTGTGGCGTTTTGTGGGGATCACAGATATTTTTCACCTGGGTGATGATAAAATGTGTGGGGAAAAAGACCTGAGCTATGTACAGTCCAGAATCTCACCTAGACTTTGGGATCAGTAAGAACCAACCTAGCAACCACCTAGAACCAGAGGTGAAGAAATAGATCCAGACCAAAACTAGATCCCTACATTGCTTGTGTCCCATTCCCCATCCCCTTGCAGCACAAGCACAAAAAGTTGCCCGCAGGACAGCGTGTGAGTACTCAACCGAGTTTTCTTACTGAACTCCATGTTAAAATAGGGGTAACACTTTATTTCCATGGTCCACTTTAGACATTCTTCTAACTATAAGTAACTTTGCAACTACGTGTCAACTCTCATTAGAGCATTAGTAGACTGTAGTAGAATGTTAGGGTTTGGGCTAGTAGAATAAATTCACGTACTTGCAAAGATACTTATAGCCAGGGAGCATCGAAATAAAGTGTTAAGTAGATATTTAGCAGACAGTCTACAAATACTATAGAGTTAGTTGACATTGCAAAGTTACTTATAGTTAGTAGAATGTGATTCACAGATATACACACGTCATAAAAAAGCAGGAACTTCAAATATGATAATCTATGAAATGGAAAGGCAAGGGAAATGTCAAAGAAGAGCATGTCACACAAATCCAGCAGCATCTGTGTTGTGTAAAGTGTTTTAAGAGCTTTGGGATGCTCCGATCCCTGGGAAAAAACTCACAAAAACAAAAGCTGTCAATCACAGCACGGGGGATGGGTTATTGGGACCCCACCCCCGCTTCAAAAGCACACACGCACACACAGCAGGCTCTGACCCACAGGGTTAAGGTCACCTCATTTACCCTAAACATCATGTCACATTTAAATACGTTTCCCCCTGAACAGCATGAGAGGATTGTGGCTGGCCGATGCTCTTTTTCTCACAGACGTCAATGCTCTCTTTTTCCTCTTGTACTCTATTTCTGTTTTCCTCACATTTCCTCTCCCCCTCCCTTTCTTCACTCTTAACCTCTCACACTCAGTACTTAGCAGTAAAACATGCTGCTATTCAGATAAAAAGAGGTTTGACCCTGATCAAATGAGTGAATGTTTTTCTGTTCTCTCTTTTTCTCTTTCTTTCATTTCAGATGTCATACAGACTATTAAAAGGTGGAGAAATGAATGAATCTACTCACACTCCTTTCAAACACGTTAATGAACTGAAATGAAGATATTTAGCAAAATGCCCAAAACGATCTTGTCAGTAGCTACACAAAAGTGAATATGGTGCAGAGACTTTTAAACAATAATGGTTTAAACTTTGCTCTGTTCACATAAAGCTATTGTATGGCTTCAAAAACTTAGAAAATAGCTTTCATATGGACATGTTGACACCTTTTGTAGTGCTTTTTGGGTGTTTTGGTGAACTAACCCTGCAAATAACATAGTGTATAATTGCTAGATTGGATACATTGGAGTCTCCACGCACAGCCCTAACTGACCCAAAACCACTGTGCCACACACAAACATTGACCTCACGTAAAACCTTATCTCTCTTTTCAAGTAAGAGACGGATTAAGAGAGTAAGAACCTTAGAGGTGAAAGCAGGCAGCATGGGCCTTCAATGAAGGAAGCAGGTTTGTAATCCCTTTACCCAATAAGATGTCTTCATTGAGCGTATTAGAGCCCATTGAATAACCCCACCTGACCCTTTTTCTTTCCCTTCTTCTTTCTCCATCCCCTGTTTTCTTTGTCTCAGCTGCAAAGTGGTAGTTTTGTATTTTAGTGTAAGTTACTTGTGCTAATCATTACAGTTACATATTTTTAAATTGCAATACAAAAATTTATCAAATGTGGTTAATCACAACAAAAACAAAAATATCTTTATGTTAATTACAGTGGCCAAGAGAGCTCAAACCTTTGAAGAAAATGCAATGCAGCCAAATACAGAAACATGCTGCAAATACACACAACGCAACCAAATACAGAAACATGCTGCAAATACACACAACGCAACCAAATACAGAAACATGCTGCAAATACTCACAACGCAACCAAAAACAGAAACATGCTGCAAATACACACAACGCAACCAAATACAGAAACATGCTGCAAATACACACAACGCAACCAAATACAGAAACATGCTGCAAATACACACAACGCAACCAAATACAGAAACATGCTGCAAATACACACAACGCAACCAAATACAGAAACATGCTGCAAATACTCACAACGCAACCAAAAACAGAAACATGCTGCAAATACACACAACGCAACCAAATACAGAAACATGCTGCAAATACTCACAACGCAACCAAATACAGAAACATGCTGCAAATACACACAACGCAACCAAATACAGAAACATGCTGTAAATACACACACACACAACCAAATACAGAAACATGCTGTAAATACACACACACACAACGCAACCAAATACAGAAACATACTGCAAATACACACAACGCAACCAAATACAGAAACATGCTGTAAATACACACACACACAACGCAACCAAATACAGAAACATGCTGCAAATACACACAACGCAACCAAATACAGAAACATGCTGCAAATACACACAACGCAACCAAATACAGAAACATGCTGCAAATACACACACACACAACGCAACCAAATACAGAAACATGCTGTAAATACACACACACACAACGCAACCAAATACAGAAACATGCTGCAAATACACACAACGCAACCAAATACAGAAACATGCTGCAAATACACACAACGCAACCAAATACAGAAACATGCTGCAAATACACACAACGCAACCAAATACAGAAACATGCTGCAAATACACACAACGCAACCAAATACAGAAACATGCTGCAAATACACACAACGCAACCAAATACAGAAACATGCTGCAAATACACACAACGCAACCAAATACAGAAACATGCTGCAAATACACACAACGCAACCAAATACAGAAACATGCTGTAAATACACACAACGCAACCAAATACAGAAACATGCTGCAAATACACACAACGCAACCAAATACAGAAACATGCTGCAAATACTCACAACGCAACCAAATACAGAAACATGCTGCAAATACACATAATGCAACCAAATACAGAAATCCACTGCAAATACTCACAATGCAACCAGATACAGAAACATGCTGCAAATACACATAATGCAACCAAATACAGAAATCCACTGCAAATACTCACAACGCAACCAAATACAGAAACATGCTGCAAATACTCACAATGCAACCAAATACAGAAACATGCTGCAAATACACACACACACAACCAAATACAGAAACGTGCCACAAATACACACACACAACGCAACCAAATACAGAAACACGCTGCAAATACACATAATGCAACCAAATACAGAAATCCACTGCAAATACTCACAACGCAACCAAATACAGAAACATGCTGCAAATACTCACAATGCAACCAAATACAGAAACATGCTGCAAATACTCACAACGCAACCAAATACAGAAACATGCTGCAAATACACACACACAACCAAATGCAGAAACGTGCCACAAATACACACACACAACGCAACCAAATACAGAAACACGCTGCAAATACACACAACGCAACCAAATACAGAAACATGCTGCAAATACACACAACGCAACCAAATACAGAAACATGCTGCAAATACTCACAACGCAACCAAATACAGAAACATGCTGCAAATACACACAACGCAACCAAATACAGAAACATGCTGCAAATACACACAACGCAACCAAATACAGAAACATGCTGCAAATACACACAACGCAACCAAATACAGAAACATGCTGCAAATACACACAACGCAACCAAATACAGAAACATGCTGCAAATACACACACACACAACGCAACCAAATACAGAAACATGCTGTAAATACACACACACACAACGCAACCAAATACAGAAACATGCTGCAAATACACACAACGCAACCAAATACAGAAACATGCTGCAAATACACACAACGCAACCAAATACAGAAACATGCTGCAAATACACACAACGCAACCAAATACAGAAACATGCTGCAAATACACACACACACAACCAAATGCAGAAACGTGCCACAAATACACACACACAACGCAAACAAATACAGAAACACGCTGCAAATACACATAATGCAACCAAATACAGAAATCCACTGCAAATACTCACAACGCAACCAAATACAGAAACATGCTGCAAATACTCACAATGCAACCAAATACAGAAACATGCTGCAAATACACACACACACAACCAAATACAGAAACGTGCCACAAATACACACACACAACGCAACCAAATACAGAAACACGCTGCAAATACACATAATGCAACCAAATACAGAAATCCACTGCAAATACTCACAACGCAACCAAATACAGAAACATGCTGCAAATACTCACAATGCAACCAAATACAGAAACATGCTGCAAATACTCACAACGCAAGTAAATACAGAAACATGCTTCAAATACACACAACACAACCAAATACAGAAACATGCTGCAAATACACACAACGCAACCAAATACAGAAACATGCTGCAAATATTGTATGTGTGTTGTAAATATTTGCAGCACGTTTCTATATTTGGTTGTGTTGTATTTGCTTGAGTTGTGAGTATTTGACATGTGTTGTCAAACTTGTTGTCTTTATTTGTTGGATTTTTTTTCTATTTGTATGTGTTTTCTTTAGGTGCAGCATGTTGAGATCTCACAGCCACCATACGTAGTACTAGTTTTGAGGAGTAAACTATACAAAATCTGTAGAAATGTAGAGAATAAAGTTAAAAAAAATTATTTTAAATTAATCCATTGTTTTTATTTCATTTTTAGTCATTTATTTTTAAGACGCATGCAGTTTTGTTTATTAACCGCTAGAGTGCTAAAATGTACATAATGAACCTTTAGATAATAATAGTATGCCTTTACTTGTGCTAAAGTTAAGTGCTTGAAGAAGAGTTGGTACTTTTATAGATTCTATAGGAACATATTCAAGGATTGTTTTAATTATTCCACCTTTGTTTAGAGGGACACTTGACTAAATATTTAGTTGGTGCGAGACATCTTTAAAAACCTTGTAATCAATACTGAGGTCAACTTATTTGAATAACAATTGCTCAAGTGAGACTTTCCCACCAAATGAGGGCAGTTTCCTCTGTTTTTCTCAGGGTGGAGGATGTTGATTCTTGGCTCTGCCGTGCTCCGCTGTGGCCCTAACAGATGTTCCTGTACGGCATGCTGGTCAGTGTCTGACGCTCAGTCTCTCTGTTAAGGTCAAAGGTCCCGCAACATCGGGAGAGAGACCTCTCGTATGGGTCAGAGAGCACCGTGATGCTAATAGAGGCTGAGTTCAATGTGTGTTGCTTGTGCGAATGGTTTTACACTTATGAAATGGTTAAAGTTTAAACCCACTTACCACATTCCTCAACACCTGAACCAAGAGCTCAGACTGTCTGGGCTATTGATGTTGTAAGGCCACAGTATTCGTGAAACTTTTTCCCCAAAAAATCAAAAATCTTTGTAATCTCCAATATTATAATACTGATGACAAAAGGAAAGAATTAAGGGCAGAATAAGATTTAAAGATTGAACTTATTTATTTAAAAGGGCTAAAATTATGACAAGATGTTCCAACGTGTTTCCCATTCCAGCTTCTATGGCTATGTTCAGAGAAAATTTTTCTAAAAACCTTAAGACTAAATTTGGATTTACTTGGTTAAAACCATTTTCAAAAGTATCAACATAATAAAACAAGTCTCTCAAAGGGGTAGAAGTATTACAGTCCAGCAAAATATGTTTAATGGACAGTGGATTCTGACAAGATGAATACTTGGGTGAATTTTCTCCTCATTGTAAAAAAAATATGTGTGAGTGTCCTATCTGGCATCCCAATGCCTCGATCCCAGTGATTATTAAAATGGTTTTTTTTCCCCAACATCAAGATTTATTTAATGTAATTTAATATTCTGATTGCCTTTTATTCTTGGTGTATGCATTTAATGTTGGTCTCAGATCTGTGAAATTTATAGAGCATTTTACTGGTTCTGTAGATAATGCTTTTTTATCTATAGATTACTGAGTGGCCAGGTACCCAGCAGAAAATACTATTAAAATCTTTGATTCAAGAGATGACAATTTAATTAAAATCGTAACAGTTGTAGGATGATCAGTTCTTATAGATTCCAATGCTTCGAGATTTTGAATCAGTTATTATTAAAAAAGTCCTTTTTCAAAGAAATCTCAATGAACTCCAATGCCAATAATAGAGCCTCTTCAGTGAAAACTGAACTTTGGTCAGGGACCCTGATGTAGTTGATTTGTTCCAAAAGCTGCTGCCACTTGCTGTGTATATTGGGGTATGTTATGGGAACATTGCTCTTATTTCCCCGAATTGCTGGTGATAACCATTCGGATGAGTCTTTGTTTTTAGTTTTTGCATGGAGGAATTCTGCAAAAAATATGCCTATTCCAAAATGTTTAAATTCACTTTCAGATTCTCCAGATGGGTTTTATTTTAAAGCGTAGACCAAATGGACAGGTGTAACTTGGTTTCAATATTATTGAATGCTCACTTTAAGCTGAATAGGCTGGATTTTCCTTATTTGTTTTAAATTTGATTGTAGAGCCAACTTTAGTCGTCTGATTTTCAAGGAAGGTTGATTCGCTTCCACATATAAACTTTGGACTGGTGATGTTCTGCAGGCTCCTAAAGCTAATCGAATGCCTTGGTGGTGTACAGTATCCAAAAGCCATATGTATAATTTCCCAGCTGATCCATAAATGATACTTCCATAAAGTCCAACTTTGAGCGAATCAAAGTTATGTACAAATTCATACGAGTTGAACTGTCTGCTCCCCATTTGGTTTTGGATAAAACCTTTAAAACATTTGTTTTTAAGTGATTTAATGTGTGGAATAAAAGACAGTTAAGACTGTCAAAGGTGATACCAAGAAACCTGGCCTCTTTTACAACTTTAATGGAAACTCCATGCATAAACAGCTCTGGTTCATTGGGCAAAGAACGAAGTTTTTGTTTCTGAGAACTTGAAACCATTCTGCGTTGACCAAGATTGTGTTTTATTTGGATTTTTCGCTTAATAGTATTCGTGCACTTGCTTCTGTTGCTAATACATCTACATATAACTTCAGTGAATATCAGAAACAATGACTTGAAACACTGTCTAATACTAAAAAGAATTTCCGCTAAAATACTTCCACGAGCTGCACCAAGTTCCTGTTTACACAGGCTGTACTAGGTAAATGATCTATAATAATCAGAGATGTATTGCCTTTTGTATGTTGGAAAGAAAGACTGCACAGATACTGACTAATCAGACTCCAGGAGAGGCTGCATTCTGGATCAACAATTCCACCCCAGAAACATGGAAAAACACAGAGCGAAAACAAACACAGCCAAGCAAGCAAAGAGAGCAGAGAACAAATGGCTCAGAAGGTGCCATCTGAAATTTGTAGGACACAAATCAGTAACTGACTAACATGACTTGGAAAAAGATAGAAAGCTACAAATAAATAGCATCCATTCGTATAAGAATATATATATTTCAAATAATCATTACTGTATGTACAAAAAGCTTTTTCCAAGGTTAAAATATTTGAATAAATTATATATATATATTATATATATACATACATATATAAGGGTTTTAAACTTTTGTGGTTGTACCAACTGACATTTTAAAAACTTGTTTTCCTGGTTTTAGGTGAGTTTTGTCAACAGGTCACCCTTGGAAACAAGCTAGACCAACCTAAACCAAATAAGACCCAATCAGCTTTGGTTACTTTAAGACAGTTTTCTCAGTAGGGTAAAAGCCAAAACAATCAGATGAGAAGACAAAAAGATTTCTCTGAGCTTCCTCCACAGAGAGTGATCTAAAAAAGCTCTAAATCAGATTAACAAAGCAGCTCTAAGCTCTTCATTGCATAAATCACCACATTTACAGCAGCTCAGCACAAAGTGGTCTTCCAGAATACATCTAAATAAAGATTTCTTTCATAATATTAGCTAATGATTGGTGAAATGAGATGTAATCCAGGGCCTCCATGTGTGTTTGTTGACACTGTTCAAGCTAAAGTTTGCAGAGGATCTTAGTGAAATAACAAGCTTTGGCCGTATTCAGTCATTTGATTTCCTTTTAATCGTGCTAACACACCTTATCATTACCTTCTGATGTTGAGATCTTCACTTAGGAAGTCTTCACCATCCTAGGATGCATGCTAAGTGTACCTATGGTCATCCCTTGAGGGGTTAACTGTGTGTGTGGTAACACATTCCTGGTTGTTTGTGTAGAGTGGCTACAGCCCACTCACTGCTCTTTGACTCTATTACCCTTATAAGGCAGGCAGCACCATGGCAACCAGAGGGCTTGAATAGCAGTGTCAAATCCCTGAACACACAGACACACGCTCGCTCGCTCACCCGCCACTTCTCAGAGAGAGAGAGAGAGAGAGAGAGAGACAGAGAACAGAGCCAGGTTTGTTGGCCAGTCACCACAGACGCTCGGGTCAGCTGTCTCTCCTGACTGTTGGATCTCATGATTTACTGATGAATGGAGAAAGGCAGGGGATGGGAAGTGGCAGACTGCTTAAAGAGCTTCGGATCAGTTCCTGGAAATGCTGAAGCCCCGGAGACCATACGGCTGGAGGAACCGGCACTGACGAAACAAGGTACGGAGGGAAGGACTCTCTGTCCTATTTGCACAGAGCGTAACTGAGACTTTCCTCTGCACGGCCAAACGGTGCTTCCTTCTCTACTGTGAGAACTAAGTTGAAAGAGCATTTAGGATTGTGTTGTCTAACAACGAGAAAGACCAAGGAACTTTCTTGAACTTTGATCCTTGAGGAGCAGGGTGGGGGCTGAGTTCTGTTTATCATTACCCAGCGTGCCGTCTGCATGTTTGGCATTGTGGTTTTGTGCTGTTTGTAAGTCAGCTCTTCGATAGCAGTGTAAAGAAGGCAGTTCATGAAGTCGAGATAACCCCCAGATGATCATTTTACTGCTCAGATGTTGCTCTTTCTTTGCTCGGGGGACCGGAGTTCTCAGTTCGCGACTTTGTCCCGAATGTTTCTCCTACGGTTACTTAGGAAAAGAAGACATGAGCGAGAGCATTTTTAATGTGCAGTTAAACCATAAAGCTATAAAATGAATGTTGATATCTCGGTTCATTTGGTCTCGGAAGAATTTTCTAGCTCAAAGACTGGTGTCTTCAGAGAACACTGTTGAGAAGCTCCGGAGAAGATTAGCAAAAAAATCTGCTTAAACTAAAATCGGTATTGACTCTCCTATTAATCGTGTTGTTGTCGAGATCAACAATCGAGATACTAAGTGACCTAATTTGTCATTTTTCTTCTGTAGGTGATTAAAATGATTACAGATTAATCTGAAATACACTGGCTGGCTGAGTCAAACCTACTCAACTGACCTGTAAAACCCTCAACGTTTCTAAAAACAACGGCGTGTTTCTCAGTACTGAAGGAACTGGTTTAACTTGTTGGTAACTGGGGGCATGTCGACTAGGTTTTCCTAGTGTAATGTCACAGTGGCTGCTAGCTGAGAAGGAGTTTCATTAGATCCATTTCTCAGAGCTGTGCCGCATGTGGATGAGCTTGTCTTTTTCCCTGAAGTCTGGGTGCGTTTATGTGCAATTTATTGTTTCCTGTGAAACGGGTGAGGTAAGCTGTCCAACTCACAACTGCTCATTGAATCGAAGGGACATCTTGACATCTTCAGAGGTTTTGTGGTTAGGGGACTTGAAGAAAAGCAACAGGGATGAGCGCTCCCCTGACGGGATTTTGATATGACATTTGGCGGCAGTAACATGTCAGCCTGGTAAGCCTTGAAGGTCTTCAGAGTGCCGTTAAACGTGTTTTTCCTCTAAGTATGACTTGTTCGGCTTACTGTCTGCAGCTTAAAGGGATTCGCTCCGGGGCGGTTCTGAATTCTTGACGCGGGAAGGTTTCTCGAGCAGCTCCGGCTGGTGTACACAGAGATGGCCATGGTGAGCGGGGGATGGGCCAACCCCAACGGCAGCGCTAATGGACTCGGTGAGAAAGGATACCTGCGGGGGGAGGAGGAGGGAAGCTCGCCCCGGGCAGGGAACAGCGACGTGGAAGGTGGCGAGGAGGACAAGGCCTGCGTGGTGGACTGCGTGGTGTGCGGAGACAAATCCAGCGGGAAGCACTATGGCGTTTTCACCTGCGAAGGGTGCAAGAGTTTCTTTAAAAGGAGCATCCGACGAAACCTCAACTACACCTGCAGGTGAGAAACAGATGCATTATCCATCACGCCGTCTTCCGTTGTTTAGCAAACAGCTTCGTGTTTTCCACATGCATGAAACTCCCCTTAAATGATTTGTGACTGGTCAGACACAACAGCCAATCACAAGCTCAGTTTCCAGATGCAGCTCAGCAAAGGAATTTGGTTGAACTTTCTGTGAACTCTGTTAACCCCTTATAACTGACATTTAAATTAGAGTGTATGAAAGTGAACATTTGCATACTTGTGAATCAGAACGTGTAATAGAGGATATGAACAAATAAAGTAATCATGTTAATCAAGTAATAAGTGCTAATAAGTACTGATATTAAAATTTAAGACATTTTCTGTTTGTTTCACATGGCATAAAACCATTTGTTAGTTGTATTTCATCAGTCAGGTCACTCACACCTTGTCTGAACCAGGTGCAACGCAACAAAAAACTAACGACACAAGGGCTGCATCCGAAATCGCATACTTCCCTGTAATATAGCAGGCGAAAAACAGCATGTGACAAAAGAAGAACAGAACTAAAATAGTAGGCAAAAAGTAGCCAAATGACCAACTACTTCCAGTGAAATTCAGAAGTATGCATACGATGGCCATTTTAATATCCCATGAGGCCACGGGAGAGGATTTGTGAGTGGCAGTATAGCGACCCAACCGGTGCTGGTAGGTCACATGATAATGACAACATGGCGAATGTAGTATGTTTGGATTACATTCATACTATATAGAACATACTTTTTTAGCAGTCGTAAAGTGATTACTTATTCAAAATACGTACGTCCTCTAGAAAGCGCTCATACTGACAACGACAAAGCAACCGCAAGTCATTTTCAACTAAAATTTTGAGGTGAAAGGTGTAGAAATTTCGAAAACAACAACAAAAATAGCATCACCACCAGTGAATTCATCAAAAGTCCCAAAAACTGCAACCATGACAAGACATTTTGCTGGTCACATTGTTTTTTTAATATATTTTTTTATGCGTGATTCTGCCCACTAATGATCTACTGAAAGTCCTGCTCCACGTAACTGTAAAGTAAACATTTTTGATTGGATGTGATTTTGTTTCGAGCAGCATGTAATAGCAACATGCTACACTTTCATTTCCACAAAAACGCCCAGCAATGTCAAAACCCAATTGTGCAAGTTGTGAGTGTAATTGTTCTCTCACAGCAGATCTAACATTAGCCCTGCTGCCATGGGAACTTTAGGAATGAATGAACAGAACTGCTTTGTGTTTGTGCCAAGGTTATGTGACTGATAATTTACCTGAGAATCAATTGAGAGCTATTCACACATGACAGGTCATGAAGGACAGAGATTAATTCACAAAACGACCAGTACATTCAGGTTTATATGTTGGATTATAACCTGCAATCAGAATATTTTTATTACTGAGTTATTTCCACACATGAATAAATAAATAAAAGAGTTAGGATTTGTGTCTTTTTAGCAACGACAAGACACATTTTTTATCAATGTTAAGTAAAGGCAATGATATACATTTTGTTTTCCTGTAAATGTACTTATTCAGTTGTACTAGTTTGAGGGATTAATTGGGACACACTTATACAATCCAAGAATATTAATTTAATCATTAATTTATAAAGGTTATTCTATTAGTGAAGCTGATATTTAAGATTGTTTTGTGCAGTTATGTTATGTCAATCTACACAAAATTTCCATGCCGGGAAAAAATGTGTTCAGTCTATAGTGTTTCTTTAGAAAGTGACATCGCCAACTACTGGCCTGGCATGCATATCGCATTTTGATCCGTGTGAACGGATCGTTTTGACAATGTTTTCATCTGTACATTTACATTTACATTTAGTCATTTAGCAGACGCTTTTATCCAAAGCGACTTACAAGTGAGGAAAACAAACAAGCGATTCTTCATGAATTGGGAAATAACACAGGAAGAGCTCACAATACAAGTTTCATACATTGCTCAGTACCATAAGCTAGAGTAGGAAGGGAAAAGGGAAGGAAAGGGTTTTTTTTTTTTTTTATGAGGGGATTAAGTGTTCACGGAAGAGATGAGTTTTCAGCTGTCTCTTGAGTATTGCCAGGGATTCTGCGTTCCTGATGAAAGTAGGGAGATCATTCCACCAGCAGGGAGCAGAGAACGAGAATGTTCTGGAGAGTGATACATGTTAGAGTGATTCTGTACGTGAATGACACAAAGGAAAAGCTTTGTTTTTTAGTACATCGTTGTCATGTGAACATACCTCAAGCAGAGATTAAAATATACTCAGGGAAAATATGATTATTTAATTTAATTTAGAATTTGATCTAATTGTTTAATTATTATTACATTAATTATGCATCATTATCTTTTGAAAAGTGTCAAATCTTAATGACTGCTTGTTATCTCATGTCCTGTCTTAGCTCAAAGGTATCTAAATTACCTTCACAGGTCAAACAGAGAGTGTCAGATTGATCAGCACCACCGTAACCAGTGTCAGTACTGCCGTCTGAAGAAGTGCTTCCGGGTCGGTATGAGGAAAGAAGGTCAGCGAACCAGTAGTAGACTAACATATTTAGTCTATAAACATATTTATATCATATTACACTAAGCTATTTGTTTATAATCGTTATATTGATGTGTCCTTTCTCTCTGTTGGATTTTTTTCTTTTATTTTCCAGCGGTTCAGCGTGGTCGAATTCCTCCGTCCCACGCGGGCATCAGCCCAGCCGCCATGGTTGGTGCGGGTGGTGATGTTGGAGGAGGTCCGGGCATGGGTGCTGATTACTTCAATGGTCAGCCAGTGTCTGAACTCATCTCTCAGCTACTGAGAGCAGAGCCGTACCCCAACAGCCGCTACGGAGCCCAATGCGGCCAACAGCTCCCAGGAGCCAACAGCTCAATCATGGGCATTGACAATATATGTGAGCTGGCAGCCCGACTGCTCTTCAGTACCATAGAGTGGGCCCGGAATATTCCATACTTTCCTGACTTGCCCGTGTCGGAGCAGGTGGCCCTTCTGAGGCTCAGCTGGAGTGAACTGTTCATCCTGAATGCAGCTCAATCGGCTCTGCCCCTTCACACAGCCCCCCTACTAGCAGCTGCCGGTTTTCACTCCTCCCCCATGCCTGCTGACCGCGTCGTGTCCTTCATGGACCAGGTGCGGGTCTTCCAGGACCAGGTGGACAAGCTGGCACGACTGCAGGTGGATTCTGCTGAATACAGCTGTCTGAAAGCCATCGCTCTGTTCTCACCAGGTGAGTGATAAAAATTTGAAGTACCTCATTTAGACTTGTCTCACACCATTTGTACACAGAGATTGTCTTTGAGGAGAGTACTATGTAAGTTATCAAACTTACCATTTTTGCCTGCTGGACATGACAA
The DNA here is from genome assembly GCA_038088235.1 of Zacco platypus. Lineage (NCBI taxonomy): Eukaryota > Metazoa > Chordata > Actinopteri > Cypriniformes > Xenocyprididae > Zacco > Zacco platypus. The sequence continues at coordinate 25,908,229 of CM076064.1, forward strand.
AGTCCCGAAAACACACTCAAGGGCTCTATCTAACTATCATGGAAACTTTGGCTTTGGGTGTGAAATATGTTGACTTGGGTGACCACATAGCAAGTGCCCAAACACCCTAGAAAATGTATAGCAACTTGCTTAACACCACTAAGAACATTTTTAACTGCATAGAAAAATAGTAAGACCACTCAAAACATTGTAGTAAATATTTAGCAATCTGCTAAAACCTCCCCAGAGCACCTTAGGCTACCATGCTAAAACGTCACAGAACATATTAATAAAGGCACAAGAACACGCTAAAACCTCTCAGAACATGTTAGTAAAGGCACAGGAACATGCTAAAACTTCTCAGAACATATTAATAAAGGCACAGGAACATGCTAAAACCTCTCAGAACATGTTAGTAAAGGCACAGGAACATGCTAAAACCTCTCAGAACATGTTAGCAAAGGCACAGGAATATGCTAAAACCTCTCAGAACATGTCATTGCATTGCAACATGCTAAAATCTCCTAGAACATATTACTAAAGGCACTGGAACATGCTAAAACCTCTTAGAACATATTATTAAAGGCTTAGAAAAATGCTAAAACCTCTCAGAACATGTTATTGCATAGCAACATGCTAAAACCTCTCAGAACATGTTATTGCATAGCAACATGCTAAAACCACTCAGAACATTTTAGTAAAGGCACAGGAACATGCTAAACCCTCTCAGAACATATTAGCAAAGGCACAAGAACATGCTAAAACCTCTCAGAACATGTTAGCAAAGGCACAGGAACATGCTAAAACCTCTCAGAACATGTTAGCAAAGGCACAGGAACATGCTAAAACCTCTCAGAACATGTTAGCAAAGGCACAGGAACATGCTAAAACCTCTCAGAACATGTTAGCAAAGGCACAGGAAGATGCTAAAACCTCTCAGAACATGTTAGCAAAGGCACAGGAACATGCTAAAACCTCTCAGAACATGTTAGCAAAGGCACAGGAAGATGCTAAAACCTCTCAAAACATTTTAGTAAAGGCACAGGAACATACTAAAACCTCTCAGAACATGTTTGCAAAGGCACAGGAACATGCTAAAACCTCTCAGAACATGTTAGCAAAGGCACAGGAACATGCTAAAACCTCTCAGAACATGTTAGCAAAGGCACAGGAACATGCTAAAACCTCTCAGAACATGTTAGCAAAGGCACAGGAACATGCTAAAACCTCTCAGAACATGTTAGCAAAGGCACAGGAACATGCTAAAACCTCTCAGAACATGTTAGCAAAGGCACAGGAATATGCTAAAACCTCTCAAAACATTTTAGTAAAGGCACAGGAACATGCTAAACCCTCTCAAAACATTTTAGCAAAGGCACAGGAACATACTAAAACCTCTCAGAACATGTTAGCAAAGGCACAGGAACATGCTAAAACCTCCTAGAACATATTAATAAAGGCACTGGAACATGCTAAAACCTCTTAGAACATATTATTAAAGGCTTAGAAAAATGCTAAAACCTCCCAGAACAAGTTAGTAAAGGCTTAGAAAAATGCTAAAACCTCTCAGAACATTTTATTAATGGCACAGGAACATGCTAAACCTCTCAGAACATGTTAGTAAAGGCTTAGAAAAATGCTAAAACATCTCAGAACATGTTATTGCATAGCAACATGCTAAAACCTCTCAGAACATGTTAGCAAAGGCACAGGAACGTACTAAAACCTCTCAAAACATTTAGTAAAGGCACAGGAACATGCTAAACCCTCTCAGGACATGTTAGCAAAGGCACAGGAACATGCTAAACCCTCTCAGAACATGTTAGCAAAGGCACAGGAACATGCTAAACCCTCTCAGAACATGTTAGCAAAGGCACAGGAACATGCTAAAACCTCTCAGAACATGTTAGCAAAGGCACAGGAACATGCTAAAACCTCTCAGAACATGTTAGCAAAGGCACAGGAACATGCTAAAACCTCTCAGAACATGTTAGTAAAGGCTTAGAAAAATGTTAAAACATTTCAGAACATGTTATTGCATAACAACATGCTAAAACCTCTCAGAACATGTTATTTCATAGCAACATGCTAAAACCTCCCACAACATGTTAGTAAAGGCACAGGAACATACTAAAACTCCTCAGAACACATTAACACATAGCAAAATGCTAAAACTTCATTTTGCTAAAACCTCTCATAACATGGTATGAAGATATAGCAACATACTAAAACCTCAGTAAACGCATAGCTATGTGCTAAAACCATTCAGTACCCCAGAGTGGCAGCGAGTTTCACACTGGTAAACGCCACTGCACCAGCTGTAAAATTCTAAATAGTTGCAAAAAGGAAATTTCAAGACTACTCTCAAATTTCAGTTTTCTAGGGAAGTTGTTTACAGTTTCTAAAAAGTGTTACTCTTTTTGAAGCTCATCTTTGTAAAAGAGAAAATAACATTGCAAAATGTCCATTGCGCTTGCTGTTTACTGTTATTTCACTTCCAGCTGTGTTGTAAACTCTGTGTTCCTCTTCAGACGCATGTGGACTGTCCGATCCGGCACATATCGAGAGCCTGCAGGAGAAAGCGCAGGTGGCCCTGACTGAGTACGAGCGCATGCAGTATCCGGGTCAGCCCCAGCGCTTCGGCCGACTCCTGCTGCGACTGCCTGCCCTGAGAGCCGTTCCCGCCAACCTCATCTCTCAACTCTTCTTCATGCGGCTGGTAGGAAAGACACCGATCGAGACGCTTATACGGGACATGCAGCTCTCTGGAAGCTCCATCAGCTGGCCGTACGCACCTGGACAGTGAACAGAGAACTTGTTCCCATGTCCCATCTCAGGCTGCTCCCGTGATTCCACAGTAACTGTGTGGATAGATGTAGTGTTGCTGGTTTTGTTTCTTGTATATATACTGTATGACTAAAAGAGGATGACACGTTATGTTCCTATGCAGTTAAATTGAGCCATCCCGTAACAGGATACCTCATGTTTCACATCATGAGCATCAACAGATTCAAAAAACATTTGACAAGATGAATGATAACCCAAGGACTGATTATGAAGAAGTCAGCTGATATGTGACACAAATCCAAAGCTTTAAAGAGGAGTTCCTTATACCTTCTTTTTGAGAGCATAGTGAACTAGTGTAGATGTACATTAAGAATCTTTGTAACAGACTGCATACAAATGTTGGGATATATACTTGAAAAATCAATGGTGAACAGTCAATGGTTATGTTTAGAATGGAATACTAGTATACTGCAAACTAGGGATGTGCCCGAAGCTGAAGATGTTCGGAAAGGAAATTACATTCTACGGAGGGCCTAACATGGTGAGATGCGAGGAAAAAATATATTTCAATGCTCATGCGTTCCCTCGCAATTATAGTTGGGTAATTATATTGTATATATGCTTTCAATATGCAGGGTATCGAAAGTGCTTTTGAATGTGCGCTCGCGTTTTACTTTCACTTTCTAATTTTCCTTCATGCGTACTCTATGTATAGGGAGATAAGATAAGATGTTTGTCAATGAGGCTCAAGATCTGTTGCACACCAAATCCTCCTTACTATCTTCATGTGATCTCCCTCACGTAAAATCATGACGTACCCAGTGTAATGTAACCAAATACGGCCTATCCATGCCCCTTTAGGAGCTCCGTAGAATGCGTTACTCATTTCCCGTGCCTTTCTGAATCCAGATTTAGGGCTCGGGCACATCTCTACTGCAAAGTGCACACTACTATATACTGCTTTATATTGAATACTATGTGAAACAGTATGAAATATGCAACCTTACATGTTCCAAACAGTACTATGCTACATTGTTGTCACATGACCGCATCATATTGCATGTTTATCATATAAATATGATACACTGCATTGTGGGATACAATATTCTGTGCAGTGTGTTGTGGTTGTGTACTGCATATGTTGGCAAATGTCCATCCAGGTATTACACACTATGCACAGTATACATACTAGGCCTACTAAGAAATATTAAGAGTAGTATGGTAGTATGCTACTCTGAACATAGACCATGTCTTGTCCTTTTTAAACAGATTTAGTGAGTTTTTCATTGGGGTGGAAAAATGGTACAAAGTTTTACATTGCTGACTGTGGGAAGTATTTTTGCATACTAAAAAAAAGAAAAGAGTGATAAACAAACAAGCTCTTAAGTAAGAAGACCGTTGCATTTTCGGCAGTGTATTGAAAAATGTAAAATAAACAAACGGCTAAAATGAGGATGAGGACTTTTATTTCCATGATTAGTGAAAGTGCATAAATCTACACGTTTGCTTTCATGGTCAAATACTTACAGGTTTCATAAGCATACCCTTTTGAAAAGAAGTATACTTTAAAATCTTTAAACGTATACTTAAGTGCAAACTGTTTTCAGACAATTCTCAAATGAAGTATGTTAGTAAACACATATTTAAAACATAATTATTTAGCATGTACTTTACAAAGTGCACAATTTTAAAATGTTCTTAAGAGTGTTAAACATTTATGAAAGTGTGATCACATTAAGTACTCTTAGTCAGTTATCTGCAAGTATAGTAAGTTTTATAAAAGTATATTTCTAAGATTTGAAGTACACTACAAGTGCAGATTCAGTACACTTAAAGGGTTAGCTAACCCAAAAATTACATTTCTGTCATTAATTACTCACCCTCATATCGTCCCAAACCAGTGAGACCTTCGTTTGTTTTCGGAACACAAATTAAGATATTTTTGATGAAATCTGAGGGTATCTGATCCACACATAGGCGGTGACGACATTGCACCTTTTAAGGTCCAGAAAGGTCCTAAAGACATCTTTAAAACCATCGATGTGACTACAGTGGTTCAACAAGAATAAGAATACTTTTTGGGCTCAAAAACAAAACAAAAATAACGACTTTATTCAAATTTGTCTGTCCCCTGTCATAACGCTACGCTATTTTCATTGCAGAGCTTTCCGAACGGCAACTCATTATTCGCCGGTTCCTGCATCAGCATCACGTGATCAGAGCTGGCCAATACTGAGCTGCTGTTCGGACGTAAACACTGAAGCTCTGCGACCACTGTAGTCACGTTGACTATTTTAATCAATGTCTTTAGTACCTTTCTGGAGCTTAAAAAGTGCAGATACCCTCGGAGTTCATCAAAAATATCTTAATTTGTGTTCTGAAGACAAACGAAGGTCTTACAGGTTTGGGACAACACGAGGGGGAGTAATTAATGAGGAATTAATTTCATTTCTGGGTGAACTAGCCCTTTAAGCACATTTCTTTTTCACAATGAAAAAATTTCACATTCATAAATTTTTAGTCCATTACAAGTGAGAAAACACAAAATTCCGTTGTAAAAATTCTCTATTTTTAACTACACTGACTTTTGAAAAAAAGAAAACTTTTTTTAATCTAGTGACATTTTCTTCATTATGGTCACAAGATGGAACTACCTTTTACTTTTTATCCATCAAAAATAACTAAATTTATTTTAATTCAGAAATTTAAATTATGATCATATCACTTTATTATAATCATACCACCAGGGTTGGGGAGTAACGAAATACAAGTAACTTAGTTACATATTTAAAATACAAAATATTTCATTACAGTTACATTTTAAATGGGTGGTAATCAGATTACAGTTACATCTGAAAAGTGTTTTAGATTACCAAAGTGATTACTTTGAGTTTTAATGTCATTTAAACAGCAATTGGTGATTCTCTGACTCTGACCGTCTGAAAAATAGGAGTTAAGTTTCATCAACACTTTAATACTTTTAAGAGGATCATAAAAATGTTGTTATTTTTATTTAGTTCTGTCCTGAACAAGACAAAATGACTGAATTTATAAAAAAAAATTGCCCAACTGTCAACTGAACTGTCCTGTCCATGACCTGATGTTTTGTGAGTCATTTTATAATTGTAAAAAAGGTATTTTCACACAATTTGTTTTTTTCCCTCACAATTATGAGTTTGCATTTCACAATTATGACTTATTTTTCTCAGAATTGCGAGATTTAAACTCACAATTGCAAGTAATAAAGTCAGAATTGGGAGAAATAAACTTGCAATACTAACTTTTTTTCTTGCAATTGTGAATTTAGTGTGTGAGTTTATATCTCATAATTTTGACTTTTCTCAATATTGTGAGTTTATATCTCATAATTATGACTGTATAACTCACAATTGCAACTTTATATCACACAATTCTGAAGGAAAAAGTCAGAATTGTGAGATAAAAACTTGCAATGACCTTTTTTGTGTTTGTTCCACACTTATTAGTATTCCAAAGTATTCTAAAGTATTTAGATTAAGTGACTAAACTTGAGTAATGTAACGAAATACGTTACAAATGACTTTTTAAAGCATGTATTTTGTAATCTGTAGTGAAATACATTTTAAAAGTAACCTACCCAGCCCTGCATATATCACCCTTCTGTCTGTTTCTAATGCTGAAGAAAAAATCATTGGCTATTTTGGGGTTTGTTAATCATGCTTCACATATGAATACTGACGAAGCAGCGCCATCTGCTGGTGAGCGAGTGCTGGTTCTCATCTACATGACAGCGAAATCAATGTTTTAGTTGTGAATAAATGCCCATGAATTAATCGCATCAACATTTACACATACTCAACTGACAAAATTGTTTAAGTAATCGAATTAATTAGACAAATAACACGTGTAATGTAGACTTGAGGGCAGGGTGTGTGAAGTGCAGCCCAGCCCCAACATGACACACACAGTCAAAGGGGAGGAACCGAACACTCACCCAACATTGTTATCAGTGAAAATCACAGAAATTAACACCCAGAAGACCCAACCGGTAATAAGTTTTTTTTAATCGAACAGAAAATGTCGTTCATTCCCGGCCAGCCTGTCACAGCTGTTGTGGTGAGTATGAAAAAGTTTTAGCATGTAAAGCTTCACTAGCGTTTGTACACTCAGCTTTGTGTTTTCAACTCTGACTGATTTATTTTATATTGCTTGACTGAGGTTAACTTTAACTTTGTTTTTATTCCCGACACAACGTGACAGTTTCGTAAAGTTTATTTGAGTTTAAGTGAACAGTTGAGGTGATCTAATGGTTAGCATGCTAGGCTAACGTTAGCCAGGGGCGAACAAAGTGAACAATAAATTTATTTATTTATTGTAATATATATATTTTTTTAGATTATAAATAATTATTATGGGACACAATATAACGAAACCAAACTTTTTACGAGTAAAACAGCCCTTTTGAAAATTAACCATGGTTTTATTGTACAAGTAGTGACCCTTTTTTTTTTTTAGCAGATTGATTCATTTCCATATGTATAACCACAGATTTACTACAAACACCATTGTTAAACTATGGTTAGTGTTGCAAAAGCACAAAACCATGGTTAATTTGTGGTTGTCATGGTTTGATTACGATAAACATGTTTTATTTGTAGTAAAATCATGGTAATTTTCGGAAGGGAGAGCAAAATCAGAGATTGTATGTCGGCTAATTGAAATACTTTTTTGGGGGGGATCCAAACAATACCGAACAATGCGTTTTAATTTGGGTTTAATTCCTCATTGTTATATTTAAACTGTGCTGACGTCACTCAGGTGTGGTTCGTGTGTTTTCGTCAGGTAGTGCTGCCATATTTGGTCATAAACAGCTGTGCTGTAGGAGGTGTCTTAAATCCTAGCGAGGCACCTACCTAGACAGCATTCTCAAAAAGACTGCCTATGTCGATAACGAACCACATTCTGAAACATAAATTGTGCCTGTTTCATAAAGACAACGGTCTTGTGTTTTTTCTCTCTCTCTCTCTTTCTATTTCAGCAACGAATTGAGATCCAAAAACTACGAGATGGCGATAATTTAATATTAGGATTCAGCATTGGAGGGGGAATCGACCAAGATGCAAGCCAGAATCCATTTTCCGAAGACAAGTCAGACAAGGTGGAAAATCTTTAGTGTTTAATTTAAAATTAATTATGTTAGAGTGAGGCATTTTCCTTTCTGCTGCTGAGGTCAGGGTCTTTAAAGCATAGACGTAATAAAACACATAGACGCCCCATTCGCCGCTTTGGAACGTTGCAGCGACGCGTCAACGCGTCCGCCATATTGCTGAGGGCAAGACTGCACTGTAAACTAATGCAAGTGAACTGGCGAGATGTTTTTCTGGATAAAAACGGAAATAACGTTTACATTTATCAGCCGATTTCAGTGGTTTATGATGTACAAAAAGTTCCATCTCTGGTTACTTAACCTCCATAGTGGACTTTAAAAAATATTTATTTTAATAGTCAAAGCTCAGACTTGTCCCGTATCTGGATAAGATTTGTGAAGACGCCCATAATGAGAGAATTTAAATGTTCACATGAAATGAAAACAAGATTTCTTATTGTGGGAAAGGCATTTTCTGTCTTTTAACACATTTGAGCTTTTCTTGTGTTTAGAATTGACCACCATTGTGAAAATGAAGCAAATACAAATCAAACGCGCTGGAAAAACACATTCCCTTCCCTCAACTCTGTGTCTCTGGGAAACCTTCAATGAGTGAGAAAAGAAGCTAGCCAGCTAACTAACGTTACACTAATTCACAAAATGTCTGTCAACAAACCGAAACGAGTGCTTGTCTTAAGTCGATTTTAAGAAAATAAAGATGCATATTTAAATGTAAGGAAATTTAGTTTATAAAATAATACACAAACTATATAGTAAATCATGTAAACTCATGTCTCAACTTTCACAGCTAATTAGCGACATCGCTAGCTATTTTCTGACTGACTCAGGTGGCTAACTACTATCAACATAATAATATAATGACCAAATACAACCAGAAACAAATGTTCAGCCTTACCTGTGACCGGTTATTCCCCGAGAGCTGTGTTCAATGGTGCGGTGATTTGTACAGCACACGAAACAGATATTTTTCTCAGTTCCAGTTATGGGAACGTTGCCCTGCACAATATGGCGGCGCCGTTGACGTACGATCCAGAGGCCAATGTGGCGTCTATGTATTTATTATGTCTATGCTTTAAAGTGCCCAAATTTCTGAAATGTAAACTACCTATTTCAGTGATCAAGATATGATTGAAATGACACTTATCTATGATTCAACAAATGGAGAGAGTATGTTTTTGGTTTTATTTTTTATTCATATGTGCAAAAGTGCAAGTTTTTGAAAATTATTGCTTAAACTACAAAAACACGAATCCAGTCCATAGGCGCATAATTTTTTTTGTCGTGACCTGGCATAAAACGGCATAATAACAGCGTTTTTAGTCGTTTTCATGGATCTGTGCGGGCGGTTATCTGTAATATTCCATTTTCAGGACATCATTGTTGTGTGCCCTAAATAGGGTCAGATCTGAATGCTGTTTGCAGTCAGTTGTAGAGGATAAATAGCCCCGCCCTTCGCTGAGACACACGTCATGTGTTAATATGTGACTGCCTTGAAACCGATAACGGTGTCTCTTTAGGATGATTAATAATAGTGCTCTGCTCTCGTTCAGGATAAAGTAGCAACCTGCCATCAAGTAATGTGTAGCTTGCAGCCCCCTCTGTTGGTGAAAATAATTACTACACCATTACTGTGATGTCGATCAGGCTTGATCCAGGGACTTTCTGGTCATCCTAATTGAGAGGTGAACCTTTATTTGTTTCACAGGGGATCTATGTCACACGTGTGTCTAAAGGTGGACCTGCAGAAGTGGCTGGTCTCAGGATAGGAGACAAAATTATGCAGGTGAGAGATCCAGAACTGCCATCCATGTTGTAAAGAGTTATTGGTGATTTCTGAATTTTTTTTTTTCTTCTCTCTAACAAAACCTGATTTTATTAAATGAATCTCCACAAGAGGGAGCTGTGACATCATCATTAGTCTATTTTGTTTATTTTCTAATAATACATCATATTCTTGCTGTGGTTTTCCAAAAATTCAAATTCTGTCATTTGTTTGCATATTATTTTACTTTTACATGTTGTTTGAAATCGTATGTCTTTTCTCTCTCTCTCCCCCTTCTATTTTTTTATTGTATTTATTTAAATGAAAGTTACTGAGGATTGTCAGGCATCACAATTGAAAAAGCAACATAATGGTAGTCTATATGACTTATGAAATATCAAGATTTCTGTGACGCATACTAAAATTTACTTCACTGAAAGTCTTTACATCTGCTCTTGGCAGTAGTTAAAAGTTAACCAGAGAAATAATGTACTATTATGTTAAATTGTTCTAAACAATTTTATGGTGCTTTTTGTCATTTTATTTGTCAAATACTGCTGTTTTTACAATGTTTTGTATGTTATTTAATTTAAAGAGAACCTGTTAATATTTTTTTCCATTTTTGTCTTCCTGTAGTGTGTAATGTTTCTATTCAAGTCCTCTACAAAGGGAGTTATTCCCTATATCATCAAGAACTGTTTCTGAACTCCCTGAAAAAGCCTCGTTTGTAGTCTTGAGTTTCTTCTGGGAATGTACACATCGCAATATTCCTCATGAAATAATTCCCACGCCTAGTAGTTCAGTTACATTAGTAGTGTTTTAAGACTCGTGTTATGGTAAGGGCTGACATTTCTTAACCGTGCTTAAAGTGGTTGACCAATCACAACACACTAGTCCTGCCAACCTGTCAGAGCACAACACACTTTTTGGAGGGAGGGGCTTCATGGAGACGGGAACTAAACAGTATGGCAAGCCATTTTAACTTTTATTCATTCTCAGGATATGAATTCTCGATATCAACAAATCAATTTTCACTAGTTAAAATGCAAATTCTTGATATCAGGAATTACATTTCCACTAGTGACAGTGTTAATTCTAGATGTCAAGAATTAGATTTCCACTAGTAAAAACTATAATTGTTGATATCAAGAATTGTATTTTTACTAGTGAAATCTCTCCATAGGCTGCCATTCAAATTCAATTGTTGATATCAAGAATTAATTTCTTACTAGTTGAAATTCCAGTTTCACATATCAGGAATACAATTTTTACTATTAAAAATCATCATTTTTGATATCAATAATTACATTGTTACTAGTTGATATGCCAGTTCTTGATAACATGTTCATTTCTGATATCTAAAACGGCTTTCTTACTAGTAACAATCACATTCATGATATCAGAAATGGACATTCTTACTAGTAGAAATTCAATTGTTGATATCAAGAATAGACATTTGCACTAGTAACAATGTAATTGTTGATATCAGAAATTATCATTTTTACTAGTAAGAATTGTATTCCTGATATGTGAAACTGGAATTTCAACTGGTAAGAAATGAATTCTTTATCAACAATTATAGTTTATACTAGTGGAAATTGAATTCCTGATATTAAGAATTAACATTTTAACTAGTGAAAATGTAATTGTTGATATCACAAGTTCATATCCTGAAAATGAATAAATGTCAAAACGGCTTGCCATAAAACAGAGCATTAGTGACAGACTGGGAAGAGAGGTGCTGCAAATATGTGAAAAATGTTTGTTTTTTTCACGTTAAAGCATGAAAACGTATATTATTAGACCCCCCCCCCCAAAAAAAATCAATACTTTTAAAGTACTTAAAATACTTTTGTAATGTAATTTTCTCTTTCTCTCTAATAAAGGTGGCAAAAGACCAACAAGTCAATAAAAATGCTGAGTTATATAGTTATTTATTTGGCATAAAATGTCAGTTTTTGTGTACTCTCAATGTTAATTTCAGGTGAATGGCTGGGATATGACCATGGTGACACACGATCAGGCACGAAAAAGACTCACCAAGAAGAAGGAAGATGTGGTCAGGCTTCTCATCACAAGAAAATCCCTGGAGGAAGTAGTCAGACAGTCCATGATGCAGCACTAATGCAGGTCTCCCACTCATTGAATGTCTTTATTGGTAAATGTCATGTTCAGAGCATATTTTAACTAACAAAAAACAGATTCCCTCAGCCAAAGAGTGATGCCAAACAACAATTTACACTCAATTTGGACTTTTTCAGTCACCTAGATCATTTTGATTTGTTGAACTCTAACTGAACCACAGTATGTATGAATTATCATTGAGTACAATGTAAAGATTGTGGTTTGCATTCCATAATTTGCTATACTAATTTCCATTTAGCTACTCTTTATGCCAAGTACTACACGCTGCATTACATATACTCCTGAATGTATCATGTGAACTCCATATCATTTCATTCATAGATCCCAAGGGCTACAGTGAATTGTTCACCTCATTTCTCTTTGCACCTACATATACATTTTTGTAAGCCTGTTAAATAAAAAATCAAATAATAACCGTGAGAATACAGCTGTACTTTAATGACCACTAATTTCTCTCTTTACATTTTTATAACTCATCTTATGCCTCTTTTTGTATTTAATTATCCAATATTAGCATGGTATCTTTTGATCATGAAACACTACGGTTTTGTATTTAACAATACTTTTCTCTACACTTTTGATTCGAAAGTGTTTTTGATATGGATTTTGGCATTTTGATTGTACGAAGATATATTTTCACTTGAGCGAATAAAGGAGTCTTCTAGCACATGATGTGTGTGTTTTAATTGTGGCAAGCTATCGAACTGAACGGAGTGTTCCATGTCTCGGTTCTGACGTCTAATGAGTCTCTGATTGGCTCTTTGCTCAGAGCTGTAAATGTCTGTGTCTTCATATTAAGCTTGAAGATGGTGACATTTCAAAGCAACAAATCTATTTCCTGACCTTTTGCTGTTGTCCAGGCAGTTTTGTACTTCAGGCTACTTTCATCTCTTTAATGTTCGCAGGCAAAGGTGGGCATACAACCAGGTAGCTCATGATGCAATTCAGAAAGTGTTATATAAGTGGGTCTGCCAATAATAATAATAGGGCAGTGCTAGCTGTTCCAGTAACACATCCATGTTCAATGGTGAGAGAGAATGAGCAAATTAGACAGGATGTGATATGAACAGAAATACTTATATTTTTCTATAATATTATGTAAACAAGCAAATAACATTCTCATGATGCATTTTTGATAGTTAAGATTTCATCTTAACTTACAGAATACTTAAATATTTTTATCGAGCAAAGATTGAGAATTAAAATATTGTGGAATATATTTGTCACGTGTTATTTCCGTTTCATTTTCATGCACTTTTAGTTTGTTTCTTGTTCTGGTTACTAAGCATGTTTTCATTTGTTGCTATGGTTATTCATGGATTGATTTCTCACACCTGTTCCTTTGGATCTTTAATTCACTCTGTAAATGTTGCTCTCAGTTTTTTTTTCTATATGTCCAGTGTTGCAGACTGTTCTGTTGCTTCTTGTGATTGTTTATTCTCTCTTGATTTTGTAAAATAAAGTTGCTCTGAAAATTAGATCCATAATATTTACTTCATCTTCCTTATCATGACAGTGACAGAACACCAGACAGTAGAGGATTAGATCTGGATCTAGCAGCAACCTTCATTTTCCTCAGCCATGAGGCTCTACCTTTATGGGAATACTCTGCCTGGTTCTGTAAGTTGGCCCAGTGCTTCTGTCTGATTAAATTACTGGATGGGAGTGAATTATTATAGGCAACTGGACTTGCCAGAGATGGAGGCTCTGACGTGGCATTATTCATTGCTTGGAATTTGCTGATGCCTTGTTGATGTCATTGCCCACGACCACCACAGAAAATGAGCATGAGCCTACCCCAGTGCCCGCCACGGACCTTGCCCACAATGAGGCCAGAGCCTGCAGCCTTGTGCATCACAGAGAGAAAGCCTGCCGTCCATTCGGACCAGCGCTGCATTTCCCAAAACATAAGCCTAAGTTGATCGTAGAACAATTGCCACCAATGGTCTCTACGATAACTTAGGCTTGTATGCCTTTGCGAAATGCAGCCCATGTGTGTGAGCCGGTTCCTACATCCATCCCAGTGTATTTTTTTTGGTGGAGATAGGTGAAGAAGTGAGTGTTCACCCCCTATTCTCCAGAATCGGTGTTCAGTCTACCTCAGTCTGGAGTGATGAATTTCCTGATGACTTCTTATGCCCAAACCCTTCCACGTTTACTGCTCTGGTTCAGTCTGACATCCAAATCTCCTTGTCTCCACTGATTCTGCCCAGCCCCAAGTCGTCTTCATCTTCTTTTTTGTCTCCACTGGTCCCGCCTACCTCAGTCTTCTTCGTTTTCTCCTTTGTCTCCACTGGTTATGTCCAGCTCCAAGTCTTCTTTGTTCTTCCTATCTCGAAGTCTCCTTCATCGCTGATGGTTCCACCCAGCTTAAGTTGTCTTATCCTTCATCTCCACTAGTCCCACCCAGCTCCAGGTCTTCTTTATCACTGCTAGTTCCACCCAGATTCAAGTCCCTTTTGTCGTTGATGTTTTCACACAGCTTGAAGTCTTGGTCGTTGCTGTTGGTTATTTCCAGCCTCTCAATCCCTCCTCCTCCAAGTAAGCCATCTAGTTCCTTAGTGTTGGCTCTCCTGGTCCCTTCCGACTCCCTTGGCTCCTCCTCCCCGATTCAGTTCAGCGGTGCTGCTAGGCCTCGGGCCTCCTGATCCCCCAACTCCGCCCTGGTGTGTTTATCCCCAGGCTCTGCCTTGGGCCTCTGAGCCCACTGCTCCACTTTGGCCAGTCAGTTCCACAGTGGTTCCTCCCCTCAGTTTTTGCATCAGTACTCTCTCCCACCAGCTCCACCTCAGTCACCTCGGCCACTCATCACTGTGGCTCCAACTTGGTCTCCTGGTGTCACTGGGTCTTCTGACTCTGCCTGGGTCTCCATATCTCTAGAAGTCATCACCTCAGTTTGTCGGGCTCTTGATCCCATCCTGGCTTCTCCCTCCATTGGTTCTGCGGTGGGGTCATCATCTTCTGGGTCCCTCTAGGCTCTTGTTTGCTGCCGGCTCCCCTCTGGTCTTGTCTGCTGCTGGCTCTCCTGTGGTCTTTCACCACCAGCTCTACCATGGTCTCTTCTGCCATCTGTCCTGCCTATCTCTCCTCATCTGTGGGTCTGTGTAGGCATCAGGACAGTGGAGTAATGTCATGTTCTATTATTGTTTCAATTTCATGAACTTTTAGTTTGTTTCTCGATTTCCGGTTTTCCCTTGTTATGGTTACTCATTGCTTATTCATTGTTTGACTTTGTCTCACACATGTTCCTTATTTAGATCACTAGTTCAAAGTATATATTCCCACAGTTCTGTTTCCTTTGTCTAGTGTTGAATGTGTCGAATGCACTCTGTTGCTTTGTTTCTAGGAATGCTCATCATTAACTGGTTAAATGTTAACTTGACAGTAAGAATATTGATTGATCAGTTAAATGGTTTAAAAACTAATTTAATAAGTTTAATATTTTCAAGATATTTTAAAAAGTTGCTTCATTGTTAAAAGTGACGTATATGCAAAATTGCGTTTTTGCGAGGGGTGAAAAAATAGACAAGTCACAAAACAATGTTTACAAACACTAAAGATAGCTATTTTAGATAAAGATAGATATTTTATTTCACCTTACTTCACGACAAATCCTTTCAATTTAACGGTATTCAGAATGAAACAAGATTGAGAATTGAGTAGCTATAAACATCAAGCCAAAACGAATTCCTTTAAAGCGAAACAGAAAAATCGGCATTGGGCTCACGAAGCCTAGTTAAAATTGTGAAAAAATGGTTCAGAGAGCATGAAGAATCATTTTGACACATGAATCGGCACCTCTGAGTCCTGACCGTAACCTCAGTGTAAGTGTTTGGGATGTGCTGGAGCAGACTTTACAGAGTGCTCACCTCTTGCATTATCAATTCAAGATCTTGACCAAAAATGAATGCACCTTTTGATGGAAATAAATGTTGTAATGTTATTTCCATTAAGAGGTGCATTGGTTTTTGCTTTGGATACTACATAGATACACATAGGAGAGAGTTGCTCTCTGTTGTCAACTCCACCTTTACTCTCATACGTAAAATGATTGCATGTAAATTTTCAAATTGCTTGTATTTGACTTGAATACATTTTTCACAGTAGTTTGTATTTTATTTAAATACATTTTATGAGTAAGTATTTGTAATTAAATACTTTTTGATATATTTGTGTCATCTTTAGTTGACTTTTATTTTGAAAACAAACAGGCTGCGATGTCGATTGTGCATGAGTTGCCTGCACAATCACTTAAAGTGACATTGACATTTATGTCTTTTATGGTAAAACGGATAAGAGTAACTCATGTAAGGGTTTAGTGTAAATGGTGTACTTTTATTTGAAAATTATTTCAAAGTAAATTAATGCTTGCATTTCACTCATCCAAGTGCACACACACACACACGAGTGAGTATTGAACACGCACCCGGAGCGGTGAGCAGCTGTTTTTTTTTTTTGCTGTGGCACCCAGGGAGTGATTGGGGGTTAGATGCCTTGCTCAAGGCCACCTCAGTTGTAGGTAATGAGAGTGGAAACGCTGTTCATTCACTCCCTCCTCCTACATTTCCGACCGGTACTGAGACTCGAACCCTTCGGATTACAAGTCAGACTCTCTTACACAACTGCCCCAAAACCTGCCCATAGCACCAAACCTGTTCCTATAACCTTACCTGTATCCCACCTCAATAGCAGCAAAAGTGTTTTTTTTAATAGTTAAAGATAACTAATATATAAAAGACCTTATATTCTGAGATGGGTGCAAGTCCGAAGAGCCCAATACATTTAGATTTTAGCATTATATAGCCTACTAATAAGAAAAGACAATGATTTGTCAATGCTTAGCTAATAATTTGTAATAAGAACAGTAAGTCCAAACCTTTTATAATTAACTATGTCTAATTCATTTAGAAGTGCAATGCGTTTCATGCCTGTTTCTCAACAGCTGAATGTGTAATCACAGTAGCTAAATGTAGAACATGTATGCAACATACCACCCACACTCTGGCAGGCCATTGTGTTACCATAGCGATGCAATCTACTGTTGTCACCTTTCAGAAATGAAAACATGGCTTTAACATAAAACAGCACATTTCTCATGTCTTTATACACCCTGAAGAAGACACACACACACACATTTTTTTATAAAAAAACAACATACAGTACTACATTTCTGTGGAATCATCATACTTAGATTTTTATTCTATTACTTTGCATAATGTTTTCTTAAAAGTACCCTTGCCGTATCAAATCAGTTCACTGTTGCATGCTATGTTTCAGTTATTTGCACTTACTGTGCCAATGGAGAACATTGGATATTTAGTCTGAATGAGCCAACAGAAGAGTGCTAAAAGGATCCTGCTGACTATTAAACTAAGAATTATAAATGGAAATAGAATTATTACAGCACATGCATTAATAGGAGTTAGTTTAACTTGATTTTATTGCATTCATGTTTTTCATAATTTATTATTTTTTGTGATATGGAACAGAATGAAACTGATCAGCAATATCAGTGGATAATAGCTAATTCTTTAATCCTGCAAGAATCAGTAATTTGAGTATTTAAAGGGTTAGTTGACTATAGATGTCAACTTTCTGGGAGCTAAGCACCAATTAAAGACACCATGGACATCTATAGCAGTCTCAACTTACATCATGGGAAATTTTGCGTCTCCATACAAACCTCAAACCTAGAGCTCAAAAATGTACATTCACATTGAATTCAATTTTTTCTACCGTTTTGAAAACATACCTTTTCAAAGTCGTCTTAGCGTTTTCATTGGATCTTCACCAAATATGGGTGAGAGTGTCTTTATATAAAAGTTCTGACAGATATGGTCTAAAGTATTTGTTCCTGGAACAATTTTATTAACTAATAATTTCTATCAACAATCACTTATATTTAAGCTGATTTAATATAGACTAGATTTAATTGATCTTTATTGGAAAATGAAGGCCAAGCAGCTTGCATAATGCCGAGGAACAAAGAAATTAAATGGGGTCATGGTTCAGGTTAGGACTTTAATTACTTTATAGGAATGTGGTTCTATTATGTGTGCTGGTCAGCAAGCAAGACAATGAAAGAAATTCAATTAGACAGTTTTTATTTATGATCCAGAACAGGAGATTACAGGAATACATACAAACCACATAATATATAAAAAAAGAATACTGAAACAGAGGGCTATAAATAAGGGGTAATGGAAACCAAACTACACACAGGTGAAACTATTATGTAACCATAGAAAAAAGTGATGACATAATCAGTAACCCAGGAAACCGAACCTAAACAGAGCAGGGAAACAGGAACTAAAGCAAATGGAACAGAACTTCAAAAAACAAACAAAAAAAGCATGACAGACCAAGATAGTAACAGTACTTCCCCTCCCGGAAGGCAAGTTCTTGGCCTGGGTGATTCCATGGCAAAGCCGATGGCGGGAGGAGCCAAGATGGATGGTCCTGATGGCACTGGGGGAATGACCAATGGAGGCAGAGTCAGAAGGTGTGGAGACCAAGGTGAGGGGTGGATTAAGGTCTACACAGGCCCCTCGGTTCAGGGATTTCCGGGGTTCTGGGATAAACACCCAATACAAACACATGTGTATGACTCAAATGTCGTGTCACTGATAATCCTCATAAAATTAGTGATAAATAAATATCTCTAATAATGGCTATTCGAGTGAGATGATTCGGTCTTAATTATTTTTATTTTTTTAAATGGGGTGGCACATTGGGGACCAAGAACCAGTCAGGGAAAACAGAAATAAATGTGGGCTATATGAGGAGATTTTGCGGTACTAAATATTTCCCTCTAAATGATGCACCAGTTATCATCTTATTACCATGGTGTAACCAGTAGATGGCTGTATAGCCCTATATCGAAATATGTGATGGCTGTGCATTCCCTAGTTGCTGGGAATGTTGTTTTCAGACAATAATTTACTTGTATTAGGTTTTGCATTTAGATATATAGTTAGACATTATTAAAGACTACTTTTTTTGTTAATTTGTTGTTAATTGAAGTGTGAGCTTTTGCATTATTTTTTGACCCAGAGAAAGCATTTTGCTACTCGTATTAGCCACATATAATTGGTTGATCAGTGTGACCTGGCAATTTAATCAGCGATTCACAAATTCAGATCCAAGTAGCTTTATTGTCATGGTAAAAATGCTTTACATTGCCAAAGCATTGACAGGGCTCTGATCCAATTGTGTTGAGCATTGTCAAATTTACAGGCAACAATGGGCAGCGATTACAACTGAAACTGATGTAGGGAGGGGTGATGTAACATTAATCTGTCATGCGCTCTGTGCGCTCATCAATTGCCTTTTAAAACCTCAGTCCAGTAACACTAGTAATTACTAGTACTGTGGAAACAGATATTTTCAAAAACCGTTAAACAGAGACCTCCTGATCACGTGAGCTCCTAGGTTATTAGCCTATGTGTTAATCTGCCCCTGCCCATTCAACGCTTAGAGGACGACGGACCAGGGCAACATTGATGGCCCAGAAGTCCAAGGTGCAGCCACTGGCTAACGAGGCCGAGGTGGAGAAGGCGGCTCAGCAGAACGGGGCAATGCCAGAGGGAGTGAGGATAAATACGGAGCCGGAGGTAAGGAGGAGGCTGCGAAACCAGAGAGTTGAATCCAAGGTGTAGTCGGAGGGACGAGGGAGCACCATGGAGCCCGAAGGCTGACAGACCACGGTGGAGCCGAGGGAGCATTGCGCCAAGGCGGCGTCCGGGGCTTGGAGGCTTGAGGTAGAGCTGAGGGCTGCACGAACCAAGGTCGAGCTGATGCACATGAGTACAGTCACTGGAGGAGCCGAGGGCCTGAAGGGATACAGCGGAGATGAGGCCAATGAACTGGATGGTTTAGACAGAGGGGTGGAGATGGAGGTTGGACTGGACCATCCACAACAAAGTAGACATGGTGCTGGGCAACCAAGGTTTAACCAGTGACAACTTTGACGACTTGGAAGTGGGCTTATTCTGTGATGGGTGATGCAGGCACTTCCTCATCTAGTTCAAAATATAGTTAATCCTCAGCAACCCAACTAAGTTTTGACGGGAACAGAGTGAAACCCAGGGGCACAAATCCATACTCTTGAACTCCACTAAAATCCCTCAATAACAGATGCTGATGTTGGCTCACAAAACTTGACAGACTCCTTTTTGGGCTTGAGCTCCGGGATAAAATTAGCCTCAGGCAACTGCTCCAGTTCAGTTTTCATGGCAGCTTGGGCTCAAAGTCAGCGGTGGCCTCTGAGGTGGGCATGGCTGATGGCTGGCTGGGCTCTGGGTCTAGAGTGGGGCTGGTGTTGTCCTCATGTCAATGCTTGTCCTCATGTGTGATGCAGACTGTAAACTTTGAGTTGTTTTGAACCAGCAGCCACTCATATTTGGCGAAGCTCCTTTGAGGAGCATCCATAGGAAGGCATGCCTTTAACCACTCACATCGCCTGGTGCGGTAGAAAACGCAAAGTTGAGTGGGTGAGGAACACCAGATCGAGAAAGTCCCTCGTGTGATCTTTGAGAGAGTGATACCTCTGCTCTGGCAGGAGGAGATGGACTGTGTTCCATGTTTAAATATTCGCTGTTATAATCCAATCTTTTGGTCTTGTGTTTTGTCATAGGGTTGCTTGTATATAAAATCCAATGGAAAATGCATGAATGCAGAATGAACAAAGATACTTTTAATAAACACAAAGAGAACTCCGGCAATACAACACAATCCACATAAACTTTAACACAAGAAAAGGAAACGAGGAAGACTTGAAGGCTTAAATACACAGAGAATGATGATTAACTGAACAGGAAAAGTTGATTCATCACGGATGGCAACTAATGAATGACTATACTTGGACAAAAGGTGACAATGAAAACTAAGACTGAATCTAAACAGGACAGAAATTAGGCATGACCGTGAGACAACATAATCTCTGCTGCTTGCTTCTCTCAATTAGCAGTAATAACTGTGCTAATAACAGCACTGATGGTGCGTTCACACTTGTCATGTTTGGTTTGATTAAAACGAACCCTGGTGCGATTGCTCAGTGAGTGCGGTTCGTTTGAACATGTGAACGCTGCCATCAGAACCCTGGTGCGCACCGAGACCGCTAAAAAGACGGGTCTCGGTCCGCTTCCAAACGAACTCTGGTGCAGTTCGATTGATATATGAACGCAACACGGACCAAAGACATGTAAACCAACCAAAAACAGGACGTGATGTCACAAGATGCGACGCTACAAGTCAGCTGATTTGACGACGCGGGAAGATCCAAAATGAGTGGAGGGCAAACGTGGAGCAACGAGGAGGTGAAGTTTCTGTTTCTGTGTACAACGGAGGAAATCCTGGAGCTGTTTTGAATGTTTTGAACATTTTATGAGCTCTTCATGAGTTCTCAGCTGGTAAAAATAAAGCATATGTACACGCATAAAATGATGGCGTTTAATCCAGAACACAGCGTTGTTTTGAATGTTCGGTAAGCGAGCTCCGTCGCCAAATATACGTCATAAAAGCCGACCAATCAGGTCGTGACCGTATCCCTGTGCCTTTGGTTCGGTAACTTCAGGTTTGCCGTTAAAAAGCCAGTGTGAACGCTAAGTGTAAGACTCGTTTCTTCTTACTTGCTCATCCCATATGTATGTTACATTTTAATAATAATAATAATAATTGTCTTTTTCATGCTAAATGTTATTATCCAACACAGGAACTTAAATCTTAAGTTGGTTCAAAAAAACATTATTTGTTTAAATTAACTTGTTTCAGTCTTGTTGTATGAACACATAAACTAATTGCATTTTTGAGCGTACAGAACAATTCTCAAAAATATTGTCAGTTCAATCTGACAAAAAAGCTTGCTTCAACTGTTTGAAAATGATTTTAGTTTGCAAAGAGATTACACATTCAACCAAATTTACTGATATATGATAACTAAAGTTAAAAATACCTTGTGTAAATTACAACAAATGTTTATAAATGTTATAATTTTTTCGTTGTATATGAGACCATACATTTCCATGGTGTGCATACATTTCTTGCATTTTGTATGCAAATAATTTGCAATTAAGAATTAAAATGAACATAATAAAAAAAAAAATGACCTTTTATCCACTGATTTTCCTGAATAACTGGGTTTTACTCTGTTCCATACCCCAACATAATTTATAATGAAAGTACATGAATGCAAAAGTACAATACAATGAAGTTAACCTAACCCCTACTAATGCATGTGCTGTAAGAAATATCAGATTCTTTATAGGTTCCTTGGGGAAAGCAAGGAGACGAGTTTATACAGTAGAGCAGACCTAAGACACTGTGTAGGTGGTGAGTGGGTAGATCGGAGCAGAAGGTCACACACACACACACACACACATCTGAAGGCTGGACCAGTGCAAGCATCACGTTGTCATGGTAATGAGATGCGCTGAATATTTGTCTCTCGCTCATAGAGTACCACACCGCAACAAATCATTGTCACTTAAAATGCAACTTTATTTAAAATCATATTTCACAAACAATACTTTTAGATACTATTAAATGGCAATGTGTCACTGATATTGAACAGTCACAGTCATTAAACGCCTCCATCAGTAAGCGCGCAGTGGGTGTTGTCGCTGCATACACTCAGTAAACGCCTCCCACAATGAGACTTTATTAACGTGTTGATTCTTCGTGCTATCGGGCAGTAATCTCCTCTTCCCACGCAAAAAATCTCAGCCGTTTTCTTTTCTGTAAACTCTAGTGAGGGCAGAGTATCCAGCGTTTGCTGCACGCGACGTTTCCAGAACAGAAGCTGCTGAGGAATGGTAAGTCGAGATGTTTTAAAAGTGTCTAATAAAAATGCAAACATATAGAAAATTTAACTGAGCAGTTTTGATGAGGCATCAAATCATTTCTTCATTATATTATTATATTTATTGTATTGTTTAATAACTTCATCATGTTCAGTTCACAAATGCAATATCAATTCTCTGTGTTGTGGTGCTGATCTTTTAGCTGACTATTGGAAAGTAGAACGGATGGGAGCAACATTACGGAGTAGGTCAGCTTTGTAGTGCACACCTGGGGTGTTTGTTGATGCGAGTATTTATGCTGATCTGAGATCAGTGATCAGACCGTCAAGTAGGGATCGATGAAGGGAAAACTGGCCCTGGATCAGGCTAAACGGTATGTCGTGTACCTCTAGTGTCACTCAGGGTCACGTGGAGGGTGAGGCCATATAATAAACTGTTTCATGTGTGTTTGGCACAAGTTGAGCTTTACCTGTGGCCGCTTCAGTCCTGTGTCTCCAGCACTAACCCACTGCAGAGCAATCATGAGTGGTGAGTGAACCCATGTCAAGGTTTTAACTGTAGATTAGTTTGGAAAATATCCTTAAGTAATTGAAGTGGAAATGCTGGTGACAGTTTACTTAGACTATTAGACAGTCTTAATAAAATTGGCCTTTAGGAAGTGTATTGTCATTTGTCATTTGTCTGTGTGATGGTTGATTTTTAAAAAAAAAACATTTAGGCAGTCCATAATTTCAAAATATTATTCTAGAAGAACAAGGGTCCGAGTTGTAAAGAAATAATGCACCCCTAAAAAAATGAAAATTCTGCCATTGTTTACTCATGTTGTTTCAAACCAATATTATTTATTTTGCCATTGTGCTTTTTTGCGGAGCTTGACAATATGCATTCCCTTCTATTGTATGGAAAATAGCAACCTGGACATTCTTGTACAGTAAACATCCCATACTGTGTTTCACTGAAGAGAAAAAAATGACCATATGGGTTTGAAATGTCAAAGGTGAGTAAACGATAACAGAGTTTAAATTTTTAGGTGATCTGATTCCTTTACGAATACATTCCTTTGCTATATTCCTGACAGGATTGGTGTAAATGTTTTCCCGTTTTTAACACCATGTCCGAAAATATTCAAGCTTGTTCCTTCCTGCCTTAGAGTAAAAACATAAAAAGTTAATTGTGAGGAAAATCGCAATAGTGAGAAATAAATTCACAATTACATAAAATATAGAGGCAATTACAATTGCAAGATATAGTTACATTAGCTATGTGTCAGAAGAGATACAAAAAGAGCAGGATCTAATCTCAGCAGTCTTTAATTTATTAACAAACTCAAAATAATCAAATACTCAACAATCATCTTACGTAGACAAAATCAGAACCAAGACTAACAGAAAACAGGCTCAATATACACCAACTTTAACAAAAGGGAAGAAATGAGAAACAGGTGGATCACATTAATCAATGAGTAACCATAGTAACATATGCAAATGAAGGAAACGGAACAGGAAACAATGATACAAAACGTGACACTGTTTCTATCCACCTATTTTTGGTGAAAAAAAAGAAAAAAAAAGCTTGCTGCATGGAGACACCAAGATGCGCATAAAACAAACTTTAGGCGGGTAACTCTTTTTAGACTTGCGCATAAACTTTGATGGAAACATATTTACCGAATAACTCGCTCAAAAAACTCGCGTGACTTTGCCTCAACAGTGGATGTGATTGGATAACTGGACTAACCAGCAGTTTCAATGCGCAGTATCTCAAAAGTTTTTTTTATATCATTCTGAAATGCCTGAGCCAAAGTCTGTTTGGTATAATGACATCCCAGAAGTGTCTCACATAATTGCGTTCCCAAACACTAGCCATTCGGACGTAAGATAACACGATGACAGAGTTCACTGTATTCACGCTTTGAGACGCAAGTCATTTATGATGTAGTAAAAAAAGAGCTACAGTGGCTTCCCCTATTGTAGCCTGCATTTTTATTACATTTGTGCCAATTTCCCAGGAAGTGACGATTTTGTTCTCTTAAACACATGGAAAGGAAACACTACGTTATTTCCAAATGTTTCATGCTAAATTCCAGTTAAATTCACAAATTTGGATGGAAAAATAGTGAGATTAAATTTAATATTTCACAGTAAAGGTATAACATCACATTGTGATATATATTGCAATTTTAATGTTGTAATTGACCCTTCGCAAACAGTTTGATTGACAGGCGATCTAACCAATGATAACGCCGTATCCGCCATCTTATCCAACAAAGCCGTCAGGGAGTAGCCTGTAGTAGATGAACGTTGGTGAACTTGAAATATTGTTTGTACTCACGTCTTTCCGTGATTGAAAAACATTCCTATTGATGTTCATTCATGTTTATTTGATGCTATAAATGAACTAGTATGAGAGATGATCGGTTCACGAACCGCTTGAAGGATCTGTCTCGACACATTAAAGACACACTATACGGTATTTAGTGTTGAAAACTGCTTTAAAAAATGACAATATTTTAAATATGAAACTGTTTCATACGTTGTCAGTGTCCTCTTTGCTCCGCGATGTATTTTTCACTGCGTGAGAACATGATGTGTGGCGTGAGAGCGCATGGGTTGTCGGACTTAGCTACAGGGGGTGGGTTTTGCGAAGGGTCAATTGTAAGATGTAAAGTCACATTGACAGACATTTGACTGACTGCTGCATCTAAAGATAGGGACACACCAAACTGACACAAAATCCTGCACTGATGTAAGTCGACACAGTAGCCGGGTTTCCATGATAGATTTGCGCAAAACTTCGAAACAAACAGAAAAAATCTAAAAAAAATTCTAAATGTTGATTAAAAAAAACTATTGCAAAATGACGGCATTTCCATTATCTGATGTCATGTGACTAAAACGTAATTTTTACTCGTGAAGTCACAAGAGTCCCGTAATTCTTTTGTCGTTTATGAGATTAATAAAAAACTCTGTCTCATCTTTTGTCCAAACTTAACATACCGTACCATATTTAAAGAATGATCGACGCCAAGTGATCTGTGTAACACTGTTCGTAAGAACGGGAAAAAGGAGGCGGGAACCGGCGTAGGTTAAACATAACTTTTAATCAAATAAATAAACAAACAACAAAACGAAAGTAAAATGGCAGCAGTTCCTCACTGAGACTGCCGCCCACACAAACATAATAAAAACAACATAAAATCCAGGCCTGGTCCTCTCTCGTCCTTCACTGTCGTCGCTCCTCTTTTATGCTTCCAGAGCTCCTCCGTGAGAGATACGAGACCGGTGTAGCGCGCAGCTGACGCTCATTATCACTCGCGCCGTTCCCTCACGGCTCTCGCCCGCCCTGCTCGTCACATACCCCCATCGCCCCTCGCAGGCCGGAGGTACCCACGAGATTGCGCTTACTCCCCCCCGGGGGCCAGTCTCAGCAGATGCAGAACCTGGGGGTAAGGACAGACGAGACGAGAGAAAAGGAGACGGAAGCACAAGATGAGAGAGGGGAGAGAGGAAAAAAAAAATTCTTGGTCCGGTTCCCGGACACACTGCCGCTCGGTCCTCAGCCAGCCGAGAGGCTTTTCCTCGCAGTGCCATGCGATGGTACTGGACGCTCGGTGGACGGCCTGATCCTCCTCCGCCCGCTGGCGGCTGAAGATGGCTCCTCCGGCTGAGGGCAGCCGGCAGCGAGTCCCCCGTTCCCTGCTCCTCCCCATCATGTCAGCAGGCAGCAGGCTCCGGCCCACGGCGAACGGCGGCGACTCCTCCGCTCCCTCTCGGACGGCAGCCACCCCACCTCGTCCCAGGAGGACGGCAGCGAGCTCTCCGTCTCACCGGTTGCTCAGTCGCTCCAGCACCACCACCACGGGCAGCCACTCGCCCTCTTCACTCTCCAGGGCTCTTCGACAGCATGTCCCTCCTTCCTCCCGGATTTTGGCACCAGTGTAACACAGTTCTTAAGAACGGGAAGAGGGAGGCGGGAACCGGCGAACATTCAACGTAACTTTAATAATAAAATAAAAAAACAATAAAACGAAAGTAAAAGGGCGGTAGTTCACGGCGACTGCCGCCCATACAAACATAATAAAACACAAAATAAAATCCAGGCCTGGTCCCCTCTCGTGCTTCACTATCGTTCACTATCCATTGCAGTTTAGTGAAATAGCCTATTTCTTTTTTCGAATTGCCTTAAAAACCATCTCTTGCTAGCGTAAAAGTCTTTTTTTGCAATATATGGTAGTTTTTGCGAAATTGACGTGTTTTCATTGGAGCGTATTTTAAATTCGCAAAATTTCAATTCGCGCAATTTGAAGGGTAAGCTTGTGGCGTCGCCTCGCGTCAGGGCTAAAAAGTTGCGCTTGAACGCACTGCACAGAATACAGTCGACGCCAACTAGCATGTACGTTCTGCGCCTGTGTGAGAGGATATAACTCTCCCATACCAGTAGGTGGCAGTAGTCTGCATTCGGCATTCAAAAAGGGAAACTGGAAGAGCTAGAACTGTGGATATTCAAAGCAAGCAGCTCTTTTACCATTACAGATGGCATTTTCAGTTATGTCTGCTAAGTTGCAAAAGGCATTGTCTGCCCTTGATCTTCTTGTGGAAAAGAAAAAAGAAGTGGATGCGAATAGAACATTGTGGATTTCACTCCATCGTTTGTTTGCTTTCGTCATTTTTTTCTCGTGTGCTGATTTACTAAGCTAAACAGCCAATCAGAATGATTTTTCTCAACATGTAGAATTGGATGAAAAAATGCATACGGCTTAATCCACTGTTAGTTTACTAAAAGCATCTTGGAATATTAACAATGTATTTAATGTATTATAGAAAGCTTTAATGTTCTTGTGATCAAAGTTGCAAAATGATCACAAAAAAATAAAAAAATATAATAAAAAAACCCATCTCCCCTAAAACCGATTGGATTGGTTGAACCACTGCTAATATACCCTTGTAGGTGATTTTTTTTTTTTAATTATTCAGTTCTGCCTTAACACAAATCCTACCCTATATGTGCTCACATCAGTTGTCGTGGGTAACCCTGTGCTCTCAGCAGGTTCCTCACACTCACAGCTGACTCCAGATCAACCCTGAGCTTACACACCTTCGGGTCCACTTCTGCATCTGAAACAGAATATACAATCACAGTCTCAGTGGAGACACTGTTCACTGCTTATCTGAAAGTCACATGATATTTGTTTGTAAGTGCCTCCAGTATGACATTTATTTTGTATTTACAGTTTTAATAATCAATTGGAGCATGTCATTACTGTAGCTTCGCATCAATATGGTATCAGCATGTCATTAAACACGAGCTGGGATTGAAGTTGGTGATCAGCTGCAAGAGTAGGAGGTGAAGTAAAGAGTTAAAGTACTTGCTGACCATTTCTCACAATTAACTGCTCTCAGTCACTTGAAAATGACTTTTAAAGCAGTGAGAAAGGTGGGCTATGTTTTGAGGGACTTTTAAATGTGTGGCCCAATGATGTTGCTTAAAGGGAGATGTATTAACAAGTCGTCCATGCCCCCTACAGGAGCAGTACTGTATTCTCAAATGATGAAAAAAAGTTTTACAGGATGCAGTACTGAATTTATCTTTCCAATTTATCTTTTCTTTAAAAATGCAAACTCTTGTATAACAGTGAGGTACTTACAATAAGTGAATGGGGCCAGTTTCGTAGGATTTACAATACTCTTTGTTTCAGAAGTGTGGTTTAACATGAATTTATTGTGAAGAAAACCACTTACTAACCTTTTCAGTCTAAAGTCATATCTAATTTTAAACTTTGTTGCCATGACAACAGAACACAATAGGTTCTAAAACTGATGATTTAAACAGCTCAAACAATACATATATTTTAGTAGATTGATTAATGTTGGAGCTTTTTAAAAATTGTTTTACATTTCAGCTTTTAAGTCCTTAAAAATGACCCTAATCACTTCCATTGTAAGCCTCACCATATGTTTTGTCACGTAAACAAGGTTGTCACGTCTTGTGACTGTCCATGGAATACTAAGTTTAAAGGGGACCTATTATGTCTTTTTTAATTTTACCTTTGCTTTAGTGTGTAATATAGTTGTTTGTGTATGTAAACAATCAATCTGCAAGTAAAATATAACACAAAGTCCATCCCAAAGGAATTGAATCTCTTCCAAAGACCTTAAATGCCTTATTTGTAGTCCTGCAATTATTTCTATGATGCAGGTATGTCACTGTGTAACAGGTTCGCATTATGCCTGTCTGCTGGCTTATTTGGCTCGCCGTCAAACAAAGGTTATAAGTTCTAGTTTTGTTCCAAAAAATTACAAATCTTCACTTTTGGCAACTAAAACACTGTAACTACATACCTTGTAATGGACAATAAATATTTCACCATTTAATCAATTCAAGGTAATATTATTATGATAATATTACTATTAATATAATATATTATTATATTGAATATTACATCATGATTTCATTCATTATTATTCCCTATCTGCCAGTCATTTCGACGTTGTGTCGAACACTTGGGGTTGCACTTGGGAACCACAAGCACCTCTGACACTTAAGAAAAGGCCAATGAGAATTGACGAGTGCAATTTGAATGCCTCTGGCTCTTGGACACATCATGTCACAACTTTGGAGTCAGCAGTGACTGAAGCCACTCATATCCCTGGCAAGTTTAGTCATGCAGTGGATGTGCTCTTGTGACGAGTGCACTTCGAGGAGAGTGGGGACTCTAGTTGGTTCAGCTGATTGGAAGTCAATTCAGGTAGATCTGATCCTTTCCCGGGAATCCCATTGCCCGCTATGGTACTCCCTGACTGAGGCTCCATTTGGCCTGAATGCACTGGCACACAGCTGGCCCCAGGGCTTTTCTCCCAGTGAGTCTGCTTGCACAGACACTGCAAGGTCAGGGAGGACGGAGAGCAAGTCTTGTTGGTTGCGCTGTACTGGCCAACCCGGTCTTCTTGGAGCTCACGCTCCTCGCGACAGCCCCTCGCTGATGAATTCCCCTGAGGAAAGGTCTTCTTTCTCAGGGTTAGGGCACAATGTGGTACCAGTGCCCAGACCTCTGGAACCTCCATGTCTGGCCCCTGGAAGCAACGTGGAAGGCCTGAGGGCCACTATGAGGTGGCTGTATGCTTTGAAGTGGCATCTGTTTGTTGATTGCTGTTCTTCCCGAGGTGAAGATCCACAGAGATACGCAGTCGGGTCAGTGGTTTCCTTCCTGGAGAGGAGGATGTCCCCCTCCACCTTGAAAGTGTGTGTATGTGGACGATCATGATGCAGTGGATGATAAGTCCCCTGGGAAGCGTGACCTGATCATCAGTTCCTTAGAGGTGCCAGGAGGTTAAATCCTCCAAGGCCACACCTCATCCCCTCTTGGGAACTCTCTATAGTCTCTACAGAGAGCCCCGTTTGAGCCCCTGGAGTCAGTTGAGTTTATCGCCCTCTCACTAACGATGGTCCTCCTGACTGCACTCAAGAAGGTTGGGGACCTGCAAGCATTTTCTGTTAGTGAGACATACCTCGAGTTTGTTCTGGCATACTCTTATCTAATCCTGAGACCCCAGCCAAGCTATGTGCCCAAAGTTCCCACTACACCTTTCTGGGATCAGTTGGTGAACTTGCAAGCCCTCAATCATGACGAGGCACACTCAGCCTTATCGTTGCTGTGTCCAGTGCATACTCTGCACATTTACCTGGACTGCACGGAGCTGCCACCAGTTGCTATGGTTGTTGAGTTTCTTCCTTGCCAGATTGAACCCACCATACAGAACTTCTCATTGGTAAGTCCATGTGATGTATTCTCCATGTTAACCTCCCTTCTGGCAGAACGTGGTCTTCGCAGACCATTTTTTTCTGCACAGGAAAAATTAGCACTTTTCCCAGCTCTGCACAGCTGTAAGATTTATCTTTTATTAGAAACCCAAAACAGAAAAGGTCGAGAAACATCTGAAGCAACCTATTCCCTTTGTAAGTACGATCCTTACTGCCGCACACTCGTGGTGTGGGGGACTACGCTGCTTACATGGGGCTTTGGTAAGGTCACGTCATGACCTGGTGCACTTATTATTTGGCACGTAGCAGCCTGCCTGCATATGCACCGCCCAACCTTGTAACAGTTCAACTAACTGTGGCGTTTCTTATAGGCACCCCAAATGTCATCACATTGACACAACGTCAAAGTGACTGTCAGATAGGAAACGTCTTGGTTAGTCTGGGGTAGTCGTGGCCTAATGGTGAGGGAGTCTGGCTTGTAACCTGAAGGTTGCTGGTTTGATTCCCATGCCTACAGGAATTGAAGGTGGGGATTGTGAATAAACAGCACTCTCTCTACCTTCGATACTATGACTAAGGTGCCCTTAAGCAAGACACCTAACCCCTAATTGCCTCACTTGTAAGTCGCTTTGGATAAAAGTGTCTGCTAAATGTGAAATGTGATCCGGGTTACTATTTTAACCTCCGTTGGAGGGAAGGAGATCTTGCCACAAAACTGGACTACCACTGAAATGGCTGGGACACTATCTCGGCTCCTCAGCACAAACCTGAATGAATGGATGCAAGCCACCTCCTTTTATACCTGAATACCTGGAGGAGTGGTATGCAAATTTCACTTGTCTCATTGCGTTTTCTGAAGTATCCGAGGTATTTGGGGCTCCCAACTGTGACCCCTACTATCAGTGCACTGACACAACGTCTTGTTCCATCCATCAGGGAGCAGAGGTTACAATAAGAACCAAGATGGTCTTTGAAAGATGGTGAACTTTAAATCATGAAACACTGCAAGTTACAAAAAAATGAATTTTAGCCTTGACATAATTTTCCTCAATGTTCTGCCACAGTTTCCCATGAAACTCTCTTGGACCATGTATTAGACCTGATTATGAATGAGAAGCCTCCAAACAGCACCAGCTTGTTTCTGAGTGAAGACTCTGAGAAGCCACAGCGTGCTGAGGAGGGGCTCCACCGTCTGTGCCGAGTATTACAGAAGCAGATGTCAGGAAGTAGGCGAAAGATGGGCGGCATCACACGAGACAGCATGAAGACGTTCCTGCGGAGGAACGCATTTGTGATCTTCACAGTGGCTGCTGTGGCTTTAGGTAAATCAATAAATCAGTGGGCAAAACAACAGGAAAAGCTCACAAAGTTGTAGTTGTTTTTGTTACTGGCACTGTTTAGGAATGAAGTGTGAAGTTCAAAAAAGTTGACAGACTAGCTAACTAAAGTTTCATTAAATTTCTGTCTGTTTGACTGTACGTAGGGGTGGGGCTGGGCTTTGCCCTGAGACCTCATAACCTGTCCATCAGGGAGGTGAAGTATTTCTCTTTCCCTGGAGAGCTGCTGATGAGGATGCTTCAAATGCTTGTTCTACCCCTCATTGTCTCCAGCCTTGTCACAGGTATGCCTGCAAAACATAGCATTTATTAATTTAGCTTAATTGTTCATTGTTTATTACTGTTGCTAATATATAGGCTTATGTAGACATCTAATATATGTCTTGGTTCCTCATGTTTTTGTGCAGGAATTTCCTCTTTGGACAGCAAGGCTTCTGGGAAAATGGGAATCCGGGCCATTATCTACTACATGGTGACTACGTTTATAGCAGTTTTCATCGGTATTGTCATGGTGATTATTATCAGGCCGGGTAAAGGCAGCAGGGATAGTCCAGTGGCCTCTAGTGGCAGCATTGAGCCAGTGCAGGCCGCTGATGCTTTTCTGGACCTGATAAGGTGGGGAGAAATTTTCGTTTGACTTTGCAATTTATTTTTTAGATTTTATGGGATCTGATTTTTTCTTGTTGTTCCTACAGAAATATGTTTCCACCAAATTTAGTTGAAGCTTGCTTTAAACAGGTTTGTAAATCCTCTCCTAATGCATTTCCAAAGAGTAACAGATATTACTAACCACCCATTTTTCTTGCAGTACAAAACACTATACAAGAAAACGGTGTTGACAAAAAATATCACCATCATGGTCAATACGACAGACAACATCAACTCTACAGATCTCAGCCAATTATCCAACTTCAGCACAATCCTGCAGACCATCCAGGAGATGGTGGAAGAGGTGGTTCCTGTCTCAGGTTCCTCAAATGGGGTGAACGCCTTGGGGTTGGTGGTCTTCTCCATGTGCTTTGGATTAGTGATTGGAAACATGAAACAGCAGGGCCAGGCTCTCCGGGACTTCTTTGACTGCTTGAATGAAGCCATAATGCGCTTGGTGGCCATCATTATCTGGTGAGTGACCAATTATGATGACAGTAAGGCAGTCATTTAAGAATCAATGACATGATGCTATAAGTTTATTCAAAAATGCATTCAAAATGGAATACACCCCTTTTAATTTCTTTGTTATAGTTTATTTTGGAATTTTCAGGGACCATAAAGTAAATGAAGAAAAGTATAATGAAGAAAAGTCATATAAAAGAAAGAAAGTCTTGAAAGAAAATGTTATTGCGTAATTTGGCAGTAGTGGCCAAAAGTAATGTCTGGAGGGGATATTTGCTTTTAATGCCCCTACAAGTTCAACTAAACTGGTATCTTGTATCAAAATATGAGGAAAATTTCATATTTAAAAAAATAAATATGAAAAAAGAGCTTAACACTGAACTTGGTTAAGGTATTTCTGACAAAAATATTTATCAAAAAAAAAAGAAAAAAAGAACTACAACTACAACTTTTATTTTACTGTAAAACCTGCAAAGAAAAACAAAGCTTACAGGACAAAAACATGAATTGACTATCTAATCATAATCATAATCAGTTATTAATGTTTATTTGGTTCCTTCTTGTTTTTGCATGTGTTCGTAATTCCTTTATATGACTAATTTGGCATGTTGCGTGATCATCAGTAAAACAACTGACTCCAAGCACAACTAAGCAATATCCTTAAATCTTTAACACATTTGTAATAAGATTTTAATAAAGAGTGAAGATGTCAATTTTACTAGGCCATACATCACTTTTGGCCACTGCTGTATATTCAAGGAACGTTTCTTGAAATGGTAAAGTTTAAAAAAAAAAAAACTTAAACATGAATTCAGTTTAAGAACTTTGGTATATAGATTTTTTTATTTTTTTTTTGGTATATTGATTTTTCCACCACAGTTAAGTAAGAAATTTGATTCTGTAAGTCATAATAATTAGAAACATCTCTCTTCTCATTATTACACACTAATTATTATTATGATAAAACTTGTTTTTATAATGAGAAACTTATAATGAGATTTTTTTCTAAATATGACATATTAACTGATAATTATGAAGTTTCATATGAAGTGTCATTTCATGATGAGAAAGGATATCATTATTATTAACTAAATCATCATTATGAGAAATTTCATCTCAATGTGATAAAATGCTAATTTTGTGACTTTTTTATTGTGACTTCTCATTGTCACATATATGGTGGTAGTAATTAAACACATAATGTAGATTATCAAACAATAACTTCTTTAATTTACTAGGAGAAAATACACAGAGGATTACCCAGAGAATAATGTCATTCACCACACAAATCAAAGAGGAGAACCGACAATGAACTGAATGAAACAGGGAGTATAAATACACAGGGAAACTTAATGAAAGACAGCTGAACATAATCATTAACCAAGGAGACTAGCTAGGATGCAGTCAAGACTAAACTGAACTCAAGCTCAAGAAACAAACACACAGGAACGAAAATACAACTAACCAAAACATATTCCTGACAATTATTATTTAAAGAGTCATACTTTTTAACTGTGGTGGAAATGGGCTTCCAGATACAGTATTTGGCTGGAGTAGGAGAAAATATTGTAACATTGGAAGAAAAATCTTAAATTCAAGCTGTTGTATTGAAATTTCAAATTAAATCCAAAATATATTAAATGCTTTATTTATGGATGCATGTATGCTGAAGCAACTATCAGAATCAGAAATCAGATTCAGAATCAGAAAGAGCTTTATTGCCAGGCATGTTTACACATACTAGGATTTTTTTTTAGTGACAGAAGCTCAACAGTGCAACAAAGTGACAGCGACAAGACAAGACACAGATAATAAAAAGAATAACAAATATACAATATACAAATATACAATATAGACAATTTTATGTACAGTTTTGATGAGTGCAAATTTGAAATGTAAATAAGTGTAAATAAGTGTTTTAAGAAAATGGTGTGTAATAGTTTTGTGTGTCCCATGTTTATCAATTGTTCATGAATAGTTTTGTGAATAGTTCATGAATAGTTTTCTATTATTGAATGTCTGTCACATCTGGCCTCTGTTGAGCAGGTATGCTCCAGTGGGAATCCTCTTCCTGATTGCAGGGAAGATTGTTGAGATGAAAGACCTTGCTCAGGTGGGCGGACAATTAGGGATGTACACAGTATCCGTCATTGTCGGGCTACTCATCCACGGCCTGTTTGTTCTGCCTCTGCTCTTCTTTGTGGTGACCAAGAAGAACCCTTTCACCTTTATTGGTGGGCTGCTCCAGGCTCTCATCACAGCTCTTGGCACCTCATCCAGGTAACCACCTGTGTAAATAAAATATTTGCTATATCTATTGGTAGTCAGATGAATCAATTCCAAATCTTATTTATATTACATATTATCTGTATATATTTATACACATTTAAACTAAATGTGTAATAATAATCGTTAAATTAAAATTGATCATGTGGATTAAGTGTATTGTAATTATATAAATAACCTACAAATCATATCTGTAATGATGAGTCAGCGGCGTGAGGATCCATTTGCAATTCTTTTATTCAAATACTCCGTGTCAGACAGGCAAGGGTCAACAAATAGCAATAACAACAGCGTAGCCAAACCATAAACATAAACAGGGACAGGCTGGGGTCGAGACCGGCGGCAAAGGTACAGTATCCAGATAACAGGCAGGGGTCAGTTAGGCAGCAGAGATTCATACACGGGTAAACAGTCCAACGAAATAACAATCCAGAAGGTAAACGCTCAGAAATGATAACGGTAAGGCTAATCAAGACTTCACGTTGAGGTGGTGTCTGTGTAGTGCTTAAATAGTGAGGTGATATGCATCAGGTGTGTGTGTAATCAGACCCAGGTATGAGGGTTTATGGGAAATGTAGTCCGAAATCGCTAATACTCGGGTGAGAGCTCCCTCTGCTGATCCGGAGGACGTGAAGAGGGAGCCCCACTCGTAACAATATCAAATATTTATAATAAATAATCATCACTAAAAGCCTGACAATTTTGTCTTTAACAATCTTTTACTTTAATTCAGAGCAAGAGAAACTGGGGGACTTTATTGTATCAGAGATGGGTCACTTTGTTCACAGCTCGTCCAATTTCGGTTTAAGACCTAGAACATAACCCGCCCCAGAGCAGGTTAGTCGTGGAGCGCTAGTTACTATGGCAATGAAGACCCCGAAAAGCAGAGCCACTTTCATGGTGCCTAAAACCCAGGGTTGGTGCAAACTAAACTGAAACATACCCTATCCGATCCGTGTCCGAGGCACTCGCCGAAGTTTGGGATCCGAACCCTCTCAGGTCGAACCTTGGGTTTTCGGATCCAAGTGGACCCGTGAAGACCTCTAGTCTTCGAGTCATGTGTCCACTGTGGGTGCATGACTGTTGTGGTAATATGGTCAAGACTCCAATACCTCCAAGCAGGTGGAGTCCCCTCACCTATGCCCTGATAGCGGAGCGTCCAACCCCAGGTCTAGCTCTGGTAATTGCAACCAAGTGCTGCACCCTGTACTAGGCAAGGTGCCATATAAGTATCCAGTAAGTCTTATTGCTTGGGTCATGTGGACCAGCAATGCCTGACTTCCCCTGTATAAGCCCTGTTCCATCATCCACCCTAATGTGCGGGAGGAGTAGGAGGCTTACGCAGGGCACTGGAAGTGGCAGCAACTTTGGCGGATCCCAATACGTCTATGACGTCAACGTAATGTCAAACGTGACCGATTGGCTCGTTTAGTTTACACTTGAAGGCGATATCCCAATACGTTGGTTACATCGACGTAAAATCTACATACATAACCAAGACGTTATAAATGTACTTTAAAACAATTGAAAATATAAAACAATTTACAATGTAAATAACTGTGGAAACATATCATCACAGTGTTTGAAAAGGTTCCATTTATACTCTTAACACTACACTGCTGAATAGATTTGAATTGCCATCTTTTAACATCACATGATGATATGGTATTATTGTTTTCTGGTCTTCCTCAGCTCTGCCACCCTGCCTATCACTTTCCGTTGTCTTGAAGAAAACAACCATGTGGATAAACGAGTTACACGCTTTGTGCTACCAGTTGGAGCCACAATCAACATGGATGGCACAGCTCTGTACGAGGCAGTGGCGGCCATTTTTATTGCCCAGGTCAATGACATGGACCTGAACTTTGGCCAGATCCTGACCATCAGGTTAGTGTTGGCAAGCACAAGTACAGGTACTGAAGGAGTGTTTATCTCTTCTCATCCACTTTGCAAAACATCTTTTCTCCTTGCCTCCTGTGGGCCGATTTCCAACTCAGCTTTTTCCAAATTAAAAAGCTCTCATGTTTCTTTTAGTATTACGGCGACTGCCGCTAGCATCGGAGCAGCAGGCATCCCTCAGGCTGGGCTGGTTACCATGGTGATAGTATTGACATCGGTGGGACTGCCCACAGAGGACATTACACTGATCATCGCGGTGGACTGGTTCCTGTGAGTCTCTCTCAAATGTCACGTTGAAGCATGCGGCTCCAGTAGAGCACACTCTCTCAAAGGTTATTGATACATAATGCAGAATGCTAATCTAAAAATTCACACTAAAAGTAGTGTTAGCAATGTTGACACATTCTGCTTTAATATTGGATGGGTTAAATGCAGAGCACAGATTTCGAGTATGGGTCACCATACTTGACAATACGTCACAACTTTCAAAATGTGAATACTATACAACTAGTATATGTTCAGCTAATTGTCAGCCTCTTACAATGTCTGCGTCTCGAGAGAATCCAGAATTCAAGCGACAAATGATGATTTATAAACAAAGTTCAAACGGTGAATCTAATCAGCTCGAGAGGAGGTATATATATACAAAGATGCAAGCCGACTCACCTATAGTTACTTCGACAGTTTTCTGCATCCCTCCACCACCCCGTTCCTCTCTCTTAAGTACTTTGGATTTCGGCTAAAGTCCAAGCTCGGCATCCTTGATCCCCTTGGACAGCACACCAAATGCGCTTATTATATTTTTTTACTCTATTTGACCATTTGTAAGTGTGAACAACTTCTAAGTGAAAATAACTGCCACAGGTAATCGTACATTGTTTATTTATTTATTAAAGATTTAATTTTTGGCGTTTTATCATAGATTCAAATCTATAAATCAAAATATGTATTGCATTTATGAAGAAAAGGTTCAAGGCTCTATCGCCTCAATGACTGATGAATGACGCCTCAAATCATGCAGTTTGTTGAGAAGAGGTGTGATATTACTTTTTTACAGTTGCCAAAAACATTTCTAGAGTCCAGAGATAGAAACCACTTGAAGCGC
This sequence comes from Zacco platypus, assembly GCA_038088235.1. Classification (NCBI taxonomy): domain Eukaryota; kingdom Metazoa; phylum Chordata; class Actinopteri; order Cypriniformes; family Xenocyprididae; genus Zacco; species Zacco platypus. The sequence goes on from CM076064.1 coordinate 25,946,345, forward strand.
TCGCCTTAATCACCCTAGAAACCACCTAGGTAATATCTTGGCAACCATCCACAACACCCTAGCTGATGTATAACATTATGCTAATGACCACCCAGAAAACTATGGCACCTCCATAGCAACACCTAGGCAACCACCCCAATACCTTAACAACATGTCAAAAAACACTCAGAATCACTTAAGCATTTGCAGAGCAACAGCCTAGAAACCACCCTCACCCTAACACCTAAGCAACAAGCAAGCCAAAAAACATTCAAAACAATTTAGCATCTGCATAGCAACAACCTAGCAAACACCCACAACACCCCAGAAACTACATAACAACAAGCCAAATATCATCTTAGCACCCTCATAGCAACACCCTGACAACCATCCCTGCATCCTACGAACATGCTAAAAGCCATTCAGAACACCTTAGCGTAACATAGCATAGCAACACTTTTGGAAACCACCCATAACACCCCAGAAACTACATAACAACAAGCAAAATATCATCTTAGCACTCTCATAGCGACACCCTGACAACCATCCCTGCATCCTACGAACATGCTAAAAGCCATTCAGAACACCTTAGCGTAACATAGCATAGCAACACTTTTGGAAACCACCCATAACACCCCAGAAACTACATAACAACAAGCCAAATATCATCTTAGCACTCTCATAGCAACACCCTGACAACCATCCCTGCATCCTACGAACATGCTAAAAGCCATTCAGAACACCTTAGCGCAACATAGCATAGCAACACTTTTGGAAACCACCCACAACACCCCAGAAACTACATAACAACAAGCCAAATATCATCTTAGCACTCTCATAGCAACACCCTGACAACCATCCCTGCATCCTACGAACATGCTAAAAGCCATTCAGAACACCTTAGCGTAACATAGCATAGCAACACTTTTGGAAACCACCCATAACACCCCAGAAACTACATAACAACAAGCCAAATATCATCTTAGCACTCTCATAGCAACACCCTGACAACCATCCCTGCATCCTACGAACATGCTAAAAGCCATTCAGAACACCTTAGCGTAACATAGCATAGCAACACTTTTGGAAACCACCCATAACACCCCAGAAACTACATAACAACAAGCCAAATATCATCTTAGCACTCTCATAGCAACACCCTGACAACCATCCCTGCATCCTACGAACATGCTAAAAGCCATTCAGAACACCTTAGCGTAACATAGCATAGCAACACTTTTGGAAACCACCCATAACACCCCAGAAACTACATAACAACAAGCCAAATATCATCTTAGCACCCTCATAGCAACACCCTGACAACCATCCCTGCATCCTACGAACATGCTAAAAGCCATTCAGAACACCTTAGCGTAACATAGCATAGCAACACTTTTGGAAACCACCCATAACACCCCAGAAACTACATAACAACAAGCCAAATATCATCTTAGCACTCTCATAGCAACACCCTGACAACCATCCCTGCATCCTACGAACATGCTAAAAGCCATTCAGAACACCTTAGTGTAACATAGCATAGCAACACTTTTGGAAACCACCCATAACACCCCAGAAACTACATAACAACAAGCCAAATATCATCTTAGCACCCTCATAGCAACACCCTGACAACCATCCCTGCATCCTACGAACATGCTAAAAGCCATTCAGAACACCTTAGCGTAACATAGCATAGCAACACTTTTGGAAACCACCCATAACACCCCAGAAACTACATAACAACAAGCCAAATATCATCTTAGCACTCTCATAGCAACACCCTGACAACCATCCCTGCATCCTACGAACATGCTAAAAGCCATTCAGAACACCTTAGCGTAACATAGCATAGCAACACTTTTGAAAACCACCCATAACACCCCAGAAACTACAAAACAACAAGCCAAATATCATCTTAGCACTCTCATAGCAACACCCTGACAACCATCCCTGCATCCTACGAACATGCTAAAAGCCATTCAGAACACCTTAGTGTAACATAGCATAGCAACACTTTTGGAAACCACCCATAACACCCCAGAAACTACATAACAACAAGCCAAATATCATCTTAGCACCCTCATAGCAACACCCTGACAACCCTCCCTACATCCTACGAACATGCTAAAAGCCATTCAGAACACCTTAGCGTAACATAGCATAGCAACACTTTTGGAAACCACCCATAACACCCCAGAAACTACATAACAACAAGCCAAATATCATCTTAGCACTCTCATAGCAACACCCTGACAACCATCCCTGCATCCTACGAACATCCTAAAAGCCATTCAGAACACCTTAGCGTAACATAACATAGCAACACTTTTGGAAACCACCCATAACACCCCAGAAACTACATAACAACAAGCCAAATATCATCTTAGCACTCTCATAGCAACACCCTGACATTCATCCCTGCATCCTACGAACATGCTAAAAGCCATTCAGAACACCTTAGCGTAACATAGCATAGCAACACTTTTGGAAACCACCCATAACACCCCAGAAACTACATAACAACAAGCCAAATATCATCTTAGCACCCTCATAGCAACACCCTGACAACCCTCCCTACATCCTACGAACATGCTAAAAGCCATTCAGAACACCTTAGCGTAACATAGCATAGCAACACTTTTGGAAACCACCCATAACACCCCAGAAACTACATAACAACAAGCCAAATATCATCTTAGCACTCTCATAGCAACACCCTGACAACCATCCCTGCATCCTACGAACATGCTAAAAGCCATTCAGAACACCTTAGCGTAACATAACATAGCAACACTTTTGGAAACCACCCATAACACCCCAGAAACTACAAAACAACAAGCCAAATATCATCTTAGCACTCTCATAGCAACACCCTGACAACCATCCCTGCATCCTACGAACATGCTAAAAGCCATTCAGAACACCTTAGTGTAACATAGCATAGCAACACTTTTGGAAACCACCCATAACACCCCAGAAACTACATAACAACAAGCCAAATATCATCTTAGCACTCTCATAGCAACACCCTGACAACCATCCCTGCATCCTACGAACATGCTAAAAGCCATTCAGAACACCTTAGCGTAACATAACATAGCAACACTTTTGGAAACCACCCATAACACCCCAGAAACTACATAACAACAAGCCAAATATCATCTTAGCACCCTCATAGCAACACCCTGACAACCCTCCCTACATCCTACGAACATGCTAAAAGCCATTCAGAACACCTTAGCGTAACATAGCATAGCAACACTTTTGGAAACCACCCATAACACCCCAGAAACTACATAACAACAAGCCAAATATCATCTTAGCACTCTCATAGCAACACCCTGACAACCATCCCTGCATCCTACGAACATGCTAAAAGCCATTCAGAACACCTTAGCGTAACATAGCATAGCAACACTTTTGGAAACCACCCATAACACCCCAGAAACTACATAACAACAAGCCAAATATCATCTTAGCACTCTCATAGCAACACCCTGACAACCATCCCTGCATCCTACGAACATGCTAAAAGCCATTCAGAACACCTTAGCGTAACATAACATAGCAACACTTTTGGAAACCACCCATAACACCCCAGAAACTACGTAACAACAAGCCAAATATCATCTTAGCACTCTCATAGCAACACCCTGACATTCATCCCTGCATCCTACGAACATGCTAAAAGCCATTCAGAACACCTTAGCGTAACATAGCATAGCAACACTTTTGGAAACCACCCATAACACCCCAGAAACTACATAACAACAAGCCAAATATCATCTTAGCACTCTCATAGCAACACCCTGACAACCATCCCTGCATCCTACGAACATGCTAAAAGCCATTCAGAACACCTTAGCGTAACATAGCATAGCAACACTTTTGGAAACCACCCATAACACCCCAGAAACTACATAACAACAAGCCAAATATCATCTTAGCACCCTCATAGCAACACCCTGACAACCCTCCCTACATCCTACGAACATGCTAAAAGCCATTCAGAACACCTTAGCGTAACATAGCATAGCAACACTTTTGGAAACCACCCATAACACCCTACTAACTACATACACACTCAGAACACCTTTACACTTACATAGCAAAACCCTAGCAACACACCAGCAACTGCATAGCAACATATTGGCAACCACCCAAAATACTCTATCAACTGCTTAGCAAGACCAAGGCAATCAACCACAACACCTTAGCAATAACAGTCAGTACTAAACAGTAACTGCCCAGCAACGCCGTGCCAGTCACCCACTACAACCTTGTAACTGCACAACAACATTATAAAACTCACTCAGAACACTTGCATTGCAGCACCCTAAAGACTAACACCCTAGCAACACCGTGGCAACCACTCCAGCATTGTGTTGGCGAGTTTTGCACATCAAGCAAAATACAGAAAATTGTAAAAAAAAAAAAAAAAAAAAAAAAAAAAAAAAAAAAAGGATTTGATGTAAATATTTTGTGTGGTTCTTCAGGGATCGACTCAGGACCACCACCAACGTGCTGGGAGATTCATTCGGTGCTGGGATCGTGGAGCATCTGTCACGACAGGAGCTTCAGAACCAAGATGTAGAAATCAGCAACTCCGTGATCGAGGACAATGAAAAGCCATATCAGCTGATCTGTCAAGAGAATGACTCTCTCAAACATCGTAACAGTGAAACCACCATGTAATAATTCTCATATGCCGGTCATAGTTCACACCTTCAGAACATTTTTTTCTGAAAATCAGAACTTTCAGTATTAAATGTTGGAAAGAAGACAGCCAAATATGAGTACGCTGAGAATGCAACACGCCAATCCGACGTTTTATCCGTCAGTATTTTCATTCACTTTGAAATAAATGACATCCGAGGCAAAGTAGCACCCAATTAAAATAACACTATGCTAGTTTTATAATACTGATTTGAGACTGTTAAAAACATTAAAGCCTTTGTAATTTGTATGAACATTGTTATAGAGTCGGTTGATGTCATTGAACCAGCATTACTTCACGATGTCTTTCAGATGTTTGGGCTATATTACCTCATACACACAATGCCAAACTCACAGATTTAGAGACATTTTTGAGTTACTTTGATGTTCTTATTGTGCTTTTGTTGTCTGACATATCAATGAGGCACTTTTTTATAGATGTTTATATGATATTGATAAGTAAATATAATGTAATGATTCTTTGATGGATTTAGTTGTTACGTGATAGACTGTGAAGTATATGATCCCCCTCTTAAAATTGGCTTTTAGTAACATTATTTGTTTGGAATCAACCCTTGATAGGACATATCAGCAGGAGAATGATGGTTTATGAAGAATCAGATTTTTATTCTATTATTATTTAGTGTGTTCTCCAGCCAGTTTGTGTTGTGTTGTGCTGGTCGTTTGGTTTATATTTGCCCGCTTTATAAATATGCCCAGCTTGTGTCTACTTCAATCTTTACCTCAGTCCCCAAAGCTTTCATAACAGTTTGAGTTCCTTGCGGATTGACTTCACAATCATCTCTGGGTTTTGATAAACAGTATACTTTTAGTAGACATTATTTTTAAATGCAAACTACAGTATGTGAAAAATCGTGTTACGTTGTTTAATATTTCTTAAGTATTTATATAACCACAAATTTGTGTTTTGTATTTGAGTTTGCGTATTTGAGGTAATGGTATAGTCTGGGCACATTTTTGGCTTGAATTATTTGGTATTAAGATGAATAAATGTCTCAGGAATAAAATTTTACAGTGTTTGTCTTGTCACAGCAAAACCACAGCACACAGTTTCCCAGTGTTTGTGTCATTCACAAAACAGCGTCCTCTAGTGGTGTGTCGCGGTAGGATTCAGGAATTTTGAAAACTACTGACATGTCGTGCTAATAGGAATGAATATTTACTTTGAGAACAGGTGTCTGAGAATGATGATGTGTGATGACTCCCCTTGCTTTATCTTTGTAAAATCAGTTTTTCTTATTTTGATCACATGCTTCAAATAAAAGTTCCTTAAAAGTCACAATATCTAAGATTTGTGGATTAAAATATCTAAAAGCAACAAGAACAGTGTTATATATTGTTGACTTGTGTACTTACGTGATCACAAAAGTTTCCAACAATGTCTAAATCCAAACAAATAAGCTATTTTAACTCGTGTCATTGTGTCGCCCGCCCGTCAATATCTGCTTTACCCATGATTTCCAGTCATAACCCCACAATGTTTGTCAAATAAAGTGACCTGTATGAGTAGTAATTCAACACTTGAGGCTGTTTCATTAGAATGAAATAGAATAATTGTAAGAAAGTTCAAGTTCCGGAAAGAAGGAGAATGTTAAACGTAACTTTAACTGTAATTTTAGTTTTAGAATATGCGTAAACAACAAAGCGAAAGAGCGGCAGCGGCCGACTACGGCCATCCTGCCATTACGCCATCCTGCTTTAAACTACAGCGTTAATAAAACTTTAACACATTAGCTCATTGCTTTCCATTAGCTGTGGAGGTGAAGACGACAACTCCCATGATTCCACGCTCATTCACAGCTACGCCTTTGTTATTGTTTTGAATAAACGACCTCTAGTGGGGAAACTTACATAATGTGCCTTTAAAAGACCCTTTTTTAAAAATTTGTTGTTGATAGTATAATCCATCGATCCATTTTCCAAGATTCTTGTCCAATAAGGTCACAAGAATGCTGGAGCATGCAGGGATGATAGCGTAATATCTTTTCTATATGAACATTAGGCTTGGAAATTAAGTGTAAAAATAGTATAAAAGGAAAAAATAGTGTTTAATTCTATATCTCAAAATTTTAGAGCTGCTTCTGTTTCCAAAACAATTTGAAGTAATGTAAGATCATCTAATATCATCTTAAAATAAACGGTTCATGAAACCATCTTTTGAGAAACATACATATGATTTTTCACAAAAATCATCCACTGGGAGAGAGAGAGAGGAAAGTCTGTTACAATAAAAACAAAATGATTTTCAATATTTTTCTTTTATTTTTATATATAAAAATCAGTTGTGTTTAACGTACACAAGAGATTGCGTAATTGCACTATAAATTGTTTAAGAACAGTCATACCAGCTTACTGGACTCTATAGAAGAGCTTGTATAAGTTATAGAGACTATACATAGCTGCAGAGATTATAAACAACCTTAAACAAGTCTCAGAGAAGAATACTTTGGCATATAGATTAACAGTCATTTGAGAGGACATCTAAATATCACAATATATCTGGATAACATACTGTTTGGTAGTGAATCTACATATATTTGTGTAGTGAGTCTACATATATTTCCTTATACATATATAAGAAAACAGTGACACACGAGAAGGCTGGAGTTTCATCGATCACCTGTCTTCCCTCAGATTTCACTTGGTCTGAAAAATACAAAACAACAGCAACTCTGATTACTTTAACATTCACAGAAATTACCAAGGTGGGCATCTTCAACACTTACCTACTGAAACATTTAAATATTTTCCCCTTTCATTTTCTCCAGTGTCATTAAAAACAACAACAACAACAAAATCTCATCCATGAACCAAACTGACTAACATCTGGAGTAATCACACATTTTAAACTGAAGTGAAAATGCTTATTGAAAGTGTAGGTAGACTCGATTAAGTCATTCATAACGATATGATTAATATATTAGAAGAAAATTGGTCTGCCGATATTAGAGATTTTTTATTTTAACAGTACTGGATGACATTGAATATTATGGAAGCTTGTTTCTGCCACTGAATAAAAGATAAAGATAATTTGGATCATTTCTTTTTATCTCACAATTCTGACATTTAATGTGAGATATAATCTTTATATATATATCTTTATATATTGCAAGTTATAAAGTCAGACTTTTCTCCTCAGAATTGGACTTTATGGCCTGGTTTCACAGACAGGGTTTACACTAAGCCAGGATTAAGCCTTAGTTTAATTAGGGAATTTAACTTTCACTAGAAAAATACATTATTGGTGTGCAGACAAAACAAAGGCACAGACATATATAAAATAACTCAAACATGCTTATTAGTCTAGGACTAGCTTAAGCCTTGTTTGTGAAACTGGGGGGAAAACTTGCAATTCCGAGAAAAGAATTCAGAATTGCGAGTTTATATTATTATATCAATGCGAGTTTATTACATAACATCTCGTTGCATGTTTATATCTTGCAATTTTGAAAAAAAAATTGATTGATTTTTTTAAATTTCCTTGGTGAAAACAAGATTTCATAAAATATACACATAATAAATATACATTAAATGTATATGTAATATTTGCATAAAATATTACATATACATAATTGGTGGATTTCTCTTCATTATTATAGGTAGTGTAATTCTTTAAAGGGAATTTACCATTTAAATGCAGTTTTGTTTCAGATAAAGCTGAAGTCAGTGTGACTTGTGCCTTTTACAGAATCATATACCATCCCTTAACCTCTGAGCTCACGCTAGATCCATCGGGAAATGGTTGATATCAGAAATCAATATACGTTTTACTTCCAGAAACCAACTATTGCACTATTGAAGTGGCGTGCCGCAGATCTCGCTTACCTTGTTCATCTTTTGGGAGTTAACAACAGCGACCTGTCAGTAAAGAGAAAATGATACTTAAAGAAACTCAGTTTCTGCAGAAGTTTTATTTCCTTAAATCCACGTAGTTCTTACCTCCGACATGACGGGCAGATTCATACGCCGACGTGGCCAAACGGCCCTGTGGTCTTTGTCTCCCATCCTCTGGTTCAGTTTCCGTAGTAACCTCTTCACCTTCCTGTCTCTTGGATCGGCGCACTTCACCGCCTTTTTGGTGTACAATCTGTCGTGATTCAAACAACCGAGAACATGAGCGCCAAGGTTTCAAGAGCTCCCTCCAAAACCTCTCTCTTTACATACAGCAAATCCCAAATCTCTTAATCTGCTACGCTTCAAGTCAGGGAAGGCCAAATTGGCCCCGGTGAAGAAAACAGTTTGGGCATTGTCCACCAAGCCTGAGTGCATTCTTTTGCTCTACTTGCCTGACAATTACTGCTCTCAGTAATAAAAATCTGACCTGCTTAGACAGCAATGCCTGTGAGCTTTAATAGGGCATATTTTCCATGTCTGTGATTGTTCCAGGATGCTTGGAATACTTGCATGATGGCTCTTATGCTGCAATCCGGCCCCTCCGTCTGCCTCTCATACCTCAGGACGTCTTTGGTCCGGACTTTGCCGTGAGAGTACTGCATGCAGCACTGAACATCTCGCTGCATTTGCACACCCTTCCCTGGCATAGAGAGAAGTCACAAACCAGCAGCAGATTTCAACAAAGATTCACACCTGGAACACACCATCATAACTGATGAAATTATGCATAGAAACTGGCATGTTCAACAGTTTGCAGAGGAAATCGCATGTCATAAGCAGATTCGGACTCCTCTTCGTAGCTTCCTGTGGCGGGCACAGCCTCCCATCACGCTTTAACACACCTCACATTCTCAGACATGCGTGAAACTCCAGCATCCGAAGCTTCTGAACCGGTCTGGCTATCATAGCGTTATGCCTCTTTCCCTCCCACCGAGATCTGGTCCCAACCGCCCCGTTCCGACATGGCAATCGGATGCGAGAGAGAGTTTCACCTTACCTTCCAGGCAGCCGAAGAGGACGGCCGAGAGGAAGAGGATGGAGACAGTCTGCAGGAACATGGTGGAACCTCAGAGGGATTTTTTCCTCCGTTCTGTCTGCTGTCCTCTCGTGCTGTTTTTATTTCTCTCCTCTCTCCCTCCCTTCCCCTATTTTTTCTCTCACGCGCTAACACACCCACAATCTCCCTCGCTCCCCCCCTCGTGTGCTGTTTTCACAGTCGTAGCATCTCCCCTCACTGTTGAGAAACGCACAACTCTCTTCAATTAACACATTGAGCCGTGCGAGCGATGGTGCGATGCGTGGCATAATTACTGCAGTTTCGAGCCCATCGTCCCTGTTTGCTCGAGAACTTACCACTGAAAAGCTCTCGATAATAAATCAATGCAAAAATCTTCCAAACATTTGAAGAAACGAGATTAAAATCAACAATCTGCAATGAAATATGGGCCTGAAGTTGAATGCTGAAGGGAAGGAAACACCTTACATTAAACTGCCCAACTTTTTTTTTCGAAACTTATGATTTATTGCAGTCAAAAATGTTGGAGCTGGATAAAATGCAGTCCGGGGGTCTGCAGGGAGGAGTGTGAGAAAACATTCGAATGAACAGAACATCAGGAATCAATATGGATACTCATGTGCAGACATTTAGAGCCTGTCATGTCAAGTTCTTGAGTCATGTGGAGAAACTGTTTTGGGACTTTATGGTTTTGGCATACCTGGGATCATTAGATCAAAAATATGCCATCTGCATGTCCAAGGAGGGTGTGGAAGGCATGCGAAAACATACCCTGCCCGTGACCTCACTGAGTCCGTGGGCCAATCGTCTTTCCCGCATATCTCTTTGACAATTAAGGTATCACCGTACGGCATGCCGAACAAAACATCCCAGACGCTGTTCGTTTTGTGAAAAAACTTAATGGGCCATTGACAAAATAAAGACAAAATAGTTTGTTTCATTTACTTGAGTACTCCTTGTGGAAAAAAAATTGAGGATAGTCACTGAGAGGTGGCAAGTTTGAACCCTATTGCCATCGTGACTTGAGCCAGACATTTGAGCCTCATTATCAGTCCATGGCAGTCAACATGACAAGGCTGAATGACAGTTTAAGTCAAACCATCTGCATCATCCCAGGTTATGCATTCAGAATTCTGTCAATTACTTAAGTCAAAGTTCATTTATTCATCTTCAAAATCAAATGTGAGTGGTCTTTGCTCAAGTTTAACTCATGCGTGTGAGTGTTTCAGCGTGCTTCTATGTGGATCCTAAGGCCCTAATCAAAAAAGTGCATTCTGGTCTACTTTAGAATAAATCTATTGAGTAAATTACCTCTTAAAGGGTTTGTTCACCCAAAAATGAAAATCCTGTCATTAAGTACTCACCCTCATGTCATTCGACACCTGCAAGACCTTCGTTTGTCTTCGGAACACAAATGAAGATATTTCTGCTGAAATCCAAGAACTCTCTGACTCCTCAATAGACAGCAATTTAACTCCCACTGTCAAGGTCCAAAAAGGTACATAACTGGGGTAGTCATGGTGAGGGAGTCTGGCTTTTAACCTGAAGGTTGCTGGTTCGATTCCCACACCGGCAGGAATTGAAGGTGGGGATTGTGAATGAACAGCACTCTCTCCACCTTCAATACCATGACTAAAGTGCCCTTGAGCAAGACACCTAACCCCTAATTGCCTCACTTGTAAGTCACTTTGGATAAAAGTGTCTGCTAAATGTACTAAAATACATTTTGTATTCACTACGAGATTCACTACGCAAAAACAAAACAACAACTTTATTCAACAATCTCTTCTCCTTACACAGTTGACACAGTAAGCACAGTGAAACGTCCGTGTTTACGTCCGAATGCGGGCTCAGTATTGGCCGAAGCTTTAGGGTAGTCGTGGCCTAATGGTGAGGGAGTCAGGCTTGTAACGTGAAGGTTGCTGGTTCGATTCCCACACCGGCAGGAATTGAAGGATTGTGAATGAACAGCACTCTCTCCACCTTCGATACCATGACTAAAGTGCCTTGAGCAAGACACCTAACCCCTAATTGCTCCCCGGACGCTGTAGCAATAGCTGTCCACTGCTCCGGGTGTGTGTGCATTTGTTCACTACTCACTGCTGTGCATGTGCACTTGGGTGGGATAAATGCAGAGCACAAATTTCGAGTATGGGTCACCACAATACGTCATGACTTTCACTTTCAAAGCTGTACACGTGAACAGCACAACACATGATTGTGATGGACTTGGTACACGGAAACCTGCAGTGTGCTTACTGTGTCAACTGTGTAAGGAGAAGAGATTATTGAATAAAGAAATTGTTTTGGCGCACAAAAAGTATTCTCGTCGCTTCATAAAAATAAGGTTGAGTGTGGTCAAGTTGGCTATTTTAACAATGTCTTTACCACCTTTCTGGACCTTGACAGCGATAGTTGAATTGCTGTGTCAACTGAGCAGTCAGCTGCTTCTCGGCTTTCATCAAAATGTCTTATTTTGTGTTCTGAAGATGAACGAAAGTCTTATGGGTTCAGAACGACATGAGGATGAGGAATTAATGACAATTTTCATTTTTGTAGAAGTGATAGCACACCATTTCTCAAAAACGGTACAATTTGAACTGTAGTTTTCACAGGTGATTGGTCCAATGCATTTCAGTATAGTTTCTCAAGGTGTTCGTTTACCCAAAAATGAAAATTCTTTCATTAATTACTCACCCTCGTGTCTTTCCACATCCGTAAGACCTTCATTCCACAAATAACACAAATGAAGAAATTTTTAATGAAATCTGATAGCTTTCTGTCCCTCAATTGCAAAAAACAGGATCCAATGCAAATAGGGCCAGAAAGGTAGAAAAGACAACATTAAGTACTCAATGTGACTCCAGTGTTTTAAACTCAATTTATATAATATCCTCAATAACATAATTTACTACTTTAATGATGTCTTTCCTAAAAATATCTTAATTTGTGTTCTGAAGATCACCGAAGGTCTTATGGAACGACAAAAGCGCGAGTAATTAACGACAGAATTTTCATTTTTGGGTGAACTAACCCTTTAAGCGTCTTCTGTTAACTTGTATGTTACAATAGCCCATCCACACAAAGACAACTATGCAAAGAATTCTCAGCATGCATACTAGAGTTCCTCAGTTCTTAAATTGCTCATGTAATGACTCGCATACTTGCGTGCCTTCATCAAAAATTAATTAACTTTATGTCCAGGATAAAGACATAAAGCCGACTTAACTAACATAATATATTGGTTTTCAATTTTTTGGCAATGTTTTTATTTCTGCTGGATCGACAGCATCTCTTACACTGTGAGACCACTAGGACTATCCATTCAAGGCAGACTGTTTTCCCCCGGGGACATGCTTTAGTTAGATCTCAGGAAAGACACATGCTATGCGGAGATGATCGTGCACATTCTGCTCTGTTCCTCCTGATCGGGTGATTCATAAAAATCTTAGGATTAGCTGCCATGTAAAGTTTTGTCTGTAAGCTCCGTCCCTGAAGACAAAGTCCCAGATATTAAGAGAGAAACAGTGATGCCTATCTCATCCTGGATATTGAGGTAGACTGGTAGTCTGATTATGCAGATGGGACACTGCTCATAGTCCTTTCACTGACCTTCTGATGCATATCGAACAATAAAACTGAAAAACTACAAACAGATTTGATTTTGCAACTACCGGAAGTCACTGTACAGCCCGATGAATTGTTTCAAAAGATTTTTTTTTCCAATGGCAGCTGTGCATTTTTCTTCTTTCTCTCTGGTCTGTCCACAAGACTGTAGTTTTAGGTCGTTTGTCGTTTTAGGTTTCAGAGGGTTGCTCGTGAGCGCCACCTTTGCAGCCTCTATGAGTGCATTCTACGACCTGAGAACAGTGAAGCTCTCGAAACCAGTAGTTTTTGCAGTAAGAAAGAGCCTCTGAACACTTTAAAGGAAAAAATGACCACTGGCAAAATCAAAAACACCATAATTTCAGGTAATTAGTAGCCAACGAATAAGATATTTATGAGCGCAGCAGTATTTTCTGGTATGTTGTCTGCATGTGAAATATTCGGTACCAATTAATTTCGGACTCTGATTTTTCAGAGACGCCATAATTTGAGTTTGTCCATTTCTAGTCACCGTAATATGATCGATTTCAGATTTATGGCACATAAAAACAAAAACTGTTGCCGGTTCCTCACAGGTTTGTCATAAGGTCTCTCATGGTTTTAGTGAGGAGAATAATTCATAATCTGCAGACCAGACTTTCTGCTGATAATCAAAAGTATAGCAACACAAGAAACACAGAGCAGATAAAAGAACTTCACTTTATTTAAACACCAATCATGGTTATAAGATTCGTATAACATAGAAAAATACAATTGGCATTTTACAGCTATACAATGTTAACCAAACTGCCCAATCATACCAACATCATCATCATAATAAAAAAAGACATGTTTCAGCCATTCAGTTTTCATTTCTCAAATCTGAAAGGGACCAGAACTTGTTGACAGATTCATATGTATGCCCATTTTCAGTCAGTCCAGGGTACCTACACAAGAGTGACAGAGAAAACATGAATGAATGAATTTAAAGTTTGGTTCCATATCCCTCCACACGTCTTTTGTTACTTTGTACTTTTGGTCCCAAAACATGGTGAGTTTGCATCATGGACCTAAACAACACTGCAAGTACTAGTCCCAACTGTTAGGGGCTTTCACACCGGATAGTTTTTGGAATTATAATAATTCCTTACATTTATATAGCCCTTTTCTGGTTACTCAAAGTGATTTATGGAAGCAAAAATCTCCTGAACCACCACCGATGTGGAGCATCCACCTGAATGATGCGACGGAAGACATATTGTGTCAGAACGCCCACCACACACCAGCTGATTGGTGGAGAGGAGACAGAGTGATGAGGCCGATCAGTATATGGGGATGATTAGGAGGCCGTGATGGACAGAGGCCAGTGGGCAAATTGGGCCAGGATGTCGGGGTTACACCCCTACTCTTTTCAAAAGACATCCTGGGATTTTTAACGACCACAGAGAGTCAGGACGTCGGTTTAACATCTCATTCACAGGACAGAACTCCGTTATAGGAACGAGCCACCAGGGCTTTTTTTCCCCAAGGGCCATTTTTCCTGGTTCCTGGTAAACCGTGTTCCTATAACCAAAATCGTTCCCTGGTTTCAAAAAGCTGGTATTTCCTCAATAGTTCCATATGAACTATGGAAACGTTCCTCGGGTACAAAAACCTCTCTTGTAACTAATGATTAAGGACAGATTTGGGACAGATTGCATTTGTACTGTGAATGGTCCTAAAAGAATTCACATGAACCGTATGTAGACCACCTGCACCCGAGCTGATGCAGTGCAGGTCACTGTTGGGCTTTCAAACCAAGCAAACAGAACTCAACAACAAAGCCGAATATCTTTAATGAAACAGTCATGTTATTACCAAATGCCTTAGTTTTTTATTTCTTAGAATCAAAGTTCTGTGTGATCACATATAATCCGACACCAAAGCAGACTTGTTTGGTTTTAGGTTTGCCTTTCTTGGAAAATGAGGTTTTGAAGGGAGGAAAGAAATATAGGCAATCAGAATGATCCATAAAACTCTCCCCCACTCCTTTAGACCATTGCCAGCAGGAAATAACATTAAATTACGTCTCCCTTACCTTCCAAAAACGCAAATTCATCTATTGCTTCAATAGCATTATCTGCCAAGAGAAAAAAGCACCAATCATTACTGCATCAACAGCACTGAGGTTGGTAGTTAAATATGCCATACTAACAGTTTTAGAATGTAACGTTTTAACTTACCCAAGTCTTTGCGTTGAAGAGTTTTTCTCTTCCCCTGTTGTGCATAAACAAGAGCGTCCTTTGCAATCATTTCAACAAAAAGCTCCTGCAGGCAGAAAAACAATTTTGTTAACTCAGATACGAGATGTGAATAGGTGGGAGCCATCCATAAAAGTTGTCCTGGGCCCTGTGAACTGAAGCGACGGCCCTGAAGGTAGTTCGGCACTAACAGGCCCATCAAGATTTACAACAAATCCACAGTAGTTTGACTCAGAATATCCAGACAAGCATTGTTTCTATGAATGTTATAACAGGCCCATAGACATACTAGTATTAACATATTTATATCTCTCCTCTTTCATACATTTTATCAGTTGCTGTGTCAGGAACAGTTACAAATAATTTCTTTTTGACAATATAAGAACTTCATCTTCAACAATTCTCCCATGGTAAGGCAATTACAGTAATTAGCTTTCACATAACATATCACACTTTACAAAGCAGTTAGTTGTGCTCAAATTTGATTGTCAGAGGGGCGTTAATGCTTAGTGATTAGACTTTAGTTATATTACACTTGCTCATGGGTAATTTTTACAAACGACAAAAAAAAACCCCTGGAAAAAACCCATAGTGTGCACTAGTGCTGCAACGACGCATCACACTGTTTACATTCATCTGGCGTAATGGCTGCTTCTCGGCACCTCAACTCTCCCATTTCCACCAAACTTTGTCGAGAGCTTCACAGAGTCGATATTCATGGTCGAGCTGCCATAACCAGACCTTGCCAATGCCAAATGTCGGTTTTAATGGTGCCAACAGTCAGTGCAAATCTTGGGCTATAGACAATGTGAAACATGTATTGTCCTCTAAAGAGTCCAGAGTGAAGCACAGAGGTGGATCACTGATGGTTTGGCCTGCAATATCAGGCCATTCCCTACTGTACTTAATGGGCGCGTCACTTCTAAAGACTACCAAACCATGTGTAGCTAATTCTTCAAGAGTGATGATGCACCAAATACACACAGCAAGACTGGAAGACCGGAATTGAACATGTTCCATGGCCTGCACAGTCAAAATATCTGAATATTTTTGAACCACTCTGTATTTGAGGATTGAGTCAGAAAACGTTTTCCTCCACCAGCATCACATAGTGACCTGGCCACTGTTCTGGAAAAGAAATGGCTCCAAATCCCTCTGGCCACTGTGAAGGACTTGTATCTGTCATTCCCAAGATGAATTGATGCCGTTTGGCTGCAAAAGGAGGCCTTACACCATTCTAATAAATTACTGTTGTCTAAAAGTGTTTCAGTTTATTGTCCAACCCCTGTGTGTGTGTGTGTGTGTGTGTGTGTGTGTGTGTAATTGGCTATATTACAAAATAATTTGTATTTAATAATTATTAATAAATATTAACAATTATTTTATTAATAATAATAATAATAATAATAATAAATAGATATTTATACAGTGGGGAGAACAAGTATTTGATACACTGCTGATTTTGCAGGTTTGCCCAGTTACAAAGCATGTAGAAGTCTGTCATTTTTATCATAGGTACTCCTAAACTGAGTGACGGAGTCTAAAATCCAGAAAATCACATTGTATGATTTTTAAATAATTAATTTGCATTCCACTGCATGACATAAGTATTTGATCACCTACCAATCAGTAAGAATTCCGCTCTCACAGACCTGTTAGTTTTTCTTTAAGAAGCCCTCCTGTTCTCCACTCATGACCTGTATTAACTGCACCTGTTTGAACTCATTACCTGTATAAAAGACACCTGTCCACACACTCAATCAAACAGACTCCAACCTCTCCACAATGGCCAAGACCAGAGAGCTGTGTAAGGACATCAGGGATAAAACTGTAGACCTGCACAAGGCTGGGATGGGCTACAGGACAATAGGTAAGAGCTTGGTGAGAAGGCAACAACTGTTGGCGCAATGATTAGAAAATGGAAGAAGTTCAAGATGACGGTCAATCTCCCTCAGTCTGGTGCACCATGCAAGATCTCACCTCGTGGGGCATCAATGATCATGAGGAAGGTGAGAGATCAGCCCAGAACTACACGGCAGGACCTGGTCAATGACCTGAAGAGAGCTGGGACCACAGTCTCAAAGAAAACCATTAGTAACACACTACACCATCATGGATTAAAATCCTGCAGCGCACGCAAGGTCCCCCTGATCAAGCCAGCGCATGTCCAGGCCTGTCTGAAGTTTGCCAATGATCATCTGGATGATCCACAGGAGGAATGGGAGAAGGTCACGTGGTCTTATGAGACAAAAATAGAGCTTTTTGGTCTAAACTCCACTCGCCGTGTTTGGAGGAAGAAGGATGAGTACAACCCCAAGAACACCATCCCAACTGTGAAGCATGGAGGTGGAAACATCATTCTTTGGGGACGCTTTTCTGCAAAGGCGACAGGACGACTGCTCCGTATTGAGGGAGAGGATGGATGGGACCATGTATCGCGAGATCTTGGCAAACAACCTCCTTCCCTCAGTAAGAGCATTGAAGATGGGACGTGGCTGGGTCTTCCAGCATGACAACGACCCGAAACACACAGACAGGACAACTAACGAGGGGCTCCGTAAGAAGCATCTCAAGGTCCTGAAGTGGCCTAGCCAGACCTGAACCCAATAGAGAATCTTTGGAGGGAGCTGAAAGTCTGTATTGCCCAGCGACAGCCCCGAAACCTGACGGATCTAGAGGAGTGAGCCAAAATCCAACAGTGTGTGCAAACCTGGTCAAGAACTACAGGAAACATATGATCTCTGTAATTGCAAACAAAAGTTTCTGTACTAAATATTAAGTTCTGCTTTTCTAATGTATCAAATACTTATGGCATTCAATAAAATGCAAATTAATTACTTAAATCATACAATGTGATTTTCTGGATTTTAGATTCCGTCACTCACAATTTAGGAGTACCTATGATAAAAATTACAGACACATGCTTTGTAAGTGGGCAAACCTGCAAAATCAGCAGTGTATCAAATATTTGTTGTCCCTACTGTAAATATATCTATATATGGTTATATACTGGTATATATACCGGCGTGATCAAAAAGATCTTAAACTAGATGGAACTGGATTAAATATTTTGACTGTTGCGATTCCAAATCAGTTTAATGACCTGTAACTCTGCCTGAGTATCGGACAAGTGTTCACTGTTGGCCAGAGGAGAACTGACCCCCCAACTAAGCCTGGTTTCTCCCAAGGTTTTTTTCTCCATTTGTTGGAGTTTTGGTTCTTGCCGCTGTTGCCTTTGGCTTGCTTAAGTTGGGGACACTTGCTTGATATTCAGCAGTGTTTTTGATATGCCTGCATTGGCGCCGTTGTATGCGAACTGATCTGAGCCGGACGATTACGTCACTGTTTTCTCCAGTGCTGCTATACCTAAATTACCTAGACTAATAACTATTGATCTTTGCAACGGAATGAATCAATAATATATAGAATAAGCTGAACAATGACACCATTTTCTTATTAATGTAAAGCTGCTTTGCCACAATTTGCATTGTAAAAAGCGCTATATAAATAAAGATGACTTGACATGACTATATATATGGTTATACCAGTTACTTATATTGTTTGCTGTAGAGTGATATTCCTTTTGCCATTGTTGTAATCCAGAGATTTTTGTATGCTCAAGGAGTCTGACAGTCAGATCTGATGTCCATCTGGGATTACATGAAGAAACGGAAAAAACTGAGACAGACAAAATACAGAAGAACTGCGGCAACGTCTCCAAGACACTTGAAGAACCCTACTGGCAGTACTGTGAAATGTTAAGCAGTTGTGTACAAATGCTTTAAAAGCGAGGATGCGTTTAAAAAAAAAAAGTCATGAATAGATTTTATTTATCAATTAACTTCTATTAGCTAAATAAAATCAATACTGCAAATATACACACCCTTTGCGTTTAAAACGGCGTCTGTTTTCGGCAGGGTTGGGGAGTAACGAAATAGAAGTAACTTAGTTCCGTATTTGAAATACAAAATTTGAGTAACTGTATTTCATTACAGTTACATTTTAAATGGGTGGTAATCAGATTACAGTTACATCTGAAAAGTGTTTTAGATTATCAAAGTGATTACTTTGAATTTTAATGTCATTTAAACAGCGATTGGTGATTCTCTGACTCTGACCGTCTGAAAAAGAGGAGTTAAGTTTCATCAACATTTTAATACTTTTAAGAGGATCATAAAAATGTTATTTTTATTTAGTTCTGTCCTGAACAAGACAAAATGACTGAATTTATAAAAAAAACTGTCCTGTCATGACCTGATGATCCACGACTGTTTTCATGTTTTGTGAGTCATTTTATAATTCATTCGTCACTGCAACTTTTTCTCACAATTATTTTTTTTCCTCACAATTGTGAGTTTGCATTTCACAATTCTGACTTCTTTTTCTCAGAATTGTGAGATTTAAACTCACAATTGCAAGTTATAAAGTCAGAATTGGGAGAAATAAACTTGCAATACTGACTTTTTTCTTGCAATTGTGAATTTAGTATGTGAGTTTATATCTCATAATTCTGACTTTTCTCAATATTGTGAGTTTATATCTCATAATTCTGACTTTATAACTCGCAATTGCAACTTTATATCACGCAATTCTGAGGGAAAAAGTCAGAATTGTGAGATAAAAACTCACAATGACCTTTTTTGTGTTTGTTCCACACTTATTAGTATTCCAAAGTATTCTAAAGTATTTAGATTAAGTTACTAAACTTGAGTAATGTAATGAAATACGTTACAAATGACTTTTTAAAGCATGTATTTTGTAATCTGTAGTGAAATACATTTTAAAAGTAACATACCCAGCCCTGGTCCTCGGTACACTTACAGTTTCTCAGGTAGGTTTCTTCAAGTGCTGCAATTCTTCTGGATTTTGTCCATCTTAGTTTTTTCTTTTTCTTCACGTGATCCCAGATGGACTCGATGATGGTGTGATCAGATCAAACCGGCTGTTGCTCAGACTTTGTGCTTACTCAAATCTTACTGGATTATTATAATTAACGGCAAAAGGAATATTTGTAAATGTAAACTGATATTAATAAGTGGCTTAAAACCATTTTAGGGGGTTAAATTACTACTAAGACTTCTGCAGAGATAGATTAATTAGATTAGACACAAAGAACATAAATTGACATCACTCACTCACTCACACACACACACACACACACACACACACACACACACACACACACAGAGAGAGAGCTAAAATGAGCATTATAGACAGATAGAGAGCCAGGAGAAGTGTTTTCAGCACGTGTATACGTGTGTGTCTCACCGTGGCCTTAGCTATGATGAACACGGACTCTTGACTCGCCAGACTCACATCCGGATCTGCTTTCATCAGCGCTTTGATGCGGGACAGCGGTAACTTGGCGAGACGGAGCTGCTGCGCGCCCGTCGTGGGCCCAGCTTGCCCATTCCCTCCGTCCTCCTCCGGCTCGTTGCCCCGGGGCTCGTCTTCAGCTCCGCTGCGGTCCAAATCCGACTCCACGGGAGCCGCGGACGCAGTCGTCGCCATTGACGCAAGCGGCTCTTAATAGAACGCGCTGTAAAACGAAAGCGGATTGTCTAATCTTCTCCCGCCAAATCTGACTGTAAACACAACCTCGAGGCGAACGGCGGAACAGACGTCACAGCGCGACGTCATTTTAGCGGGTCAAATCGTTCCATGCAGTAAAGGTCAGGTGAAGTTCACTAACGAGCGGTATTAACAAATTAGACGTACTTTATTTTAAGGAAGGCTGATTTTTAATTAATCGCAGATGACATGTTTGAAATACAAGAGGAAGTACAGAACACTACATCATCAGTTCAGACACTTTCTAATTAAAATATAAATATCTGCGTAAATAATTGGTTTAATGCTTCAAGTATATATATGTATATATATATATATATATATATATATATATATATATATATATATGCAGGGCTGGGTAGGTTACTTTTAAAATGTATTTCACTACAAATTACAAAATACATGCTTTAAAAAGTAATTTGTAACGTATTTCGTTACATTACTGAAGTTTAGTAACTTAATCTAAATACTTTAGAATACTTTGGAATACTAATGTATTAAGTGTGTAACACAAAAAAAGTTTTTATCTCACAATTCTGACTTATTTCTATTCTATTCTATTCCATTATATAAAGTTCAATTGTGAGTTATAAACTCAATTTTGAGACAAAAATATCAGAATTGTGAGAAAAGTCAGAAATGAGATATAAACTCGCAATTTTCCTGAAAAAAGTCTGAATTGTGAGAAAAAGTCCAGAATTGTGAGATATGAACTCGCAATTTCAAGGAAATTAAAATCTGTTTTTTTTTTTTTTTTGTTTCACGCACTTCTGACTTTATAACTTGCAATTGTGAGTTGATATCTTGCAATTGCAGGGAAAAAAGTCAGAATTGTGAGATAAAAATTCACAATTATCTTTTCTTTCTTTGGTTTTTTTTTTTGGTTTTTTTTACCTTTATCACTGTATCGCAAACCATGAAAACAGCCATGGATCATCTGATGACATGTCAGTTGAGATTCAAGGATATGCAAACTTTTGAATGGGGCAATTTTTATAAATTCAGTCATCTGTTATGTGAAATAGCTTATTCAGGACAGTAATAAATAAAAATATATTTTATGATCCCTCTAATTTTGTTAAAATTATTAAAATGCTGCATAATCTGCAAGGGGTATGAAACTTATGAGCAGAAATATAGCTTAGGATGCTTTTTCAGATGGTCAGAGTCAGAGAATCATTAATTGCTGTTTACATTTATTGCCCGTCACAGTTTACATTCAAAGTAATCACTTTGGTAATCTAAAATACTTTTCAGATGTAACTGTAACTTGATTACCACCCATTTAATATGCAACTGTAATGAAATACAGTTACTCAAAATTATATATATACATTCAATGAATATGGTAACTATTCAGTACCATAATAAATGGAAGATGGGGCTAGCTAGATGTCACATTATTTTATTCCAGTGAATGTTTCTTTTGGTACAGTGGGGTTATTTTTGAAATTCAGTTTGTGCATAGACACATACCCTATAAGTGTTGGTTATAACACAGCTATAACCCTAGAATGCGTAATCTAAATCAAAATGAACCTTATTGGTATCAACAATTTCCTTTAAAATAAAAGGTATAATGAATGAATCAATATCATAAACAGATATTTTAATATATCACACATGCATGCTTTTTTGTCCACTTTTCCTTAATAATAATAATGGGTCAGTTTAACATGCATTCTTGGGGTATATTCAAAAAATGATTTTGTTTCCCATATGGCCAAGAATTTTTTTTTTGAGGAATTTATGTAAATAAATAAATAAATAAAATAACTAAATGTTTTTATTGATAAAATATTTTCAAAAACTACAGCTTGCATTTTGGAGTTAAACTTTTCCACACCACCAGAGGGCACACCACATTGGACTATCGCCTCACTGTCACGGACCCCATTTCCTCATTTGTTCATGTGCTCGCTAGTGTCTAAACCAGCTCTTTCAGCCACTTTTCGCTCTGTTTTGCATGTCTGTATTTTCTGCATTTCTGAGCCTTTGTATGTTGTTTCTCCCAAGTCTTGGTTTGTTTTCATTATCTATTTTCCTGTTTTTCCCTGTGCCCTGGACTTTATCTTTGTTAGGACTGTTCATCTGTGTTTTGAACTTTTCCTGGCTTTTTGGATTATGATTATGTATTACCCTCTGAATAAATACTGCATTTGGATCCTCAACCTTCAAGTCTCGGAGCACTTCATTACAAAAAAATTATGGAGTATAAATTGTCACAAAATGGAAAAATGCCATTAAACGGTCTTTTTATTATTAATGCGTTTTTCAGGTAAAATTAAACTGTGTGTGTGTGTATATCTATTTCTATCTATCTATCTATCTATCTATCTATATATATATAATAGTATTTTGAAAATGAAAGAAAGTCCTTGCAGGCTCAACTGAATTGTGCATTGAGGACACCCTCCTCAAACCTAAAATGATGAATGGGACACTCTTAGACTGCATAGAAGTTCACCAATTGGGATTAAGGAGGAATAAGGGTCTTATCTTGAGAAACAATCTGTCGTTTTCTAAAAAAAAATTAAAAATATATACTTTTTAACAAAATTGCTCGTCTTGCACTGTTCTGGGATGCGCCATGCATTACGTAATCACGCTGGAAAGGTCACGCATGATGTGGGCGAAAGTACCGATCCATCTATAAAGCGAACGCCCTTTACAAAATAAAAAGGTAAAACAGTGATATTGAGTGATATTGGACAATTTTGAAGTTGAAGGAGAAAATAAGATGGATGGAGCTTTTCGCCCTAACCAGTACTTCCGCATAATTCACGCTTGACTTCTTAATTACGTAATCTGAGCAGTGCAAGATGATCATTTGTGGTTAAAAAGTATATACATTTTTATTTTATTTTTTTTTGTTTAGAAAATGGCCTCGGCTGGGATGTTGTAGATCCTTTGGAGCTGCACTGAAACTGCAATTTGGACCTTCAACCCGTTGAATGAATCCACTATAAGGAGAAAAATCCTGGAATGTTTTCCTCGAAAACCTTCATTACTTTTCGACTGAAGAAAGAAAGAGATGAAGATCTTGGATGTCATGGGGGAGAGAAAATTGTCTTTACTATTATCACTAATCATTTTAGAGATTGGGTGAAATACATGTCCACATAAGGTTTTTCACCTTGAGAGAATGCATATCATCATTGTCAAAAATGCCCAACAACGCAGAGAATGAGGAGAGGGTAGAAACTTCTGTTTCAAGTTTTTGTATTACATCACACAGTGTGTGAATTCATGACAAAACTGATAAAGCACAACTCCCTCAACAGCTTCAGCACTGATGCGTCCCTATAAGAGCTTTAAGAGCTATAAGAGGTCACTGTACTCCTCATTTAGCAACACTATAACATTTTAGATGCTGTTAGATCCAAAATGGTTTACTTGGTCTCATCAGACCAGAGTATGGATTCCCAGAAGTCTATATTTTGTAAATATGGGCCTTGGAAAAGGCTAATTGACTTAATTATGCTAGAGCAAGAAGTTCCAGTGTGGACAACAACCATGCCACGTCTGCATGTCACTCTGTGAGATAAAGAGTCACTCTTGGGACACACTTGCTATTTCTCCTACTTTTTGTCTAGCAAAAAATCCCTCTTCACTAAATGAAAGCTTAAAATAAATGATTATTTCAGGGGCCTTGTCACAAGTCCATGGTTGAATTTCTGTGTTACTTTTGCTACATTATTACACTTAAAACAATGATTTGATAATCCCGTTGTACCTCTGTCCTCTTTTGAGCTAAGAAATAAGCCTCCTTGACAATTCTCTCCCGAGCGGTTGTCAGCATTAAGTCTGAGAACAATTGAGTGGGCTATTTTACACTTTTAATTGTCAAGAAATTACTTCTCTATAAATGTTTTTGTTCAACATTCTTACCTGTTGATCAAAAATTGCATGAATTCAATTTATACCATTGTGACGAGCAGGGCGGGCGAGAGCCGTGAGGGAACGGCGTGAGGCCGGTGACGCGAGTGATAATGAGCGTCAGCTGCGTGCTACACCGGTCTCGTATCTCTCACGGAGGAGCTCCGGAAGCATAAAAGAGGAGCGATGACAGTGAAGGACGAGAGAGGACCAGGCCTGGATTTTATGTTGTGTTTTATTTTGTTTTTGTGGGCGGCAGTCGCCGTGAGGAACTGCCGCCATTTTACTTTCGTTTTATTGTTTGCTTATTTGTTTGATTAAAAATGTTGAACGTTCGCCGGTTCCCGCCTCCTTCTTCCCATATTTGCGAACTGTGTTACAACCATAATACATAACACCAGAAAAAAATACTTTTTTTATTTAGTAGCTTTCAAAAGGGTGTATTCATTTTTGCTATCACTTTGTTCAGAAAATGTAATAATTTTGACATGCTTCTTTGGTAATTGATCAAGAAGACTGGCTGTAACATTGTATCTCTAAAGAACCCTAACATTTCTTCTAAGTAAATAATAATTGCTGAATTTGTTAAGTTTCAGAGGGGGTGTACTTCAGTGTATTTATGCTGCACACTGTATGAGATATATATATATATATGTGTGTGTGTGTGTGTGTGTGTGTGTAAGCAATAAGGTACGAGAGTCTGTGCTATATGGTGAATAATTCACGGCTGAAGGGTGTTGTTAAGCACGACTCGAAGTGGAGTAACTTCAACCCCTTCAGCCCTGACTCAATCACGGTACAGCACTAGCCTCTCGTACCTTATAAAACGGTATAACAATATAAATATTAAAGCCAAAAATGTATGTATCAATGCTACTTTCATGAAGTAAAATCAGTAAATGCCTTCCTTCCGCCGGAAACAATAGTCCCTGACTGTGAACAGCAACAGAAGTTACATTATTACACCATTAGATGGCGGCAAAGAGTGTCAGTCAGTAGCGAAGACTTTTACATTGAAAACACGGAACAAGACAAATGCTTTGAGCTGTCAGTCACGGGAAAACTCATTAACTGTTAAAAGGACAAGATATAGCGGACATTTAAACAGATTTTTTACTATAATCATACACAGTAAAAATCCCAGAGTTAAATCAACTCTGCTCAGATAACATTTGGTCCCTCTCTAAATAGTGTTAAAGTAACACTGAAGCAGAGTTAAAGTTAATGAGATAATTAATCAATTAATTAAGTGATGATTGAACATTAATGATGAACACCTGCTGTTAACAAGCAGAATCACTGAAGAAAAGAGAAACACAAGCACAACAACTGACTAATTTCCTGAACAACTGAACAACTCTGCTTCAGTGTTACTTTAACACTATTTAGAGAGGGACCAAATGTTATCTGAGCAGAGTTGATTTAACTCTGGGGATTTTACTGTGTAGGACTGACCTGAAGGAAAATGCTAAATCTGAATGCAGGTAATAAACTCGATGAACAATGTCAATTGAGAACAAACAGTAGTTTACGTTGCTAAGAGTGGTTGCTAAGGGTCTTGTGTATTGATATACAGAAGTTTCAGGGTGAAGCCGTCATAGCTGTGTTTTATTGTGACAGCTATTGACCAATCAGAATCAAGGACTGGAACTTATATGTTTTGAACCAGATGTCTTCCCTATATCAAGTAGTTGTTATCATCTGTAACCATCACCACCATCATACTTTTTGAATGAGTAGGATGTTTGCACGCAGCATTTGCACAGCTTCATTGAGGTGTGTTGCAGTTTGGATATTATTCTTCTAATTGGATTGAGCACTGGTGATCGGTGGAGGATTAAAGACTAGAGCGAGAGGTTGTTGAGCTGTTCTCTTCATTCATTCATACAGACACCAGCATGAAGGATCCACAGCTACCAGGTAAGGTTTATTTCTTCATGAATGGAGAGTTTTTAATCAAACATTAAGTGAGTGCAAATATAAGATCTTATTCACTAAACCATATTCGCCACATTTAAATGTTCTTTTGAAAGACACCATCTAATAGGCCTACACTGTTTTAAATAACTGTGCCATGTTAGACCTTTAGCACACATGTTAGGACGAAAATTTGTTTTACGAAACAAATTTGATCCTCTATTATCTGCATGCCGTGCATGTGCCTGAGATGTAATCCCTGTTTGATTGATCCGGAATGTCTTTGATTTCAACACTAAACACCGTTTTGATCTGCAGATATTGGTTTGTTAAAGACGATGAAGGGTCTTACAGTACAAAAGTGAGTCCAGTATATAAACATTAAGATGTATAATATTATTATGTATGCAAGAAGGACAAGAAGGAAAAATGTAGTTTTGTATAGTTTAAGTGAAATTGACAACAATTTTATGTTATTACAATGCAATTACATTGTAATAAACTCTGCAAAAGCCATTAATTAAAAGTGGTTCATTCAATTAAGTCTTATTCATTCCCAACTATTTGCTTTCTTCCTGTAGTTGTGGTTTTACTGATATTGAAAGTAGTTCAGTGGATATTCTGTGTATTTTTAGAAGCGTGTCGAGTCTGCAACTTGTGATGCATGGTCTTAAAAGGGTTCCTAATCCACCCTGCTTAAAGACTTTCCTATTCAGACTTACAAGGCTGATCTTGCCTCCAACGCTGACATACTGGACATTTGAACTAAAATAGAAAGGACATGCAGTCACGGATTAGGATTATAGAAGAACATCTAGAGAGATGCGACTCTAAGTATGTCAAGATAAATTTGTGATCAAAACTATTTCTCTTCTACAAAAAAAAAACATTTATGTTTTGTGATATTTCAAAAGGGTGTTCAACATGTAATTTCAATATGCACGTCTCATTTTAGGTTTAGGTCTTTCATGAATAAGTAGGGTTATACTGTACTGTAATCTAATTTTAGTCATTTTTAAACTTTAACCTCTTGCACAGTAGTGGCCAAAAGTGATGGATATTTGTTTTTAATGACTCTACAAGTTTGATTAAACCATCAAAATAAGTGGAAAATACTTTGTGTTCTTCAAATATATTAAATATGAGGAAAGCCTAGCCCAAAATTATTGGTATGTTTCACTGAGCTATCACAAATAAAACAATCGACTCCAAGGAAAACTGCGCGATACGGTTGCAGAATATTTAACACATCTGAATGATATTTGAATAAAGAATGCACATGTCAATTTTCCTAGGCCGGAAATCACTTTTGGCCGCTTACTGTATGTCTCAAAGATAATAGTGATCAAAATTGGGGGTATTTTTTTAAACATATATAATGAGACATTGAATTATTACAGTTTTATGGCATAAAGGTGTATTGGCCTTGATTATTCTATCGTCTAGACTATAAAGTCTAGACTCTTACAAGCAGATTTCCTACATCAGTGTCATGATCCCTGTTCACCCCATGTATGAAAGGTTAAGCCTTTCCTCCAACATGGAAGGTCATCAGGAGGAAGTGTCCCAGTCTGACACGGCCATTGCTGTTACATTTCTACACATTTATCAATCAAACTTTAGAAGACAACTGATTTATATTTCTCACGACATTAAAAAACTTGATTTAAAGGTTTATACTTATTTAACATTACAATTATTTTGTATATAAACAGTTACTAAATAAAAATGAGGGCTCCTGTCACTCTAAATAATTGGCTTTGATGATATAAATTAATGTATAGCCCATTTAAGTTGATTCTTGTTATGGATAGTCTGTATTTGTTTCTGTGTAAGCTGGATTTTGTCACGTTTTAGTTCTCTGACGTAGTTTTCAGTTTATCTCCATGGATTTTCATTGTTTAATTAAATTGCACACTTGTTGTTTTTTCCATTGGTTCACAGTAAAAACCCCAGAGTTAAATCATCTCTGCTCATATAACATTTGGTCCCTCTCTAAATAGTGTTAAAGTAACACTGAACTAGTGTTAAAATAACACTCTTCAGAGATTGAATGTCTTTTATCTTCAGTTGATTTCATCTAAGACTGTGGCTGAAGTCAGTTGTAGTTCTTGTGTTTCTCTTTTCTTCAGTGATTCTGCTTGTTAACAGCAGGTGTTCATCATTAATGTTCAATCATCGCTTAATTAATTGCTTAATTATCTCATTAACTTTAACTCTGCTTCAGTGTTACTTTAACACTACAGAGAGAGGGACCAAATGTTATCTGAGCAGAGTTGATTTAACTCTGGGGTTTTTACTGTGTTTGTTCTGTGTATTTAAAGCTGCATTATGTAAATTTTTTTGCAGTAAAATATCCAAAAACCACTAGGCCAGTGTTATATATTTTGTTCAGATGAGTACTTATAATATCCCAAATGTTTCCAACTATTTGTAAATCATGAGAAAATCGCAAATTTTAACCAAGGATCCAGGACGTGTGAGGGAGTCGCCTGTAGATGGCGTCACATCCGCGTTTCCCTCAGTTTCCGGTTTTACTTTGTAGAAAACAAACACCAAAGACACTTTTATATATATGACATGTGGAAACACAGACAAGGGAACATCTGTTTTGATACATTTATAGACAGAAAACTAATTATAGCTTAATGTTTAAATCTCATTTTCTTGATTTTCTGTGCTTTATCATGCCTCAGAGAAAAACTAACATAACATAATCGGCTGCAGTAATACATCACAACTTTCTCCATCATGCAATACATTTTAAAATGAATTGCATGCCATTTATCAACATAAATATTTAAAACAATATTTAATATGATATTATAATATGGATCTCTCACAGTAAAAACCCCAGAGTTAAATCAACTCTGCTCAGATAACATTTGGTCCCTCTCTAAATAGTGTTAAAGTAACACTGAAGCGGAGTTAAAGTTAATGAGATAATTAAGCAATTAATTAAGTGATGATTGAACATTAATGATGAACACCTGCTGTTAACAAGCAGAATCACTGAAGAAAAGAGAAACACAAGACAACTGACTAATTTCCTGAACAACTGAACAACTCTGCTTCAGTGTTACTTTAACACTATTTAGAGAGGGACCAAATGTTATCTGAGCAGAGTTGATTTAACTCTGGGGATTTTACTGTGCTCTTACTGCGAGTGAACGCTCAGAGTAACGTTATAACATCATTTTCTCAATATGATAAACCGAGCTGCGTTTCCTCATACTCATGACTGGAAAAATCTGAAGCGGCGCTGGCGACTGTGTCATAATAAAAGTCCCGCTGCTCTCTCATTATCAGTCGCTCCACAACACTCGCTCCTGCTCTGCTTCAGTCTACAGTAACGTTAATAATCTCATCCGTGTACATGATTTCTGCACATCCCGATTCCCAAGCCTTTGTTGTGATTCAGCGACCTCTAGTGGATGAAAAAAGCAGTTTTGTTTAGTTCTTGGTCCGTTCTCATGTCATTATGATTGGTTGTTCTGTTTCCTATAATCTTGATAGCGTTCCTCTATTCTCTACCATAGAGGATCCATAAATTAGTTTTTATCCTCACATTTTTTTTTTTTTTAATTTGAGTAATTTG
Organism: Zacco platypus; assembly: GCA_038088235.1. Taxonomy (NCBI): domain Eukaryota; kingdom Metazoa; phylum Chordata; class Actinopteri; order Cypriniformes; family Xenocyprididae; genus Zacco; species Zacco platypus. The sequence continues at coordinate 25,976,763 of CM076064.1, forward strand.
GCTTTGGCATTCTCAAACATCCTGATTTTTTTTGTCCCATCCAAGGTACCAAAATACTAAATGTCTGGGCGAAGCGACATGGGAAAAAAGGAAAGAATGAGCCAGCGGCCCAACCTGCACAGACAGAACCAGAAACACGCAAGGTTCCGCTACTAACACCTGAACAACGAGCGAAGCAGACAGCCTTCGAGAGGGTTCTCTACGACATGTCTCACAATGAGCGGGTCATCGATGACATTATGTTGGGCCGCAGGATTGCTTTCTATGAACTCAGAGGAGAAATAGGGACTGGAAACTTCTCCCAGGTCAAACTGGCTGTTCACGCTTTGACTAAAGGTGAGACAATTGCAGTGTGTTAATTACTTAAAGTGCCCCAATTATGCTATTTTAAAGGTTCCTAGTTTAGTTTTGGAGGTCTACTACAATAGTTTTACATGCATTCAAAGTTAAAAAAAAAAAACACTTACATTTTCTCATAATATACAGTACTGTTTTCTCACATAGTCTGAAATCATTCAATAAATTCTAACAATTATTACTGAAATGTTTTACTTGAAAAATGTGCTACTTCTATCTTTCCTAAAATTTTGTCTGATGCCGATTACTTGCTAATTATATTAATAATTAAATTATGTACTATATAAGACTAATATATTTAAAATGTCCAAATACTTTATGGGGCCACGACATGCACAAGTCAGATTTTTATTTAATAAAATAGTGTGTTTTTAGTGTTTTTTTTCCCCATGCAATTTCATACAATATAAAATAATTCAAAACTAGACATTTAAAGTTGTCATGAAATGAAAACTCCAACTTGATCTTATGAGAAAACATAACTATTGTACGAGATGCCGATTCTGTATGGTTTCGTGTGACTTGATTCTTATGAAAACATTTTTAGAAAAAAAAGCAAGCATGAAAACGTAAGAATGAGATTGTACAAATTTATATGAATTAGCCAGTAATTTGCAAAAACACAAAGTAGTTAAGGATTACCATGAAAGTGTATTTATCAATTCACACATTCAGTAAAAATCCCAGAGTTAAATCAACTCTGCTCAGATAACATTTGGTCCCTCTCTAAATAGTGTTAAAGTAACACTGAAGCAGAGTTAAAGTTAATGAGATAATTAAGCAAGTAATTAAGTGATGATTGAACATTAATGATGAACACCTGCTGTTAACAAGCAGAATCACTGAAGAAAAGAGAAACACAAGCAAAACAACTGACTAATTTCCTGAACAACTGAACAACTCTGCTTCAGTGTTACTTTAACACTATTTAGAGAGGGACCAAATGTTATCTGAGCAGAGTTGATTTAACTCTGGGGATTTTACTGTGTATTATCTAAATATGTGTTTTTGATCTTATTGAGAACAATTCATCTGCATGTGTTTTTCTTTTCTTTCTGTGAATGTGTCTGAAGATTCAGCTCAAAATCCTCCACAGATCATTTATTGTAGCTCGTCAAATTTGCTCCTATTTGTGTGTGAGCAAAAACACACCCTTTTTGTGTGTGTCCCTTTAAATGCAAATGAGCTGCTGCTCCCGCCCCCTTTCCAGAAGAGGGCGGGGCTTTAACAGCTCAACAATAACAAAGCTGGAGAATCTCACACAGACAAAATGAGGAAAGTGTTCATCCTTACATTGTTCAAACCGGAGTCGACACTGATGGAGAGACTCAGGAAGAAGTTCCAACTTTTAGACGTTTCTGAACGGTTAGTGGATAAATTGATGTAGTTGCTGTGGAGTTGATCAACTCATCACTAGCATGTGTCGTCATGTTCATCTTTTTTCCTTGAATCGACCCTAGTTTGTGAAGCAGTCCGGCGTAAAATGACGGCATCAACAACACTCGACTACAACAACTCTTCCTCTTCTCTAAAGCAGCCCGACATGGCCCGCCCCCTTTTTTTGTGTGTTCTTGGGGGCGGGGTTTATGTAAATTTTGGGGTTTGTGATGTCACCAACCAGGGAAGAAGCTCGTTGTAGTTCCTACCAGCCATTTGTTGTAGTCCTTAAAAAGCGATTTCTGTAAAAGAAAATATCTCTCTTAACTTTGAGCGTCGTTACTTTGCAGATGTTGTTTCTGCTCAAACAGCAAAATTACACACTAAAGTTAAAAAAGTGAAATCACAATCAATGACGACAACTTTAAACTCTCTCTGGTGGCATATGCCTCTCCAATCATTGAGTGTGTTTAAACCCAGGTTGCATAAATCTGCCTGTTTTTGAGTTCAATGCCTACATCTCCAATCCAAATCAAATCCTCACATTTTTTCCTTTTGCGAGAATCTTTTGCTCTTAACAGGATTGAAGAAAAGACGTCACTACTTTTGTTTCTCATGAAGTTCAGTGCATTGCTGTGTTCTGTCATTTGCGGCAGTAACAGTGTGTGTTCATGTCAGTGACCACGGGTTGATCCGCTCATGTAATCTCATCAGATTTACGGCACCCCCTCTGTGAATCTCTCAAATATTTCGGGGGGATTGGGGAGATGCCTCTTGGAAAACAACACAGCAGGGATAAGATTTTAAGATTTTAATCCTGACATATGAAATTTTTATGGCTCATATATTATGATATAGTGAAATGTGGTGCTCATGTACTCGAGGATGATTTAATTCTCACATTTTAACATGATTTTTAAAAAAAAAGAAAAAAAAAGAAATAGAAATACATGATAATAATTAAGTAAACCTAAAGTTCTTCAGTCCATGTGTTCATCTAGAAGCATAACTAACAATATGGTTTTATTATGTTCACTTTATAAAATCAGTAAAGATTTCACAGCAAAAAAGTAAAGGATCTTTTACTTGCTAAAAAGGTATAAAATATCCGACTGAAGAATTTAGAATTTTTAGGCCTTAGAAATGTGCACATTAAATATGATACAGTATAGGCTTTATGGGGTTAAGATAACAAGGTCACTTAAATGTCACTAACACCCCCACTAAGTTTGTATAACATGGATTTTTCCAAATTTGACTCATTTTGATTGAACTCGCATCTCTCTCTCTCTCTCACACAGAGCGTGTTGCAGTAAAGATTCTTAATAAGGCACGTCTCGACAAGAAGTCACAGAACATATTTGCCTCAGAGATCATCTGTATGGAAAAACTCTCCCATCCAAACATTGTGCGCCTATATGAGGTGCTTGAGACCAGCAAGCATTTGTACATCGCTATGGAGTATGGCAGTGGAGGAGACCTGTTCTCACGCATCACCACCAGGGGGCGCCTGTCAGACCTGGAAAGCAAGCTCGTGTTTGCCCAGATCATCTCAGCCATCAAATACATGGTGAGAGCAGCAGGGCTTCGTCCTCGTCGGACCGGACAACAGTCGCTATTAATATTGCTCATATTTGGGGCCCACTTTATATTAGGTGGCCCTAACTACTATGCACTTGAACAAAAAACTCATTGTGTTCATATTGTATTTCAAAACATGTTAGGGACAGGTTTGGTGGTATGGGTCAACAGTGTGATTATATATGTAATCACAGATATTAATTACAGATTTAATTACATGCTGGTATTTTTTAAAATATAAGAACAATGTATGTAGACAATATGTGTGTAATTCCTCTACCCGGGTTTTACTCGACCCGCTCTGAGCGGGCCTCGAACCCGAGTCTCGGGAGTCAGGTGCTCTAACAAGGAGGCTAAAATACTTCAAAGATCAATTTATAGTGAGTCTGCAATTTGATCAAAACCCAATCACCCAAAAATGAAAATTCTGTCATCATTTACTCTCACCCTCAAGTTATTCCAAATCTGTATGAATTTCTCTCTTCTGCTGCACAAGAAGAGGATATTTTGAAGAATATGGGTAACCAGACAGTTGATGCCCCATTGACTTCCATGTTATGGAAAAATAAATACTATGGAAGCCCATCAACTTTCTTCAAAATATCTTATTTTGTGTCCAGCAGAAGAAGGAAATTCATTCAGGTTGGCAACAACTTAAGGATGAGTAAATAATAACAGAATTTACATTTCTGGGTGAACTATCCCTTGAAGTATCAAACCACATAACTCCCGCGCGTGTGAGATAAAGACGTCAATGATGCCTCAAACTGTACATTGTTGAAGAGATGTGTTCCATTACTTTTCTAAGGAACTGATTTATGATTTTTAATTAAATTTGTTAGAAATCCTAATATGTACAAGGAGACATATCTAGTAAGCAGAACTCTTTTGACTTTAACTTGTAAACCTAGAACAACTGCATAGCAACGCCCTAGCAACAACCCAGAATACACGAGCTTTTTAAAATAATTAGGGTGGAAATATTTGTGCTTGTTTAATTAAATTTGGTTATTTTGGTAAAATTCATAATAATTTTCACCAATATTATTGGCCATAGGTGTTTTTTTTTAATTGTTAGAATTGTTACTGTATTTTTTATTATTTTTTTTCCTGGAAAATACATTGCCGTTTAAAAGTTCAGAGCCAGTAAGATTTTTTTTGGAAAATACTTTTATGCATTATATTGACAGTAAAGACAAATATATCAATTAATACTGCGCGGCGATCTTCACTGTGAATTACGTGGGATGATATATTTTTTGTCAGTTGTTATTTCATTTTATTGATTACATTTATACTTTATATAAACTTTTTTAATTGGTACGACTATAACGGATCTGTTTACTTTTCAGCATGAAAATAACATCATCCATCGCGACCTGAAAGCAGAAAATATCTTCTACACCACATGCTACTGCATCAAAGTGGGCGACTTCGGTTTTAGTATCGTCAGTGAGCCGATGGAAACTCTGACCACGTTTTGTGGCTCCCCGCCGTACGCGGCGCCCGAGCTCTTCAGAGACAAAAGCTACGTGGGCCGTTATGTGGACATCTGGGCGCTGGGTGTCTTGCTGTACTTCATGGTGACCGCCACCATGCCTTTCTACGCCGACAACTTAGGCCGACTGAAACGCTGCATCTTGCAGGGGGCGTACAGCATCCCGCCCTACGTCCCTGACTCCTGCCAACTGGCCATCAAAGGCATGCTGAGACCCGTACCTGTGGACCGCACCACGGTGTCACAGCTGATGATATGCTCCTGGATGAAGGGCATCGAATACCCCAAACCCTATCCCGCTTTCAGCATGACGCCCAATTACCTCGCTGACCCTGCAAAGAGCCTGTGTGTGGAGGAGCAGGAGGTAAAGTCGGCTCTGAGTGAGCTGGGTATCAGTGCCACACATCTGCAGAATAATACCTGCACTGACTGTCGCAGCCCAATAACAGGAAGTTATCGTATCCTGCTGCACCGCATCCAGAAGAGGAGATCCGTGGAGGCGGTGGGATATTCCGCCCTGTGCCCAGAGGATTTTGGTAACCAGAAATACTGGGCCAACAGCGCAACAGCGAAACACAACCCCTCTGCAGTGTGTAATGTCCTATGAAGACAATTGTAATCATATCTGAATGTGTGGATAATTCGCCATCTTTCAGGAAGAAATGAAATTCTGCTATTAATCGCAAGTTTATCATCCAGCATCAATCCCAAAATTATAAAAGCTTTTGCTTTTATTAATGTTATTATAATATACTAAGCTAGAAATTTCCCTTTATCTGTATTTTGGTGCTCACCTGCTGCTAAATCCGTGACGATTTAATGATTCATGATTGATTCAATGCTTTATGTGACTCTTATAATTCTTTTTAGCGAATCAAAAAAAAAAAAAATGAGTGTAGTCTGATTCCCAACACGAATGACTCTTATGAACTGGTTCTTTTTAGAGAATCAAAAACATACAGCATGACAAATGATTCCTGAAACGAATGACTCTTATGAGTCAATTCTACTTAGTGAGTCAATAACATGCAGCGTGACCAGTGTAGCTAAATGAACAACTCTTATGAGTCGGTTCTTTAAAGCTTAAGCAAATCAAAAACACACAGTGCAAAAACATACCATGAATTGCTCTTATGAGTTCTTTGTAGCGATTCAAAAACAACTCGACGAGTTGAAAGGAATGATGCTTACGAGCCGATTCTTTTTAGCATGGCAAATGGGTCTGTCCCTAATTGCACCTTGCCGTTTTCCTATGAGTCTACTTTGACAGTTGGCTAGAACTCTGCTGTGGAGCACATTACAGTAACAGCTTGTTCTTTTTAATGGATCAATAACATGCAGCGCGTTCATGTAGTTACATTGCCAAAACAAACTACTCTCATGAGCCTTGTTCTTTTTAGCACAGTAATAACTCACTGCATGAGCAGCGTAACTCAATTCCCGAGTCTTTCATTGAATAGCTTTCGCTGGACTGAATCATAATAATTAAAATATACTCAAATGAATCAGAATGAGTCAGTTGTCTTGGGCAGAGTTTTTTTTTTTTTTTTTACAAAATCTATAGGGTCCAGTGGGGTCCAAAGGTCTGAGACTAGTGAAAATGCTTCAGTTTTACAGTCTTTTTAAATGTTAAATGTTTCGTATTCATGTTTTATGTCACTTGTTAAACTCCTTTCAAAGAGTCCTCAGACTTTTAGACCTCAATGAAATACAAGTGCTTTACATTTAACAACCTTTTATAAGCAGAACAATTAGCAAGTGGATTTATCGTATACGCATAATTCTAACGGAGGCTGTTTCTGTTTGTCCTAAAACATAGTTTTGCAGTCAATCCATAAGTGGACATCTGCTTTTGCCAAGTTGAATATGGACATGTGCCCAATACTGAATGGTTAGGCAAACATTTGATATATTTTTGTATCACTGAATGGTTGAGAATGATGTTTGTTTGACAGTCTGAGCCACAGTCACACAGTAAATGTTTGCAATAAACTGCTTACTGGCTGTTCTGGCCTTATGTAAGTTCACGTGTAGCTTTACAAAAGCCTGATGGATTTGATGTTGATTTGGTGGCCTTGACTGCCATCTGTCTCCATTAAATTAGCTGAATCGCTACTCTCAGGCAGGGTTTACACTGTGCATGACGTAAAGGATTAATCGCCGATCAGCTGTTAATCCTAATTAGCGTGGTGCTTTATAAAAAGCTTGTGGTATTACATTGTATTCTATAGAATTAATCACCTTAATTTGCCCTGATAAGGGAAACAAGCCTTGGCGCATTCATATCAGGAATGGAGGAGATCTGCCAAGACTCTGTTTTTATAGGCATAGTAGAGTTTTGTAGTTGCACACATATGCCTTTGACCTTTGAAGATGTATTTAGAGATATTTTTAAGATAGCTAACTCTTATATTACTTATTGGCATGTAATAGTAGATGTGAGATTGTTATTATGCAGCTTTATTTATTAAGGAACGCATGTGAATTATTGTTAATATTAACAGCTTTGTGTTGAAGCCCATGACAAATAAATTGTACTTTGCTAATATGATTCATGGCATTTCATGTAATGTTATGTCACAGATGCTACATGAAAAATACATTGTATTGTATTTTTGTATATTTTCATGACAAATAAATCAATTTTCCTCCCAAAGTCTCAATACTGCAAGGGCAACAATGACATTCTCATACTAAAAATAACAATATACTATTAAATATTCATACATCAGTGTATTTTCTGTTATTTGTCATATATAAATAAAGGATTTACAGTTGAGAATTGCAGGGGGAAAAATCAAATGTCTCAATGCATTAGGATAATTTGTGTAATTGTGATAGAGATAATGTTAAAGACTAATGTAAAAAAAATCTTCAAGGGTAGTTTTCATCTTGAATTTCATTTTTAATGAATTTTTTTAATTTTCATTTTCAACATGCTTCAGAATCGGTGCTGTGAAGAATACAAAACCACGCAAAAGTTGATCAAGGAGTCATTGATTTTCTTATGTAATCCAGTACGTCTTGTTCGGTGATAAATCATGAAATCAGACAATGTGAATATAATGAATATGTGCATTACTGATTTGTTTGAAAAAGGAGAAATAACAGATTAAAGAAGTTTATTGTTTCACTGAAGCCCGAGAATCGCTCAATCTGAAAAAGATATCCAGCGTAAACAAGTGTGGTGCTGGATTAACTGTCCTAATATTTTTCAAGCCAACCAATATATTGACATAGTCAACCACAAAAATACAGATACGCTATTGCTAAGCACTAAAGGTTTAGGCTTGCGGAACATAAACTTCTCCCAATCAGCCAATCTTCCAGAAAACTCAGCAACAGAACCCTTGTGAAAACATTCTTTCAAATCCGTCTTAGACGTGAAAAGCATGGTAGAGATTTACTGTCCTCAGAACAAACTGTTTCTTTTCATCCCCATGTTACTTCATTTGACCACAATTTCACAATACTTGTGCTCTTCCTGTGCGTTACTAGTTTGTGCTTGCAGTGTTTATGGTTTCTCCAGTGATTGTCAGTTTACAAACTGATATGGATTTTGCAATACTTTACTTGGCCCCATCATTCCAGACAAGTACACGCATGTTAGCGCCAAAATGTACAACCAATGACTAGTGAAGATCACACAAGATCATTGATGTACTATTGGTACCAAATACTACCTGTATATTTCACAATAGTGACAACCATATTTCATTTCCCATTTAGACACACCTTTGAAGTAACATGTAAGTCAATGGTTTTTCAGTGTGAAACCTACTTATATCTGCTAATAGATAAGATCTGTTTCAGGAGAATGTGTTGATCACATCCTCAAACATATGTCTGGTGCCACAGATACGGCAGACTCAGCCATCTGTCACCAGAGTACCTTCATGTCTGTGGAAACTCACCCATTCTCCAGCAATCTCCATCATTCATTGGGGAGTGAGCAATCATGCCAATGAAAGGATTCCATAATTGAGTATGTTCTCAGATTCTAGACTTTAATTGTCACCAAAACTGTTTAGGCTAGGCAAGGCAAGGCGATTTTTTTTTTATATAGCACATTTCATAAAATGCTTTTCATGAAAATTAACAAATGTATACGAAATAAAAATAGCATGCATAAGCAATAAAAATAGAAAAATACAGAGAATAAAAATTATTAAAATGATTTAAATAAATAAGATTTTATTTAAATTTATTTTATTATTTTGATTTAAATCAAAAAAGAGTATATATAAATAAAATACAGTGCAATAAGTCTGGTGTAGTACTGTAAAGATTGTCCACCATGGACTCACTTACTCACTCACTCACTCTCTCACTCATCCACCAAGGCAGACTACATTTCCCAGAAGCCCCGCACCCATCACTGATCACTCCACCAGCTGCAACACATTACCCAGTCACTGATTACATCACCCAGCCCATTCTCATCAGTCACATTATATAAGCTCATTGCACAAACACACCCGTGCGAAGGTTTGATTTTTGGTTATCCTGTCAATTCTGAGCATTTATTCCCTGTCTTGTTTTTCCCCGGTCTTGTTTTCTGCCTGTCTGTTCAGTTTCTTGATTGTTTGCTGCCGACCTTTTTGGATTTACTGCTCTGGATTACTGGACTATTGCTTGCCTGCCACCTGTGTACTGTTTACGTCTCTGCCTTATCTCCTACATCCCTGTTTGCTACCTGTTGACCCTGCCTGTTACACCATTCTGTGCTTTAATAAAGCCTGCATTTGGATCTGCACCCGCGTTGTCATGCACTCTTCATTACAAGCACAGTGCTCATTCAGAGAACGCACAGCTAAACAGATGTGTTTTGAGCCTAGATTTGACTGTTGCATCTGTTTCCAATTGCAAGAGGCATAATAGCTAAAAGCGGACTCCCCTTGCATTTCTTACTAATGTCCGTCAGTCAGGAATTCATGGCACTCCAGAACCAGGCAGTGCGCCCACCACTCCCCAAAGTAGCGCCAACTTTGGCTGACCCAGCATGTGTGGCTATACTATGGTGCAGGTGTCCCATTCATGCTCCTCAACCCATGGTGAGTTATTTTCCCTACCCTAATTTCAATTGAACTCTGTTAGCCACCACTATAACACTTACTGCCTCTGATGTCTCATTCCTCTCTTTGGGTGAGCCAACAAGTTCATCTCAGGTTCATCTGCCTCTGAAAAAAGCCCTGTGAGACCACATATAAGATCCAATCAATAATCAGTGGTTCGATTTCACCATTTCCTATTGTCTAGGGTCTAATGAAGCAAAGGCAGACTCATTCTATTGTCTCTTTGACAAAACCTTAGAAGACCCTGAAACCATTCTCTCATCAGAACCTGGACAATAAGATTGGGAAAGCTGAGTCTGCTCCACCAGATTGCCCAGTTGGGCGGACTTTCACTTTTCACTTTCCAAAGAGTCCCACTTATGGAGTCAACTCATTCTTCATTAGGCACTGGTCACCCAGGGATCAATCTTACCCTCTCACTCCTCCAGGAATGATTCTGGTGGCCCCAGATGACCAACAATGTCAGAAGGTTTGTCCTACGATGCCAGGAATGTGCCATGACTCCCCTCTTCAATGGCTTCTCCTGTGTCCTCATTGAAATGGACCAGTTCAGGAAATTGCAGAATTACTATTCAACCATGTGTCCAGAAACTTTTAGTTTTGGATAGAGGCTCCCAGCTAATCTCGAGGTTATGGAGAGAATTCTTCTCTCTTCCAGGTGTGACTGTAAGCCTCTCCTCTCACAGAGCAATGGGCAGATGAACAAGAAGATTCAAGAGATTAGGTTCCTGAGAACCTTTTCTCACAGCCTCCAGAACTATTGGCACCACTTCCTTGCATAGTTTGAGTACACGCAAAACTCTCTGTTACAGCCAGCCACTAGTATGACCCTGTTTTAGTGTGGCAGTGAGATAATTGGTTCTGCACTGTAAAATATTATTGTGATTTTAACGGAAAAAGACTGTAAAAATGCTACGGTGAAAAACAGTTAATTGGTTTACAGAAAGTTTTCTGTACTATATATGGTGAATAACTGTGAGAGATCTAATTGTACATTTTATGTGATTTTACAGTAAAATCCTGTAAATGTTCATTCCCACAATTCCCTCCATGATACTTCACATTCTGTTTCCTTTAAGTTTTTCTTAGTTTTTTTGGTGGTTTGGGGTGGATTGGGGGTTATTTGGCAAAAAAAGAACATTATTTAAAAATAATTTGCCATGAAACTAACTAGTAACATTTCTGCCATCGCCATTAGTCCTTGATTTGCAAGATTTTCAAGCGTTTGAGAGATCATGAATGATAAATCGCGTTCCGCAATGAACCTGCACATGCATATTTTCAAGTCTCAAACACCTAACCTGTAAACCTAACATAGGTGAAAAAGGTGAAATTGTTGTAGGGGGCATCGTCCCCCATGAGAACATTTTTGTCATTTTAACATAAACAAAGCATTCTGGTGGACTCTGACAAGAAAATAAATGGCAGAAAACCAACATTTGCTGGAAAAAAAACCAAAAAAAAAACATTTAGTGACTCTAGTAAAGCTGGGCATTGGCACAAATTTCATAATTGGACTCTGGATTTTGATGCAGAAGCTTATTAATTAATCTGGGGCCTATCAGATACAGTACATGGCAAATTTCCTCAAAGAAAATATATCTCTCAACTAGTGCTGTAAACTATACAGGGAACAAGTTGTTACATCATTATAATATGGATTTCGGTAAGTTGTACTGTATCTTTCAACATACCTGAGGATGTCGCAACAAGAAGACAGAAGAGATGATCGGTTCACGTCTGCTCTGCGTGAACTGAAGTGCTACAGCAAGAGTGGCAAGAAATATTCTGCAAGAAATAATTTTCGATTCTTGTGGTTTATTGTGCTTTTCACCTCGATCTCCCCCAAAATTAGTAGGACTCGGTTGCAGCTGGATCTCAACACTAAGTTTTCCAAGAACTGCCCCATTCTACTTCTGATTGGCTAGTAAAGTCAGTTTGGTTGAGAGTAAAAATGGCATTCTTCTCATGCCATTTGAAGGCGAACTCATGAACTGGAACGTGATTTCAACATTTTTTCTTTTTAAATGTAGGACTCTTTTTTTTCCACAGCCAAATGCCACACGTGAACTGGTGTCTGAAACGCTATCAAATCACAGAAATCGTATTGGCCGCCGACAACCTATGACGTGCCTAGGGGTGCCTAGAGAACAAGTCATCCTCTTTTCTTCAGGGACTGTTTGAAGCGCTGTTCAAGATAAGAATGGCTTGTTTAAGCAAACGTTTCAAGCGGTGTGCATATCCATATCATAGATATTTGATATTTGATAACACACATGACTTGTGCATCCTTTGGTTTAGTGATTTGTGCATCCTCGGTGCACTGTGAGCGTTTCCCACTGAGGAAGCACCACTCTCGTTTGTCTCTCTTCTCGAGGGGAGAGGGACAGGCTTCTGTGCGAGATAACGAAGACAAGAAGAAGAGTGCTCTATATACATTTCGAGTGATGTTTGGGTCTGTGTCCAAGGCTTTTTGACACTTAATCACCCATAACTTGTACATTGTTTGTCAAGTCAAGGAGCACGCGCTTTCAGCTCTTGAGAGAGCTGTTTGCTTGCGCTGTGAGGTTTCCCGTAGGAAAACACAGTCTCGTTTTTCTATCTGCACCCACTTATAATGAGCATTATTTTCCCTTTTGATCTTTACTCTGAGATCAACAGGGCAAGGAAAAATCTGTATTTGAACAGAATCTGTATTTATCCGGCCTGATACCTGGACCAGGGTAGTACTTTAGGAATGCGTCTTTTTAGACAGAGGCGGTTCTGTTGTAGCTTTCTGTCCCCTAGCATGCAGTAGCTCAGAGTAGGGTGCTCGCGGGCTCGAGTGTTGCTGGCCTCTCCTGTGGAATTTCTTCCTTTTAAGGCCTCCATTCCTCCAGAGCTGAGTTCAAGTTCAAGTTCAAGTTCACGTTTATTTATAAAGCACATTTAAAAACAACGTATGTTGTACCAAAGTGCTGTACTGATAAAAGATAATAAAACTGATAGATAAGATAAAATAAACCACTCAAAAAGCTTTATATAATTCAGGCGACATCATAAGCTAAAGAAAATAAATGAGTCTTTAGGTTTGATTTAAAAGTGTCCAATGAGGGTGAAGACCTCACGCCAACTGGAAGCGCTTTCTACAACCTAGGAGCCGCAACTGCAAAAGCTCGGTCACCCTCGGTCTTTAAGCGTGGTCTTTGCTCAGTATTTAGTAGAAGGACCCTTTGATCTAATACAGCCATGAGTCTTTTTGGAAAGATGCAACAAGTTTTTCGCACCTGGATTTGGGGATCCTCTGCCATTCCTCCTTGCAGATCCTCTCCAGTTCTGTCAGGTTGGATGGTAAACGTTGGTGGACAGCCATTTTTAGGTCTCTCCAGAGATGTTTAATTGGGTTTAAGTCAGGGCTCTGGCTGTGCCATTCAAGAACAGTCACACAGTTGTTGTGAAGCCACTCCTTCGTTATTTTAGCTGTGCTTAGGGTCATTGTCTTGTTGGAAGGTAAACCTTCGGCCCAGTCTGAGGTCCTGAGCACTCTGGAGAAGGTTTTCGTCCAGGATATCCCTGTACTTGGCCGCATTCATCTTTTCCTCGATTGCAACCAGTCGTCCTGTCCCTGCAGCTGAAAAAACCACCCCACAGTATGATGCTGCCACCACCACGCTTCACTGTTGGGACTGTATTGGACAGGTGATGAGCAGTGCCTGGTTTTCTCCACACATAACGTTTAGAATTAAGGCCAAACAGTTCTATCTTGGTCTCATCAGACCAGAGAATCTCATTTCTCACCATCTTGGAGTCCTTCAGGTGTTTTTTTTATCAAACTCTATGCGGGCTTTCATGTGTCTTGCACTGAGGAGAGGCTTCCGTCGGGCCACTCTGCCATAAAGCCCCTACTGGTGGAGGGCTGCAGTGATGGTTGACTTTCTACAACTTTCTCCCATCTCCCAACTGCATCTCTGGAGCTCAGCCACAGTGATCTTTGGGTTCTTCTTTACCTCTCTCACCAAGGCTCTTCTCCCCCGATAGCTCAGTTTGGCCGGACGGCCAGCTCTAGGAAGGGTTCTGGTCATCCCAAACGTCTTCCATTTAAAGATTATGGAGGCCACTGTGCTCTTAGGAACCTTAAGTGCAGCAGAATGGTAAGATCTGTGCCTTGCCACAATTCTGTCTCTGAGCTCTTAAGGCAGTTCCTTTGACCTCATGATTCTCATTTGCTCTGACATGCACTGTGAGCTGTAAGGTCTTATATAGACAGGTGTGTACTTAGGACCATGTGATATTTCAGTTTTTCTTTTTTAATAAATCTGCAAAAATATCAATAATTCTGTGTTTTTCTGTCAATATGGGGTGCTGTGTGTACATTAATGAGGAAAAAAATAACTTAAATGATTTTAGCAAATGGCTGCAATATAACAAAGAGGGGGTCTTTAAAATTTAAGGGGGTCTGAATACTTTCCGTACCCACTGTAGGTCCCCCTCCTGGTCATCGTACTTTAATTGAAGTCTTTTAATAATTGGTGAACTTTACAGTTATTGAACCAGAATGCATTTAACTGACATCAGCTGAATAATTACGCTATTGTCTTTTCACGGCAGAATTTGGCCGTAGGTCACAGCGTGCTGATATACAGCTATATCGCATGGCTACGAGTGTGATAATGCATTTATACAACAGTTTGATGGGAACCGGATGAGAGTTAAATATAGCCTTAACATTAATTCATTAAATTTAAAAGATAATTTAAATAAATAGCCCAAGTCAATATGTTCAGGAACAAGTAACAGATTAATAATAACAAAGATTGCCCGTTTTATGTGCCGCAAATCCCTGAAGAACTGACAGAGGTGAAGCTGATCTTGGTGGATACACAACCCCTGAACGGCCGCTGACCGCCTGGAGCTCACGTCTCTGAAAACTTGGAAATACATTGTAAATAAGTGCTATGCTTAAATATGAATCACATATTCGAGGTTTAAACAACTACATTCTTGCCTAAAAACTCTTAAAACCACAGTTTGTGGTACAACAACTGTAGTATTTGCAAAAATTACCGTGGATTTGCTCTGCTGTCATTACAGTCGCTTCGAGCGGAGTGATACAAACAGTGAAAAGGTAGGAGTGCTGCTATCACTAGAATATCGCATGGCTCTCCGCCGATCAGATTCGATAACCAGAAAGAACTGTTGTATTAATAGCCTATATATATATATATATATATATATATATATATATATATATATATATATATATAGTGCTACTTGAAAGTTTGTGAACCCCTTGCAGAATCTGTGAAAATGTGAATAATTTTAACATTTTAAAACTTTTCAACGGGATAATTTTTATAAAATCAGATTTTTTTTTTGTCTTGTGGAATTTAAGTAAACATGTTTCATGTAAAATATCTTAGTAAATAATTTATATGTTGTGTGATCTCTCATTTTGTTCAAATTATTCACATTTTCACAGATTCTGCAAGTTCACAAAAAATATACATATATACACACACAATATATATATATACACACACACACACACACTTTTTATATATTAAGTAAGAAGTAACAAAGTCATGAAAGTATACTCTCTTGAACTACACTTAAAGGGTTAGTTCACTCAAAAATAAATTAAAATTCAGACATTTATTACTGTCCCTCATGTCGTTCCTCAAGATGTTCATCTTCAGAACACAAATGAAGATATTTTTGATGAAATCTGATGGTTCAGTGAGTCTCTATTGACAGATAATTTACACTTTCAGATACTAAAACATATTTAAAACAGGTCATGTGACTACAGTGGTTCAACATTAATATTATAAAGCGACAAGAATACTTTTTGTTCGTCAAAAAAACCTAATAATTAAAAAAATAAAAAAAAATAATTCAAAGCAGAAGTTTTGAAATCGACCATCACTAGATATTGCTGAAAAGTCATTATTTTGTTGTTGTTGTTTTTTTGGCGCACAAAAAGTATTCTCGTCGCTTTACAATATTAAACAAAGTTTCAAATTTGAACCACTGTACTCATATGAACTATGTTTTAATACCATTAAGAGTACTAAAGCTGAAAGAAGGTCTTACCGGTGTGGAACGACATAAGGGTGAGTAATAAATGACATTATTTTCACTTTTGGGTGAACTAACCCTTTAAGTGGCCTTTTGTTTCATTAACATTGTTATCAAAGTCAGATTGTTTATCCCCAGTGTGTGTCAGTGTGTCTTTTGGATGAGCTAATCTGCAAAACATGAGAAAATATTACAATCCTTACTCATATATACCAAAATTATCATCTCCCTTGTATGGGAAATTTTCTCAGGGGTTTCTCCCTCTGAAACACATAATTAATGAGATCGGTCAAAGTTGGTTTTCTTCTAAATGAAACTGAAACTTTTTTTTTTTTTTTTTGTAAGTTTTAGTCTGAGCCATCACAAATTATGTGTTATCAGAATCGCAGACAGGTTACAAGCATGTGAAATAGTCCATGCAATTGGCAGACACTATTAAATGATCATTTCTGAGCACTTGCAAAAGTTCTCATGGCTACAGGCCAACAGAACCCGATTTATTAGTCATGAAAAGCGGCAAATAACAAGTTTAGATTTGTTGGTGGAACAAGCGTACATTGATGACATATTGTCCTGAAAATGCCCAACCACCCTGAATGTGAATGTGAAAAGTGACGCTAACCTTACAATATTCACAGTTTAGTTACAAATGCGGCATAGTCACAGAATCACGACATACTATACATACAAAACACTCTCAGGCTTTAATTGTTTTTATTACACCAGCCGGTTTGGAAACTGTCTTCAGGTTTATACTGGCACCTATTGGTGTAGATGCAAATGCAAAAAGTTCCAATTACTGACCTAACAGATTTCCAGCAGGGAACATTAAGAGCTTTGGCTAACGTTCTGGCAAGGTTCTCTCAAAGTTATCCCCCAACAAACCGTCCCATACCAGCATGATTAAAAAGATCTTAAACTAGATGGATCTGGATTAAAATATTTTGACTGTTGCGATCCCAAATCGGGCTTATGACCTGTAACTCTGCCTGAGTATCGGACAAGTGTTCACTGTTGGCCAGAGGAGAACTGGCCCCCCGACTCAGCCTGGTTTCTCCCAAGGTTTTTTTCTCCATTTGTTGGAGTTTTGGTTCTTGCCGCTGTTGCCTTTGGCTTGCTTAAGTTGGGGACACTTGCTTGATATTCAGCAGTGTTTTTGATACGCCTGCATTGGCGCCGTTGTAGGTGAACTGAGCTGAGACGAACGATTACGTCACTGTTTTCTGCAGTGCTGATATACATAAATTAACTATTGATATTTGCAACGCAATGAATCAATAATATATAGAATAAGCTGGACAATGAGACCATTTCAGGGCTGGGTAGGTTACTTTTAAAATGTATTTCACTACAGATTACAAAATACATGCTTTAAAAAGTCATTTGTAACGTATTTCATTACATTACTCAAGTTTAGTAACTTAATCTAAATACTTTAGAATACTTTGGAATACTAATAATTATGTAACACACAAATAAGGTAATTGTGAATTTTTGACTTTTTTGTCAGAATTGCGTGATATAAAGTTGCAATTGTTATAAAGTCAGAATTATGAGATATAAACTGACAATATTGAGAAAAGTCAGAATTATGAGATATTAACTGACAATATTGAGAAAAGTCAGAATTATGAGATATAAACTCACAATATTGAGAAAAGTCAGAATTATGAGATATAAACTCACAATATTGAGAAAAGTCATAATTATGAGATATAAACTCACATACTAAATTCACAATTGCAAGAAAAAAAGTTAGTATTGCAAGTTTATATCTCCCAATTCTGACTTTATAACTTGCAATTGTGAGTTTAAATCTCGGAATTCTGAGAAAAAGAAGTCAAACTCACAATTGTGAGGGAAAAAACAAATTGTGAGAAAAATTTGCAGTGACGAGTGAATTATAAAATGACTCACAAAACATGAAAACAGTGGAAAACATGAAACTTAACTCCTCTTTTTCAGACTGTCAGAGTCAGAGAATCACCAATTGCTGTTTAAATGACATTAAAATTCAAAGTAATCACTTTGGTAATCTAAAACACTTTTCAGATGTAACTGTAATCTGATTACCACCCATTTAAAATGTAACTGAAATACAGTGACTCAAATTTTGTATTTTAAATAAGTAACTAAGTTACTTGTATGTCGTTACTCCTCAACCCTGCACCATTTTCTTTGGGAGCTGCTGTGCAGCCAAAAATGATTTGCCAATTATTAATGTAAAGCTGCTTTGCCACAATTTGCATTGTAAAAAGCGCTATATAAGTAAAGATGACTTGACTTGAAAGTTCTGAACAAGTGATCATACAACGTTAAAACAAAGTTTGAAAAAAAAAAAAAATCTAAAATGCTTTGGGGACATTTACACAACATCTTTCCTTTTTTTTTTTTTTTTTACATTATTACACAATATTATGTATGTACACTGCATACACTATATTACAAGTGCCCTGAAGCCATACAATAGCTTTGTGTGAGGAACAGACTGAAACACTGTGCAATCATGCCATCTGAGACCAATTTCAGGGATTTAAAATACTGGATTGGATTACAACCTTGGATTGCTGAGTGTGATTAATTATCTTTCTGGTTGAAATTAGTCTATGACGTAATAAAAAACATTATGGGGAATCAAAAATGAAGAACCAACACAACAATTGATTACATGTGAATGTGTTTATATGAGAGAGCACAATAAAAGAAAAAGAGAGAGAAGTTCAGCTAAAAAAAAGTTGTGTGCAATTTGAACTAAATATGAAGTGTCTGGAGAATAATAATATAATGCTTTTAAAATAATGTTTTCTTAAAAGATAAGACAAGCCCTTCCTCTCTCGGTGTAAAAAGAAAGAAAGAAAAGAAATCAAAATTAACCCACAGATGGCCTGGCTAGATCTAACCGTCACAGAGGAAGTCCACAGAAAATAATCTCTAAATGTGGAGCGACTACTTGAGAAATAAACAGTTAAATCTTCTCCCTCAAGTATTTTCCTGTAGTCAGCAACAGAGTTCGAGTGTAGGACCAGCGGCACACAAAAGACAGTTTCAAAGCACATCTTCCACAAAGGTCGAGCTTTCTTTACGCTAAAGATTTGCCAACCGCAGTCAAAGAGCCGCCTGCACTACTGCAGAGTTTATAAAATATAGTTTGTAAATTTATACTGTACATTATTATATAAACAAATGCTGCAACTGGGCTTAGAAAACACTGGAACATGTGCGTATATAAACTCGACTGTGCCTTTTTTCTTTATGAAGTCAGCCACTATGGCTTATTGTAATGTTATTGTAATGAAAAACAGTAATAGCTAAACACATGTTTAACTTGCATGTTCCTTCTGGCCGCCGCGACAGTCAAAGGCAAGATTAATTCAACGGAGGCCGAGAGAATCTATTTGACCATCTGCTGCACTGGTAGAAGTTAGTTATTGGTTATTATTATTATTATTCGTGTCATTAGTTGACATGAACTAAGAATGAACTGCATTTCTACATCATTTATTAATCTTAAAGTTAATTTCAACATTTACAAATAAAGTTATTAAATCAAATGCATTTGTTAACATTATTTAATGCACTGTGTGTAGTAACATGAACAATGGACAACCGAAACTAACATCAACAAAGATTAATAAATACTGTAACAAATGTATTGATCATGATTAGTTCATGTTAGTTAAAATTAACTAATGTTAACAAATGAAACCTAGCCTATCACTATCATTACTGTGCAGTTAAAACTTTAAAAGTACAAATTAAAGCAGTTAAGATTCGTCAATTGGATATAATGACAATCCTCTGGATTCGATTCGATACTGATCTAAATGAGGAATAAAACCTCCAAACCTTAACTTTATACTTTAAGCCAACGAGTACATAATATAATTAATAAAAAAATAATTCATTAATAGAACAGTGTGATCACTCTGGTCGAGTTAAATTGGTGAAGTATTTGAGATAAGATGCCGAGTGCCTCCTCTTCTAAACTCCAGAATGAAATTTGCACGCTCATTTCCACGGATACGGCTAGAATCTGCTTTGCGACTGTTGTTCCCGCCCACTGAAACCGGGTCTGGGCTGGATCCGTTTTAGACCAGTGAAACCGGATCCGGCGCGGAGTCAGCTGCCGTCTGGGTTATGTTATGGCGGTATCAAAATTCCACTGCGTGACATCTTTTGCACTCCCACAAAACTGACTTTATTTATTTTCTTTTTCTTTTTTTTAATTTCCGGGCAAAATCAACCTTATTCCTTACATTAGTGCACGAGGATTTTGCAAAGATGTGGACTGGCATCTTAACGACCTGAGAATTGATACCAATTGATTCGGGGTTATGATTGGTCAGATCGCCTGTCAATCAAACTGTTTGCGAAGGGTCATTTGGACTATTGGAAGTAAAATAAAATAGAAGACTTGGAATACAATTCACAATATGTATGGACTACGTTTAGAATTGTGTCCCACAAAAGAAAGAAAGTCTTGAAACTGTTTGATAGAATTTTCCATGTGAAAAAAGTATAGTACATTCTTCGCAACTACATGTCAACTAACTCTCATTAGAGTATTAATAGACTGTCTGCTTAATATCTGCTACGTCAATTTTTTCTACTAACCTAAACCCGACACCCCTAACCTTACAGGCAAGGCAAGTTTATTCACATAGCTGTTAATGCAAAGTGCTTTAAATGAATTAAAATAATCATAATATATGCATAAGAAATAAAAATATCAAGCGTAACTAACTAAAGGCTAAAATACTATTCCTGACTACCTATATCTCTAAATTCGGGACTCCCCTGTCCGAATGGAGGAATCTGAGAGCTTCGGTTCGTGAGACACACAACTTTTTCTAGTGACCTCCTACCCTTCAGTAGGGAGGAGTTATTTCGACACCTTCTGCCTCTGATGGCTTCCAGTGTCCCTCCGACATCTCAGTGGAGTGGAGTCGTCTGACCCATTAATGGAGGGGAGTTAACTTTCGGTAAGACACCAGCCTACATCCAAGAACCTGGTGACCCAGACTCACTCCTGTCTGAAGAGTCAGAGAGCTTCAGTCCGGCATTACACAGCACACTTTTTAAAAAAGTGTACTTAACTGTGTTCAAGGCTGGGTAGGTTACTTTTAAAATGTATTTCACTACAGATTACAAAATACATGCTTTAAAAAGTCATTTGTAACGTATTTCGTTACATTACTCAAGTTTAGTAACTTAATCTAAATACTTTAGAATACTAATAAGTGTGGAACAAACACAAAAAAGGTCATTGTGAGTTTTTATCTCACAATTCTGACTTTTTCCCTCAGAATTGCGTGATATAAACTCACAATATTGAGAAAAGTCAAAATTATGAGAAATAAACTCACATACTAAATTCAAAATTGCAAGAAAAAAGTGAGTATTGCAAGTTTATTTCCCCCAATTCTGACTTTATAACTTGCAATTGTGAGTTTAAATCAATTGAGAAAAAGAAGTCAGAATTGTGAGGGGAAAAAAAAAATTGTGAGAAAATAC
Organism: Zacco platypus; assembly: GCA_038088235.1. Classification (NCBI taxonomy): domain Eukaryota; kingdom Metazoa; phylum Chordata; class Actinopteri; order Cypriniformes; family Xenocyprididae; genus Zacco; species Zacco platypus. The sequence continues at coordinate 25,998,222 of CM076064.1, forward strand.
CTTTTTTACAATTATAAAATGACTCACAAAACATGAAAACAGTCGTGGATCATCAGGTCATGACAGAAGTTTTTTATAAATTCAGTCATTTTGTCTTGTTCAGGACAGAACTAAATAAAAATAACAACATTTTTATGATCCTCTTAAAAGTATTAAAATGTTGATGAAACTTAACTCCGCTTTTTCAGACTGTCAGAGTCAGAGAATCACCAATTGCGGTTTAAATGACATTAAAACTCAAAGTAATCACTTTGGTAATCTAAAACACTTTTCAGATGTAACTGTAATCTGATTACCACCCATTTAAAATGTAACTGTAATGATATACAGTTACTCAAATTTTGTATTTTAAATACATCACTAAGTTACTTGTATGTCGTTACTCCCCAACCCTGACTGTGTTAAAAAGTCATTTTCTCTTTAAGTACACTTTTAATATGTATATCAGAACAGCTTTTTTAAATACAACTATTTTTGCCCACACAGCAAGAATAAATGGATGCGATGACAGGTTTAGATCCAGAGTATTTGAATCACAGGTATTTGGCATAAAATGGAGAAACTACACTCAGTAATTCATCCCACCTCAGCAAGTTTAGGCATCAGCTGTCATTCCTCACAGGGATACTTTGGCATTTGAAAGATACAGAGATAAGAATCCCCTAAATCAAAAGAGCTTAAGCAAGAACAAACACGTGTTCAGTGGCATGGAACCAACTGGGAAATAAATTTATTTTCTTAGCAAGTCTGACGCCCTGAAAGACAGATTTATTTTATTACCAAGCTTTTCTCATTAAGCAATTAATATTTCATTTAAAGGCTAAATAAAACAGTGTCTGCTTGTTCAAAATAACATAATGAAATACAGCAATAATAATAATAATAATAATAATAAATGCTAAAGTAGTCATAGAAATAGTGTATTGCAGAATATTTCACACAAAAGAATACGTGACAATTTATTTAAGTGTATAATTGCAACACTTTATTACACTTAATGCATTAAATGTATACTGCGCTCTTACCCACTCAAACACACACACTCAAACACACACACACACACACACTTAAATGCAGGCTATGCAGTTCACAGGTTACATGTTTGTTCGATTAAAACATAAAAAAGGCAAAAAATATATACAGGGAGCATAAAAAGATTCATTGTGCAGCATGGAAACAAGAGCTAACATTCACAGTTCATACATTCATATTGTTCTGATAGAATAACCAATACAGTTCATTCTGAACCTCTGCATGAAGATATAGCAATTCATAGTCTGATGTAAAAAATAAGTGAATCAGCAGGAGTGATGGTAATAAACTACATATTGTTTTTTTTTAGCGTTTTGGTTAAAAATGCAACAGTTTCGCCCGTGGTGCCGTAATCAAATCGGTCTCTGAAAGTCGTACGCTACTTAGAGTCTGTTTTTCGGAGGAACTTTCTGCATGAGTTTTTGCACCCAGGATTTTTTCGGATCAGCGCAGAGCGTCTTTGAGCTCTTCAGCTTGAAACTGTTTAGAGACCAGAAAACAAAAAATGAGAAAAAGGCATTAACCGCTGTGTATTTGCTGCATAAGACCACACATTATTACTGGTATCATGAAGTCCAGTTTTCCAAGCGATTGTGTTTTATGTGCTTTATTGATAAGGCATACTCACACAATGGCAGGAATGTTACATCCTCCATCTGTTTCCTGCACTCTGTAACTCACAATATTTCTTCTCATGTTCTTTCTGATTCCAACAATGTACTTCAAACAACAGTTTTCATAGGAACCTGAGAACAAAGAACATATAAAAAAATCTAAATAAATAAAGAATCTATCTATCTATCTATCTATCTATCTATCTCTTTTTTCAGTGCATTTATGCAAAAGCACACTTCACTCTTTCTTCATCATTTTTTTTTAAATTTCCTGTTAAACCCTTGTATAACAGAAATAATAATTGATAATTATGCTGAAATGTTTTAGACTGATTAGTTATTTGTATATATATATATATATATATATATATATAAAATGATTCATTTTTATATATATATATATATATATATATATATATAAATGATATATATATAAAATAAATTCATATTTTTTAAATGTATATTGCACAATATTATCACATTATCAATGCATTATCTCGCTCAATTAGCCAATTCTTACCTTGTGCCACACTGGGATACATGCAAGCCAACAGCAGGAGAAAAACCAGGATTTGAAACTTCATGGCTGAACGTTGTGTTTTCATATAAGCTGCAAGGAAAGACAAGGAAATGCTTAGTATGAGCATTTTTCATTTCATTATTTGCATCCATCTGCATATATATAATGTGGTGAGTAGTAGCTAGACTCCTTGTCTCATCTTTACCTCAAAGGTTCTTGGAAGATTGATGTTTTTCTTCTCGGCTAAAGCTGCTCTGATCTCCTCCTCAGTTTAGTTAACACTTTTATAGTACCAAAACCTGATCCTTTGCCACACCCCCTCACTTTTTCCCTACATTTTACTTTCTCTTCTGTTAATAGAGTAGATCCTTTCAATTGACTTTTCGTGTTGTTTTGACGAATCGCAGCTGACTCAAGAGGTCCCACACAACAAACATAAACAGGATGCCTGAGGCGATATAACTAATATCTCAAACTCTCTATATTTGGTCAGTTTTAGCGTGAGAGATGAAACTGCTGGGAGTTTTTTACAGCCCCCATTTCTCGCCCCTGCCATTATTGCACAATACAACATCTTTGCCAAATCATTTTCCCCCTTTAACATCTGCTTTAGAACTTTTTATGGCTTGTCTGCCAATAAAAACAGAGCAAAAAACAAATGAAATGCAATATTGTGCAACGAGATTCCCCTAAAATGATCATGCTTCGTAAAATGTCCATCGTTGCATGTTCAGCGTTTATGTCATATAATCCCTTCCTCCCTGAGTGTCTGAACTCTGATGACCACTCTCTATATTGGTCAATCTCGGCCCTGACCTGACTTGAATCCAACCTAAACCGCAAAATTTTGTTGGTGATATTGTCCAGGTCTTTGCCAGTATAATTCATAGTCTGCCGACAGCTCACTTCTACTGCTTTTGGGGGAATTCCATTTTAATGAACATCTAGACATTTGACCACGACATGAGAATCTCATCATTTAGAGGCTGTTGTTTGACCTTTGCACCAGGAATTCTGCAGGGAGCAGTTTCACCCCATCTTGAGACATGAGGGTAATAAAGTGAGGGAGAGACTTCTTTAAAAAATCCTCCACTTTTAAAGCGATCTCCACATTTGCTTTCATACAATGTTGAGATTTTGCTTCCCTCAAACTTAGAAGACGCTTCACGGAGCGACACTAAGTTTCTTGCATGACAACATCGATGGCTGGAATGTTAAACAGTCCCATATGGAGAACTGTTGTCTTGATCGATTTAGTCTTGTAAACATTTTTATTGTTTTGTCATTAGAACATTCTTCCAGAGTTTCTAGAGTTCTGCAAAATAGCTTATGTTAGTGCAAAAAGGGATATATGCATATTTTATTTATTTATGACATGCCATCATTTATTTACGGCATGCCATCATCCCCCTGACCGCTTTTTTATGAAGTCATATTTCTATAGGCCTATGTTACAGATGGTCTTGATTTCATCTCTTTCTTTCTGACACTTACAGCTTAATTTATGTGACAACTTAAACATCTTACTCTTCTCTCCCATGTAGCTGTGAACCTTTCCATATTCTTTTTGCATCGCTTAGCCCTTTTTAAAGAGACATCAGAAAATTAATTTATTGCTATGTTCTGTCTTCTTAGGAAGATTTTTTATTTTTTAATGTTTGTATCTCCCAGGATACGTTGCCCATTTGGGGTATAAATGAAGTGAAAACTTGTTTGGCAATGTGTGTTACAACATTTTTTGAAACCATTTAATCTCTTATAACTTAAACTAAACATTCTTTGTAAAATTCTGTTGAACAATATAATGCTTATGAATACAAAGTCACCAGATCTAAATATTCACAACAAGAAATGAGACCCAAACTTTCGCTGCATCTCCCCACAGCCTCTCAGATGTTTGTATCACACAGGTCACGTCACCAATTCTAGGGTTAGAGAGAAAGTAATTCAGAAACTTTATACTCTTTGATTTATTTGTATATTAATGGCTTATTCATACTTCACTGTTCATGCACTCCTCAAAAAGGGGCAATGTAAAAAAAAAATACTTTATGTTTTACAATAAGTCTCTTATGCTCATCAAGCCTGGATTTATTTTATGGGGAAAAAACAATATTATGAAATATTACTTAAGTTCATGGTTTTCAATAATAGTTTTCTATTTTAATATACTTCAAAATATCAATTTCTGTGATCAAAGCTGAATTTTCAGCACCACTTCAGTGTTCAGTGTCACATGATCCTCCAGAAATCACTGTAATATGATGATTTATTATCTATGTCGGAAACAGTTGTGTGCTTAATATTTTTCATAACCTTTTTTTTCCAGGATTCTTTGATGAATAAAAAGTTGCATCATACAAATAAATTATATTTTATAGTAGGCTATTTGTTTAATTTTACAATATTGCTGTTTATGATCAAAGTGCAGGTTTGATGAACATAAGAGACTTTTAAAAAAATTAATATATAAAATGGTAATTATAATGATCATAATTTACCTTATTATAACAGTCTTTCGCCAGCCTACACTTCACATAACAGGCCTGTCGGGCATGGGCTTTATTAACTGTGATAGTTTCATCAAATAGTAAACAGTGTATAGTGAAAGTCGTGATATATTGTCAAGTATGGTGACTCGAAAATTGGTGCTCTGCATTTAACCCATCCAAGTGCACACGCACACACACACACACACACACACACACACAGCAGTGAGTAGTGAACACACACACAGTGAACACACACAGCAGTGAGTAGTGAACACACACACAGTGAACACACACAGCAGTGAGTAGTGAACACACACACACACACACACAGCAGTGAGTAGTGAAAACACACACACACACACACAGCAGTGAGTAGTGAACACACACACACACACACACACACACACAGTGAACACACACAGCAGTGAGCAGTGAACACACACACACACACAAACACACAGTGAACACACACAGCAGTGAGTAGTGAACACACACACACACAGTGAACACACACACAGCAGTGAGCAGTGAACACACACACACACACACACAGTGAACACACACAGCAGTAAGTAGTGAACACACACACACACACACACAGTGAACACACACACAGCAGTGAGAAGTGAACACACACACACACACACAGTGAACACACACAGCAGTGAGTAGTGAACACACACACACACACACAGCAATGAGTAGTGAACACACACACACACACACACACAGTAGTGAGTAGTGAACACACACAGCAGTGAGTAGTGAACACACACACAGTGAACACACACAGCAGTGAGCAGTGAACACACACACACACACACACACACACACAGTAGTGAGTAGTGAACACACACACACACACACACACACACACACACAGTAGTGAGTAGTGAACACACACACACACACACACAGTAGTGAGTAGTGAACACACACAGCAGTGAGTAGTGAACACACACACACACACACACACACACACACACACAGTAGTGAGTAGTGAACACACACACACACACACACACACAGTAGTGAGTAGTGAACACACACAGTAGTGAGTAGTGAACACACACACACACACACACACACACACAGTAGTGAGTAGTGAACACACACAGCAGTGAGTAGTGAACACACACACAGTGAACAGTGAACACACACACACACACACACACACAGCAGTGAGTAGTGAACACACACACACACACAGCAATGAGTAGTGAACACACACACACACACACACACACACACACACAGTAGTGAGTAGTGAACACACACACAGTGAACACACACACAGTGAACACACACAGCAGTGAGCAGTGAACACACACACACACACACACACACACACAGTAGTGAGTAGTGAACACACACACAGCAGTGAGTAGTGAACACACACAGCAGTGAGCAGTGAACACACACACACACACACAGCAGTGAGTAGTGAACACACACACACACACACACAGCGAGTAGTGAACACACACACACACACACACACACACACACACAGTACACACACACACACAGTACACACACACACACACACAGTACACACACACACACACACACACACACACACACAGTACACACACACACACACACAGTACACACACACACACACACACACACACACACACACACCTACACACACACACACACACACACACACACACCTACACACACACACCTACACACACACACACCTACACACACACACCTACACACACACCTACACACACACAGTGAGTAGCTATTGCTCCAGCGCCCGGGGAGCAAATAGGGTTAGGTGTCTTGCTCAAGGACACTTTAGTCATGGTATTGAAGGTGGAGTGAGTGCTGTTCATTCACAATCTCTACCGTCAGTTCCTGCCGGCGTGGGAATCGAACCAGCAACCTTCAGGTTACAAGCCCAACTCCCTCACCACTAGGACACAACTACCCCTATATACAACTACACAACTATATGCATAAGTACAAATGAATTGAACACTTCTTAACATTAATGCGACTTTTGGTGCTGGATGGTTTTGTGCAGTGCTTTGTTGTCAGTTAACATCCATTTTGTCAGCGATGCAATTTGATTTTTACAGTTTTTTCTGATGGCTTAAGCAAATTTTTTGTAACTATTGGCTATTTTTGCAAAACTCTACACACAAATTAGAAAACCCTTCACCAAATCAGCAAAACATTGTAGTTCTCTTGCAAAAGCTAATAAACCTTGCTTAACTCTTCAAACCTTCGTAAAAATGGTAGTTTCGTATCAAACTGTTAACGCAAGTCATCACATTACAGTTTTTTTCGATTGCTAAACGACAGTGAGCACAACTGGAGCTACATGTGCAAAACTCTAACTACAGTGTGCACTACCAACAGTAACCTGAGCTAAACTGTTCACATCACCTGCAAAACTCACTCCAAGCAACACAACTCTGAACACACGGCTCAAAACAGACTCAGTGCAGCCAAACACTATCACAACCCTCACTGAGAGAACACACACAGTCACTCAGAACACACTGAGAGGAAAAACACTCGCATCAAACACCAACACAGAAAATACAAACTTTTCATCTTTACAGTTTTAACAATTTCAGTGACTTCATACAAAGTAATATTTTCTTCAAAGAAAAGAGACATTCTTTCACATGATTTATTTACATTTTTTGAACATAACAATTCTTTAAGGTAAATGAAAATTAGCAGTAAGCTTCAATAGTCTGTAGTAATTTACGGAATTACAGTAATGAGAAAAAAAAAAAGTTAGAAACCAAAGTATATTCTGTAATAATTGAGGGGCTGATCCTGCCTCTCTCTAGCATCAGGCCACAGGTTTTCATCAACATCACATCCTTGTTCCATTTTCAAAATTAGTGTTTTTGAGCTCGACCTATATATATATATATATATATGTGTATGTATATGTGTGTGTGTGTGTGTGTGTGTGTGTGTTCACTAACAAGTCTAAAACAAGACACCTGCTTAACCTTTGAGCTGAAATTGCAATCAGCAGTGTTTGAAAGGCACAAGGCTGAAATCTATTCTGTTTTGAATGTGTGGTTCACAGTTTTGACAGCAGTGTGTTAGCATTTGAACAAAGTGCTGTAAATCCACAGTGTTGTGCAGGTTGTGGTTAAAGTCATGGGATAAGTGTGTAGAGTTTTGAAAACTGTGTTCAAGCAATGAAAAACGAACTAGAGTTTGGTCCACATGAACTGCTGCTGTGCAGACTGGAGTTAGAGTTTTGCACATGTGACTCCAGTTGTGCCCACTGTCATTTAGCAATGGAAAAAAAAACTGTAATAAGCACACAATGTGCCAACTACACACTGATGGTTTGAATCACATCTGGCTTTTGGAAACTAACTAAACATCAGCCCTATGGAAACTAACATTGTCCCATATGAGGACGTATTTGGTCTGCTCTGGTCTCTGAACATTAGTGAGCATATCATGTAAGGTGTCCAGGAATGTAATAATGTGTGCAGTGTTATATGGGCCTAGGGTTGCATGATGGTGAACAACACCATTTTGACTTATAGCTGCACACGTAGTTATGTTACCACCACGTTGTCCTGGGACATTGATTATGGCACGGTGTCCAATAATGTTCCTGCCACGTCTCCTTGTATTAGTGAGGTTAAAACCTGCCTCATCCACAAAAAGCTGCTCATGACCCATGGCATCTGCCTCTAGCTCCATCACTCTCTGGACAAGACAAAACAAATGCAGCACAGCAGGCCCATGCACAGCACTACAGTATGCACTTCCAGTACCAATGATATTATAGCTTACCTGCACATAGTCATATCGCAGTTGCTTTACACGTTCACTGTTTCTTTCAAAGGGGACTCTGTAGATTTGCTTCATTCGGATTCTGTTGCGGGCAAGTACACGAGATAATACAGAAATGCTCACATTGTGTATGTTTTGGAAGATTGTGTCATCCTCAATAATGCACTGCTGAATTTCTCGTAGCCTTATGGAATTATTTGCAATCACCATATTGACTATATGGGTCTCTTGTTCTGCAGTGAACATTGTTCCTCTGCCCCCAGCATCTGGACGTCTAGCAATTCTGTAAAGTAACAATTTCAGTATTTTTACATGTATGGTATTGTTGTGTTTCTCATTAGAGTATGGCAGTGCTACAAAACTTAGTGCAAAGTGACTGTACTAACCGATTCTCATTTCGAAATGTCCTTATGATGCTTGCTACAGTGTAGCGGCTCAAGTTAGGCTGAACCCGTCGGCCAGCTTCCCTCAGAGTCATTCCATGGTTGATTACATGGTCCACTATTGTAGCTCTGATGTCATCAGTAATTCTATTTCTTACTCTTCTTACCCTTCCTCTTCCCCCTCCTCGTCCTCCTCTTGCTCCTCCGCGTCCTCTTCCTCTAACTTCACCTCTTTGTCCTTGTCGTCTTCTCCCTCTCGCTTCTTCACCTCCGCGTCCTCTTCCTCCTCCTCTTCCTCCTACTTCTTCACCTCCACGTCCTCTTCCTCTGCCTCCTCTAATTCTCACTCTTCTCACTCTTCCGGCTCCCTCCATTGAACTCCACACAGACAGCTTTACCTGTAGCTTATTTATAGTGCTTAGGCTGATTGCAAAGTGAACTAATTATCTAAAACAGTTTTCACATGTGACAGTGTGTCAGACAGTTGGCAAAATAGTGTAAATAATAGCCATACATGTGTATAGTTTTGCTAGGAGTGTTTTGATCATTTGGAAATGAAGTGTAAAGCAGTGAGTTGTGTTTACAGTTCCCCAAAAAGAGTGCTGTGCAGTGGATTGTACCTACAGTTTTGCAAAGTGTGTGTTACAAAATTGTAAAGCAGTGTTTGTGCTTTTAGTTTTGCAAACTCAGTGAGTGGTTTTGCTATAAGTATTAATAGTTTTAGAAATTGTGCTATAAGAATCACGGTTCGGGTTTAAGCATTCAGAAAAAACTGTAAAACGAGACAACTCAAAGTTCTCCTCACATTGTCCAATGAAATTTGGTTGATGTATTATGCATAACATACCGGCATTGTAATATGATGTAATATGATGTAATATTTTAAAATATATCTAATATATTGAATTTTAATTAAATCGACTAGCTTTGATTATTGATGAAAAAAAAGTTAAAAAAAATTTTGGTTTATTTTTTTCCTCCGTCGAGCCATAGGTACGAACTGAACGAACCTTATGGCTCGAGAGACAGACTGTGATTTATGTGATTTTTGAAAAAAACGTAATTCACAAGTAGTCTAAAAAAACATCAATTTACATTTTCACAAATCAAATAATATTTTTAAAAGTGGAAAGATCATTCACAGCATTATAAAATCTAAAATTAAGAGTAAGGACTTCAAACCACATCATCATGACACCCTTGCTCTAGTTTACTCTTCCTATTCATACAAATCGCCAGTTTAGCTTGTCCAAGAATAAAAATCAGTAATCGAAACTAAATATGTTTTTTCTGCACAAATGAAAGTTTCAGGATAAATATTCTCATTGAACTTGTCACACATTTCTTGAACCAACACAAATAGTGATGTGTACTTGAAGTGAAGAACGTGTGCCTGATGGAATAAATTCAGGATCATGTACTCGTCGGGTTGTGGCCTTTAAAGGTTGTTAGATGTCGACTGCTAGTCGCTGTTCTCTTATGTCTGTTTTCTTTCTTTCTTTCTTTTCATAATTGTCAAACTAGGACTGCTTCATGTGTTTTTGATTGTAAGTTTATTCCCTAGCCAGCTTAGTGTGATTTTGTTTTGTCTGTTTAGTGTATTTTGTTTAGTAGCTGCCTAGTGGAATTGTTTCCTTTTTTCTGTAACCTTCTATTTGTTAACTTTACAGTTTTTTCCAATTGTTACAGTTTTTTTCGATTGCTAAAAGACAGTGAGCACAACTGGAGCTACATGTGCAAAACTCTAACTACAGTGTACTACCACCAGTCACCTGAGCTAAACTGTTCAAATCACCTGCAAAACTCATTCCAAGCAACACAACTCTTACAGTTTTTTTTCCATTGCTAAACGACAGTGGGCACAACTGGAGTCACATGTGCAAAACTCTAACTCCAGTCTGCACAGCAGCAGTTCATGTGGACCAAACTCTAGTTCGTTATTCATTGCTTGAACACAGTTTTCAAAACTCTACACACTTATCCCATGACTTTAACCACAACCTGCACAACACTGTGGATTTACAGCACTTTGTTCAAATGCTAACACACTGCTGTCAAAACTGTGAAGCACACATTCAAAACAGAATAGATTTCAGCCTTGTGCCTTTCAAACACTGCTGATTGCAATTTCAGCTGAAAGGCTACGCAGGTGTCTTGTTTTAGACTTGTTAGTGAACACACACACACACACACACACACACATATACATACACACATATATATATATATAGGTCGAGCTCAAAAACACTAATTTTGAAAATGGAACAAGGATGTGATGTTGATGAAAACCTGTGGCCTGATGCTAGAGAGAGGCAGGATCAGCCCCTCAATTATTTGTTCGAATTACAGAATATACTTTTGGTTTCTAACTTTTTTTTTTCTCATTACTGTAATTTCGTAAATTACTACAGACTATTGAAGCTTACTGCTAATTTTCATTAACCTTAAAGAATTGTTATGTTCAAAAAATTTAAATAAATCATGTGAAAGAATGTCTCTTTTCTTTGAAGAAAATATTACTTTGTATGAAGTCACTGAAATTGTTCAAACTGTAAAGATGAAAAGTTTGTATTTTCTGTGTTGGTGTTTGATGCGAGTGTTTTTCCTCTCAGTGTGTTCTGAGTGACTGTGTGTGTTCTCTCAGTGAGGGTTGTGCGTAATGTTTGGCTGCACTGAGTCTGTTTTGAGCCATGTGTTCAGAGTTGTGTTGCTTGGAGTGAGTTTTGCAGGTGATGTGATCAGTTTAGCTCAGGTGACTGTTGGTAGTGCACACTGTAGTTAGAGTTTTGCACATGTAGCTCCAGTTGTGCTCACTGTTGTTTAGCAATCGAAAAAAACTGTAAATACACTGAACACAGTTCTCTGCAACAATCTGACATAAAGTCACATGTTTGCCATTTCAAAACACTGCCATTCAAAATGACACTACATGAGCTACGTGGCCAATTACATGTGCCACCTGGCCAAACACCTCAATGGTTAATTGTTAACACTTCAATCAGGATGTAAGCACTATGAAAAGACCACAGGTGAGAACCTTTTTTTTTTTACAACAACAATGGAAGACATTGCAGAGAGAGGAAGAGGAAGAGGGAGGTTGAGAATAAGAGGGGGAGGAAGAGTGAGAGGTAGGGGTAGAGCAGGTAGAGGAGTTCATGGCCAAAGAAGACAAACACTTTCAAATGAAATCAGAGCAACCTTAGTAGATCATGTCATCAACCATGGGCTGACAATGCATGAGGCTGGACAGAGAGTGCAGCCAAACTTGAGCCGTTTTACTGTCGCCTCTGTCATCCGGAACTTTAGACTGGAGAACAGGTATGTAACCAAAATTTCATGCAGTACACATGTAGTATACCCCATGTCATAGTGTATCAGTTGGGTGACACCTGTTTATTAGTGTATGACATCAGCCATTCATGAACTGTACAAGTTTCCTGTACAATGTACTCTACCGTGGGGGAAAATATTTAGGCTGCATTGTCCAAGCCCTATATATATTTTTATTTTATTTTTTCTAAAGGACTGAGAGACGACACCATGGTGGAGAAAGGGGCCAAATGTTCACCGGGGTACAGGAAGCTGCCAATGTAAACTTGGTTTTGGAAAATAATGAAATCAGATTACGAGAAATTCAAAGCCACATCATCCAAGACAAGACCTTATTCAACAACATTCAACGAGTTAGTCTGTCCACATTGGCTCGCATTCTCAAGCGAAACCAAATCAGAACGAAACTACTGTATAAGGTGCCGTTTGAGAGAAACTCTCAAAGAAACAAAGAGTTCAGACGAGCATATGTGGATGTAAGTACTATATTGACTGCAGTACACTACACGCAACATTGTTTCCCAGTGTACTGGATAACACCATATTGACTGATTTTTGTTCTTTGTTTTCAGGGAGTACTGGAAATGGATGCTCATGCAATCCCACATGAGTTCATCTTTATAGATGAGGCTGGGTTCAACCTAGCAAAGACCAGAAGAAGGGGGAGAAACCTCATTGGCCACAGAGCCATTATAGATGTTCCTGGCCAACGTGGTGGGAACATCACAATCAGTGTTAATTTTGACAGCAAATTCTGATTTAGTCTTAGTCTTAGTCTTTTGAATAACACACCATTTAGTTTTAGTCATATTTTAGTCATCTGAAATCTTTTAGTCTTAGTCTAGTTTCAGTCGACTAAATATCATAAGAGTTTTAGTCTTAGTCTAGTTTTAAGTCTTTTAGTCTTAGTCTAGTTTTAGTCGACTAAATATCATAAGAGTTTTCACATGTATTTCTGGATGAATTGTCTGTAAATGTTGCCTCAAGTTGGTGGTGTTTTTCCCAGCGATTTTTGCTCCACACGGTTTACAGGCGGTCTTGTTGTCCTTGTTGTCATATGTGAAGTGTGACCAGATGTCAATTCTTCGTTTTCGTCCTAGCTCTGACATTTCTGTTGTTCATGAGACATTGCCCTCGGACCGGGTGCACTGCAAAACGTTAGTATGTTGCTAACGAGCAAAGTCAACTGAAATCAGCCAGAGCTGTGTAACTAAGACTGTGCAAACTAAATATAATGTAACGTTAAATAAATATCTGTTGTGCAACCGTCCTCGGAACTGTGCGAAGTTCTGCAAACTCATCTTCTCCTCCTGTGTAACTGCTGCTGCTGCGTTTGTTGAGCTTTTGCGCCTGAATTTGCCGTGCCCGCACCTTTTTAAAATGGCTCTTCTGCTTGCTTCTGCAGAGATCAACCTACCCTCAAAGATTCGCTCTGATTGGATCTCTTCTCCATTTGTCCCGCCCTAATATTTTCGTCTCGTTTTTATTCGTTGACTTAAGTGTCAGTTATATTTCGTCACATTTTTCGTCATCATATCTGACTTTTTATTTAGTTTTTATTTAGTTTTCGTCCGTGAAAAAGGTTCGTTGACGAATATTTTTCGTCATAGTCTTCGTCAACGAAATTAACACTGATCACAATGTGCGCTGCCATCTCCAATATGCATGGTGTCCTCCACCGTCATGCCAACCTTGGACCACACAACACAGCCCATATTCTCACATTTCTGGACAGACTTCACAACATTCTCATACCACCAGAGCGTATGAATGATGCAGACCATCAAAGAAACCGGTACGTTGTAGTATGACGTGTAGACAACGTGAGCTTTCATCGTGCATGGAGCCCCAGTCCAAAACTGGTTTGCTGACCACCCAACGTTTCTCATGCAATACCTCCCACCATACTCACCATTTCTGAACCCCATAGAAGAATTCTTTTCGGCATGGCGGTGGAAGGTATACGACCGGCAGCCCTTTGTGCACATGCCTCTTGTGCAGGCCATGGAAGAGGCATGTGATGAGATTGATGTGGGTGCAATTCAGGGATGGATAAGGCACTCAAGGCGCTTCTTCCCTCGATGTCTGGCAAGCGAAGATATTGCCTGTGATGTTGACGAGGCGTTGTGGCCAGACCCGGCTGTGCGGCAAGATGCTGCCTAATTATTTTTCTGTAATATATTTTTTTCAGAAATTTTCTTTTTCAGTTTACTGTTTTTTGTAAGAATATTTTTGTTCAGTCCCATGTAAATATATCAGCTGTGCATATGTTGCACTGACTTGTTTACTGTAGTGAAGGAAAAAAAATAAAAATGTTGCAACAGCATGTGTGTGTATCTGCAAATATTTCTGTGCATGTGAACACTCTGATACATATTTTAGTATCATGGCAAAGCATACTAAAGATGGGGGTGCTTTTCATTATGCCCGACAGTGTGCAGGTGGTTAGGCCAAAATCTGGTAATATGAATGAAGTGTGTGCCATTTCATGCAAAAGTTTGATTTTGACAATGCTATGTGTAGTTTCGGTTGCAGTGCTTCATTTTGCAGGATATATGAGGTATTTTGCAGTTTGGGTGTGTGGTTTTGTGAATTGTGTTAAGTGTTTTGATAAAACCAGACTAGTTTGAAAAATTGTGTGTTAGCAATTGGAAAAAACTGTAAGTTGCTCTGTAACAAATCCGCTCTGCCTTTCGTCCACTTACCACCAGATGTCGCCCTCTCACTCTATAGATCCTGTCACACGGACTACATTTCCCATAAGCCCCGCACCCAGTCACTAATCACCCTGCCAGCTGAAACATATTACACTCACTTCCCTTCACTATATAAGCACCACTCTCACTTTCACTCACTGTGAAGTATTGTTAATCCCTGTATCGCAATTCCGAGCGTATTATCCTTGTCTTGTTTGCCTGTTTCCTGATCCTGCTTGTTTTTGATGTTTATCTGTCTGCCTTTGACCTTTCGCCTGGATACTTACTATGAGTCTGCCTGTTCCTTGCCACTATTGTTCGCTGTTGTGTTGACCATTGCCTGTCTGACTCATAATTACAAGCTCTCTCACTCGTGGTCACACAGCTGGAGGAGCTTCCCACCGTTGTTGATGGAGAACAGAGTAAAAGTTAACAGATCTCTTCCAGGAAGGTAGCTCAGTAACTTCTATTTTGTTTTCTCTCTCCTGGTTGGTCAATCTGAGGGATTGTTATCCCTGTTATTCGAGTTTGGGGTTCATGTCCTGAATAATTCCTGCTTAATAAAGAATTATTTTTTCTATCATTCATGGTCTTGTGGGACAGGTTCCTTTCTTCTCTTTTGGTGGACCCTAGTGGGCGCCAGACAAATATTATTCCTTACCTTTACCTATTTGTCTTATTTTTATATGTCCATATTAATCAGATTTTAACTAAGGTAATCTCTTATTTGTTTCTTGAGGATGCTTTTGTGTGTGTGTGTGTGTGTGTGTGTGGGTATTCCCTACGTTATGGGGACCAAATGTCCCCACAGGTGTAGTAATACTAGTAAATTTTGATCTTGTGGGGACATTTTTTTGGTCCCCATGAGGAAACAAGCTTATAAATCATACAGCAAAACAATGCACAAAAGCATAAGTTCAGGATTGATCTACCTGGTAACAAATATTAGCTACATTATGGGATTAATGTTGTTTTACAGTAAACATTAGTGATTGTCTGGGTTTTACTTGTTCAATGAAATTAAGACAGTTCTGCTCATTTGTTATTGAAACTAAACCAACGTACAAACTAAGTTCAACCAACACTGGACGTCTGCACTGGGTTTTTGTAAATCAATGTGTGGAGTTGGGTGGGTCTAAAGTCAAATTTTTTGGAATACTTACCCATTTCTCGGGGCTGTGTAATGAAGCTAAGATCTTCTCAACTCCAGCGCATGTTGTGCTCAAACATGCAGACAGACAATTAAGCACTGAACTGTCATCCTCTCGACCTCTCACAATGAACTCGTCTGGAAGATGTGCTGAATCAGTCAGTCAGTGAACGCAAAAACACAAACTACACTGAAAACATCTGATGCTGCTGCTGTTTTTTGAAAATGTGTTTTTAAAGATCCAAGGTGGTCTGGTCCACTCCAACTGTGATGAAACTCATCTGCCTGCGGAACACATTGATTAGGCAATATACTGTGTTCTCAACAGTTCCCTACTGTAGATTCTGAGTACAGAATGTCAGCCTACTGTAGATTTTGTTGTTTTCACAGCATTATTTCTGTTTTCTTAACAGTTTCCAGCTGTTTAAGCTGTGTACAGTATGTTACTGTATATTTTCTAGGAAAATATTAACCTACTGTAAATCTAAATACAGTACTAAATGACCGAGAAAAACAACCATGAAGCCAATGGCGTCATGAAAATGAAAATCCTAGGAGTGGCCAACATAAAATTGGTAGGTGTACTTTAAAACACATGTAACGTTAGCTGAAAAAAGCCTGTTAATGTTGTCATATGCAGGGAAGGAGCGGCCGTTTTTTTAGTGGATGTAATGGAGGAGAGGCTGAATAAACCGCTTTTTCGGGAAAACGCTTTATCATTTAATAAATTGATAGTCCATCGGCTAATCTTCAACATGTTTGCTCTTAAGCATTCATGGAAAAATGGTGTTTTGTAAGAGAAGTCACAGACAATTGCGCAACAGGTACGACACAGCACTTCTCTTTCTTTTCTGTGGTATCAGCAAACAAGTGATTGACTGTTGCACAACTCTGAACGAAATTCAATGATGTTAAGGCTGTAATGTGATTGCTTGTCAAAGCAGATGTGATCCAAGTTACACTGTAAAAAATAAAAAGTTGACTTAACTTAAAATCTCAAGGCAACTCGCTGCACAGCTTTTTTGAGTTTACTCAACTTTTGTAAAAAACAGTTATACTGACTGAAATTAAGTTGTCAGTCGTACAAAAAATATTTAATTGGGTTAACTTAAGATTGTTAGTTTTGCGGAGAGGTGCAACTGTTTTTTAACAAGCCTTTTTAAGTTGAGCCAATTCAACTTTTTTGGTCTGTAGAACTCAATGTCTGAAGTTGAGTGAACGAAAAAATACTATTGGAAATTGGTACACTGTAATTTAATTGTTACCATCGTTGTGTTTAGCATGCTGAATGTTGAAGTCTGTGTGACTCAAGTATAGTCAATTACACAATATTGTCACAAATTGATGATTGATAATCAACCCTCTTAAGTTTCCAACTGTTTGTGTGTTTGTAAGTGTTACCGTTAACTTTTAAATGATCATTAACTGGCATAAGTTAAGATGGTCATGTTATTCATATATATAATTATATATATATGGATTGTGAAGTTCAGTTGCATACAAATATATGAACTGTGATTTTAATACAATACAATAATATAAATGAAGTGCCCAAGCAAAGGAAACACCATCCACCAAAATGGTGAGTTCAAAAAAAAAAAAACAATTTTCTACACTGTCCCATGAACAAATGGTTGCATTTTATTTTCCAAAATTAGTATTTGCTAGTGGGAGGGCAGTTTCTAACTTAACTTAAATAATAAGTTGGGATTTTAGGATTTTTTAGAACTTGCAAAACCTTGTTCACAAAACTAAACTTTTTAAGTTTATGGAAAGAAACTTGGTTTAGGTTGAATAAATGTATTAAACATAGTTAAACTGACTTTTACATAGATTTTTGCTGAGCCAACACAACAAAACCAGTCATTTGAACCTTTTTCAAGTTGGGTTTACCAAACCAACAAGTGTGCTTGTAAACTTGCATGTGTATGTCCAGTCAACAATTCAAATTAAGTTGATCAGACAATTTTTGAACCAACTTATTTCCACTTGTTAAGTCAACTTTTTTAGTGTTATTGTCCAGTTAACTAATAGATGATAGTTATTACAACTATAGCTATAGCCATTATGCTTTTTCCAATGAAAAATGATTTGAAAGCATACAGAGATTTTTTTTTTTTGGTAATTACAAGCCATGAATGCAGCACAAGATTAAATAAAACAAACAAAAAAATAAATAATAAAAAAAACACAACTGTAATAAAATTCTAATTATTTTTTTACAACAAAATAAAACTACCCCCCTGAGAAGGAATCTGAAATTCTCATTTCAAATGATTTATTTAAATAAATAAAAAATAATTTAACATAAATTCCAAATAACATCAATAATAAAATCATATAAATAACATATTAAATAGCATAGCATTTTAAAAAAGCATTTCAAACAAATAACTGTTTGCTAAATTTGTTTTTATGTACATGAAACGTGGCTAATAAAATCATATTGTTCAAAAATAAAATTCACAGAAACTATTTCAGCGTCACTTTCATATGGAAGCCCGTTTCCGCCACTGAAAAAAAAAGAAGATTTTTGCGACTTTTTATCTCAGAATTCTGAGATAAAAAGTCAGAATTGCGAGTTATAAAGTCAGAATTAATTTAATTATTAAAATATAATAATTAATTCTAATGAATTAATTATAATATTATAATATTTAATTATTATATAATTAATTATTATAATTATATATATTATTATTATATAATAATTAATTATTCATATAATTAATTAATTTATAAAAAGTCACAAAAATCTTCTTTTTTTTTCAGTGTCGGAAACGGGCTTCCATACTTTCAGGCAACATCAACAGTAGCCTATGTTCGATCCAGAGGACCCTAAAATATCTCAACAAAATCTGTGAGAGAAATAACAATCGCATAAAGTTGTCTACGCAAAATTACTTTTCATTAACCTCAACCTCAAGAACCGAACCCAAGTCCTATTTTTTTATCCAAGCAAACTGTCGGAATCTGGACACACAAGCAGAGATTTCGGACTCTCTCATCTATGAGGCGAACCGACACGCTGTCAGCTGACCCGTGTCACATGATCTAAATGTCACACGCGGAAGTACAGAGCGATAAACATCAGTTTCCTCCTGTGGTACAGTTTTCACTCATTCTTTTATATGTACTGTATCACTGCCTCATCGACTGACGGTTGATGATCTGTACTTAGTCCGAGTTGTGTCTTTCAACCACTACTGGACGTGCTTAAATTATTTTCGCTTGACGTTTAATGAGAGCGCGTGACGGAAAAACCGGTAATAATTACACTAGTGTAACATAAAAACTATGTCGAGATGATGCATACTCTGTTATTATTGTGTCTCCTAACGCTGTCTGCCTGCGCGCGTACGACGTTTGGTGGTAAGTATAATGTTTTATATGCCAAGCCGTTTTGACTTTTATTCATTTTCAGGATATGAACTTGTGATATCAACAATTACATTGTTACTAGTGCAAATGTCTATTCTTGACATCAACAAATGAATTGCTACTAGTAAAAATGTTCATTTTTGATTTCATGAATGTGATTGTTACTAGTAAGAAAGCCGTTTTAGATATCAGAAATGATATTGATACCAGGAATTCATTTTCAGATATCAGAAATGAATATTTTTACTAGTAGCAATTCAATTGTTGTTATCAAGAATAGACATTTGCACTAGTAACAATGTAATTGATATCAGAAATTTGCATTTTTACTAGTAAGAATTGTATTCCTGATATGTGAAACTGGAATTTCAACTAGTAAGAAATTAATTCTTGATATCAACAATTGAATTTGAATGGCAGCCTATGGCGAGATTTCACTAGTAAAAATACAAATACAGATATCAACAATTACATTGTTACTAGTGCAAATGTCTATTCTTGATATCAACAATTATAGTTTTTACTAGTGGAAATCTGATTCCTGATATCAAGAATTAACATTTTAACTAGTGAATTAACATATCACAAGTTCATATCCTGACAATGAATAAAAGTCAAAACGGCTTGCCATAGTTTTAAATACATAAATTATTACACGAGGAGAAAAGGAGAAGTTAATGTCACGATATTTACAGATGCAGAAGTGATCATCACAGCGCCAGCAATAGTGAATCTACAGGAAAAATCCTCAGAAAACATCACCATTACACTAAGGTACGATTGTAAGTCAGGATTTGTGTATTCACTATCACTGTGTTTTGGGAAATCATTTAAATTTGGCTTGTCATGTGTTTATATTAACAGTTCATCGTTGAACACATCTGTAACAGTTTATTTCAATGTCACATATACATCAAAAAATGTCTCTTCAATAATTCAACTGCCAGATGAGGTATGTGCAGTTTTTACCCTTCAAATTACCCTTCTGTTTTAATCAGATTCAAAATTTGATGTTGAATACAAAGATTATGTTAGGAATTAGTAAATTATAAGTTTATCATTTATTGTTTATTTTTGTCCATGTACAAGAAAAATACTGTTTTCTATAAAAGCTTTTTTCCGCCACTGAATAAAAAAAATTTAAAAAGTAATTGCGACTTTTATTCTCACAATTGACTCTTCGCAAACAGTTTGATTGACAGGTGATCTGACCAATCATAACCCCGAATGTGGTGAACATGAGATTCTGACTTTTTATCTCAGAGAACATGATGTGTGGCGTGAGAGCGCATGACTTGTCGGACATAGCAACAGTAACTAAAGGGGGCGGGTCTTTGCGACGGGTCAGTTACAAGTTTGCACCTCGCAATTCTGCCCTTTTTTCTCAGAATTGCGAGATGTGAACTTGCAATTCTTAGAAATAAAGTCAGAACTGCAAGATATAAACTCGCAATCGTGAGAAACTGTCAGAGGTGTGAGCTGACGTTGTAGAACTGGGCGATGTATCTCACAAATTGAGTTGAGAGATAAAACGTCACCGTTATCTTTTCATTTTTTTTTTATTCCGTGGCGGAAACGAGCGTCTATAGTTTTCTGTGCCAATTTACAAAAATATTAAAGTTGCTTTTCTGCTGTTTATTATATTTTGACATCTGCTTTCATATGGAACATGTAAAATTCTGAATTTTAATAGAGCTTTTTTTTTTTTTTTTTTAACCCTTCTGTGCTGTTCGGGATGTTTTCATCCACTATGGGGAATTTTTGAGTCTTAATTTGGCCGTAACTTTCTCCGTGTTTCAGCAAATGGAATGATTTTTGGTGACAAATCTTATTTTGACACATATTTTGGGAAAATGCTTTGAAAATGTTCAAAAACTCAACAGTACTCTGTGGGCAAATTCACGACCCTTTCGATATGATTTTAACTGCTTTAAAAATGTATCAGATAAATATTTTTTTCAAATTCTTTTGCTTAAATCTATTAATCAACCTCAGTCCTGATCAAAACTACTAAATTAAAAAAAAAAAATCAGGATTTTAACTCTTTAATTGCCAAATTCATAAATGATGTCACTGATTTGGGAAAAAACGTGTCAAAGATTAGAAACAACATTGGCTTTGATGCGTTGTTAGTTTTTGTGCAGCATCAGATTTTAACGTTTTAAAGAGTTAAAATCCTGATTTTTTTTTTTTAAATTTAGTAGTTTTGATCAGGACTGAGGTTGATTAATAGATTTAAGCAAAAAAATTTGAAAAAAATATTTATCTGATACATTTTTAAAGCAGTTAAAATCATAACGAAAGTGTAGTGAATTTGAACAATGCACAAGGGTTAATGAAATCATTAGATTAATACCAGGCATCATATAAGTCATTGTCACATAAGTAATTGTCAGTATTAAAGTCTCATTGTCTATGAAATCCATATCCAATCTATCCATCTAATAATCCTGTATCCGGGTTTTTTTTTTTAGATGATTTATACATGAATAATCCCATTAACTTAAAACAAACGGATCCCATAAAACACTGTCAACTTAAAGAACGATGTGTGTCCTCTGTCATCTCACACAGGTTGTTGTGCCAGCAGGAAACACATCTGTATCTTTTGAAGTGCAAGCAAAAGGGGTTGGTCAGGTGACCGCTTACCTTTACAGCAATGACACTCACATAAAAAGGTGCGTGGCGAGCTAAATTCTCTTAATCTGTCACCAATTAAACACAGTATTGGATGAAAATGAAACAAGCGTTGTTCTGGTCGAATATAACGACATTTTTTTGCAACACATCCTTTATAAAGTTTTAATTTTTCCAATTTTCTGTTTTCAGTTACAGCATGAAGCAACATGAGTAAGCATTATAAACTGATTTACATCTTACAAAACCAGTTCTATTTATTTAGTTCCTTAATTCAGGGGATTTCAGACGGTGTTTGTGTGGCACTGGAGAATAGGTGAACTGTATTTACAGTGGTGTTAAAAGTGCTTTATAGTGTTCATTTTGTCAGAATATTAATATAGTCTTTGTCTTGGACCAAATGCACTTTTTAGTTTCTAATCATATTTAGTCAACCTTGTCCTGTTTTTTTTTTTTCATCTAGTTTTATTTGACTACATGTCCGTGCATTTTAGAATAGTTTTAGTTCAAATTTGGCCAGGCTGCATAATGGTTCAAGTATTTTGCCATTTATTTTAATTATTGCACTTTCATCTATAAGCACAATGTCGACTCATAATCATGTTTTTTTTCATTCATAGTTTCCTGGTTTATTATCTGCTATTAACCATATGCTATTTAACACTCTCTCTACATTATGAAAACTTGTAAAACAAACTTCTCTCAAAGTAAAGCAGTGAAGTTCCTAGTATTTTAATAATTCCAAATTACATTAATGTTTTTCCATTAAAAAAACAACTAAACAGGCTGTAATATATTTTTTCGACAAAAACAAAGAGATTTTGGTAACGTTATTTTTTTATTTATTTTTTTTACATTTTTTTTTATTTTATTTTTTTAACCCTTCTGTGCTGTTCGGGATGTTTTCATCCACTATGGGGAATTTTTGAGTCTTAATTTGGCCATAACTTTCTCCGTGTTTCAGCAAATGGAATGATTTTTGGTGACAAATCTTATTTTGACACATATTTTGGGAAAATGATTTGAAAATGTTCAAAAACTCAACAGTAATCTGTGGGCAAATTCACTACCCTTTCATTATAACTGCTTTAAAAATGTATCAGATAAATATTTTTTCAAATTTTTTTCCTTAAATCTATTAATCAACCTCAGTCCTGATAAAAACTACTAAATTTAAAAAAAAAAAAAAATCAGGATTTTAACTCTTTAATTGCCAAATTCATAAATGATGTCACTGATTTGGGAAAAAACGTGTCAAAGATTAGAAACAACATTGGCTTTGATGCGTTGTTAGTTTTTGTGCAGCATCAGATTTTAACGTTTTAAAGATTTAAAATCCTGATTTTTTTTTTTTTAAATTAGTAGTTTTGATCAGGACTGAGGTTGATTAATAGATTTAAGCAAAAAAATGTGAAAAAAATATTTATCTGATACATTTTTAAAGCAGTTATAACGAAAGGGTAGTGAATTTGAACAATGCACAAGGGTTAAATTTCAGCCAACGATATTCCATGTTGATATAGTCCAATGAAATGGACTATTTGATGCAAAATGCATCATATTCTGGCTACAAGAACCATAATGAATTTGTTAATATATATTTGTGTATTATTTTTTACGGATTAGTAAAAGAAGACTTGACATTGATTATTTCAGTAGCATAAAAAACAAAACAAAACCAGGAATATAGCCATTACATTAAGAAATGATCAAAGAACACCAAAGCGGTCCATTTCAGTCTAATGCGAGTCATGCACTTTTGCAAAAACTCCTGATGTAACGTATGAAACTGTCTATACTGCAAACTGACTCTCTTACTGAATTTTGGCGTTCATGATGGTATACGAGAATTTACGTGAGATTCAGAATTCAGTCAGTGAGTGCGTGCGACACTCATTACTCACCGGAATTTGCGCGGTGACTGATCACAACGCCTCTGATTGGACGTTGCGTTCCTAAACTCAACAAAAACATGTGTGATTGGTTATAATGCTCAACACTGCAAACCTAAAAGAAAATGACACTGTAACGAATAAATCTACTTTAAATGTAGTGCTGCAAATTTCATATTTGTAGGTAATGTTTCATATTACGGGTAGACTACTTTCTTTGACACCCCCTCCCCCCAAGCATCTTATTTTGTTGTACTTTAGGGGGGATCAACTGATAAAATCCCTGTAATATCATTTAATGATATTGGTGTTATCTCGTCATTGTCTTTTAGTCTTGGATTTTGTTAATGAAATTAACATTAGTTCTTTACAAATTTAATTAAAATCAAACTGAAAATGTTTCTATAATATTCTAATACTGAGTAGAAAAAAATATTTTGTGAGATGTCAACTTAAAGTGCCCCTATTATGCTTTCTAGTTTACTTTTGGAGTTCTTCTACAACAGGTTTACATGCGTTGGATGTCAAAAACACTTTAGTTTTCACGCAGGACACATTCCAGCTTCCGCTCTTTTCTCTGTGTCTGAAATGGTTTGATAAGAAACTGCTAGTTTCTGAGAGCCGATTTTGGTCTAAAGCCGTGTGCCGGAAATGAAATGTGAACATGAAAACAGAAAACCCAAATGCAAATTAAGTTCGTTTCCATCAAGTTGTTTAAGCGGATGACGGTGGTGTTGGTATCCCAGTAACAAGCGGTAAACAAAACACTATCAGCGCAAACAGCCGAAGTACTTCCGAATTTTTTTGGCAAATGAGTTTCCATCTTCCTTCATTCGCATTAATGCGAATAAAACTCTTTTTGCGAATTAAGAGATTTTTTTTCTTCTAAATTTGGTATTTTCATCGCTCTTTTCTGATGCGATACTTCAGTATGCGCATGAAAATGGTGGCGGAAACATGGCTAGTGATATAAACCGCAACGATGGCCTTGGTTTTACCGTATCAATTGCAGCCCGAGTCCTCGTCCTCTGGAAGGTCATGACTGCATAACTCCATTTATTGTGATCTTTGTAAAAGTTCTGCAAAGTTTCATTCACAGTCAGTCATATATCACACTACATGAAAGGTAATATCCCAAAAAGCATAATAGGGCCACTTTAACACAAAGTAGATATTTTTGTTTCGGCTTCAGTACAGTGATGAATAAAAGCCTATATTGAATTATTTTTTCAGTTTTGAAACACGAATCAGATTCTTGATTGTCAGAAGCAACATCCTTTTCATCGTCAACCAAATCATTGGATGGATTTACTTCCTGGCCTGGTCCGTGTCGTTCTACCCACAGGCGTATGAGAACTGGAAACGACGCAGGTACAACATTATCGTTGAGACTTAGAGATTTAGATGGAATGAAAGCATGATGAATAACGTGCGTGCTTTGTTTCATACAGTGTGGTGGGCCTCAATTTTGATTTCCTCGCTCTCAACCTGACTGGATTCATTGCTTACAGTGTGTTCAACGTTGGCCTGTTCTGGGTGACTTATATACAGGTGCATGCAATTGACAGTTTTCAGATTTGTCAGATTAGATGTTCTAATTTAGTGCTAGTCAGGGCTGGATAGGTTACTTTTAAAATGTATTTCACTACAGATTACAAAATACATGCTTTAAAAAGTCTTTCGTATTTCGTTACATTACTCAAGTTTAGTAACTTAATCTAAATACTTTAGAATACTTTGGAATACTAATAAGTGTGAAACAAACACAAAAAAGGTCATTGCAAGTTTTTATCTCACAATTCTGACTTTTTCCCTCAGAATTGCGTGATATAAAGTTGCAATTGTGAGTTATAAAGTCAGAATTATGAGATAGAAACTCGCAATTATTAGAAAAGTCAGAATTATGAGAAAGAAACTTGCAGTAATGAATTGCAAGCAAAGAAGTTGAGATATAAATTCACAATTGCAAGAAAAAAGTCAGTATTGCAAGTTTTTATCATGTAATTCTGACTTTATAACTTGCAATTATGAATTTATATCTCCCAATTCTGATTTTATAAAATAGTTGTGAGTTTAAATCTTCGATTTAAAAAAAAAAAAAAAAAAAAAAAAGAGTCATAATTGTGAGATTCAAACTCGCACTTGCCAGGAAAAAAGTTGAATTGTGAGATAAAGAGTTGCAATTACCTTTTTTTTACAATCACAAGGGATTCAAACAACTGTCGCAAAACATGAAAACAGTCGTGGATCATCCAGTAATGTTTACATCGCTGTTTAAATGACATTAAAATTCAAAGTAATCACTTTGGTAATCTAAAACACTTTTCAGATGTAACTGTAATCTGATTACCACCCATTTAAAATGTAACTGTAATCAAATTTTGTATTTTAAATGCGTAACTAAGTTACTTGTATTTCGTTACTCCCCAACCCTGGTGCTAGTTGTACTAAAGCAGTATACTGTCTTTAGCTTGTGTCTGATTGTTTACTAGCAGTTTTTTAATTGAGATGAAAATGGTGAATCTACAGGAGGAGTTCTTGAAGAAAGATCCGAATGGTGTCATTCCTGTCGATGCCAATGATGTCTTCTTCAGTCTCCATGCAGTTGTTCTCACTCTCGTCTATATTTGCCAGTGTGCCATCTATGAGGTAAACATTGAAGCACTAATGTGAAAATATTAATAATATATTATTTTGCACGTTCAAAGTTCGCGCAGTGGGCAAACACCGCTGTTGTTTTTCCACCAACCCAAGAAATCCCGCTCATCTTCAGTGTTGTGTTTTGTTTTGATCGAAAGAGCACGGGGAGGGATCACGTTTTGTATAAATTATTTATTTTTTTAAGGATTTATTTTATTTATTTTTGCAGCAGCTGTGCTCTAGTTCTTGTGTGCTCTTTCAGTCACAACACAGCAGATGGCACACAAACCTATGTACAAACCCAACCCGAAGCTATTTACAAACATTAACCTGACCCGAAACCCGCAAGGGTAGCAGACCTAATTTTATATATATATATATATATATATATATATATATATATATATATATTTTATATATATATATATATATATATATATATATATATGGGTTTATCATATATATATATATATGGGTTTATCATATATATATATATATATATATATATTTTTTTTTTTTTAATTTATTTTTATATATACATATATATATATGGGTTTATCATATATAATGCTGATTTCTGAAGGATCATGTGATACTGAAGTCTGGAGTAGTGATGCTGAAAATTCAACAGTAATAAATTACATGTTAAAACATTGAAATAGAATACGGTTATTATAATAATCTAAAAATTTCACAATATTACTGTTTTGCTGAATTTCTGATTAAATAAATGCAGTCTTGACCCCAAACTTTTGAATGGTAGTATATAGTAACAATTAATATTCAACAATCTATTTAAATAAGAGTATGTATTTGTATTATAAAACACTACAGTTGAAAATAAAAATTAAGAGATTGAAGTTGCATTGCTTCTTAAACTTCTTGTTTTCCCTTTTTTTTTAGAGAGGTGGGCAAAAGGTTTCCAAAGTGGCCATTGGGTTATTAGTGATTGGCTGGACCTTTGCGTTTGTCTCGCTGTTTGTTGCGGTGGCACAGAAGATCTCCTGGCTGGATTATCTGTACTATTTCTCTTACATTAAACTGGGTGTCACACTTATAAAGTACATCCCTCAGGTACAACTCTCCTATCTCACACCACAACAGCACAAAAAAAATATTCTTACTGGCTTTACTTTCTTAAACTGAAATTCCTTTTTTTTTTTTTCAATGTATTACAAAAGGAGATGTTTATCATATGTTTTACAAACAAAAGTGCATGAGAACTGGGGCTGTCAAACTCCAAAAACATTTCATGATGTTCAAAATCTTCATTCTCCATTGTAGCGGCCAAAGATTACTCATACTTGCATTCAGTCGAAAACATTCAGTGAGTTTTGTTCAGTCATGAGAAACATGAGAATCAAACCTGGCATGAGCCACCATGTTTGAACATTTACAAGCGTGAAAGAAATTTGAGAGCTGTGGTGGATTTGTATGTAGTAAAATGTCAGTTTGTAATGTGAGTAACGGGTTTCTTTAAAAATGAAGGCTATTCAGAGACCAGTGCAGTAGATTTTGATGCACTTCATTGCAATTCTAAACATAGCTTTCACACTTCCCCTTTTTTACCAGAATTTTACTCTTGCCTTTACTTGTGGCTTGTAACAGTAGATTGAGAAAGAGTTTCCAAAGAATCAGAACACAAAAAACCCTTCTAATATCTCAAGAAAGTGTACCCTGAATCAAGTGAACCTTTGCATTGGAGTAACATAATTTGTGTAAGATATTTTAGGGCTAAATCTTAGGAAATATACTTTTTTTTTTTTAGGTCAAATTTGATTCATAGGGAAAATTATAAAACATACATATTTATAGGTAGCGAAACGAAAACTGCCAGTAGGTGACTATAAACGTCTAAACGAGTAAGTCATTGGGCCCTATTTTAACAATCTTAAGTACATTTGTCTGAAGCGCGTGGCATGTCTGAATCCTCTTTTGCTAGTTTGACGACCAGATGCACGGTCCAAAAGTATTGTACCTAGTATTGGATTGTCTCCTGATGAGTCGTTGGTGTGTTTTGTGTGTAACATACAACAAACCAATCAGAGTCTCAACTCCCATTCCCTTTAAAAGCCAGTTGCGCGTGCACCATGGCGGAATCTAGACGCCCTCAACCTGACGAGTCATGTGTGTATTGCCACGATTGGTCAAATAATTAACCAATTTCATTCAACATTATTGCCAATAGGCAATTCTGATGCATGCAATGACTATCCATTATGACATGATGGCATTTTTATCTTTCTATTTTTAATATTTGGCATGTTTGTGTGCTGTTGCGTGTCCCTAAAAAGCAGATTGTTTGAGCGTCGTGCACCTGCCTATAGGCGCAAATTACTAACGTGCCGTTTAAATAACAAACAAATACTGCACCATTGACTTTAGATCAAGTTTTTGTTGGTCGATGGCACTCAATCAGTTGCCTCAAAATAGCAACACGCCAACAGTGCGGCTGGGTGGGTGTATGTTAGGACCCATTGAGTATTCATTCAATTTGTTGATTATTCATTTAGGAATTAAGTAAATGGGCCATTGAATCATTGGTTCGACCCGACTGATTCGCTCAAAATGCAGATTCATTCAGAAAAGAAACCTCGCCGCTTGGAGATGCGCATCAAATCTGCTCTGGATTTATAGGTCAGTCCCTCCAGAAAAACGTGATTATGCGATCGCTTGATTTCATGCATAATCAGCCAAAGTCCGCATATTTATGTGGGGGTCACATTTTTTCAAATACGCCGCACTTTTGCCGGATAAATTGTCGATTTCAGCAAGCGAAATATGCGGGGCTAGCATGATTTCACAATCCCTGTATTTTTGTTGCAAAAAAGTCACATATATCTTAGCAGAAAGTTGAAAAACGTTGTGTTTACGTCACACAAGTAAAGCGCCATTATTTTCCCTCTGTTGCCATGGGAACCTCATGAAGTGACGTAATCACACGACGTGAACATCATCTGCAAACCCCGCGGTGAAACCGTGATGAAGAACGCAGATCATTCTCATTTGACAACAAAAATAAGCGTGAAGCAGTTTCCCGGTGTGTCACATGACAGTGGGGGTGAATTATTTTGGACCGCAGATGACGCTGTATATTAGTAGAATGTAAAATAATTTACACTGCAGTGAGAGATTGAACTTTGTGCTTTGGAAGCACTTAATTTAACAGAAGATGTGTGTTTTGTAGAGCTACCTCTGTAAAACAGGAAGCACACATTTTATTTTTTTATATTTTATTTATTCATTTTTACAGAAGTTGTTGAATATTCATTTTG
Organism: Zacco platypus; assembly: GCA_038088235.1. Taxonomy (NCBI): domain Eukaryota; kingdom Metazoa; phylum Chordata; class Actinopteri; order Cypriniformes; family Xenocyprididae; genus Zacco; species Zacco platypus. The sequence goes on from CM076064.1 coordinate 26,028,059, forward strand.
TGAAGCGACAGAACTTGTTTGACTCAATGTTTTGTAAGTTTGATTCGTGTGTTAATGAAGGTCTGAAATAAAACAGAACGAGAACTTCAATATTCAGTGATTTAGTATCTTGAAGTATCAGAAATGACTCTTGACATGAAGGCAGAGTCTAGAGAGAACAGGGTGTTGGGAATCACCTTGTTTTCCTCTTTTGCATCAAACCGCAGTTTTTGCAAGTTCCCGCAATTTCATTGCATAAAATTGCAAAAATATCCCATCGCATCTTTTAAGAAGGATTTTTGCCTGCAACAATCACAAAAAAATCTGTGTTTTTCTGGAGGGACTGATGGGTAATATTTTCACTGGTCCTAGAGACTCCAAATTTGATCCATTTACTATTTCATCATTTTCTCATGTTCTGTTGATAGGGCTGCCATAGACTCCCATGAGGGAGGAATAATAATAATAATAATAATAATAAGAAGAAAAAGACAAACGGATACAATAGGAGCTACAGCCCCTAACAAATGATTGTTTGTTTACATATTCTAGACATTTCCACAAAACCTAGTTCCATTATTCGAAAATGTGGTATTTTTAGCATATGCTTTATTAAAAACAAATATTTAAGTAGCATATTTTACACTTAAATAATTATGAACTGTTTTTCAGGCTTATATGAACTACCGCAGACAGAGCACGGAGGGATGGAGCATCGGGAATGTGCTGCTGGACTTCACAGGGGGCAGTTTCAGTTTGATTCAGATGTTCCTTCAGGCCTATAACAACAGTGAGACCACACGAACACTTTCATTTCCTATACTGAAACACTTTAATGAAGTTATAATACACACAAATAATTGTTTTAATTCATGTGCTTCCTTGACAGATAAATGGAAGTTTATATTTGGCGACCCTACAAAGTTCGGACTGGGCGTGTTCTCCATATTCTTCGACGTTGTGTTCATCATACAGCACTATTGTCTGTATAGAAACAGAGAGCCGCTTTACCAAGATTTAGATGATCAGAATGATCACCACGCTGATAAAACATGACTTAGAACATGGTAATAACGTGAAGATTTCTTACGGACTTTTGTGCCTTTTTTTTTCACTAATCTAAAGTGTGAATCAACTATTAAAGGGAAATATACACTTCTTGAAAGCATAAGAGCTCTTGTTTCATATAAATTAGTCCGTATATTTATAAATATTTTTTTATATTCCAATAAATTGATGCTGTCTCAGGAAAATTATTAGAGCTGGTACTGTAGTGAAATTAATGCAAATATAAGCAGGTTTGTGTTGGTTGCATATTTATGTGTTTTACACTGCCATCTGGTGACAGTACGATCAAGTACATGAGAAATCTTTAGGACTGCATTCTGTTAAGTGTATGTTTAGGTTCATACAGTGAACAGGCTACTGTACTTACTTCATTTTTGTGATATCAACTTAAACTTTGAAACACAACTTGGGTATACAAATGTATTTGATTTTCTAGTAATTTTAGACTCCAGATCATTTTGTTCAATACATCTTGCACATATAATAAAATGTTTAGTTAGTACATTTGCTTTTCAGTAAACCTAAACTTGCATAACTTTTGTAGTGATTCCCTTCTGTAATAAAATATCTTGGCTACACGTTATTTTAAGGTGTCTTTGTTACACTGTAATAATACATTTAAGTACTGAGTGATATTAAGTGACTACATGCACTTACTATAGGTTTAGGATTAGGGTTAGTTGCATGTAATTATGCATAATTTATAGTTATTACCAGGGTTGGGGAGTAACGAAATACAAGTAACTTAGTGACGTATTTAAAATACAAAATTTGAGTCACTGTATTTCATTACAGTTACATTTTAAATGGGTGGTAATCAGATTACAGTTACATCTGAAAAGTGTTTTAGATTACCAAAGTGATTACTTTGAGTTTTAATGTCATTTAAACAGCAATTGGTGATTCTCTGACTCTGACAGTCTGAAAAAGTGGAGTTAAGTTTCATGTTTTCATGTTTGTGAGTTGTTTTATAAATGTAAAAAAGGTCACTGCAACTTTTTAACACGATTTGTTTTTTCCCCTCACAATTGTGAGTTTGCATTTCACAATTCTGACTTCTTTTTCTCAGAATTATGAGATATAAACTCACAATATTGAGAAAAGTCAGAATTATGAGATATAAACTTGCAATACTGACTTTTTTTCTTGCAATTGTGAATTTAGTTTGTGAGTTTATATCTCATAATCATGACTTTTCTCAATATTGTGAGTTTATATCTCATAATTTTGACTTTTCTCAATATTGCGAGTTTATATCTCATAATTTTGACTTTTCTCAATATTGTGAGTTTATATCTCATAATTTTGACTTTTCTCAATATTGTGAGTTTTTTTCTCATAATTCTGACTTTTCTCAATATTGTGAGTTTATATCTCATAATTCTGACTTTTCTCAATATTGTGAGTTTATATCTCATAATTCTGACTTTTCTCAATATTGTCAGTTTATATCTCATAATTTTGACTTTTCTCAATATTGTGAGTTTTTTTCTCATAATTCTGACTTTTCTCAATATTGTGAGTTTTTTTCTCATAATTCTGACTTTTCTCAATATTGTGAGTTTATATCTCATAATTCTGACTTTTCTCAATATTGTGAGTTTATATCTCATAATTCTGAATTTTCTCAATATTGTGAGTTTATATCTCATAATTCTGAATTTTCTCAATATTGTGAGTTTATATCTCATAATTCTGAATTTTCTCAATATTGTGAGTTTATATCTCATAATTCTGAATTTTCTCAATATTGTCAGTTTATATCTCATAATTCTGACTTTTCTCAATATTGTGAGTTTATATCTCATAATTCTGAATTTTCTCAATATTGTGAGTTTATATCTCATAATTTTGACTTTATAATTCGCAATTACAACTTTATATCACACAATATTGAGGGAAAAAGTCAGAATTGTGAGATAAAAACTCACAATGACCTTTTTTGTGTTTGTTCCACACTTATTAGTATTCCAAAGTATTCTAAAGTATTTAGATTAAGTTACTAAACTTGAGTAATGTAACGAAATACGTTACAAATGACTTTTTAAAGCATGTATTTTGTAATCTGTAGTGAAATACATTTTAAAAGTAACCCACCCAGCCCTGCTTATACATAAAGCTAATGTAATGTCTATTACACCCTCTTATAATGAAAAAAATGTAATACTTTACCATGTTTGATGTAAGATCTGTTATTTGTACTTTTTTCTTTATTATCTTTAAATGTCATTGTATGTTTTTATGAAAGTTGAATAATAATAATGATAAAAAATTAAATGGCATTATAATTCTGTAGTAAACTATCCTCTCTGCAAGCGAGCGACGCGACGCGACGCAAACAGAGCCGTCCACGCGCTTGCGTCACTGCTGAGCGCAGGGGATTATGGTTAGACAGCGGAAGCAAGATGGCGGAGCTGACAGATGAGGGTAAGAGGTGTTTGTGTCTTAAATACCTCTTCATCTTTTCCATACCCGTTTATTAACTATAACGAATAATATTATGATGTCTCAGACTTTTTGGAGTTGAGAGAGCGAGTGCTTGCTTATTGTTGATTTAATTACGCAGTTTATCATTGAAACGCACCGGCCTCAGTCAGAGACTGAACTAATGTTTCCACACATTTGTGTTTGTTCAAATTCTCTAACAGAAGTGTTTTTATTATATACATGTATAGTTGTTTGTTTACATACATTTCTACTATTTTTTTTATCAGTTTATACTGGTTGTCGTTGTAAATGCGCGTAGATAGTGATAGTTATCTGCGGTTTTCTGGTTATTTTTTGGCACTGCTCGTGATTTTTACTGAAGACATGCTTTCTAATAACATTCGTGTATTATATGTGTGTACAAAACCAGCCTTTAATCGTTAAAATCCACCCACCCCTCTTTTTTTAATTTCCATAAATAAGAAGTGTCTCAGAGCAAGCAGATTATGCTCAGGCCCCGCCCACTACTGATGATTGACGCTACCCTATTAGCATAGACCCCGCCCTTAGTGAGCTATACATAACTGTTATGTTCATCTCCTCGCCAGAGCTAAACAGCATTCAAGTAAAAAATGAATTCTTTTTAAAGCTACTAAGTTATTCAGTCAAGAGCAGTGAGTGATCTGTTTTTAGCATATATAGCAGTATATTACACTTTAATAAACAGACTTATTATACACATGCAATTTCTTTATTTGCCATTTACGTTCACAGACATGACCTTGTGTGTTTTTGACAGTTTAAGCGCAATAACACATGAAAGAGAACTTCGTTTAATACTCACGGGATGCGCAGCGAAATGTGTGCTCAGAAAACCGTCAGAAGTTCAGACTGGAATGGCTGTAAAAGTCATGCAGATAATAAACGTTCATGATGACACTTACAGAACTGCAATGTCACATGAGCGTGGCTGTGAAAGAGATGATAATCAAACCAAACGGATGTTTTGTGAGTGTTTTGGCAGAGTGTCCGAGGCAGGAGTTGTACAGGCTCCGCCCTCTTCTGGAAAGTGCGGTGGGGAACAGCAGCTCATTTGCATTTAAAGATACGTGGCCGAAAACAGTTTTTCCTTCCACTCAAAAATGATTTGAATAAATGATTCGTGGGGTATTTTGAGCTGAAACTTCCCAGACACATTCTGGGGACAATCTTACATCATGTAAAAAGGGGTCCATAATAGGTCCCCTATTAAGCTATTATTCAGTCCCTCCAGAAAAACAGATTTGTTTTGTTATTGTTGCGGGCAAAAATCCTTGATTATGCGCCACGGTTTCTTAAAAAATGCGATGGGATATTTTTGCAGTTTTAATGCGATGAAATTGCGGGAACTTGCAAAAACTGCGGTTTGATGATAAAGAGGAAAACAAGGTGATTCCCAACACCCTGTTCTCTCTAGACTCTGCCTTCATGTCAAGAGTCATTTCTGATACTTCAAGATACTAAATCACTGAATATTGAAGTTCTCATTCTGTTTTATTTCAGACCTTCATTAACACACGAATCAAACTTACAAAACATTGAGTCAAACAAGTTCTGTCGCTTCACAAAATGAATATTCAACAACTTCTGTAAAAATGAATAAATAAAATATAAACAAATAAAATGTGTGCTTCCTGTTTTACAGAGGTAGCTCTACAAAACACACATCTTCTGTTAAATTAAGTGCTTCCAAAGCACAAAGTTCAATCTCTCACTGCAGCGTGAATTATTTTACACTCTACTAATATACAGCGTCGTCTGCGGTCCGACACTCAAAATAATTCACCCCCACTGTCATGTGACACACCTGGGAATGACACACTGACACATTTCATGGGAAATGGGAAACTGCTTCACGCTTATTTTTGTTGTCAAATGAGAATGATCTGCGTTCTTCATCACGGTTTCACCGCGGGGTTTGCAGATGATGTTCACGTCACATAATTACGTCACTTCATGAGGTTCCCATGGCAATAGAGGGAAAATAATGGCGCTTTACTTGTGTGAAGTAAACGCAACGTTTTTCAACTTTCTGCTAAGATATATGTGACTTTATTGCAACAAAAATACAGGGATTGTGAAATCATGCTAGCCCCGCAAATTTTGCTTCCTGAAATTGGCAATTTATGCGGCGAAAGTGCGGCGTATTTGAAAAAATGCGACTCCCGCATAAATATGCGGACTTTGGCTGATTATGCATGAAATCAAGCGATCGCATAATCACATTTTTCTGGAGGGACTGATTTGCATTTAAAGGTACATGCACGAAAACAGCATGTTTTTCCTTCCACTCAAAAATGACTCAAATAAATGATTCGTGGGGTATTTTGAGCTGAAACTTCTCAGACACATTCTGGGGACAATCTTACATCATGTAAAAAGGGGTCGATAATAGGTCCCCTATTAAGCTATTATTATCTACATTCTTGTATCCAAATTATATATATTAAGTTTATACAAGTTTGTTTAACTATATTAAGTTATATATTATGTTAAGTATTTCTATATTACGTTTATCCAAAACTAGTATATTATTGTCGACTTTTTTGATATTTTAAAAACGGCACAGCAGTCAATTCCACATGGTTCAAATCAATTCCTGCCCTACATTTTTTCTTGTTAGAGAAGCCTTTTCATTTGAAAATGTGTCACAATAGGGAAGAAAACACTTTGCATTTTCTATTTCATACTGACAGTGGACTTTGTTTAAAATGTCACTGCTGTTTGAATATAGGCTATATATTTTTGAATGTAACCAGCCACTAATGATTAATATGATGATTGATGATGACTGGATCGTTGAATCAGTGAGTTGATTTTGAGAACTAAATCTGATTCCTGAACGAATCATTTTCTTAACTAGATTAATAACTCATTGGCTTTCGTAATATTAAAAAGGGCCAGAATATTCGGAAGAAATGTAGAGAGCCAAACAAATTTATTAATGTGACAAAATGTTCAGTTTTGGGTAAGCTTTGCCTTTTTAATTTTTATTAGATTTCGACTATTTTATTCTTTTGATTTAATTTATCTCTCCTGCTTTTGCCACTCTATTTTATTTAGTGTTTTCTCTCTGATGGTTGGAAACAGAAGACCTTAACTTCATCCTGAGGAGGGATCAGACAGCAGCATGGCAGATGACAACGGTGAGTCTTATTGGCACACGGACTCTTCTGCCGTTCTTTAGTGATATTATTGGGACAGTCATTGCAATTTGTTCCGAGGTTTTGAACAGTGCGATTTGCGCTCTCTGAATCATTCATTCAGTGATAATGGACTGAGGTTTTAAATGGGTCATTGCACGGCATCAGAGCCTGTAACTAGTAGATGTGTTATAGACGGTTATCTCTGCAGGCCCATGGTAACATAAAAATAGACTCAAGCAAATGAAGCCAGAAATGTTTCCTTTGGGTTTTCAGTTTTTTTAGTCCATGTGTTTGTAACGGTTTTTCCATTGCCCTCATGAGTTGTTCTGCTCTCTGTTTCTGGGCTTTGTTTGGTCTGTGCTTGTTTGTGGGCTTGTCTCCAAAGGACGTGACAGGACAGAGACTTTATAATTCTAAGAAATCTGCCCTATAAAGACATACTTAATTTCTAAAACCTCTAAATTATCTATATAATCAAAGTTTGTCAAAACCTGTTGTAGACAATTTAATACATGCCTTCTGTCATCTGATTGATTATGATCAGGGCTGGGTATGTTACTTTTAGAATGTATTTCACTACAGATTACAAAATACATGCTTTAAAAAGTCATTTGTAACGTATTTCGTTACATTACTCAAGTTTAGTAACTTAATCTAAATACTTTAGAATACTTTAGTGTGGAACAAACACAAAAAAGGTTTTGCAAGTTTTTATCTCACAATTCTGACTTTTTGCCTCAGAATTGTGTGTTATAAAGTTGCAATTGTGAGTTATAAAGTCAGAATTATGAGAAATAAATTTGCAATATTGAGAAAAGTTAGAATTATGAGATATAAACTCACATACTAAATTCACAATTGCAAGAAAAAAATTAGTATTGCAAGTTTTTCTCTTCCAATTCTGACTTTATAACTTGCAATTATGAGTTTAAATCTCGCAATTCTGAGAAAAAGAAGTCAGAATTGTGAAATGCAAACTCACAATTGTGAGGGAAAAAAACAAATTGTGAAAAAGTTGCAGTGACGAGTGAATTATAAAGTGACTCACAAAACATGAAAACAGTTGAAAACATGAAACTTAACTCCACTTTTTCAGACGGTCAGAATCAGAGAATCACCAATCGCTGTTTAAATGTCATTAAAACTCAAAGTAATCACTTTGGTAATCTAAAACACTTTTCAGATGTAACTGTAATCTGATTACCACCCATTTAAAATGTAACTGTAATGAAATACAGTGACTCAAATTTTGTATTTTAAATACGTAACTAAGTTACTTGTATTTCGTTACTCCCCAACCCTGATCATTTATAATTTTTGAACAACTAAAAAAGCCTTTTAGTATAGCTCTAAAAACATACCACTTCAGGTTCTGGTACATGTGTGTTTTTGCTGTGAAATCTTTTTTTATATATTTATATTGTCTGCAGTATTTCAAGATAAACATTTACTGGACAGAAAGGATTAGGTCACTTCAGAATTAAAATTTCCTGATAACTTTCTCACGCCCATGTCATCCAAGATGTTTATGTCTTTCTTTCTTCCTTAGAAAAGAAATTATGTTTTATTTAGGAAAACTTTCTCCATATAGTGGACTTCAACAGCTACCAATGGTTGAATGTCCAAATTGCAGTTTCATTACAGCTTCTTAAGGGGCTCTGCATAATCTCAGACAAGGAATAAGCATCTTATCTTGTGAAAAAAAAAAAAAAAGTATGTACTTTTTAACCAATGCACAAAGCATACATGAAACTTGATGCAGGACTCGAATACTCTAGTATTCTAAGAATAGATATTAAGCCAATCAAATGATTATTAACATGAAAGTGGATCAAACTGATCACATTACTGTTGCAAAATCATTAAATAGACTGTAAAAAAGGGGCTTCAAAAGTTAGCATGCAGTATACTTTATTTCCGTTTAATTATATTACCTAAATACACCATCATAAATGATATTTAAGCGCATGTGACAGATTTGGAACAGTCTACAGGCAGAAACTCCATAATCAAATCGTACAGGAGATTGAACGCAGTACTAAAAATAAATAGATATTTGGCCTGTCAATTCATTAACAAACCATTAGAATAAAATTTAGCATGTAAATGATGATTTAAAGAAATTACATTATTGTGGGAAAATAATTAAGTTGACTTTACAAAAAGTAGCTTCAAAAGTCTACCACTGGCCCACAGGCACCAGCAGTCTTTTTTTCAATTAACGATTCAATCAATCAATCAATCAATCAATCAATCAATCGCACTAAAATGTTAAATTGTTAAATTGATGGGTTTTATACACAGTTTTGGGTATAGTAGTCGGTTTGTAGTAATTTAAATAAATATTTTTTATTGATACTTTTAAGTTTTTTGAATTGTAATATATTTATTTATTATATCTAAATGTGTATATAATCAAATACATTTATAATCAACATTTCTGACACTTTATCTGCTGTAGAATGTTGTAAAACAGAAAGCCGCTCACTTGGTTTTGGTACAGAGTGATTGAATCATTCACACTCGCACTGACTCCGATGTCTTGTTTTTCAACATGCAGAGAAACCTGCTGTTGCTCCTCCGGTGTTTGTGTTTCAGAAGGATAAAACACAAAAGGTAAGACCAGCACTTCAGTTCTTACTGGATGACTCTCATCACACTTGTCCAACACTAGCTTTAAAACACTGATTCTGTCCCCAGAGGTCAGCGGAGGGATCCAGCACTGAGGATGGAGAAGGTGAGTTGGAGTCTTTTTACAGTCAACAGATATTTTTGAAACAATGAATTTCACAAAGAAAAGTTTGGAACATATTTCACTCTATAGTCAGATGGAAAAAGTAAGAAATTGTTACTTTAAGAAAATTAGGTCCATGTGTGTGTGTGTGTGTGTGTTCAAATTTTGTGGCACAATTTAGGGCTGTGCGATTCAGTTTGATTTTGATTTCCAGCCATTATGAAAATACGATAAGCCCCGCTACTTTCCTGTACAGCGGTGCGCTTTTGCTCCTCCTTAAAAGCCCAAACTAAGCAAATCAATAAACTCATGTTACATGACTTTTGTAAAAATGGGACGTGCTTATTATTTAAAAAAGTTTTTAAAAGCACAAAAGAGAACTTAGGCGGCAAATGTGCGCGCACTTCTGAGACACAGACAAGCAAAGTGAACTTTAACTCTAAATACTCAACATAAAAATATGTTGAAAAACAACAAAAGAGAAAATGACTCGCTCTCGACCAAATGACGTCTGTAGCTTTAATGAGAATGAAAGTTTTTATTCTTACAGTGACTATGCTGTGTTTTATTCAATTTATATAGTGGACTGTTAGCTGAAAACTTCTAAACTAAAGCACTGTTTGCTTCATTTGTATCATTTTCTTATAGTTTTTCTCCTATTGTTTGTAATTTGTGTTTTAGTTTTTATTGTATTACTGACTGTTTACTTATTTTCAGTCCTTTTTCATTTTCACATTTTACCTTGCGTTAGTTACCTGTGGTTCTGCAATTGGTTTCAAGAATCTAAAACTCAGATATCATAGCCAATTTTCAGTAAATTTATACTTGATATTTACGCTATCGTTAAATAAGTTACTCGTATAAGGTTTATATGGCCCACTAATAATTGAGTGAAATAATTGTGATTACAATATTGCCCAACATAATCATGATTATGATATTTGCCAGCAGCCATAACACATTTCACAACCAAATTATCTTGTGTTCGATTCAATAAATTAAAATGAATTACTTGCTAAAATTAAATTAAGATAAATAAATTGAAAATAAATGAAATTCTTTACAGCAATATAACTACAATTTAAATAATGTTTAAGGGTGGAAGAATGCTTAATTGTCATGAAAATATTATTACACCGCAAAAGATCCTAAAACAGTCTTCAGTTTCTTTTTGAAAAATGTCATTCCTTTTTTTTCTTTTAATTTTGGGGTGAAATGTTTTGGAAATTTGCTTCATCCATTAAGTTCTGAATTAATTTATGCATGTGTCTTTAAAATTCAAATGTATTTTCTTTTTATGTTTTCTGGACTCCTTATCCCTGCTGTTTCTGCCCCAGACTCTGATAAAGAAGATGGCAGTTACAGCCCTGCTGCCAAAAGAGGAAGAACATCACCATTCACACAATTCCCACCAACTCATTCCGGTAATCCAGAGACTTACACATGGAAAATAATTACAGATCTTTGTAGTACATAAGGGCTTCTTCTGTTCGGCCTGGTTTCTTTGACACACTTTCTTTTCCGTTTTGCAGTTTCTAAGAATAATGTTTTCATGCCATCCAGTTTCTGTCAGTCACCAACCGGAAACTCCGACTCAGAACCTGGTGAGACTTTCTACAAACTTATACCAATTCACTAGAGGTGTGACGAGACGAGACACGAGATTGTAAAACTCTCATCTCGTTCTCGTGAACTCACAGTATTTTTGATGAAATACACGACTGGAAAAATTGTCTGCAAGTGCATTTGAAAGGTTTTAACTAATCATCTTGTAATGGACGTTATTTCAGTTCTACTTTCTGAGTATGAATTATTATATGCTGTAAAAGACAACAATGTACAAGCACGCTAAAACGTTTTTGCCACAAACTCAACAGACTGGCTTCTCTCCTGCATGATTTCATTTAAGTCTTCAGACCTTACTATAAATGATTTATGAGCTTTTAAATATTTTGACCTCCTAACTGAACTTCTTTCCACAAATTGATTTGATAGAAACAAACAGTATAAGTTTTCTCTTTGTCTTATTAAGTGCAATCATAATCAAAGTACTCTCTCAATATTCAAAGTGGAAATAGACACCAAATATTTCTTCAAGCATGCATGATACAGAAGAGATGGTTCCAACTCCGCAGCCCAGCCTTGGATAGCTTTCATATTGGGAGATATTTGCATGCATCCGGGAGCCGCTTTCAAAATGCGGGGTGTTGAAATCGCGTTTGAATGCGCTTTACTTTTGATTTCGCGATCGCGCGTACTCTGTGAATAGGGAGCAGCGTTGCTGAGCGCGCATTCTACAAAATAAGACATTTGTCAGATGCTTAGTTTGTTGTGCAACAAATCCGCCGCCATGGTCTTGTCAGTCATCTTGTCACTTATGCTCGTCATGTGATCAGGGAACTCTAATTCCTGCTGCACTACTGGTTAGGGGTGTGCCTTATCATACCGTCCACGATAATACCGGTTTATTTTTTTACATGATATCAATGATATAGTGACACAATGACGTATGGCGTGTTTACGTTCCCTAGCGCGCACACTAACAACACCTGTCTGAGAGTAAGAGCAGCATATCAGCCTCCGATGACGATTTAGTACCTAAAAAGGGAACTACTTCAATAAGTATGGAAATGGTTTGATTACAACAAGAGGTCAGACCAATTTTCCTCATGATCATCCCGGATAGGAGACCGACCGGTCAGTGTAACGTCTTTCCGATTCTGAGCTGATCTGTTTTGTCGCTCTTTTCTCTCCGATGGTGAAGTAACGTACACCCGCGCGGACGCCTCTCTTTCGCTCGTCTCATTCGCTCCGTTTGAATAGTGCAAAATTTTAATCATTCTCGGAGGTTTCGCACGCGCACCACCACTTCTGATTTATATTAGTGGTGCACACAAGCTGCTTCTCAGTCTCAAAGCTTGAATCACAAGTACCAAAATAAGTGACTTACTTTGCTAAAATGGTCAAAAACAGACAAAATTATGCCAAAATGCCCGTCTTGGCTAGTATTCAGTTAAACACAGTCACTTCTGAAACGTTAAAATGTTGAGAAAGAGGGACAGCAGTCCAATATTTGCACTAATAAATGCTGCCACCAGCTGCAATCACCAATAAAGCGTTCCATATATTTTTCTTGATATCGTCATAAATATCGTTATCGCAAATATTCTTGAAATATCGTGAGATAATTTTGAGGCTATATTGCCCACCTATACTACTGGTGTTGGATGAGCTAGATGGGATTGAAGCGACCGTTAACCATCTGAATTAAATAGTTTTTATTTCTATAAAAAGCATAACGACAGTGGAGGTGTGAACGTAGCAGTAGCATATACTATCCTAATTTCACGCTCGCACTCAGTCATGGCAATTTTGCGAGACAGCTTTTCACCTTGACGAGAAGTCTCGTCACATTTTAATGTTTCATCACACCCCTACAAATCAACGTGAAATGGCATCCGGAGCCTGTTTTACATTCATAATGTGATATTTATGAGAGCAACAGGATATTCAGTAAGAAAAAATGACTCGAGTTGATTTTATCCATTGGGAATTGATCAGATTGAGAAAAGTGGTCTGTATTTCGCAGAAAAGAATAGGAAAGTTTTTACATTTTCAAAGTTTACAAAGAGAAACATTTGCACAAGACATTTGTATTAAGAAAGAAAGCAGTGTCTGTTTTCGTTTCATGTTGACAGCTCTATTTTTCTCAATTGTTTTCTTTTCTCCCATCAGAAGAGAAGACTGTGGGGTTTCGCCTGAAGCCCCCAACTCTGATCCATGGTCAGGCGCCGAGTGCTGGTGAGTCAGTGTTCAAACATCTGCTGGTTTGAACAGTTTGTTGATTAATGTCCTGCTGTGGCACTTTCAAAAGATTGTTTATTTACATGACTCCACAGACAGTCACCATTTGAGACCCTCAGAGGGCCTGAATGTTTGAGGGATGCTGAGTTTAGAGCGACCATTATTTGATTGATTCGTTTCAGGTGTCCCCAGCCCCAAACCCAAAGAAGCCCAGCGTAGCATTCTGCGACCTCCAGTGCTGCAACCCCCTCCGGCCCGAACCCCCGCTCAGAACAGTGAGTACATGATGAAAATCAACTCAAGTACATCAGCTGAACGAGAGCTAAAGTTTGTTGTTTCATCAGACATGAGCAACAGCAGTTCAAACGGAGTGAAAAACCTTTCAGATGGAGGAGCAGAATGTGAACGTAACTCAGAGATGTCTGCTGCTGGCACACAGGAAAATGACGTGTCATCGGTAAGACACTAATCAAACCCATATCCCAGACAGCACTGTTCTCTGCTTATTAAAGTCCTCCTATTATGCTCTTTTAAAGGTTCCTAGTTTTGTAGGTTTACATGCATCCAAGGTCAGAAACACGCTTTCATTTTCTCATAATATACATTGCAGCATCATTTCATTTCTCAAAGAGTCAGAAACAGATTCAGTCTCTCTGAACCCCTCCTTTCTGCGAGCCTACTCTGCTCTGATTGGTCAGATGGCCCAGTCTGTTGCAATTAAGAGCATGTGTGTAGCAAATTTAGCTCAAAAGAAATATGAATAATTAATTATAACTTATTATAATTAATTATAAATATTTGGATCAGTTAATAGAATTAACTTAACGTAGTAAAATCAATTTTACAGTCAATTAACCTGTTTGTCCAGTGGACACTTGGTTAATTGTTTATTAATTCTAAGAAATGTTCATTTCCTGGTTATGGGAAATGACATTCTTACTCTACAGTACTACTTAGAGCACGTAGTCAAAATCTGCATGATTAGGGACTCCCGTATATGAGCATGAAACACAGACAACTTCGCCTGTGACATGCACAAGACTTTATTAACCAGACTGAACACTTAAACTACTCTAGAGCAATTCCACGCAAATGTCAACCTTGCTATGAAAAATTTAAGTTATCATAAAAAAATCAAAACCCTTTCTAAGTTGTCCATTTGGATCTGTATTTTATTGTATTGATGTGCTGTCATGTAAATTTTAAGTACATTTCTGTTAATTCACCTCAGATAAGGTGTGCACAGATACTAAAATTTCTTTTTTTTTATACAAACCAATTTCATGCTTTAAAAAGAGGGATCAAAGACTCATTTAATTATACTTTTTGTTGATAGTATGGATGTTGCAGAAAGATGGGGGCATGACTGAGATATAAATACACTCACTTTGTTATAACTGCATTTCCCTTTAAATTTATGAAGGCTATATTTAGGAAATCACTCGACGCTAAAGTGCTGTGTCACGTCCGTAACGATTTAAAGAATAAGTTTATATTGTATAATCATTATTATTACAATTAATTTGAAACTTTATGTACAAAGCCAAAAAATGTCCATTCTAGTTATGATTGACAAATCATCTCACTTAATTGGTCTAAACAACCTAATTATGCGTTACGGACGTGACCGTTACGGACGCTTCATATTAAATCATGCATGATTTGACCAGCGCATATTTGTTTAATTAATTAATTTATTTATTTATTTCAAGCAATATAATGACACATAACAAAGGCAATCAAGAAGTATTCTGATTAAATCAATACGAAAAGATAAATTCATCAACTTTACAATATAAATCGATCTATTGCTTGAATCTATATGCTTGAAATGGAGTGGAAAGAAGTCAAACTTATTTAAACTCACCTTGGTCTTTCATCATTTTACTGTTAAAAAACCCCCACACATATATTAAATTGATCTCTATTACTGTACATCAGAACTTTTTAGAAATCAATTAATACTACCATATAGTACCATAGAGTGTGCGTGTGCGTGTGTGAGAGAGAGAAAGAGAGAGTGAAATATGAGACGCGCCTTCTGTGATGACTCACTTACTTTCCCGCGCATGCCCTCTGTGGTCAAAGACAGTTATTTCTGTGGTGATTTGTAGATCTGCGATTTCTGGACAAAATCTCTACTTTATTTGCAGTAATTGGTAACATTTCAATTATTATTTCAATGCATTGGCTAATTTTGCAATAATGTGGCTATTTTAAAGTACGATTGCGCATTCAACAACGCAAAACGGGTATAAACATTGTGATTAGTTTGACACAAAACATAATATATTGCGATCATTGTGACACGATTGCTTTTTTGCATGCAAAAAAAAACAAAAACCGCTCTCCAGACTGTTACAATCAGACAGCGTTTCAATTCACTGACGGGACTGAGGGGAAACTGAGGGGAAACCGGTGCTCTTGACTCCGGAGAATATCGATATGATAAAATGCATATATAATGATTATGTATCTAAGCATTAGCAATTCCGTATCTTTCGGGGTCTAAAGTAAACACCACATTATCAAGCATATCATGCCCGAATTGAGTTTTGAACATGCTCACGTGCCGGTTACAGTTTAGCAGCATGAGAGATATGCGTGAACTAATCTATAACACGGTGATTTCAGTTTAAATTTGATTAATTGTGCAGACTTACCTACTGATGTCTCAGATGTTTGTTGTTTCAAATAAAAAGAGAGACACAAAAAGGTCTCTGTTCAAGTTTTCCGGCGTCAGCCAAGTGATGGTTTCGGAACGGTCACGTCCATAACGGAAAGACGTCACGTCCGTAACGTCCGTTTTTCCTCATAAATGGAAAAAATTTAACTAAAATAAAATAAATAATTTATGTTCTATAGAGAGCCGACACTCATCCATTCGGTTGGTATTATTTCTTTTGGCTTGTGCATTTTAATTCACAGAATTTCAACAAAGTATATTGTCTCCCACAAACTCGCGTCTTTTTTTGTCACGTCCATAACGCATGTTTATTTCCCTCATTTTAAATATAAAACGTATGTGTAGACTGATATTTTTCTGATGTCTGTACTCCTTTATTAAGGGAGTATGGACATATAAACAGACATTTAAATATATTGGTATTAAATGCATTTTCTGAGAATTTATATTTTATGTTTTGACTGCAAATGTCACGTCCATAACGCTGGAATTGCCCTCTAACATTCACACACATACACACATACATACATGCATACAGTGTACCAAGAGAAAAAGAGAGCTTCAGAATACAGGAAAGCAAGTTATAGCATTGTTTGAAAGTCAACAGATCAACAGCCTTGAGCAAACCATCAGTTTAGTTCTAACACGCCATTCTTTAAAAGAGGCAAGGATACTTGATGTATCAAATAATGAGACTAAGTGTGATACTTGCATGTCTCGCCCATTTGAATTGAACTGTCCTGATGCAATTTGTGGAGGCTCCGTTGATCTTGTTGATGTTGTCTTGATGAGAGAGAACAAGTTGGATTCAGAGGATCTTTGGTGAATGGAAAGACAAGGCCGCAGCCTGGCACAAACTTGGGGGTCTTCAGAACTTCTAGCTCAGCGTCATCTTCACAACAGCGTTTCCTCAGTACCAGAAGAAGAAGAGGGAAGAGATCTTGTGATCTGTGATTTTTAAAGTGTGAAGATGTCACACCCTCTGGAGGTGACTGAGCCAATAAGGATTTGTTCCTTCGGAGGGAACTTTTACGACCCTTTGTTCTCTAGCAAGATATT